>QEYC01000152.1:0-639657 GCA_009935795.1 Pholiota adiposa | reverse complement strand
AGTCTAAAATCGTATTAAAAAAAACCAAATCCGACAATCAATATTCAATTTTCTTTCACACAAATTCTGATTATAAAAAGTAAATATCTATTAGTACTACTACTCCTACTTTCTTTCACTACAGATATCTCATATCATCCACTCCTCTTCAAATCTATTGAAGAGGAGTCAGTTAACGAAGCCGATATGAAAGAATTGCCACTCACCGTCTATGTACGGACCGGACCGCTAGAAATTATCACACATCAGTCACGTTCACAGAAACAATCAACGCGATCTGACAGGTTACTCACCTTGGACTCACCTACGACTTATGTACTTACCTTCCATCCCTATCCTCCCATCCTCCTTTGGCTTACCTCTCCCCCTGAAGAAGAGGCCACCTACGTGAAAGAGGTCGGTCTTTTATAACTTTTCTATGGGCTGTTTGCTCTTATTTATTGGGTCCGGTCTCAATCTAGTCAACGCGCCTCGTATTTTCGACCCGCACACAACGTCGAGCACATTCCGCGCCCACGTGAAGACCGAGATGACGCGCCTTCAAGTTCAAGTTCCGGCAGAATGGGATAGGTGTTGTGGACAGGTGTACGGGGTCTTCCATGAATCCAGGGCAGGCTGCAGTGACTTGGAAGTTTGAAGATTTGACGCGTCAAGCATCGTCGCCACCCCTTCCTTTAGTGAGTCCCTTGTGTGCATTTATACCTACCTTCCAGCGCTCCAAAGCAGTTCTATATGCAAGACCTAGTCATCATGGCATCAAGTTCAAAGCCGCGACGCCCTCCTTGTGAGATTTTCATGAACAAGTTGACGTTTAAGGAAGGTCCAAGTGAGTCATTTTCCTCCTCATTGCTTACATTGAGTTCTCGTCGCCCCGATGCTGCTAACATGCTCAGACTGTCCGCTATCCGGCGCCAATTCCTAATCCTTCCTCATTCTTGCCCCATCTCAATATCTCACCGCCTCATCCTAAGTTGGACTACACTCCCGTTATATTTCAAATTATCCTCTCGTACTTTGAATTCTATTGAGAAGGTTATGATAACATTACGATTAAATTATAAGAGCATAGCAATATCTGAACGAGTATATAAGGTAGTCCCAATATTATCGATGAATTGCAAGAGCGTCGTAATATTATCGTAGCATCTTAAGAAAACCATAATATGATCCGACTTTTTATATCCACTATACGACTCCAGCTAGAGGATGGAAAGGCCTCATAATGTACATTGAAGGCGCGCCTATGTATTGTAAGGCATCAAAAGGCATCTGGACTTCTTATATTGTATTACAGCAATGATGCATCCTTACAATGCATTTTATCCGTCTTACGAGTATTCCTGGATTCTTATATTACCTTGCATACCGATCTAAGATGGGCTGCCTTGCAAGGCAAAAAAGATTTTCGTGACAAAGGAGCGGTAACGCTCTGCGAGTGACACCTGTACTTAAAATGCAATTTAGGCTTTCATGGATGTCTATTTATGTTCTTCATTTCAAATAGTGACCACGATGCATCCGCTAATCATCGCTGAGTGTCGCGCTCGCGGCATGGAAATGGACGCCGGACAGTGGTAGACTGACTCCATTGCAATCAAGTATCATGACAATCAAGTATCATGAAGTATCATGGGCAATATGCTGTGGCGTATCTTAGCGTATACAGCCCGACTTCCATCGCTGCCCTCGTATCAACTCTGTGAAATTTTACTGAATTATTCCAGCGTTCTTAAGAGCAAGTGTTAGAATAGACAGAAATAGCAGCGCTTCGGATATCGCGCAGAGGTTGCGTTATTTCTACCCCGATTCCGTTCTTCTTGTGCTCGTGGTCATTCGGTCGAGACCTTTACGCATCTGCGCATCTACCATACCCATACCCACAGCCTCCGTACCCGTTCACATCCGCAGCCTACACCATATGTAGATGGTTCCAAACATCTAACAAGCTTTCGACACACGATCCAGATCGTCAACGCTACTTTCACACACACGACATGGAGCATGGCCAGCCCGACCAAGTGCACAGAAGCCGCTGTTAGAGAATCAGCAAACAGCTCCAATAATAACTCCAAATTCCCCTATCTGTATGAGCCACGCACGGGGCTAATAAAAGAATCGAAATTGATCACAATCGGCGTGCACCGGAAAAGCTTGGACAGTATATCCATCGAGCCATGATATAGGCGCGTGTGCCAAACATGCGACAAAGCGCAGCGCGCGAGCGCCTAACGTCAACTGCGGCATGTTTGATATTTTGGACATGGGCAGGCTATTAATAGTAAGCTTCATGAGACCGAATCTCGTTGGATCAGGATTCTTAGGCCGCACACCGCCGAGTGGCGCAAATATCAGGAGGGCAGTCGAGTGCGAATGTACGGACAGACGGATAGGTATAGCGTTGTTCCAGGCGGTGTACATAATAGGTGTAATTCTTCTCTTTTTTTAGACAGTAGATCAGCTTGAGATCAGCGGTCCATAAGTTATCAAATATAAATAATCCTCCCCAGCTTCCCGTTGGCCTCCAGTACATTGCAACAAACATTCCGACAGGCTGAGGAATGTTTCGTTGCATAGTACAATTCCATCCGCGACAAGCATCCTAGAATGTGTCTCCTTGGTATTCGGCTACAGTCTTCATCTCGATTGATATCGGGTTGATAAAGGCCTGAATGTGAAACATGAGATTGATTTATCAGGTATACATAGAGAGGAAGAAGGGGGCTTACCGCGCGGGAAGTGGTTTGACAGATGAGTTATTGAACGTGTAGGCAAAGTAATTGGAGTAAAATATTCGCAGAGCTTGCGGCGTTGTGATCCAGTACAATACATGCCGCATGTCGACTCCTGTCGTCCCGGGCGACAAGCTCTGCACTGTGCAGAATTGTAACAAAAATTCAGAGTTTACTGATCATTGCGTCGCCCGCCCCTGGTCCTAGTAACACCTCTTTACATCGTATAAATCCCGGGAGTCGTTTTTGATGGGAAGCGTCGTTGATACGCGTTGAAGCGCCCAAGGGCGACGCCCAGAGCATCAGAATGCTTCGTTCCCCTTGAGCCTCCCTAGAATTTGTCCACAACGATCCAAAATTACGCAGTTAAGTAATTCTCTTCTTAAGGGCTAGCCTGGGCCTTGTCGTTAGGCGAGGTGTGCTTCTGAAGAGATACAACAAACATAGCTTTTTCCAACGAAAATACATCGGTACAAAACACACAACCTCAAAGCGAAGATAAATTCCAAAGCGCAAGAGACCAAGATACGCCGCAGATTGAAAATTCAGGGACTCATATCCCCCTTCGTACCTGAGCCTACCCGAGCCTGCGAAGAGGGCTAACAAGGGCCCATTTATTCGTCTAAGCCCTCACTCTTTCTTGAGATTAGCAACATCATTTCCCCAGACCAACCCTTGCAACCTCTTCTGCTCTTGGTCCCCACTAGTCACCTTCAACCAGATCCATTTCTCAAAGGTCCCTATCGGCAAAAACATGCCCACCCTTTTCTGATATGCCTTGTAAGCCTCGGGATACTTCGACAGCGAAATCCCTCGGTGAACTGGGTGGAAGAGAAGAAGAGGGCGGAGAGTGCCAGAGCTGGGCGAGATGATACAGCGTGGGAGAAAAGCCGCAGGGGTAGAAAGGAGATTAGACAGGGAAGACAAGGCGGGGAGAAGGGTGCATCTGGTGCGAGGAGGGGAAGAGTGTGATCACCCACTGGCATCAGAATCATACACGTAAGGAAACATAAATTTGGGATGTTAAAAACATAGGAACATACCCAGAAGCCTGCTCACAAGCGAAATTAGGATGTCTGGAATACCGCCATAGTCCACGTGTTACAAATCCTCTCTTTGCATCAGCAGGCGTCCACTCCAGCCTCGCGAAGGCCAATGTTCCTTAGGGTTGTAGTCTTCGTTGCTTCCTTTGACTTTCCCTTCTCCTTCGCTGATCTTCTGCCAAATAGGCATGTTTCCATGCATGAAAAGCGAATTGTTGATTGTCCGCAGTGAACTCAATCGCCAACAAACTCAGCGCGACAGCAGCAAGGGCATAGTCTGAAGTAGCGAGTGCGGTGTGTGGTTGCAGGATGGAGGCGGTGTAGGCGGGAAGTCCGAGAAGGAGGAGAAGGACGTTTTGGATAGCAGCGATGAAAGTAAGATTGAAGACTTGGAAGAGCCAAGGTGGAAGCTGTTGCCGCAGCACGGCCCAGCGGTAGTCCTCATCGTGTCTTTGAATAAAACAAATCGGAATGAGGATCATACGAGTAAAAAGATCACGTACAAGCTGAATAGACCGCGTCGGTAGGTGTTGTAGCTCAACCTGTCGCATGTTTAGTATCGTAGCGGATCTTAACGCTGAGTATCTCACCGACACATCCACACGAAGACCAATGAGAACATCAACAGCGCTCGTGGACTATAATCCTTCAATACCGCCCATCCAAGAGCCTTGGGCGCATACGGCGCAACGAGGAACGACTGCGCATTGGGGAGGGCAGGCAAGAATGCAAAATACGCCGTGTATATGGTCGGCAGGAATGTCCAGAGACGGTCAACCTGTGATACGTTGGCGGTAAGGACCGAGGCGATATATGTCGCAACAGAGCAGAATGCGCAGAACTGGGCAGGCCAGTCGAGGTAGGGAGGAAGGCCAGCGAAGGTGGTCATGATGTAGCGTGTAGCGTGTGAAGGTAATGGTTTAAATACACCATCCGTCTTCTTAGAACTTGTACGACATCGTCATGCTGAGATGAAAGGGGTGTCAATCGCCGCTCGCCATCGAGCCTACATGTCTTCCGGCATCCCGGCAACCTCATCCTACTAACCTCAAAAGATGTTAGAAACCGACTCGAGGCAGGTACTAGTAGTAAATCCATTTATCTCCACAAAATGTAATGGATGTGCCCATAAAATAACTCGTCCAATAGTATGTCGGAAAGTTATCAAAGTCTGATTCAATTGTGGACATGAGGATCCACACATTTTGAGGGACATCTAAACCATTAAGGGCTGTTTGGGTGTAAGTGCTACATCTTCATTCTATAACCTTGGCTTTTTCTAAAGGAATCGAACGATACGCTGTTTGATAGAATAACGCATAATTACGAATGTTTTCTATAGGCGGTGTGCATGTCACTTGACATCTGAGGGTATAAGCCTGCATAATCACGAAAGCAAGGTGATAAACAACTCGAATACTATCTAGAACTCACATGAGCCATCCAAATCACTGGTTCGTTTGCGAAAAGCCATCCTGAAACGTGGTTGGGATAAATCCAGGTCGAACATTGGAAGAGCAACGACTCTTGCAGACAAATCCTGAACAGAAATTCCCCATTGAGCTTATGACCTGCCTAGAGAGCAGAGAACGAAACTATGCGAGGCATCTAGCCGCCTAGTATCCGAACAGCACGTTTCTTGTCAATGAGAAGCTTTCGTCCAAAGTCATTTCGTCTCGAAGTAGGCCTAAATCGCGTGTAACTCCATTTCAAATTTTCTAAAGGAGCGTATATCACTGATGTGAATGGTCTTGATTTCTCCTCAAGACAGAAACGAGGACGCACAAAGGACGCACCCAATTTTCGTCGATATCCAAGCCACACCTCTTCATTGCAAAGGAACCACGAAACACCCAGCGAAAGCGCGACCGGAAGCGAACCTCGGGAACCGTTCTTCTCACTCTGAGTCTTAAACCTATTTTTTTTGGTCATGGGGTTTTCCGGAGTGAAGCCATGCTTGAAATACGACACCAGTCACCGCGCAGGCTTCTCCGTACGCCTTAATTGAGAGTCGAGCGCGAGTCAGAACCCGAAAGTTGGTAGTAGAAGCCTAGCGTTTGCTTGAGCAGCAGAGTATAGACCTTCATAGACAGAGATAGTGACAGTGGATGCGAGGGTAACGGTGATGAACGGCGCAGGCGTTGATGTCGGCGTCGGCCCTCGGGCTAAACAACGACAAATGCGCTGCAAAACGACTGTGAGCTTTCGAACTTGACGCCGACCTTGAATTCGTTCCACATTCCTGCAGCCTGCTAGACACCTCCTGCTTCAACTTCCTAAGAGCTCCTCAAGACCCTCTCTTCCGAACGGATCCATAATATGGCCCAGAGAACAGACTTCGAGCTTCAAGTCCAACAAACTGGAGAAATCCCAACATCTATTTTAGCGGCGTGTGCTCGTCCAACAGATTCAACCACCCTCTAAATCTTCAGACTTCAGCATACGACTGCGTATCTCGTTCTTATACCTTTTTTAATTGACAGGGATGGTGGACAGGACATGACATGTATCGCCGATAACCAATAACATTGGCCCTTTAAGCGATCTATGTTTGCTATCTCGACACTTTCTCTATTGTGACCCTCATGGCTTTTCTGCGCAGCAAAACATCATATGCGTTTCAGTCTTCGATTTGGCAGCTTAAATCAGCTTATTCTACGCCCGATGTATTGGTACCTGAACAACTATCGCCACAGCAAGCAAAGATATGGCCAAGGTTCAGTCACGAGCGCTGAAGAGCAATGCGGATTCCATCAATACTCTCATCATCAAGAGTCTCATGCAAAGGTAAGGAGCATTATTCCTTTAGTTCTGATGTCATGCTTACGACCTTGGATTGGAAAGGCGTCCTATATAAGATCATCTTCGACCCGTCGACAACAACCCTTTTCTCTCAAGGACATCTTACACGCAGTGAACTCCTCAAGTTTGCAATTTTCCGAACATGGACCATATCATGGATCTGGAGCCTCCACCCCCATATATACAACAAGAATTCGCTCAGCCAAGGGAGTCGAAGGAGGTTTCGGTTTCGTTCGAAAAGGGTGGAAGGGTGGAAGGGTCTTTGACCCTCCTTTTCGATAGCGCCCTCTCCGAGAACGTACCCACTCTGCTGGAAGGCTCGCCTCTGAAGGGCACCATCAGTTTAAACCTAAACCATCCCGATTCGATCAGTTCTATCACATTTGGAGTACGTCACTTTACCCAACCTTTTGCTTATCTGACTCTCTTAATAAACAATAGGTAGACGGCGAATTTCTCCTGGGTGGGACCACCGGTACGGAGGAAAATTATTTCTTCCTCGAAGAAAAACACAATATCTGGACGGCAACCAATGGCGAGCCGCGTACCAGTCTTAAGGATAGTACCCCGCTACTAAACTCGACTTTCAATGGGAATCTTCAGGGAGAATACACGTGGCCGATCTCTTTCGACCTGCCCAAGGAAGTCGTTATAACAAAGAAAAATAGTTCTCGGACCTTCCCTCTCCCCCAATCCTTCGGCGAAAGGTTTATTCGTGCGACTATCAGGTACACGGTATGGATCAAAATTGCCCGACAAGGTTTTCTGGCCTCAGATAAAACGTATGGGTTCTATTCTCTACAGCGAATATATATATCAACCAATCCGTACTGTATTTCAGGTTATCTATGCCATTCGCATTCTTCAGAATTACTCGACCGCCTCCCCTACCTCCTCTCGTGCAAGTGGCGTATCAAGAAGATACACCTCTTCTCGGTCCGTCCATATACCCTGATGGTTGGCATACCGAGGGTTCGGTTCGAATCGAAGGAACGCTATCCAAAACAATACCTTTTAGTGCTCGTTGCACGCTTTACTTGGCCAAACCTGTAAGTTGTTATATATATATGATATTGACCGTGAATATGTATCCTGATGTACCTGGCCTCCATCCTAGCTCGCTTATACTGCAGGAAATTTCATCCCGCTTTTCTTGAGCATTGAGAGCGACAATATCCATGCATTGGATCTACTCTCAACGCCGAAAGCGATCCACGTCCGCGTTCGACGTTACACTGTTGATCACATCCACGCAAATAACGCCGTCGACAACAATTCATTCCGAGACTATCTCGATTATTCTCAACGTGCCGTTTGGTGGGCCTCAACCGAAAAACCCAGCGCTGAACAAATCCGCTTCTTGAACGGAGAATTACATCTGAAACCGGGCATGTATCCCAACACTGAGCTGGGCAATTTTAAATTGCGAGTAAGCATTTGTTGATTATTATTTTCAATTCCAGTAGACTCTGACGCGCCATTTATTCCGATGTCCTTTCTTCATCTCAGTACTCCGTAATGTTGTACGACTTCGAAGCAATTGCCATTGAAGTCGAGGAAACCAAGTTCCTTCAGGAAGTGCCTATCGAAATCTGCACCTCTTATGGACCAGGACCGCGCCCGAAAGCGACAACGCCTCACAACACTGAGCCTGACGTTGGCTATGGGAAACTGATTGTCCCTTATATGAACCAGTTCAGCAAAGGCTTTTACTAGTTCGATATTTTTTGCTGAGGATAAACGTGTCTCGTGAGTAATCTATATGATTCGAGTGTCAAAAATATGTAAAGTAAATTGTAAAATGTCCCACTATGTACAAGACACACATTCAATCAACATGTTCGTGTGTCGACAAACTGTTATACCAATCGATTCCAGCGTGGATTAAATTTTCTTCGTCCCATCCAAATTTCAACTCACACTTGACACCCGCCTCTGATTCCAACCAATGCATTCTTTCCAGTGTGCGTCGAGTAATGGCAGCATATATATTAGCTTTTGGCCTTCGGGAAATATTGGTCCTGACTTTCACCGAGATAAACTTGAGCAAGTGCCTATGTAGTTCGATTGAGCGGTTGCCAGGAGTACTAGAAGTACTGCCAAAGATTTTCGGAAGATACTTCCAATGAGTTAAGTCATCTTGACGGTCTTCACTCAAAATAAATGAATGGAGAAGTGGAAGATACCGAGGCATTTTCCTTCCTTCGACCCTTGAATATTTTGTCAGGCGCGTGACAAGGCTTTTTGCGATTAGAGGAGCTGACTCCTTTGGCAGATGCACTTCCAGATGCTGTAAGGTGGGTATCGCTTGACATAGTAGACCGATGTCAGGATCAGACAGGTTTACATTCCCAATCGAAAAGGTCTCCAAAGAACATCCCGATCTCTTCAGAAATTCAGTAACTGTAGTCATTACTGCAGACATATTGAGGAGGTTGAGGGAGAGAACAAGGGTCTTCAAAGAGGGACATGATAGATGTTTGATCATGTCGTACAGTGTGCCAGTGATTTTGAGATATTGAATTTTGTGCTGAACAATGACTTCGGGTGCTGTATACCAGGAACCCTCTTGTTTTATTCGTTCAAAAACACAATGGGTGAGAGCAGATCCTTTTTGGAGAACTTCAAAGCATTCGGAAATTGCAGCGGACTGTAGTTCCAAGTGCGTGAGGTGCTGCGCATTGAAGTCTATTGCATTCAAGTAAACATTGGCTATCGAGAGTGAAGACAGCTGTTTAGGGCGAATATTGAGTGTTCCCTGGCTCGAACCCTGCCAATAGTGATCAAAGGTGTCGGTTGAATTTAAGTGAAGTGTACGCAGTTTTGGAAGGTCTTGCTGATCATTGGCAAAGTGCATTAACAGAGAGCTGGGACCTTTGTATCTGAGCCGTTGCCACCGGTCGCAGAAACAATTCAGAACATCGATTATCTGGATGGCAGGTTGTTGATGACATTTTTCGGGAATATCGGGAATATAGAGATTAATTGAGAGTGGTACATTTCCGGAACGATTGATCCAATTTTCAACGAGCTGGGCAGACCCAGGCAAGGATTTTGCGCATAGAAGGACACTCCAAAGGCGAGGCGTTGAATGCGCTATCAATTTCCATCGTCGACAGACAGCTGAGAGGATGAAGGGGACAGAAAGGGTGTGTTTGGATGCCCTAGAGGGATCAAGGTCCATCGCATCTTCAGGCAAGCATAGTTCAAAGATATTGGAAGCGACCTCTAGTGGCAGGCGATGAACGATCCTGTCGTGACTACGGTTGACCTGCTCTTTCAACTGAACACGCTCGTTTGCCAGGCCGACAAGTCTCTTGAATTCTCTTCTCCAATTCTGAAAGCTTCTTACACGCCTCGCAGACGTTAGGATCTGTGGGATCACATAGATATTCGTGCTCGTCTTGAAAATAATTGCAGTAGTGACAAAAGTCGGGTGCGATGTGCCCCGACGGTTCGTCGTCCGGCACGTCTGATGCTAAAGGTATCATTTGAGTCATAGAAAAATGATGTACATAGACGAGCACGCGTACTAAATGCCATTGAACGCCACGGGGAGATTCGGCAGTCGATGCAGCAAAATTCGCCTGCAGACCAAGTTGCCCCGGTGTCAAGGCGCAAGATAGCTCAAAGAGTACAAGATATCGTCGATACTAGCTGGAGTAGAGCTTGGGAGAAGACGATTTCTGTGAGCAATGAATATGCCAACGAAAGATTGACGAGACTCGGAGGCAGGCTGAACGAAAGATCCAGAGGACTCCAAACTCGGATGATATTTGTTATTTTTGGAGCGATTCGCCAAACAAACGCGTCGCGTCGAATATTTGTCTTATCAAATTTGATTTTACTCGCGCCGCAACAGAAGATAGTCAGACAGATATGTAGAGTAAGGTAGTCGTTATATACATCCATCCATTATAAAATCCAGCCCAATCACGAATCAAAAATTAGTACTGTATACAATGACCGAGTTAAAATGTTTGGTAAAGTCATCCCTTCACTTCATCTCTCCATCTCCGGCTTCCAACTTCCCAAACCACTCCAGCGCAGGGCCCAACACATCCTCCTCCTCTTCTCCAAGCCTAAGCGACCACCGCACACCACCCTCCTCCGCCTCACCCAACCCCAAAATCCTCTCCAGCGTCCTCTTCCCAACAGCAGCATATACATCGGCCTTCGTCATCGTCCCATAGCGGTGCACGCACACCGACACCGACCCGAGCACCTGTCTCTGCCGCTGCCGTCTATTGGAAGCCGGAGACGCACTGCTGCCATTGCTGCTATGCGTGCCATTGGGACTGCGACTGGGACTTTGGCTGTGATTACGAGGATCGAAGATATCGGGGAGCAAGCGCCAGTGGTTCCAGTCCGTCTGGATGTCCTCAGTGACGGTTAGGGAACACAGATCCGGGAGGTATCGAGGCACCTTGCCCTGCCCACCAGCGCCGTTTGCGAACTTTGCAAGGCGCGCGAAGAGGCCCTTGGCAGCGGGGAAAGAAACCGAGTTGAATAAATCCAGCTTAAGACTCGTCAGCGTGGGTATCGCACTGCACATTAGCCCTACATCGGAATCGCTGAGTTCTGCGTTGACCAGCTCAAGCGCTTCTAGCGCGCACCCCGAACGATTAAGGAAGGCGACGATCGCAGGCAGGTCGCTGGCCTTGGTTTCCGAGTCCAGTGCGAGCGTGGTTAGGGACGGACAGGACAGGTAGCCTAGGACATCCTGGTAAAGAGTATTCCCCGTGATCTTGAGGTATTGAATGTTGTTTTGGAGGACAGGCGCACGTTGCGGCAGATCGCGGTCGATGTACTCTGTGGGGTCTGCACTCAGGATGCAGCGCGTGAGGTTGGACGCTTCGATGAGCGTCTTGAAGCAATCGGCGCGCAGGGCGTAGCCTAGTTCCAGTTCGGAGAGGCGCTTCCACTCGAATCTGTCTGCTATGAGCCGAATTTGAGTGATGGAGAGCGCGTCGAGATGCCTGGGGCCCAGGTTAAAAGTTGTCCGGCTCTGATATGTGGTCTGTCCATGCGACACTTTTAGATGTAGGCGCCGGAGTAAGATCAGGTCTTTGGCCTTGCAAGGTAAATGCGAGATCAGATAGGAAGGCCCTTCGTATCGAAACTCTAGCCAGCGTTTCGAGCATTGACCGAGGATGGCAATGATCGCAATGATCGCATCCGTCTGATTGGATTCATAGATAACATACATATTGACCGAGAGCGGGAAATTACCAGCGCGCGCTATACAGTCCTCGACGAACGCCGGCGTGGGCAGCGTACAAGCCTGCGAATCTCGATCGCACAAAAGCAGGGTATTCCAGAGGCGGGGCGTCGCATAGGCGATGGTCCTCCACCGCCTGCACACAGTGGAGAGGATGATTGGAGCGGAGATGGAGTATCGTGATGCGCGAGAGGGGTCGAGATCCATGACATTCTCCGGCAGGCTCATTTCGAAGATCGTAGACGCGACCTCTAGGGGCAGGTGATGAACAACACGATCGTGAATCTGGTTCACTTTCTCCTTCAGTTGCTGGCGCTCCTTCGCCAGACCGACGAGCATCTCCCGGATCTGCTCGATTCTGTCTTCGATTTCAGAGAGCCTTTGGCATGGGGCGCAGATGTCGGGATCTCTTGGGTCACATAAGTATTCAGCGCCCCTGGAATGGTAGCTGCAATAGTGACAGATATCGGGCATGGTAAGTGGCAACTGTGGAATGGATAATGGAGCATATGCGTTGAGTGGCGATACATACTAGAAGGCTCGCATGACACGCACCTGATAATATCCAAGAGCTCCCTGTCAATTGGCTAGATCTCAACAGATACGAAATGAATGAGGACAGATGAGAACTAGATATCGAATATCAGAAGAGGATTGGAATAGGACGGATGAAAGAACTTGAACGAGGCTGAGCCACATTGCCACTCCGTGCTGCTTTGTTTGTGCACGCATTGCCATCAACAAACGCGTCGCGTCGCGTCCTAAATTGACCATCACTCCACCCATCCCGCCCAAACTCAGGCTCACCCAACCTCTCCAGCGCGTCACACAACACCTACCAAAGATATCACCCTCCATCATCATCTCACCACCGCGGTGGCACCGCCAACCCACCCTCACCGTAGCCCTCACCGTTTCCAACCCGCCATGCTAATCCCCATCACCCTCTCCCAATCCATCAACCCTAAACTGCCCTCAGGGCTTATCAAGATCTCGCACGACGAAATCGTGCTCATAGAATTACAGGGCTCGCTCGAGGTCGAACTCACCCACCTGCGCGAACGCGACGGCAAGTTCGTTGGCAAGCTCAAGATTGACGTTGCCACGGTGAGTCTGTGTTCATGTTTTAGTTCACGTTGGCGTTCTGGGTCGGGTTTGGATTTGGGTTCGAATGGGAGCCGTAGCTGGTCGTGGTCGTGGTCGTGGTCGAGGTCGCGTTTGTGTGCTAGGTTCCGGCGCTGTTGTGTTGTGCGTGTCCATTCCCCCTCTTCCCGGATGCCTAGTCCACCACAACCACGTCTCGTATCCACACCGAGCCCCCTCCAGCTCTCTTCGAGAAACCCAGAAGCCAAAACCACACTCTCATCTCCTCCGGCTTTACCTTCTCCTTCTCCGTTCCCTTGCTTCCTATCCCAAGACCCACTTCTAAAACCTTCTGCCTCCCATTCCTTCATTCCTTCTTCCCGGACGCTTAGTCCACGACAACCCAACCCTCCTATCCACATCGAGCCCCGTCAAGCTCTCCTAAAGTAACCCAGATGCCAGATCACACTCTCACCTCCTCCAAAGTCACCTTCTGCGTTCCCTAGCATCATTTTCGACCTTCTAATACCTCCTCCCTCCTATCCCATTCTAAACTTAACGCTCACGCTCACGCTCACACTCCTATCCTCTCCGCTCTAGACTAAACCAACCCTCCTCATAGGACACCACCTCCTGGAAGGCAAGATTGCCCCGCTGCCGAAACCCTACGCCATCATCGTGCGCAACGCACCCCGCCCCAGCGCAGATTCCGATGACTCTTTCCCAACTTCAAATTCAAATCAGAATCAGAACACCCATTTCACGTCGCGTTCGGGGACGGGGACGGGGACGGGGAGCAACGCCACAGAAGACGACGACGACAACATGGCCGTAGACACGGACCCCGACCTCAAAGAATTCACAGACGCAGATGCAGTGGGAGAAGGAGGAGGTCCAGAATCCAATACAAGAGGCGTAGACCAACTCGAAAGATCGAGTGCAGGCTGGACCATACGCGGGATCGTGAAAAAGAAAATCATCTTTTCCAAGAGGCCGATGCCTGTGATTGGGAATGCGAAGAAGTGATGCAGATGCAAAGAGTGAGGTGACGGGTGCATGGCTGCGTACGTATGTACTACGTAGTAGGGAACGGACGGCTTCCGGAAATATACCATACTCGCGACAGTGTACGACATTGCGGTGACCGGTTTGCGAGCTTCTGAATCTGAATCTGACGGACGCCGAACAGAGAGCAACGCCATGGCACCTGGCAAGCGGGAAGCCACTGCCAGAGACCCAATCACTCTATCACTCGATGAGAAGTCGCCATTCATTCTTCGACGCATCACTCGCGCAAGATAATCGATGCAACCACAACGCTCAGAATTCTAGGAAGAAAATAGCCATTACGAATAAATATTGCACATCATACTATTACAAAAAGAAAAAGAAAAACGCTGCTCATCTGCAGGGAACCTAAACATAGCTACTATGTATGTACTTACTGTGAATATGTACAATGTACACCTGTGCACACGACACACAAAAAGAACAAAAAAAGGCCCATTTACACAAAGTCAAGGATTGGAAACCGAACGACAAGCAAAGGAAGACCGGAACTGGAAAAAAGAACCAAGGCAGAGATTATGGTAGTTGTGGTTGTATGCGATGAATTTGCACAATTTGATTATACTAGTCAACGAACTCGTTTGAAGGAAGCCCTGCAGTTCGAAATGGAAGGTACACAGGATACGAGCAGGGTTCTTCAGCTGATAACGCAACGATCAGACACCATTCCTTTACCTCAAACGGGAACACAAAGAAGACTCACATAGAGTATTTTGAGAGATGATGCTGCGGGACAAGGCCAAGGAGTTGCGAGGAACAATGAGTAGACAAAGAATGGATGCGTGTACGATGGAGTTGCTGTTATTGTCGATGGGATGATTACTGGATGATTCAGAGCGCCTTCGCTTCCTTGGCAGATGGGTTGGGTGGCAATGGCCAGGGAGCCAGGGAGGTGGGCGTCCGTGTCAAGGAATACGGACAGTTCCGTGTGCCACTCGCCAGAATAGAAGTGACGCAGTATGCGGTGTTTGAGTGGTGGCAAGAAGACCCAAAGAATCTTCAAGAATGTTATGATATACCACGAGAGAATGCAGTGGTGGGAGTGGTGACGTTCAGGGACAATTGGGTTTGGAAGCGGTATATCCCGTACTTTTTTTAAATACAGAGATCGAAATCGGGGTGGAGGTATCATGAATATGGAGCAGGGAAAAGAACACAGATCGCAGAACCATTCAAGCCAGAAATACGGGGTCAAGGTCAATTGAAACCGTCGAAATGGCCCGTGAGGATGCGTTCGCCCATCGGCGACGGCGCCCTGCGCGGTCTCTGCGCGTCTCCTGCAAGAGTCGCAGACCGGCGGGGCTTGGTCGTGAACGGGGGCTTGTGAATAGGGGACGTCGGGCTTACGGCCGAGTTGGGTGGCGGGCTGGGGGAACTAGGGGGCAGTGCGCGAGTATCCGTGTATAGCTGAGGCTGGCCGGGGATCATAAGATGATGAACATCAATATACTTGCATACTAGTGAATGGAGGAAAGTACTCACCTTGACGAAGGCCGCGCTGCTGAGGGAGAGCCGTCGGAGGAGATTAGACCCCCGGTCCGTGCTCGCTTCAGAGTAGGTAGATGTGTTTGGGGGGTTGAAGCGAACATTGACACTCGCACGGCGAGCATGCGCGGCGACAGGTATTTCTGTCTCGGGTTCGCCCTCTATAGTTAGGAACAAAATTTTTCGTCAGATCATGATAGAACGCAATAGAAGACAGACAAGAATAAGTTACACACCTTCGAAGACGGGCGTCGTCCCAAACTTGCGCTTGAATGGGAAGGTGCCAGTGGCTGGGGTCTTGGTGGGCGACTGGGCGAGGAAGTAAGACATGATGGGGGAGGTCGACGACGAGGGGATGGAGAGGCGCTGGGAGCCGACGGAGGTGGATGCGGGGGTGGGGAGCTCGGAGCCGGAGCTGGTCGAGCTAGACGACGAGGACGAGACGGACATGGAGCGCGCTCTGCCGCGGGCTGCGGCGAAGGGAATGGAAATGGGATCGGAATGAGCGTTGTTCTTGTCGTTGTCGTTCATTGGGTGTGTGGTGGGAGGGAAGGAAGGAACTCCTGCCTCGATCGGGGCCAATTTATAGGGCCCAGTCACGTTAGCAGTCGGAGTCTGCATATCCTTTTCGGTTCATAAGATAGGCTACTAATGTATTGCTACTAACTCCGCCCCTGGCCCTGTTAGTATGTCTATGTACTACACCACCTTCTCCACCATGGAGTCATCGTCACCCCCCCTCAGATCCTGTGCACACCCACATCCCAGAAGACTCTCATCCCCACCTCAGCAGCAGGCGCGCATATCATCCTATATCATCCCCGACGCCCGTTCCCATGTGTTTGCCAAAAATGACAAATGCAAAAGTGGGATCGCTTCCAGACTAGGACCAGAACGAAGCATTTGGGAGGGGATCAAGATCTAAATGGCATGCCCAAAACAGGCAGCTTCCCCGCACACATGACTCGAGATTGTGACGTGTTTGTACCCCACACCCAGTCCTCCATTCCCTTTCCTGCAGCAAACTCTACAATGTCCATCTCAAATTAGCCTCCCAGACCCCATGTCCTGGCGCACAATCTCCCCCGTGTGGTTTTCAATTCACAGATCAGCTTTAGAAGCGCTTTCTCCCCACTTTTTGTCTTCCCTTCCAGTTCCAAGATCGCAAAGACACCTCAGTCCTATCTCCTCCTGCGCAGACATGCCGTAACGCCACCCACCGCTTCGGGCAAACCTAAATAAATGGGTTACCTTTTTGTCATCCAGAAATCAAGATTAGTCGACTGCGTACGCTGTCTCACAAACCCAAAAGATGCTGCTTTAACGGAATACTCCGATCGATCATTTTAGATCCAACTTCGCTGTCGACGTCTATGTGTATCTGGGAAAACATACGTCAAGACGCAGTAAGCCCACTGGCTAGTCACCATATCACCACCAAAAACCCATCGACCCTTCATTCCAGAGATATTCCTCGCCGATGACGAAACGCGAACACTAATCTCAGCCTATCGGTTCTCGCATCCGCCTTACACACACCGCCGACTTACGCAGCATCCGCATACACCTTGCACGGGCAGGCGGAAGTATTTTTAGCGACGCTGAGAGAGCCTGCAGACGGAAATCGTTTCCGCAACAACTCAAATCGGACGAAAAACGAGGACCACAACGGACGCAGTCTCATTGAATCCTAATGGTTAGATCGCTCATGTCACGCGCGCCATTCAATTCTGCTTTCAATGACAATAATAGTAAGCTCGATTCCCAATTCCTTGGTCATTCGAGGCGTGCTGAAGACGTGCAGTGAGACCCAATTCAAAAGGAAGAAAGCCCTTATCAATCCCATCGTCCTATTCCAAATTCCTCGGATTTGCGTGGGCGATCTCAATACCAAAAACGCCACTGACATTGATAGATACAGCCTCGTGTGCGAAAGGTGCTCTATGTTCTATGTTCTTCCATGTTCTACCCAGTGCTAAATCGACGACGCACCCCAAAGATCCAGCCAACGCTGTTAAGGTGACAACAATGGGGATCCAGATAAAGACCGCGCAGTGGCATCAGTGGAAAAGATATCAATATCGGTCGACTTTACACTTACCGATCACAAATTTCTATCAATGACATACCTCAGGTAAATATTGCCTACCTCCATGCATACGCGTGGCCTGACAATGACATTTAAACAACCGATAGCGTCAGATTATTTTTCGCTCATCGGCGTCGTATCATTACTTGGTATCGAGCGTTCATTTTCCCAACTAATGAAACGTTCGCGGGTTGCGGTATAGGCGCGCTGCTACGCAGACGCAGACGAGGCTGCTCTGGCTAATAGCCATGAGTACCTATCACCATGTTCCTCAGGTCTATTAATTAATAACCATGAGCTCGACTAGCCTCGAGTGCCTTAACTTAACTTTCCCGCACGTTCGCCTCGCCTCGATCTCAGCGGCTCCGAGTCAAGCTGATGAACACGAGCATCGTGTGCCACAAATAAATATACCACGGTAAAGCATTAAAAATCACTGAACAACCTCCGGATAAACAACGAGCTCGCTTCGCACACTCACTCCGCGGCATTGCACCCGCGTCCCTATTTAAGCGCTTGTGGGGCCAGGGGCGCTTAAGCTTCAAGTTATGCATGCGCCTGAATGGAGATTTGCACCTGACGCGCGGTGATTGGACCCACAGAGTATCTTGGCATGTGAATTTGATTTGTGAGTGTGCCGGAGAGCGAGAGGGAAGTAAGGACAATGGACGACTGGGAAGCCCCTGTGGCATTTCGCTCTGAATCGCCCTGCATTTGGCGGTACGCGTCGCGAAGCAGATGACTAGTTATTTGGATCACGTGTGAATTGCGGAGTGCGCACTGCGCAAAGCCTCAGCGCGTTAGCGCCGTTGCGTGACACCGTCGGTCTAAATAGCGCTTTGAAAACACGTCCCAAATCGCAAGCACCGCCTCTCCATTGAAGCTCAAGCTCAGGAGTTTCCAATTCCAATAGTAGCGCAATAATAATCTCTAGAATGCAATATTCGGCCATGGATGACTGTTCACAAATCTACAGTTAAAAGTAATATCCTTCCTCGAGGAAAGAATAGATAGTCCAGAAATATGCGCTCCTGTTCAGCCGATTGGGTGTAACGGTCCTCCTTTTTTATTTTCAGGGAAATGATCTTCAAGGATGACCACCTAGGATCGTTGAGCGCGTCGTCGAGTCTACTCCATTGATCGACCCTGTTAGTAGTGACGTGCATGCCATCATCCACGAGGACAAAACTGAACTCCAGCTCCTCCAAGACGTTTGGACTTTCTTGCATGTGTTTGAGTTGTTCGGCGAGGCCTGCTAGAGGATCATTGGAGTCATTGACTCTGCACTCCAAGACAATTCTTTGTAGGGATCTGAGCGAACCTGAAATCATCTCAGCCAAATTAAAAAGACAGTCTGTTTGGCTAGAATGCAAATGATGAGAAATAAGCTAAGGAGCAGTTGACTCATGTAAAAACCACTATTAGACTAGGCGAACGATGGTGAGTTGATCAGATGTTTGCAAAATCTGTTGAACCATTTCCATGTCTGCTGTGCTGCTAAGAGCCCTTGCAGAGAACTTCTTCAGGTATCGAAAGTCAAAAATGGGCCGCCCATTCGACCCTTTCGTTGTGTAAATTATATTTGCAGCATCACGACTTGAGGAATTCATAGAATATTTATAGAGAGATATTGAACGATCGTATAATATTGGAGAGAAATTGTCAAGTGACAATTTCATATAGTAGATGTGCAGATATTTCAAGTGAACACATCGTGCCAATGCAGAGAAAGGGAAATTGATGAGAGTGAATAGCCTTAGATAGCTGATTGTTGGAAGCTCGACAAGGTGGAACAGAGCATCATGAAGATAGATGTCCCATACTTTGTGACCCGCTGCATAAGACCCGACTGTCAGCTCGAGATTGTCGGTTTTAAGACGTCGTAAGGAAGCATTTCGCGCCATTGCTGAGAAAGGGAAATTGTGCAGATATGATAACTCGAGAAAGTCCATTGTTGGAAGATCGAGGAGGCGACATAGAGCATCTTGAAGCCGGTTGTCCCAATTTATCGTTCCAGGGTTAGAAACGATTGTTAATTTTTGTACTTGAGTGAACTTTTTCAGGACATCGGATAGCTCCAGAAGTATCCGATTGCTCTGGCGCTCGTTCTGTTGCTGCAGCGGAACACCAACAGTCAGCTTGCGAACATAATTGCTGATCTCTGGGTCAGCGTGTAGCATGGTTTGGAATTGCCTTGCAGATTATTTCACGTAGGGAGGGAGCGATTGTGATTGACGCGAGTTAAGAACTACACAGGCGAAGATATGTTTCCTGGAGAAATGGAGGAATGATCGGCAGGTGAGGGAGCATGCCTTGACGGAGGAGAACCTCCGATCGTCAAGCGTGGCTAGGATATCGATTATGATTTCAATGATGTCCAGAGGGATGGTTTTCTCTTCAGACATAGTTGGAATGAAAGAAATGGGTCCTGTCGTCCTTGTCTTTGTCAATATGTGCGTTGTTACAGCAATCTGCAAATGTGTAGACCGCTTTTGCTTTTCTGCAAGTGGCGCTCGAGTGGTGGTTGGAGTGGTGCGCTGTGGAACAAATAAACCAGTTGGGGTAAATCAACATTGGTCCGCCCGTCGCCGTGGAGATCCTTCCCTTCCTGTAGCCATAGAGGGAAAACCTTTAGCTTTTTGGGCTTAGGATTCAAGATGCAAGAGAGCGACATGCGTCATGCCGTCTCCACCTTCCAAAAAATCGAATGTTTGTACCCTTCACTGCCACTTGAACAAAATTTCAAAACGGTCTACACATTTGCAGATTGCTGTAATGTGTGTGCCAGTGTGACGGAGCTGGGAGCGCCTGTCAGCGCTGCTTCAACTTGCTGAGCACATTCACCGTGGTCACGTGCGCATATGCCGTGTCAGTTGAACATGAACTTGAACGTCGACTGGAAGCCAACTTGAACTTGGTTCTCATTCGACTCGTTCACAACTGAATTCATTGGTACGTGTCACTGTCCCTGTCATTTGTTTTCGACTAAAATCATTCTGTTAGGGGACCACTGCAATTCACCGACCGCCGCCGCGGTCTCTTTCACTATGTCCGACTTCAAATGTCCGTATTGCAGCTATACGCGTGACAAACACTTGTGCGGTGCTGCAGATCCAAATATTTGCGAGCCATGTAAAAGACTTGAAGAAGTGGAGGACCAAATCAAAAGGACGCTTGCTCATCTGGCGAAAGAGCGTCAGAGACTAAAGGAGGAGGTCAATTACACCCACAACTGGATCATTCATCGCCTACCGATAGAGCTTGCGGCCCATATTTTCGATTTATGCTTGCTCAGTCCGCAGGACTCCATGAACCTCGACCTTTCTAAATGTCGATCGTCCAGTTACACAGTTTCTGCCCCATCCATCCTTTCCGCTGTCTGTCGACGATGGAGATTTATAGCACTTTCGACACCTCGCCTCTGGAACACACTGTTGTTATGTGTGAGAACAAAATCCTTGCCTCCTCTCGACTTCATTGAAACCTCGATAAAGCGCGCCGGTAGCTTACCGCTTGTAATTAATCTCTACGTTTCCTTGAAATTCCCCGCCAGCACACCCGGATTTCAAGTCGTGAAACTTCTCAATCGGTACTCCGATCGCTGGCTACACCTCAAGTACACAGGTCCCGCCCCCCAATTATGGAATTTATCAAGCGATAGGTCAGAGCTTCCACAGCTGCGTACAGTCTACATAAACTCTCTCACTCCGGATCACTTGACTCGGGATAAAGGGACACTCAACCTAAATCCAAAGCGGTTGATCAACCTGATCGTAGTTTCGAGCCTTAGCCTTAAGGTCCTCGACTTCGATTGGCAGTACCTTCGAGTCATTCAACTAGCATCCACTTCTATTTCTCAATGCTTAGATGCTCTCCGAAAAGCCCCCAGCCTCACGCGGTGCATGTTTCGAGCAATTCAACATCCGGACCAACCTGAGCAACCTCCCCCGCGACAAAACCCCATTCTCCGGTCCCAAATTTACTCTCTTGAAATTTTGGACGGCATTTTGTATGCAGGTATTCTACAGGAGCTGTTATGCCCCGCTTTGAAGACCCTCGTACTCGAATTCGGCTGGAATAGCGAAGTTGACATGCCCTTGATCCTCGACTTTCTCAGGGCATCAGGATGCTCTTTAGAGAGCTTGACACTCTTCTATGCGAAATTAGCCGTTCCGGATATTGATTCGGTGTGCGCAGCGCTACCGACACTACAACATCTGCGCATAGATCATCACCATTCGATACCTGCAGTCAGAGCTCTCTTCGCACGCCTTGCAGAGTCTGAATCTGTTGGTGGTAGGACAACGCCTCGATATCTTCCGGCCCTTCGTTCGTTGACCGTGGATGAGCATAGGGAACAAGACGACTGGAGTCATTGGAATTTAATTCCGAATCTCTTTGGTCCTCCCACTGCCCCCGATTCACACTTGATAAAACGGCACAGATACTGTCTTGAATCTGTCACGATCAACATACGATACGGGTGGGAAATGCCCAAGTATGATTTTGCTACTAATCCCATGACTCAAAACACCCTGGAGAAAATATCATGTTTGGAGCAAGAAGGGGTGAAGTGCAGCTTCAAACGAATGCAACAGGGTGAGGACAAGGGATATATTAGGATTGGGGCCCCTGGAGATGGCTCGGATTCAGACGAAGTATCCGACCAGTCATCGACACGGTGAACAAGAACTAATTCGACAAATTTTGTCTGGGGACGTACTAGCCTATGTTATGTTTATATTTTTCCTATCGTCTTCCTTCTACTGTACATGTGTCATATGACGCATACAACGAATACTATATCATGAGCATCCTCCTCTAAGCCATCTTAGCTGTCTGGACTTCGTGCGCCCGAAATGAAGCAAGGCGCAGCCTTTTCCCTGCATACGTAGCACCAGGTAGCAACCCCAAACCTTCTGAGTAACATCTCGGGATCTACATACAGACGCCATGGAAGCTTGGCCGTCGATCATCCATCTCGCAGTCGTAATCGGGGGTACCCTCGTATGTGCATGAAGCTCAGATTGAGATTGATCATGTCATAGTTCGGGATCGGCGTTGACTTGCGGGCGTATTTTTTGACCCTTCAGGCGAATTGCTGACTGACGGTCGTAGCGGGAACTGTTAGGATGCTGTAACGTCTCAACTTGGAGACGGGGACGGGTAAGAGATAGAGAGGTATGTAAGGTCCAGGCGTCGTCGAGCTCGAGTCTCGAAGAGAACTTTGAGAAGAGTATGTAGGCGTGTAGGCAGTGCCAATTTTGCTATCTCAGACGTCGCCAGCAATGTTCATGCATTCTTCACTACTAGCACCGAATGACGGTGCCCGATCACATAGTGGCATTGATCCAGAATTAGACGCCCATGATAAGGCTGCCAAGTGATTTTTCGATCTATATACGAGTAGAGCGCAATCACCCAATCATGCAAGCACAGCTGCAACCAACGTTGTCATTAAGACCGTTTCATTTCCCGCCTTCAAAGGGTGTAATCTTAACCTTGTTGAAGGTTTCAATTCGTCACGTAGCTCAAGCTTTTAGCTGGGTGGAATAGATGAACGAACATGACTCGCGACGAGATAAGTGAGATTACATTGATATTTTTGTTCCTTGCGATATATTTGAGGGTATCATAAATACTAAAATGAGCGTAGATAGTCGATGCTGGTGATGTTGAATGACGGTATGCATGTCTTAGCACGAGAGTGAGAGAAGGAATAACCGGCGAACAATGGAGGCAGAGATTCGGAAACAGAGATAGAGAGAGATGAGAGGTCGACGATAGACAGAAAACGAGAGTCTGACAAAGAAATGCGGTATGTAAGCGGTTGTGCGTGCAATCGAATCAGTTATTGGGTTCATGTAAAAGAAAAAAGAAAAAGATGGTAGTATGATAATTTCAAGTTCATGCTGGTAGTAACATTTTGGTACATGAAAATGAATGAATGAGTTGGGTTGCATCGCGTAACGTCAAGGTGGTAGGTAAACGAGGTAGGTAATAAAAAGCAATAAGCAGTAAACAGTAAGTAGTAAATGTGCATCAATCGTCACAGCGGAATATTCATGAACATAACAGCAGCGTAGAGTATATACTCGAGCAGAAGAGGGAAAACACACACACACAGAAAACGCGATGCGTGCACGAGCAATACAAGTACAAGAAGAAGAAAAAAGCAAAGAAAGGAGAAAAGAAAGAACGCGCCCAAATCCACACGAAAAAATAATGATACCCAGTGGGTATACCAGAAGACCTCGAAAAGAAAGAAAAAGCAAAGCTAAAATGAAAAGAAACATGAAGCACGAAAACAGGAAGGCGAAAAAAAATCCAGGCTCGAGATGCCAACGACGCCACAGCAGCAGCAGCGCACATCGATACAATGATAGACGATAGACGATAGATGATAGGCGATGACAATGACGACGACGATGATGATTTTGATGACGATGATTTGTGAAATCCAAAATGCGAAGAGAGAAAGCGTGTGTGGTGTAGTATGTGTGTATCCGCGACCGACGGTGTAGCGATGTGGTCGAAGAGTTAGTCGGTATTGACGGCGACCGCGTTGGTACTGAACGACCAGTCAACTACCAGCGCGTCTTTGTGTCGGCCGTCGATCAGCCCCAAGCGCGCGCTGGCAAGCTCGAAACCCAACGCACAGAGGACCCTAGAGCCCGATCCAACCCCCCCCCCCAACTCACCCCAAAAACGCCAACTCCGTCATCCTCCTCGTCTCCTCATCCTCAATCGCACTTGCCTCCGCCAAGATGCTCCCGCGACTATACACCACCGGCGCCACCGCCTGCCGCATCCGCGTCGCGGGCAGCGTAGGCGAGGGCGGCAGGTGCGAGGCGTTGAACGTCCGCGTACGTGGGGGTCTCGCTGTAGGGGCCGCCGTCCCAATTGTAGTGGTATTGCTAGTATTGTCGGCGGCGTTGGGTTTGTGCGTAGTGGAAGAGGTATGTGGGGACGACGCAGACGTGATCGACCTCTTCAAATGCGCGAGCCCAAAACCCGCCACCGACAGCCTCTTCGCCGCGCCGCCCTCAGCGGCGGCATGCGGCGACGCGCTCGTGCTCCTTTTAAAGGGATTCAGGCTTATCTTCCTCGCCGTGCGCCCCGCGCCTGGGACGGCGATGGTGCTTGTGCTTGTGCTTGTGGTACTCGTCGGGTCCGTCATGCCCCTCTTCGGCGTTGGTTTCGCGGGACAGGGCCCTGAGATGCGGATGCTAGGCGTTAGAGGCGAGGCGGGGGAGAGCGAGGGTGCGCTCTCTGCGCTTCCTGTCCCGCTTCCACTTCCACCAATACCACTTGCACTCCCATTGGCGCTTGCAGCGACGGCAGCGGCAGCAGCCACAGCAGACGACGCCAACGACGACGCATGCGACATCGCCTCCGAGCTCATCGAGCTCCCGTGCCTATGCGAATGCAAAGACGCCGACACAGGGGAGGTGACTAAGGGGGAGATGACCAACGCCCCAGCCGGCGGGCGCGCAGAGGACGCGTACACGTACTGCGCGGAGTCGGCGGTGCTGTCTTCTGAGGTGCGCGTGGGTGTTGGGGCGGGCTCTTTTGTTGTAGTCTCTTTTGTGATGGTGTCTTGCTTTTGCGCTGTAGGGTTGGGCACGGTGGCAGCAGCAGGGATCGGCGTCGGCACCACGGTATCAGTAGCGGTATCAGCAGCGGCATCAGTACCAACGCTCGCCAGCGCACCCGCCCCACGACTCGGCGCCGAACTAGTACACTCCACACCCCCCCTCTCCCCCTCCTCCTCCTCCAACACCACAGACAACAAATCCAAATCCAAATCCTGCGCCCAACCCGCCTTCTCATTTATCACCTCTACCTCACATATCCCATTCATTCCATCCGCAGTTTTTGCGGGCACCGACACCTCACTCTCTCGGAGGGGCGCGTCACTCTCATCCACCCTATCCACCCTATCAGCGTTGGCGTTGGCGTTGGCGTTGGCGTTGGCGGCAACGCGCGTCTGCGTCTGCACCGTCAGCGCCCCAAGCTTGCCCTTCGGGATCAGCCGAGCCGGGCTCGAAACACAAACACCATTGGATGCGGGCGCCTGCCATTGAGCCGCAGGCGACCCCGACGAGGCCTGCGAGGACGCGGACGAAGGGTCCAAGGGCGACCCTGATGATAAGAGCGAGGTGTAGGATGACTTTGACGAAGTGGACGAAGTGGATGAAGTAGATGAGGAGAGGGATGACGGAGGCACGATAGGCGCGGGCGCGGACGCGGGCGATGACGTTAACGATGATGGAACAGGAACTGCAGGGATACTTGGACTATCACCGGGCGCCGACGCGCGTAAATCGCGGTCTGCATTTTCCGTTTCCGTTTCCGTTTTTTGGTGGTGGTGTGGCGTCCGTGGGTCGGTTGGGCTTTGCTTATCTCTTCCTTCGCCTTTGCTCTCCTTTGCACCTCCACCTTCATTCTTTCCTCCGCTTTCACTCTTTCCATCCACACCAACACCACCAACACCAGCACCAGCACCATCCACACCACCACCAACCACACCACCTTCACGTTCGCCCTCATCCAGACGAGATGTACTCCCACCCTCCTTCCGCCTCAACGCCCCCACCTCAGGCATCAACAAGCGCGCGAAGGAGTCTTCCCTTGCGTGTCCCTTTTCCTTATCGTCACCCAAACCCACACCAACGCCAGCTAGGACAGACCCAACAGGAGGCGTCAACGAAATCACAGGCGCCGACAAGGTAGGCGACGTAGGCGTATTGGGCATAATAGGCGACGATGGCATAGTGGGCATATTGGGCAAGGTAGGCGACGACGGCATAGTGGGCGACAACGCACTCATCGTAGGCGACCCAGGCAAAGCAGGCACCGGCCCCGCAGGCATCGGCAGCGCGCCCTTCAAGTTGCCTGTGCTCCGTACACTCCTCACACTCCGCACACTCAACGCGCTCCTAACACTCAACGCGGGCGACGACGGGATAGGCGGGAGGCCCGACGCCCAAGACTCGATCTCGTCCTCCAGTTCCTTCTCCAAGCTCGCATTGGTTTGGGGGGTGGGGGTGGACGCTGAGGTGGATGGTGTTGGGTTTGAGGTGGATGTCGTTGGGTTTGAGGTGGATGTCGTTGGGTTTGAGGTGGATGTCGTTGGGTTTGAGCCCGGGTTTGAGGTAGGAGTTGGAGTTGGAGTCGAGGCGGAGGATAGGTTGAGGACGAACGCTGGCACTCTCGTGGCTGATGGGGAAGTGGAGGGCGACGGCGCAGAAGCAGCAGAAGCACCAGCAGCAGCAGCTGAGGCGGACGGCGCAGAGGGCGAAGACGACAGCGGAAGCGGATGCACGGGAAAAGTGAACCCCTGCAAATCGGGGTGGATGAGGCGCGGGGACGGCGGGGCGGGCAGGGGCCGCACGCTCGATGCGCGGGATAGTGAGAGTGGGGGCACGGGTGTAGGGGGCAGGGGGGTGGCGGGTGGAGGGGAGAGTGGGGCTTTAGAGGTGGATGTGGGTGTGGGTGCTGTTGCGGGTGCGGAGGTGGTTGTTGGTGCGGGTGCTGTTGCGGGTGCGGAGGTGGTTGTTGGTGCGGGTGCGGGTGCGGTGGTGTTGGCGGCAATGGTAGTGGGTGTGGATGTGGTGGTAAAAGGCGTGGGATTCAGAGACGATGGGAGCCCAGGAGGGGACGAGGAGGTTGGGGGCACAGGCAGCGGGCGGGGCATATCGTCGTCGTTGGGAGAGGCGGAGGGGATGGGCTCTTCGGTCTTATCTACTTCTCGTTCGTCTTCTCTTTCGCCTTCGACTTCGACTGCGACTTCTTCGTGATGCTGATGCTGGGACTGAGCCGGATTGGGGCTTGGGGGTGTGCTGCCTCCTCCAAATCGGAAACCGCGCATACGCTCGCGGGTGCGCTCTTCCGGGTCGAGAGGTTGAGGTTTCAGCGCAGGTGCCGGCGCAGGCACAGACGAAGGTGCCAGTGCAGACGTCTTCACCTCTTTGGCACCCCCCACGCCATTCTCACAGACAGCATCCTCGCAGCCAACCCTCTCCGCCACCACCACATCGCTGTTTTTAGCCTCCCACTCGCGCTTGATCAGGTCAGCTGCTGATACAGCCCGCGTGGATGCAGCATCTCCATCGCCATCCCCAGGGCCATCACCGCCACCCCCATCTCCCCCCACCCCATGTGACGCCGCGCCGAGGGGGAGGGGGACGACGGGGATGCGGCGATCGAGCTCCATCTCCTGGGCGCTGAGGTCGCGTGCGGGGAGCGGCGGGAGCAGGCCGCGCTCGCGCAGGGCGGCGGCGCGGTTCTCGGCGCTGAAGGCGTTTGGGGCGGCGGGTGGGGCGTGCGGGGCGTGCGCTTTGAATTTGGTGGTGAGCATGCGGATGATGGTGCGGGATTTGGAGCGCGGGCGGGTGAGCGGGGGTGTTGGGGCGGGGGGAAGTCTTGGGTGGGTGGGGCAAAGGCAAGGTTTAAAGTAGGTTAGTAGAGGATGGAGTGTGGGGAAGGGAAGGGAGGACTGACTGGGGAGGCTGCATGGCCATTCTACTATAGTGACATACATGGTGGAGAGATGAGATCAACGACGATGAATGTTGGGTGTGAATAGAAATACTACTGACTTTGCGAGATCGGCGAGGCGGGGGACGCTGGGGTCGGTCGGGGGAAACGCAGGTCGGCCGCGACTGCCGAGGAACGCTCGAGACGCGCGCGCCTTGAATGAGTCGGAGTCTGCCTTGAGACTCGGGGCGGGGGACGAGGCGCGGGAGGAGTGGGACGCAGACTCGGTGAGGTTGAGGTTGAGGTTGCCGCGGGGAGAGAAGGACTTGGACTCAGAGGCGTCTGCTGCAGCGTCCATATGCGTTGCAGGCTTACGGTACCCCATACCACCCCCGTGTTTATATTCGCCCCCCCCTGATCGGATTCGTCTCCTTCCTTTTCTCACACCGCGAGACTCGCCCACCCGCCCGGATCCAAACCCTGCCCTGCCCTGCCAGCGCATTGTATTATTGCAGCTCGGATGCACTGCCTTGGGACATGTCTCTCCTCTCCGTGTTCGACGTGTCAGTATCCTTACATACGTAGTGTGTCTCTCCCGCTCAACAAGTGAACCCGACCAGCATTTCGAATCGAGTCGAGACCAATAAATTCAACGTTAACAACGCTATGCGCCTATCGCCCGCCGGGTAAGTAGTCGCGAGCGTCCGCTCCCCGCTCCCCATGATATTCAGCGGGGCAAACCGTGCCTTTGGCGGACAAATTGATTATTGCGCTTGGTTCCGATTTATTGAACCGGTACGCGACCGGAAGCGCTAGCGCTATGCGCTATGCGATACGCGAACCTGGGCGCCTGATGCGCCGCCGGCGCCCTGTTCCGAGTCCAAGTGTTCGCTGTTCGCTGAGCCTGTTACATAACTTTTCCTAGACCCTTTCGCCTTTCGCGTGAGACTCACCATTTCGCGTCACACTCTACTTATTCCGTATTGGCGTTGGCGTTGGCACATTGGCATAGAATACATAGTTCGAACCTTCGAACTCTATCAGATGCGCTACACTAATAACACCGGCAAGCAAAGTTGAACGTTGAAGGGAGGACACCCTTCTGACGTCCGCGACGCGTGGGGGTTGGGATGCGGGTGTGGCACAATCAGGATATCAACGACCTGTCAACAACCCATCATCGACATCGACAGTGGACGCATCACTGTCAGCAGGATCATCCCCATCCCCCAGGTCTTCCATCCCGGGCCTCCAACGCAGAATGCAATCACCCATCGCCATCGCCATCGCCGTCACCTGCCCATCCCTTTCCCATTTCCCCTTTCCTTCCTCCAACCCCTTTCCTTCCTCCAACCCCTTTCCTTCCTCCAACCCCATTCCATTCCGTTACACAGCAAACGCCCAACGCCCGCTCTCCACGGCGCCTCCACCCAATCCACATCCTCCGAGGTCCCAAAGTGTATTCTACTTACCCTAGTGTGCCACACCATCAACCACGAACGCCCCCACCTCGAACCCCAAACCCCAAACCAACACCCACACCTCGATCCCCAAACCTCGAACCAACACCCACATCCATCCCCCCCTAACAGCTCACCGGTGCCGCCCCAACAGGCTGCCCGTCCGCGTCGGTCGCCCTAGCATTACTCTACATCGGAAGAGAGCGCCTGAGCCAGCGCCGCCCTTCGTGTAAAGTACTCTACGGCGAGGCTCTGACTCAGGCGCTGGCATAGTTGACGCGCTCGCTGGCGTGGGTGTGGATGTCATTGTGCGGTTAATCGCTTGTGCAGACCTATCACCTTCAAGTCGGGTTTGAGCAGGGAGTGCTTCAGACCTCTATTAACAGCCTGGCTACAGCTCCCACCCGCCGGTAAGATCTTTGTCTTTTGTCTTCACGAGGTTAACGTTTTGCTGGTTACGCCTCCCACAGACCCTCTATTCTCGTATATTCACGTTTATTTTAAATTCTATCGGTCTTCTCATGATCATGATCTCACTGTGCCCACTGTGCCCACTGTGGCTTTGCCCTCCGTGTCTTCGAATCGTCATCCGCAGCCCGGTTGTCGCTGTGCCTCGGATATGTACGCGACTCGGATGGATACGATACGCGACTGGATGGATACGATACGCGACTGGATGGATACGATACGCGACTGGATGCAGTGCGAGGGTTCGCTCGGGTTTCATGGTTTCGAGGTGTGCTTACACCTCGTTCTTCAAGTTGCTTTACTCGAGTACTCCACGTCTACAGCACAAGAACTTGCACTCGATCCTAGTCCGACTCATCTCTGCTATTTCAAGTTCGTCTCTGCTATTTCAAGTTCATCTCTGCTATTTCAAGTTCGTCTATCTCGCTCCCTCCGAGCTGAGTTTCCGCTCTCTCGTATCGCCACTTTTATTTGTGCGCCTACAGTAGACTTCTCCGCGCCTCGGAACACTCTGCTTTTCCACAAAAACCTAATCACACTCCACCCTCTAGAAGCCCTCTGCGCGCGTGGCTATCATGGAGTGTGAATTTGAACTGTGCCAGTAATTTTGGAACCTGGATGGGCTCTTCACTAACTCCACCGGAATTTTCTCTTGAACTCTACTCTATGTATCTTGCTCGATCCGAAGATCCTATGTAGGCAGGTGGTCTGGGCTTCAGACAACACCAAGTACTCACTCTGCGCTGTCTCTTTTGAATTGGGTGGCTCTGAGCTTGTCGTTGTCGTTGATCCTCTGAATCGTCCTCTAAAAATTCTAATCACGCTTTGTCTTTGTCTTTATGGTCCAGGTATACATGCATCTGCATCGCGCGTTGGGGCTCTAATCTCTACTTCTATCTATCTTTTTCTTGCCTTGTGCCTTTTGTTAATCGGATACCCTCCCCCACTTAAATCGTGAACCTTACCCTCGCCGTCGTTCGCCGTAAGTGTAGCCTCAGCGCCGTTGTCACCGCATACGGCGTACGGCATTATCGACATCGTAAACGTCGAATTGCGAGGAACAAGTCAGCGTCGCGTACGGTGGATGACATACATATGACAGACCCGTCATGTCCGTGCGTGTCCGTGATGACAGGAGCGTGCCGAAGCTGGTTAGATGGTCTGCTCGACCTCTGGGAATTGTACTGCGAACTTGGGCCGCTCTATCTGCCTGTGCAATGCTTAGTGCGGTGTTATTGGTTTATGGCTTTGTATCTCTGTTAACTTCTGCTTCGACTCCACTTCTGCTTCGACTCCAACGATCTGTCTTCATTAATAACATGCTCTCACGGACCTTCGGATTCAGACGCTGCATGTTTCTCTCGTCTGATATTTCTGTGTGAAGTCCGAACCTTCGAAGCGTCTCACACTGGACATTCTGTCACCGTCCCATGTGTTCCTGCGCACCCAACCCAGCATTGTCTTATTTTTATCCCTCTGCTCAAGTGCCTGCGCAGGCAGAGGCGGACAACTTATACAGCACGCGACCTCAGGCTACTACTGGCAGAACTTCTTCATACACACCGTTTTCGTTGGGGTGTCCGAATGTGCCAGTGAGCATTTGAAGAATTCGAGGGTGTACCACGGGGTGTGGCGCAGCTAACTGTCGACATGAATCGTGCGTGTGGTTCTTTTCTGTGGAGTGTTGATGGAGGGAGAGGATCATCGCTTTTCTTTTACTGATTTCAGTGTGCTTCAAGCTTTGTTCCATTTCTCATGATAGGATAGCCATTGTATATAGGTTCACGTTGCATTGCAGCGATTTTTAGCACTCTATAATTACACCTCCATATCCAACACCACCAATGCACAAAAAAAAAAGGCAACGCCTCCGCCACGTTCAGAATTTCTGACAGATTCAGACTTGAAATGCAACCGGGGCAAATGCATATGTACATATGATAATGACACCTCCTACATTTGACACCTCTCAATGAAAGGCCAACGAAAGGCTCTTTATTTTCGTCTCTGTTAGGTGCAGTTTTTGGTGGCTAAGGTCCAGGGTGGCTAGCGTTCGGAATGGACCTGGTGCCCCGTTCCTAGAAAGGCGCCATGGTTCCGGGGATACTGTGGCACCGCCGCCCATGCCAGAAGACGGTCCCTGAATTGAAGACGTTTAGACAGACGATGTTATGCTGAGATTTCTGGCGATGCGGTTCTGACCTCATCGAGTCACTAGGCTGGTACTTAGCACCAGCAGTTTATAGGCGGCTCGCCATGAGGGTTGTTTGATTGTACATTTAGCCAGCATTTAGGCGCGGATTCAGGCGCTCCTTAGCGCAAAAATGCGCAGATCAATAGGCCTTAGGAAAATATCCCACCAGAAAGCCCTCCGACAAATTCCATGCGTCGTATCCGAGTCGTATCACACCAATCGTCGAAATAACTCGAGTCGATCCTGATGGAATGGATTGCCCATCAGCGCCTCTCAGCGTAGACGAAAGTTCTGTTCGGCCGCGGAGCGTGGCACGAAGGGTTGCCAACTGCTAGTGAGGCAGAACGTGTTACCTCGCGTCAGCGGCGGCAATCCGAAAGACGCGTGGACTGGGGGGTGCTTCTGGCGTCGGAATCCTCTTCGGATGATTATGCTTTAATAAATAACGATGATGGCATGATTCGCATTGAATATTGACGTGCCGTAAGTCATGAGCGTACTGTGTCAATGGGCCAGTGGCGCGGGAGACTGGGCTTCCTCAGTCCTGCACCCCGCGACGCGCAATGGACGCGACTCCCCAGCGGCTCTATCGCGGGTCGGAATAGAAGACGAGGGACCGATACCCAGAAGGCGTTAAATAGGATGTGGATCATTAGGCGGCATGCAACTAACTAGCTGTTGTGGAGTGATCAATATGTAAGTACGTTCATTGGACTGTGAACAATAGGCGCTACCTTTCTTGGGTAAAGCGAAGTGCGGCGCTAATTTCATAAGCTTGCGAAACTCCAAACATGATAGATTTTCTACGGCTGGTTCTGTTGAAATAAATATTTCTTCCGCCGCTAGGTGTCTATTTGACTGGCCTCGGGTACGCTGGATTGTCGCCTTCCTCCTCTGAGCTGTGGCGGGCGCTCGAGCTGGCAAATGGGTGACTGAGCAGTGATGTGCCGGTTAGGGAACTGTTCTTGCAGTTAGTAACAGTTATTGGTTGGTTACATAATAACCGTTACTTTTGAAAATTAACCATAACCAATTGATGTCCCACGGGCCAAATATAGCTCGTAGCCAAATCAACGACATTCAAGCTCGCACAAAGCTCGCACATTACTCGCACAGAGATAAGATTCAATGAAGATGCGTAGTACACGGATGAAAAAAGACTAGAATGTAAAACTTCTTCTGTAGTAGTGTCAAAGCCAACATCAAGAGGAATATTTTTGCCATCAAGTCTAATAAATCATACAATGCCAATTCCTCGTCAAAAGTGAGCTTTGCGGACTGGAAATAGAGAGAAGACCACGAAGAGGATGAGAAATCAAATAAGTCCACTATCTTACTGGATCGTTGTCTCGATTATCTTCATCGACGAGACGGCTCTAATTTAAATATCATCTGTAACACGATGCCAGAAAATGAGTCGAAGTTGGGCTCTGAGGAGTTAGTAGTCTCCCTGGGGCCAGCTTGTATCGGATCCGTATCAAAGTTGATGTTGTCCATGCTAGGCAGACCAAGAGGTGACGTAGTCTGAAAGATTTCTACGAATGTATTGAGGACAACAATACCCAGGCAAGTACGCAGACGCCCACTTACCATCAGTGACATCGTCAAGCCCAGATTCATGCTCTGTGCTGCTAACAGGTACCTGCCGCGTTGTGTCAGGCTGCTTTGATGCTCTAAATTAGTGCGTTGCGTACGTATATCCACCGCCCAGGATTGATTGGATTCCTGCACAATTCCTGCATCATGAATGAAGTCCGCCATACACCGGGACAGTATGTGCAAAGTTCAGAACTTTATTGATCCTGATCGCTATGCGTCATGGATTCATCCTTAGTACTATATTTGTGCCCCCGACCGGGATAGATTTCAAAAGCAGCAGACACGTTAATGAAACACAAAATTTGTGCATCTTCGAGAGATATTGAATATATTATATAAATAGGCCTAGAAATCTTTGCCATGGCTGTGCGCGATTAGACGGATATAGACAATCTCGAGCTCATCGGACTGTCATCTCTCTCCCTCACACACATAATGGATGCCAACGAGCCGAAAGGCACAACGAGTCACCCCCTGGCGGGCAGTCGAAATGTGAGCAATGCTGTTGAAACCAGCGTTGAGCTTACAAGTACTGTGGTCGCAATTGTAAAAGAGGTCGGGGAGATGTTGCATAGCGTCCCATATGTGAAGTCTTTGTCCGGGGTAATACTGCAAATTATCAAAGTGAGAGACGTACGTTTTTACATGTGTTATGGCATAGGGTGGAATCAGTGATAGATGCTCTGACTTTTAGGAAATTAAAGCTAACAAGAAGCGATGTCGCGAGATAACCGATAAAATCCTGCGCATGTCAAAATCAATTTATGAGAAACTGGCCGAGGTTGCACGGTCCAACCAACGAGAGAAATTGAGTAGACTCGAAGGGCACCTAAACGCGTATGAACGGTATGATGACTAGACCAACGAATATTATTATTCTCTCTGTGAACTCTAACTCGACTATAAAATGCTATACTGACAGGGCCCTCACTGCTGTGCACATCGCACTGGATAGGCATCGAGCACGATCTCGATTTTCGCGGCTCGTAAATCGCGGATTGGATGAGTTGAACGAGCACGATAGGCGCCTCGACGAGTTAAATACCCAACTTATTCTTGTGCGTGCTCTTTTCGCAAACACTGCATAAATTAAACTGAGCCTGGATTTCACACATTGACATGGTCAGGACATTATTCTTCACATTACAATGGAACAAGCCTCTACCACTCAGGCTTCCACCGCTAGCTATAAGAAATCCAGTGAATGGTGTGTATATCGTACGAGTCAACTGCTGAATCATGGTCACGGTGCTAATGAAATTCTTCAGTCTCTCAACCAACGACTTAGACCATGTCCTCCCACCAACCCCCTACTTCTTGGTAGAGCGTGACGCCCAAGTTGATATGGCGCTCAAAGTGCTCCTCAGTGCGGAAACGTCGCGAATTGTCATTCTAGGCGGTGGAGGATTCGGGAAGACTACCTTGGCGCGAAAAATCATTCACGATCCCAGGATTATTGAACGCTACCATTCAAGATATTTCCTATCATGCGAGGGTATGCCGGATATCGACACTTTGCTGCTTGGCCTCGGGACGATGCTGGGAATTAAAGCGGCGCCTTCCGCGATACTTGCGACGGCACGACGCGTCCTGGAAAAATCCACCACTCTCCTCTGTCTCGATAACTTTGAGACGCCATGGGAACCATTCGAGACGAGGACCAAGGTCGAAGAAGCATTGGAGAGCATTGCAAATATCTCCCATTTATCCCTCATAATAACCCTACGGGGCGAGCAACGTCCTTCGAAAATAGCCTGGTCGAAGCCTCTGCTCCCACCGCTTTCAACTTTAACTCTCAATGGAGCGATATCAATTACCGAAAACATTGCTGGTGATGACGCCATCGATAGTTTTACTTTGCAGCTTCTACAGGCCATCGACGGAATCCCTTTGGCAATAACGCTTGTAGGAACACTACTTCGGGATGGAGAAAGCTCGGAGTCCTTGTGGAAACGATGGTCTGCGAACTCTACCCAAATCATCCACACAGGCGGTGATGACCGTCAGTCAAATCTCAATCGATCTATTGCTCTTTCTGTCTACAGTTCTCGAATGAGTAGGAAATCGGATACGTCGCGACAGCTGCTTGCCGCATTATCATTACTCCCATATGGTTTTCCGTCTGACGGGGATATTGTGGAGTATCTACAAGAGAACCTCAATATTGTCGACGCTCGAACTGTCCTTCAAACATTGCGGATCGTTGCTCTGGTCAGGGTAGATGAAACCACTGGATTTTCTCGCCTCCAAATGTTGTCTCCAATTCGCCTCTTCTGTCATCAATTTCTTACTCCCGAAATTTCACTGGCTCGCGCAAAAATTGTCGACTACTATATCCAAACACTATTGGAGGCTGAGTATGATTTTGACAACTCCGAATATTATGCAAGAATTGCACCGGAAGTCAAGAATATCCATTCAGTCTTTCTGAAAACATTCACGACGTCCGATTGCCTACCCGAACTAGAGAAGCTCGTCCAAGCGACTATCTATCTAGCAGATTGGTCCTGGTATACTGGCTATTACGCAAAAGAGACAATTCAAATGGCGATTGCAAGGACAACTCATATCCCCAAACTCTATGCTGACGGTCTCATCGCAATGGGCAACCTTTATAAATGGGAAGCTGACTACGAAAATGCCGAGAAAATACTTAGAGAGGCTGCTAGTATTCAGAGGCAGGAAAAAGATTTACGAGGGGAGGCGAAGGCTTTAAAACATCTGGGCGACATTCTACTAGAAATACGGCAGATCGACGAAGCTGAAAGCACACTTCAAGCAAGCCTCAAACTCTATGCAAAAATAAATGACAAATGGGGATTACCCAGTGTGCGCTTCAGCCTTGGTACTTTATATTTGCAGAGCGACAAATATTTGGAAGCAGAGGAAAATTTGACCAGTGCGTTGGAGGCCTACAAGAGATGCGCAGATTTTATTGGCCAGGCAAACGTCACTCAAAACATCGCTTGGTTGCATATACAACTTGGCAATTCCATTGAAGCAGAGAAATACGCCAATGAGTCCTTGGTCCTCTCCACCAAAGCCAATTATGCAGTTGGTATCGGAAATGCGCTCGGATATCTGGGCGATATCTACATCTTCACTAATCGCATAGCCGATGCAACAGTAATTCTGGAAAAGGCTAAGGTCATCTACACGCGCCAAAATAATTTGATTAACCAGCTCATTACTGCTGAACAACTGGCATTTGCATACATTCAATCCGATAGGATGTCGAAAGCGGAGGCGCTCCTTGCGGAATCCATAAAAATAGAGTTGGATGTGGTCCAGATAGCTGCTGTTATATGCACCTTAGGACTGCTTTATATCCGCGCCGCCAACTTTGCCAAGGCCGAACAACACTTGCATAATTGCCTCCAGCGTCTAGATAAGTTCGAAGACAAATTCGAGAAGGCCAGGGCGTTGATGTACCTGGGGACCGTATACTCCCTGTCAAACCGAACGGACGATGCTGAAACGCTGCTCAAATCTATTCCTGATCTACTTACCAGGCAAGAAATTGAAATGCACCGACTCTGGGTCCTTGGTGATATCTACATTCATAAGGGAGACCTTGATGATGCAGAGGCGTCGTTGAACTCCGCTTTGGTTTGGGCAAAGCAGGCTCAATTATCCTATCAACAAGGAAACATCATTCGCAGCATGGGGACACTACATACAAAACGCGGCAGCATTGATCATGCCATCGAGAAATTCAAAGAGGCGCTAGACTTTCATCGCAAAGCTCAATGGGTTTCCGAGCAGGCGAAAGACTTCAAGCGACTAGGCGAGGCGTACGAAATATTAGGGTCTAACCCAGAGGAAGCAGAGGCGGCGTTCAAGGAGAGCGATGCACTGATGGAGTCTATCCGTGAATTTCAAGTATTGTCGACGTCGTGATTGCGTACTACGGACATTATTAGTACAAGTAACGATCGCAAGTATCAAACGGGCTCTTTACCATTTCACAAATGCCCTCAATTATCTTTGCTGTTTTCATTTCAGATATGCTCCCCAGCCCGGTGAATAGTTAGACTGTTGATAAAATACAAAGGTCCCGAATTGTCATAAGCAGCAGATAAAGCGACGTAGTTACGCGCTGCTATAGAGGTCATAAAACCCCATCAAGCGGGGAAATCCCCAAATTCCCAACTAAAACATTCCTGCAAAACAAAGTTATATCCAGCAGCTATCATAGAATATACAACATTGCAAATACGCACTGTACAGTCCTCTTCAGCTTTGGCTTCAGGAACTTCTCTGCCTGCTTCCTCACTTGGAGGCCATGGAACCGACAATAGCTTCTCGATGACATTGACTATAGCGTGCGTGCGTACATCCACCGCCCAGGATTGATTGGAAACAGTGTCGTATACAATAGATTTCCCTAGATGACAACTTTTTTTGAATCGTGAGCAACGAGTTCAAACGCACAACATAAAGCTTGCACTGACGCTGTCTCCAAAGCGTATCCTCCCAGAGCACAGGACGAGAGAACACCATTACATGTACCCATAGCTATAGGGTCAGCCGTGTGATAGACATGGGTAACGTGTTGAGTGGAAGGCTAGTAGACCATTTTAGCTTTATGTATGCATAGAAATATAACTGCATCAGCTTACAGGGGATGGTAAATGAAGGCGGGTGGCGGCAAGTCGTTCTCCTGGGGACTCAAATGCCACGACAGGTAGACCAAAAGTCACGCCAACAAGACTAGAAAGTGCGCCTCCTAGCGAATGCCCAATCATCCAGATATTTGCGTGGGGGCTATATCTGTTTAATTATGCTGATGGTGAATGAAGCAATTTCAGACTTACTACATGTAAGAGACATTATTATACAGATTCTGGATGCATATACATGAGTGCTGAATTCATGGATTGACCAGGCAAATGCTCACCGTTCCAATAGGATAGAATAGACTCTCTAATGAGAGGGCGTCCTCTACGCAATTCTGATCGCACTTCCAGCCGCCTCTATAACATCCGCACACCGTGGTCCAAGTCCAATCAACACGAGCACAACAGCAGCTGAAGAGCAAGTTGTCGTTAAGCTTGTCCTTTCTTGATGTTACGCCTCCCGATCCAAATAGTCCAGCTGAAGTTCCTTTAGTAGAGATGACAATCGTCGAGTTATCAGGTGTGGCGAATACGTGGCCGCGAAAGCCATCGGCGTCTGGCTCCCATCCAAATGGATAGGTCTTTGCGAGAAAAGGTGTCAGAATCGCCCTGACAGTGAGTATTAAAAGGAGGACGTCACATACAATATTCCACTTTCCATCCAGGTCATACCACGCAGGATCGTCCGGTTCGACGTACGCATTGTTCGTCATCTTCGCCAACTCCAGCAGACTGGCCCTCGATTCAACATCCGGACTCGAAATCTCATCCTCTCCCCAATCCACCCATTCACTCTCCCCAAATCGCATAGAACGTAGTCTCGCACGAGCATGAGCCGCAATCGACGACGGGCGGTACGTCTTCGTCTTGCGAGAACCGACGGTATAAGATGCCTTCGTGCTTCCAGTGGGGTCATTAATAGCGGCGAACGAGGTCACCGCTTGGGGCGATACATCCGAGAACATAACGTGTGCCGAGTTGGCGGACACCGCGTGCACCTGCCGCAGTTCGAATTGGAGTTGCGGTGATTCATGTCGTAAGTCGTTAGATGGCTTGTCCCCAGAGAGCCAGGATAGTAAGGGGACGAGAAGACTCGCCGCCGATGTCAGTAGCATTAGGCATCGACAGTAGATGGTCGTTGTTTATCAAGTTAAGCACGGCTGCTGCGAGTACCCAATCAAACAAAGGGGGCGGCTCCACGCGGCTTACTGCGGGCCATGCACTCATTGGGCAACACAAACCAACACTTTCAAAAAAAAGCAACTTGAAAGCTAAAGATGAATATTTCGAGGTATGAGCAAAGGTCTAGAGGGTAACTATATAGTACATTGGTGTATCTATGTTTCTTTTCTACTGACTTTGAAAGAAAAATAAGCGAGGGGAAGTAGAATATAGTCTACCGGGAATATTCGTCAAGAAACGTGCATTAAAGATTAAGATGAAAGGAATCAAGAAAATGCTTGGGTAAATGTCTGTGCTTTACGCAGAAAGATCAAGAGCTTCCATTGCCAACCCAAGAGGGTCAGTCGTTGTGAGGAGAGCAGAGTCTCCCGTAGCTCCACTAACGCCAGCACCGAAGAAGACTTCGGGACTGGTGCAGGCAGCGATGGCGCGTCGCATATGGGAGGTCATGTAGGACAGTCCAACTTGATAGGCGGCTATAAAAAATAGAAATATTGAGCTAAGTTAAAAAACTTTGTTGACGATCACATACAGTTCATCCAACCAAAGCCTTCTCGAGGAACCATCTTGAAGTCGATGCCTTGATTACCGTACTCGGCGTCCACCAGATGAGAAAGTTTCACAGCATCAAACTATGACTCAAGTTAATACTCTCCCAAATGAATAAAACTGTATACCAACCTTCTCGGGAACAACACCATTAAAATCGACGAAGGCGGTGGTCATCCTGTCATCCTGATGTCAGCAAGTGTAATACCCAACTAAAAATTGCGACGAACATGTAAAGGAAACGATAAGAAAGCCGTTGAGCCTCTTCAAGATATCCATAGCGTTCCAAGCCTACCCAAGCCATAATTTGATGTGGTGGCCTATCGTCAAACGTCAGCCAAAGTCTATCAAAGAATTTGTTTAATCGTACCATGCGTATGGATAATCCCATTGACGATTAGGGCGATCCAATGAAATCTTTCCTCGTGATTCTTCGGTTCCAGAGACAAGCCCTCCCAGAACCTCAAACTTCTTCAAGGAACGAGACCTAAATAAATTCAAACAGAATCAGTCAACCACGAACCAAAGAGCAAACAAAGGCACGTACACAAGCTTCCAGCATTGATCCTCGCTCGCACATCCTGCCCAGAGTGTCCAGAATGCAGTGACACTCTCGTACAGAATCTGCTTCTCTGCAACAGTGTCGTAGTCGAAATACAAGCTCTTGCTCTCATTCCATAGGTACTTATCGATCATCTGTTTCCTGAACTCTGCGCGCTCGAACCACTCCTCACTCATCTGCATGCGGCTCTTTGAGCTCTCCCGATAAGGGTTGGCGTACGACTCCACCGAAGGAGGGAAGGGCGCCAGAGGGAAGTCCTCCTCGAGATCCAGCTCATCATCAAACACCTCCCGGATCGCGGTGCCAATATCCACTTCATACTTGTATAACAAGCACTGCAAGTCAATCGTGCCGAGATTCGCACACCTCTTCTCAAACCGATACGTCGTATCGTGGCCCGACTCACGCACAGCACGGTCGTGCAAGAAGTACTCGTCGAGTGCGGGCTCCTTTAGAAGACCATCGTTATATTTCTCGCTGAATTCGAGGACAGACAGACCGTGCTTGGCGGCGTACGGCTCCAGGATGTGGGTGAAATGGGTAGCTTCCGTCTCAGGAGGGATGCCCAAGCCGTCCGGTCGATAGCGCGAGAGACCTGTCTTTGGATCCATCCGAGGCTCTGCAACCCAGATAGTGTGGTATTCCTTGATTGCCGCCCGTATAGCCTGCTTCAACCAAATGCGGTTAGCGTCGACATCCGAGCGGTCTAATTGGTTGTAGATCTGCAGCGCCATATCAGTGAGGAACGGCGGCTGCGTGCGACAGAGATAGTAACTGCGACTGCCATTGACGATTTTGCCATAGTGCTTGATCTCGAAGATGAAGTGCTCGACCATTCCTTTGGCCATGCTGACTTGACCATCGACGAGAAGACCAAGGGCGATGAAATAAGAATCCCAATTGTACAACTAGAAAGATATCGGTGCATCAGAGAAATGGACTTGTGGCGGCAAACGACAATGTTAAAAACTTGCCTCATTGAAACGAGCCCCAGGTACGATGAAAGGAATACCCTTCAAGGTCTTCCCACCGGCTCCATCATCTACTTCATTCATCGCCAGCGCTAGAAGACCGGGCTTGGAGTTCAAGCTCTTCACGAATTTCGGATCATCAGGTTTCGCAGGAAGCACCTGCACATCAAGGTTCATGTGAGGTTTTTCCTTCGCCACCCTCCGGTAATATTCAGCCATGGCCGGCTCTCCGTATGGGACATAAATACGTGGGTTTACGCGCCCTGTTCGGTTTTTAGGGTCGGCGGTAATGATTTCCAGACCGTCGCCGTCGATTCGCCGTGTGAGGGAGTGCCAAAAAGAGTTCTTTATCATACGCGATAGACGGTCCACTGGGTTCTCCGTCAGGCGCGCTTCATCTAGAACAATTCGCTTTCTGTTGTGGTCGCGTGCGAGGGCGAGTTCTTGAAGCAGGTTCGACAGCATGTAGGTCCCCTATTGACGTAAATTAGCCAACAGTCTGAAAAGCATATTGAAAACGACGCACTCTGATATCAAAGGTCTTAAAGCCATTGCTCGTCGCCGTACCTAGTGCCATCATCTTGGGGCCAGCATCGGTGACGCTGATTTGGAAGTCGCCATCCGTGTCCTCCTGCTCTAGGACTACGCGAATAGTCTCCTCCACGTCAATGAGGAACCGCCTTGGTGGCCCAGAAACGCTCTTCTCATCATGGGATAGGCGACGTGGACGCAGGTGCCAGTCCTCCTGAAAGGCGGGCGTCTTCTTGGGGTTGTATCCATGCAGTTGCGACTATGTCTTGGATGAGAACAACGCTACACAAAACGCCAGCGAACAAGCTTACATGGCTGTATGTCCTTGAACGATGGTAGGCCTCGCCTCCCCCATAGTAGGTCGCGGCGTCGGCGTGGACTGCTTTATGCCCGTGTTCTTCGATGAAGGCAACCCCAGGTGGGTGCGAGAATGTCGGTGCCATGGAAGTATGCTGGTTTTATGAACTTGGAGGACAAATGCGGGGTAAGTAACTGTTCGCTTGAATGTTTTGGGGTATGGTTTAGAGACAGCCAGGGGTTGTGGGGTTTATATAAGAAAGACGCAGGAAGGATCTTGTTCGGCTATAGATCGTAGTCATATAAATACGATCGTCCCTTGAGAGGCGGACTGGGAAATACCTTCGGTGCGATATCGCTTTAGAACGCCTCGCTCGCTTCCTCGGACTGTGGCCTCCAAAAGCCACAAAATGCGATGTTCTAGATGGTGGTGAAAGAAATGTGGCTGCTTGGTGGAGAGCTAGATGCGATTTGTCCAAATTGTGGTTATTATCTTATCAAGATGCAAGTCCAACTAACCAGTTCTCTGATGAATATCTAGAGGCAAGTATGGTAGACGGGAGGTAAAAGGAAACGATGGATGAGATAATCGGTGGTGAGAAACGTCCGGAGGAGCAGTTTGGTTAAAGCGACTCATACATATTGGGCTTGGGCTGATTATATATTTCTTCTGGACCCCCGCTCCGACCTTACGGCATACAGCGGCATGCGCGCTTCTTGCCCGCCCCCCTCTGTCATCGACTCAACGGCTTGGACTTGACACACAGGATGTGTTCAGGCGCTAGAAAATAGCACAGTGCCTTTGTAGTCTCGACATATCAGTTTAACTCCGGTTTGAATGTTTTATCCCAGTGCCTTGGACCTTAGTTGAACTCTCAAAGGTGCGCTGGAAAGGCGCAGTAATCACAGAATAGACAAGTTGCATCAACGCCATCGCTAGCCGGAACAAGAAGTCCACGGACATTGGACATTTTGCATGCAGTCAGTCGCTATTGAAAGTGAAGTACCGACCGAAGCTTGAAAGGCATGCGAATATTGTTTCATTTTCATTGATAAGGCCAGCGGCCGTCAGAAATTCAGATGGGCTGATTTTCTAAGACAAGAATTTTTGTCCTAGTTCAGTCTCACGTAAGTATCGTCTGTGAAGCAAACGTTTGGAAGTCATGAACAAGGCTGGAGGAGGCGCGAACGGGCGCACATCGCGACGACAGAATAACTATTTTTAGACGCGATGTTCCCACAACCTCCACGTGCTCCGACGCGTCCAACATCTGAAGGCGAGCTTAACTCAACCACTTCCCTACTTGAACTTCACGATTTCACTATGGCCTTCGCTACCAGGTTCTTCTAATGCGCAAAATTCCCTGGAGAAGTACTGAAATAGCTCTTTTTTTCTCAGCACATCGGCCTTTGGCATGAAACCTGCGAGCACCAGCATCTTCGGACAACCTCAGCAGCAGCAACAAACTGGCGCCTTTGGAAGCGCTCCAGCCCTAGGTCAGACCCAACCACAACAGACAACGAATCTGTTTGGTGGATTTGGGCAAAGCGCTCAGCAACAACAAAGTCAACAGCAGCAGCCAACTGGGACTGGCTTATTCGGTCAATCTACGCAACCCCAACAACAGCAGCCGACTACTGGCCTGTTTGGCCAATCCACGCAGCAACAACAGCCAACCACTGGCCTGTTCGGCCAATCCACACAACCACAACAGCAGCAGCCAACCACTAGCCTGTTCGGCCAACCTCAGCAGCAACAACAACAACAGCCTCAACAAACGCAAGGTAGTAGCCTGTTCAGTGGCCCTTTGTTCTCAAATACCCAGCAGCAACCTCAGCAACAGCAGCCTCAACAAAGCACTTTTGGGGGATTTGGCGGCTTTGGTGCCCAGCAGCAGCAACCTCAGCAGCAGCAGCAACAGCCGCAAGGAACTGGCCTCTTCGGATCGACGACTACTCAAGCGCAACCTTCGTTATTTGGGGGTACGGGTACAACTGGTGGCTTTGGATTTGGGAGCACTTTGTTTGGAAGCAAATCGCAGGCGCCCCAGCAGCAGCAGCAGTGAGTAGGGTATTTCTTTCGCCTTGCGTATGTTTTTGACTAGGCCTTTTAGATTCGGCGCCCCTGCACAGAGTACAGGCTTTGGCGGCTTCGGTCAAACTTCGAACCTCGGCGCTCTAACCCAACCCAATGCTCCCCCACCATTCACAAACAAGACAAAGTTCAACGATCTGTCCGATCAAATGAAGTCGATATTGGAGAACATAGAGTAATCAATCCTCTATGCGAAGTGGAATATGACACTGACAGCACTTCTAGTTCATACATCCAAGGTCGTGTGCTGATTGCGAAGGAAATCCAACAGAGGAAGCTAGGGGAAGAAGCAACAAAGGCACGGGAAGAGATGATCGCTCTGCGCAAGGTAAGCCCTGTCAATTATCTACACCTTCTCTGATTATCTTGTGTTTAATATGCCATCGGTTGCAGGATGTAGTTAATACCGCCACGGCCATTCGAAACGACCTCCATGTTACTCAGGACCTGAAAACAAAAGTCGACCAAGCAGTTGAAGATACGATTGTCGCGACGAGAATTATCGATGGGTTCCGCAACCCACAAAGCGGGCATACATACCTGAAAGACCACGCAGAGTTTCCATTAGAGTATGTTGCATTTCGTCCCTGCAGGAGTGTTTTGTTAACCTTCGCGTTCCCCCAGGTACTTTACGCGCGTGGCAGATCAGATGAAGGAACGGCTGGCATGGTACAAGTCGACAATCGAGGTTCGTTTACATTGCCTCCGCGAATGACGCTCGCGGATCCTCAGCCCTGTTTCGTTTGTTGTAGCAAATCGAGAGGAAACTCGCATCGGTCTCGAGCTCCACCCAGACACCGCAAAGTAAGCGAAGCATTGGATTTGCTTCGCTTGACATTGTCGATCCTAATCATACGTCTCCATTTTTAGGTATCTCCGCTACACTGCAGGCCCAACATGCCACTTTCCTCGCACTGGCGAGCAAGACTGCTGCTGTCGACGCGGAACTGCAAAAAATCAAGGTGTTGTACACGCAGCTATGGCGAGCCAAGACGGGCAGCGTGCGCGACCCGTTCAACGACGTCGCGAAACCGGCAGAAACGGGCAATGATTTTGGGTTGGCTGGGCTCTCTGTCCGGTAGAGATGTATGTCGCAATTTGGTTATACCCTGTATGAGCAACGTTGATTAACATGAGCGCATGCACATGAGAATGGAGGAGCAAGTGCTCCAAAGGCTTGCTCGCACTCGGTTTTTTGATCATGCTTTTACAGAGTTGCTGCAAGTGGTGTTGATATATTCAGAAAGTTAGCTGTATCATTTCTGTGGTCTGTTTCATGTTATGGTTGCAAAATTGCGACGTTATATCATTGATTTTATCGACAAAAAAGAGTGTTTTTCGTGGATGCAAATGCTGGTTCGATGAGCAGAGAGGTGGACCGCAGCTTCCGGAGGTTGACGCCGGTCGACCCTAGGATACGCCGATCCGTGCTTGTTGACGACTCCGGATGAAGTTGACAGGAGTGACTCTCGTAGTGCACTGCCTGGACTGGCACCTGAGGTAACGTGGGCGCGCTGATTCCTGGCGCTCCTCAAATTGCCCTCGTTTGCCGCCTTGATACCTTTACTGCAACCCCTACACTTGCGCGATGGCATATCAGCAAAGTGTCCCCTATGTTCAACAACAGCAACACCAACCCCTCAACATCCAGTCCCAGGACGTCGTCTCGGGCGATCAGTATCGCTACGCCCTGACCAACTTCGTGCGTCCTCCCGATCGTTGACGAGCAGCTGCTGTATGCTGACTGATCTGCATTGCGTGACCCAAATAGCGGATAGCCCATGAGAAGGTGGAGCAGCAACGTGCACAACTAGAGGAACAGGAACGGCAGGTCGCACAACTTCGAGGTCGTATCGCACTGCTCGAAGGCGGCGTCAATCCCTCCATTGGAGGGCATAACGGCAACACCGTCGATGACTTCTCGATTAAAGTGCGTTTGCGTTTGCTTTTCCACGTCATGTAAATCTGACTCCGGGTAAACTTGACTATCCTCACCCATCTCGCTTCCGTTTCTCATCACACCCACCTCGTCGATGATGTAGAACTCTGCATCGCAACTGGACAAACTCATCAATCGATGGGCGGCCGACGTCATTCGCGCGCCACCGGTGCCACTGCAAGAGCTCTGTGCCGCCATCCTCAACGACGTCGTCAGCGGCTTCGACGTTGCGCAGATGGACATCCCCGAAGCGAGCTCGATCCAAGTGCAGAGCTACCTACGCCATGCGATGGCAGAAACAATCTCAGAAGGAATCATCAACTGTCTTATTGTCACTAATTCCACAGAGGCCAACATCCAGCTAACCCGCATTCACGAACATATCTTCGCCCGTGAGTCGCGGACGGCCTCGTTCATTCTTCCTCTCAAATATCTGACTGATGTATTTATAGGTGATCCGACTGTGGCGAGCGTCTGGAGGCGGCAAACATTCTCTGCCGCCGTCGAAAGCTGCACGCCCGACATGTCGCTCGCCATTCTACATGAGCAAGTACCTGAGCTCATGCGAGTACTCAACGGAAAGATCCCTGCCTCCGGCGGCGTCTCAATCCTGGAATCGGCCTATGCATTCTCGCGAATGCTGCATGGATCAGGCTCACCTGCAAACGACGCTTTCTATCGTGCTTTCGTACCGGAATTGGGAAGTGTTCTATACCCCCGTCAGATTGAGCTTGTCAAGAGATGTTTGAAGAGCGAGAGGGGAGAGACCGACCGCGTCGGTGCCACTATTTTCCCTGGGTTGGTAAAGGTGACGAGGGAAGGAATGCCTGGAGCACAAGAAAATGTTCAAGTGAGTTCCTTACAGCAACATTGACGATGCGAATATTTGACGATGCTTTTAAGAATGTCGTGCGCCGAGCGCAAGTGATATGTGAGTGCGCCATGGGTGGCTCGTCCGTCTTTTCGGTGCCTGCATTCGATCCTCAACAGCAGATGGTGATGCAACAAGCAGCACTTCCATCGCACATGCCCTCGAATATACCACAATCTATGCCCCACATGTCCCACTCCATGACACCGTCCCCAATGCCCATCATGACTAACGGTCCACAATATCAGCCAGGTTACTTCTGAGCAGAGCTCATCACCTTTTTGCACACTTTCCACTTCGCTTTACGGATTTTTTTTGGATGTTTTCATATCTCTAAAGCTTGCATTAAGACCATCTACACGACAAGGAGCGAAGCTAGGGTAGCTTGCGTTTGCACGACCTATGTTGTAATGTATTATGAATATATGATTATGCAATAGATGCGGCAGGGGTTTCACCTCTAATGCCTGTTGCACCTCCAGTCTTCTACGCGCTGCCTCGAGCCAATCATGCAACAATACTTTTGCGGGTCCCTTGAGTTGGTTGAGTTCCCGAGCTGCGCTGTCGAGGTTCTTCTCGTTCAGGTAGTACTCTGCCCTGGCAATGACGCTCAGGACGTCATTTCCGGGGACAAGGCCTTGACGGTTGAACCTGATGGTTGAGATAGCGCGGCTGGCAAGATACGAGAGGACGCCAGCATTTTCATCAGGAACCAAGGCGACTTGTGACACCTTGGGCGCGACTTCGTTTGTGAACCAGGTTGCCAGGTCGGCGAAGGGCTCGACACCAACGTCAGGAACGTCGGTGCCTTCCAGGGTATCGAGAACGACGGAGACGACAGGATCTTCCTTGGCGGCGGCGATGTGGCGAAGAACGCGGAGCTCATCGCGGAAAGGCTTGCGCACGGGGGACGCGACGGCGCTGTTGTTGAGGGCGCGGATGGCTGACCAAAGAGCGTGGACGCGGACGTTCTCGTCGAGGTGCTCAGAGTTGTCGAGAGCGATTTGTTCGAGGCGCTTCAGGTTGGCAGAGAGCTCGTCGAGCTTTGAAAGACGACCGCCGCGCTCTTGCTCGACGCGGACCTTAATATCTCTAATCCATCGTCGCTGGAGTTCAATTCCTTGAGCGATGACCTCTTCCTTTAGCCTATGAATTATGAGATAACGCATAGATATCAGGGGAAGTCACCTACCGTTCATTGATGAGCTCTGTCTGAACTTGGAGTTCGTGATTGAGCTTTTCCCGATATGCCTGAATGAGTTTGGCGCGTTCCTGTTCGAAAAGGTGCTTGTAGCCTTCTTCCTGGGAGTCAAGACGGTCCTGAGTCTCCATCTCTGACTCCAAAAGCTTGAGAGTATATTCCTTTGTCTGTTCGTCGAGTTTGCTTTCAAGTGCGTTCCTTTCTTCTTCCTTGACGGTTTCAATACGTTCAACGAGGGCTGCGAGATCACTCTTGGCCGTCTCGAGCACGTCGCCTGCCTTTTGGGCAGCCTTAGGATCAGACTTCAGGAATGCAGCAAGGTTATCGATAGTTCCGGCGAGATGGGTAATAATGGATTCGGACGCGGTGGCAACGACTGGCGTAACTGAGGGTAATTCGATGACTATGACTTCAGCTTCGGCAAGTTTCTCTTCAACCGGTTCAGGTTTGGGAGGAGGTGCGGGCCGAGAAAAACCTGGCGGTAACTCGAAGCCAATGGGTAAAGGAATGTCGTAGACATTTTTGGGAGTTTCCGGAGGCGATACCTCGACCTCGATGACTTCGACGGTAATGGGTTTAGGAGGGGGAGCGGGTTCTTCCTTGACAAATGGTTTTCCTGATATGGCAGCTTCGGCTCGCTGAACCAATTCAAGCGTATCGACTTCAGCCTTCTCTAAAGCATTTTTCGCTACGGTCTCGACCTTCTCCGTTGCCTTTTGCACCGTTTCTATGGCCTCTTTCTTGGCTTCCTGTACTGCTGGGTCCACTTTGGCTGCCGTCTGCTTAACAATCTTGAAAGTAGCCGTCTTTGTTTCTGAAGCCACGTCCTTAATGGCTTGCTTGCCCTTCTCGTAAAGATCGGACGTGGTTGTGGTACCGTTAACCAGGTCTGACACGAACCGGTAAGTCGATAGCGCTGCCCCGGAACCAGCCTTGATCACATCGCCAGCAGTGATTGTGTCCCAGCCTTTACTCTCCCCGAAAACGAGCACCTGCCTACCGAGTGGGACTTGGTCGGAAAAGATGTCATAGTAAGTTTGGCTGTTGTATGCCACGAATGCGCTGCCGACGTAGAATGTGCCTGTCAAGGCAGTAGTAGTCCACAAAAACTTTCGCAGTGTCCTCTTCTTCTTAGGAGTAGGCACAGGCCCAGCTTCCGTGGTAAGACGCTGCAGCCGAAAATACGTTAACGATTGCCCGGACACTGAGAAATGAGGAATGCATACACGTCGGACGACTTTGACGCATCGCTTGCTGGAAGTCGAGGCAGTCTGCCTCGACACAGGAAGAGCACGATACATCCCGCAGCTGTTAGGCTATTGCCTTGACAAGCCGGAAATTTGGAGAATAGAACAAGATAGTGAGTGTGTCGTGTTCGACGGTGAACGAAATTGTTCGCGTCCGGGTTTGTCCGTGTGGCGTGTGTCCGCACGTGAGGAATTTGTTCAACTCCTCCGAGTCCGACTCCGAGTCCCAGAACCGTCATCGCGCGCGTTGCTATATTAATCTCTATTTCAATTCACGAATCACACATCGATCAAGCTCCTCTTCGGCCAGAAAGAAAGCAGAGCGCGCCGTCGGCGTAATCTTTCCTCCCTATTTTTTCCCCCCAGAATGTAGTCACCACCTTAATGGCGAACGTCCAAGAGCCTGTCAAGGAGCAAGCGAAAATCCCTGAAGCCGAAATCGACGTCGATTTGGCTGAATCTACCACCTCTGGCGATTGGACAACGACGCGTCTTGAGCTGTGGTCCTATTACCTATACTATATTGGCAATAATGGGCTCTCGGGCTTCAATTTTGGCCCTTCTCAGTTCCAGAATTTGTTGTTTCTTGCAGGATACGATTCTGTCCTAGGACCTGGTGTCCGCTGTGGTGCAAATGACTGCGTGCTGCCGTATCTTGGAAAGACTCGCGATAGTAAGTCCATGATCAATGCCTCCTGCTCTTTGCCCATGCCGAACAGTTTTTTATAGTCAATTCGATTGTCTTGCTCACGAACGGCATCAGCTTCGCTATTCAGGCTGCCATATTGATCATCGTAGGAGCATGGGCAGATTACGGTAGCTGGAGGTCAGTCTTGCCCTTCCGAACTGCGTTATCTCCCTAATGTACAAAAGGCCGAACATCACTATATTTTTCACCCTCGTAGCAATCGGCGTTTCGTTCGCTTGGTTGGGTGTTGAACAGCCAAGTCAATGGCGAGCTGGAGTAGCATTGTACATCTTAGGCTGTGAGTGCGACTCTTTATGAAGATTTCAAGGTGGACGCTGATACTCGATTTTAGTGATTGCCTATCAGTGTTCTTTAACATTTTGGACGGCAGCATTTCCGGGCCTGGCGCATCACCTCCCCGAAGTTATATCATCTCGAGAAGATACAGAGAATGGCTCTAAAACGTGAAGTGAATATGTTTTCATCAACCAGATGTTGCTCACGAATCCTATCAGACTCCAGGAACATTCACAATTCCACTCCCTGTCTCGCAATCGTATTTCAAATGTATCTTTTGCCGTATGCTCAGCTGGAGAGATCATCATTCTTGCCGTCATGGTTGGTATCCTTAAAGGGGTGCATGCCGAAGAAAGTACCGAGAACAACACCAAGGCGTTCAGCGTGTTGATCGCTTTTTCCGGCGCTGTATGGCGTAAGTACTTCAAACTTTTCAATACGCAAAATCCTAAAAATCATTTGATAGTTGTATGCGCGCTTCCCTGGTTTATTATTGAGAAACGGCGACCAGGTTTGCACCTGCCGCCTGGTACAACATTGTTAACGATAGGACTCAAGCAAGTCTACATCGCATTTCGTGAATGTCTGCGCCTCAAACAAACCTTTTTGTATCTCATCTTCTATTTCTTGATGTGAGCGAAGCTTGGATATGCATACTCACTTCTAATATAATCCCGGCGTTGCAGGGGCGATGTTCTAAACACAACCGTGTAGGCCATTTTTATTCAGATGATCTTCTCTTTTGGTTAGATCAAGCGCTCACGATTCTTTCACAGTACTGTAATTGGCACTTTACAAAACAGGTGTGTACTTCTCAACACACCTCGAATCCTATTTGATTCACAGACATATTGTTTTCAGTGTGGTGCTGTACTCGACACTCGACCTGACCTTACTCCTAATTGTGGGGATAGTCGCACAAGGCTTGGGGATCTAGTGAGAACTGCCCCAATCAACGCGAACCTTTCGGAGCATACTAACGCATGCATGCATCCAGTGTATTCTGGTCGGTACAGAAACGATTCAAATTTTCCACGAAAGCGGTACGGCTGCGTGTTTTCGTTGCTTCATTGAATAATCTAATAACGGCCTTTCAAGATGCTCTTTTTCAACGTCTTTTGGATCATAGTACGTCACCTTTATCATTGAGTCATACCCTATTAATTTTAAGCTTCATTCAATAGCTACTGACCGTGTGGGGACTAATTGGTGTCCACACCGACAAATTTGGCTTCAAGCACGTTTGGGAGATTTGGTAGGATCGCTTATCATGTGGACCAACGTCGTTATTAACAGAAACCAGGTTATACCAGGTATTCTATGGACTAATGGTTTGTCCATGGTATGCATATAGCCAAACCATGATAAGTGAAGTCTCCCCACTCCCTCAGATGTATGTGCTGCACCATGGTCATGTCTAAAGTTAGCAACTAAACATATGCTGCGATTACGTTAGGTTCTTATTTTTTGCCTTATTCTCTGTGGTAAGTACAAATTTAAATCCTTTCGAACACCCTGAGATTCATGTCACAGCAGGTTGGAAAAACCTCCGCATTCATCGGTCCGCTTGTATCTAGCGCCATTATAACGGCTTCAGGCAATAACGACAATATGCCCTTCGCATTTCTATTTTCCCTGTACGTTATAAGTTCTGCTTCTCTTTCCACATTCTCATTATATCTTTGGCGCTATAGTGGAGTCCTTAGCACCATCTTCCTTTGGATGATTGATGTGGACAAGAGTCGTATTGAGTGCGACGAATTCATTCTTGCCGAAGGAAAGCGAAAGGCCTTCAATGTACCAACCCTTGATGTGTCGTTATGAGATGCCTCCGCGTTTCCGATTGACTGAGGCTTTTGTCAGATGGACAAGAATACACCTTGGTTCGCTTGGGATCCATATGATGCTTAACATTCATTCCGTAACAGCGTCAAAAAGTCTGTTGAGGTACACGCCAACAATTTGCCTCTTTTGGTCTTCTGGTAGGGTATCGACTTGATATGGGAACGTAGAACTCACAATGATGTTATCGGCCATGTTGCTGAAGCTTGATAAACCTCTGGAGCGCTGAGGCAGGCTCAGGCACCCGTTATCAGGTCCGTTATCTCTTGAAGACCGTATGCATCGTACGACGCTTCGAGGCCACTCAAGCACGTCTACTCACGCTAATTGACGTGCAGTTATGTATAACTTCATCGTTCACTGGCACACATGCACAGCGGGAAGATATCGGCCGAAAGGCTGAGATGTTCTTAGGTATTCTCTCTACTGTCATCTCCCCTCCACCTTGCGGTAAATATGCCGATGTGCAGGCTCGTATTTACACACCCACATCCACATGATGCAGCATTCAGTCCATGCTGTGCGATCATGTTCATCATTCCTTTTACCACCTGGATGTGTGATGACTTAACTTAGGTCGTTCCCAATAATTGAAGGACGACGCGAGTACTTAATTCAACCTTCAGGATGGATACTTTGGCTCATTCCTAGGCTAGGCCTAAGGAACCAGCCGCCCAGCTGTGCAAAACGTCGATTCACTCTCACTATGTCCGAGCAGAATGCCGGGGTTCCGTCTCTTCAACCACCGACCTACACTGGAGCCCATGCTCTCAATGCACCAGAGCATGCACATGAATTGCCTTCTTACGCGCCCAGTCGGCGGACGGTGTCGAATATGTCGCGACGACGCGAGGAACAGGTAAAAGAGTTCGAGCATGATATAAAGCGCAAAGGCAAAACAGTTGCCTCCTTGACGATCTTGGCCGACGCTTCTTTTTCTAAACATGTTCCCACCTTCCTGGAAGGCTCGCCAGTCAAAGGGAGAATAAGCCTTCATTTGGATAAGCCCGACACCATTAATTCGATAGTCGTCACGGTGAGTGTTCGTTATTCTCAATATCCTCCCCAACTGTGTTGAAGAAAAGTTAGATACGAGGGACCATTATTCCGGGTGCAGATCCAAATGAACACCAGACTTTCTTAGACGTGGAGAAGGTGCTTTGGTCTGCAGAGCAGGGCCATCCTCCGCGAACCAATAATCCGAGTGTCCCTATATTGCCTGTGGACAGTCGCGCTGACTCCAGCAATACCAGTGCAAGCAGCGCAGCCGCTGGAGCAAAGGTTAAGCTTCAGGGTGACTATCTCTGGAACTTCGCTATTGAACTTCCTAGGCAAGTCGCTGTGCAGCATGGGCGAAATAAAGAAACCGAATGGTTCGCTCTTCCGCAAACATTTATTGAGCGGCAGGCTCGCGCAAGCATCGCTTATGAGCTTCTTGTCCGCTTTTCGCGAGGGAAATGGCAAACAGATTACAGGTACGTTTTGTCAGGCATGTACTGTTTTCCACATGAACCGTGCTGAATCGTCCGATATTCAGAATACCTGTGACTATCGGGTACATCCCACTCTCGCGCCCTGCCCCTTTCTCAGCTCTACGGCGGCTGTCGTATCAAGAAAACGCCCCTCTGTTAGGACCCAACGTTGACGTCGATGGCTGGCATCGTGTAGACCCAGTTAGCGTTAACGGCACGCTCTTTAACAATCGTGCCGTCAACGTCAAATGTACAGTGTGTATCCTAACCTATTCATAACTCTAACCCCGTAAATTGACTGCTTGTTTTTCTGAAAGTTATACTTGGCGAAACCTGTGAGTTACGTTCTCTATAAACCATATAATCTATTAAAACAATCTTCATTTGGTGCGTAGTTATCCTATACGCGAGGTTCGTTAATTCCGGTGTCGATCTCTCTCGAAAGTGAAGACCAGCAATGTCTTGATTTGTTGGTGACTTCCAAGGCAATTGTTGTACGACTACGACGTCGCGTCCAATACCACTACGACTCGCAGCATACTGTGGGAGCGCATCATCTTAGGGATTCAGTTGATTATTCTGATCCTGCTATTTTATGGCCTTCGAGCGAAGGCGCTGAAGATTTATCGAATCGAACCCGCATTTTAAACGGTGAACTCCATCTCAAGACCGATTTGAAGCCTTCCACTGCCATAGTAGATTTCCGCATTGAGGTACGGAATTCCTCTCCCTGAGATCCCATGTCCACTGATAAGTTTGACCTCAACAGTATACTTTAATCTTACTCTCCTTTGATGCTCCAGGATTTGAATCCAGGGAGGACAAGCCACTCATTGAGCAGCCCATCGATGTTGTTACATCTTATGCTTCAGGTCCTCGTCCTAGGAAGTACGCCCCTCCGGGATACGAATCAGAATTTCCAACTCCAAGGCGCTTTGATTTGGAATGATAAGTCCTTGTCGATGAGATTATTGATAGTGTATTTTTGTGGACTACTCCATATCTGTATTCTCGACTTGTAATATTAGCTTTATAGACATTTTTTATATTCTTCGACGATTTATGGATGATTTGGGATGGACGACTATAAATAGAATTGATGTATTTTCCATGCTCTCCGACGTGCGCATACCCACAGCCCCAAGCTTTGGCCTCAGAGGTGATTGGCACGCCTTATGTCCTCAGACGTCTGGTACTCTTCTATTCCTGACGTTAGGCCACCATGTCCGTCTGCCTTGATGCACCCTTGAGCCAACCACCGCCATCCTACGATTTTGCTTCTCAATCATTCCCAACCTCCAGTTTGAACGATGACCTCGTCGCTACACCACCTGCGCCAGATCTACCCTCTTATACGATCGGTCAACGGCAAAGGACGTCTCCAAGAACTAGGACAAGGGCAGAGAGCCAGAATCCGCAGGAGTTCTACTACGAATTGAAGAAGAGAGGGAAGGCGTTTGCGATTTTGACGATTACCACGGAAGGCACCTACCATTCGAAACATATGCCGACTTTTGTCGAAGGTCAACCAATCAAGGGCAGAGTACAACTCATTTTGGATAAACCAGATGCTATACAATCGGTTGTGCTAACGGTACGCTGCTCTTTTTTTTCACCTCTCATTGTAAAGGCTTAGCGCGGCTTGCGTATTTCATTTCTCTAGGTTCTAGGGCAATTCATTACAGGCGCCAATCAGGGCGAACAGTTGTCCTTCATTGACATTACCCATGCACTATGGTCCCAGGCTGATGGCGAGCCCAAGCAAGCCAGTGCTAGCAATGACGACTCGACTCCACCTCCGAATTCTCCAAAATTTACCGGAAAACTCCAAGGCCAATATACGTGGCCATTCTCAATAGATCTGCCCAAGGATGTGGTATTGACAGTGGGACACCGGAATGAGCACCAAATCTTCCATCCTCCGCAGACTTTCAACACGAGAGGCATACCCGCGCTACTATCAGCTACGAAATCTCTTTGAAATTAATGCGAAATAAACTCAGAGCAGATCACAGGTATGTATTTAGATTATTCTCATAACTCCTGCCAAAAAATTGCAAACTTTCTGCTCCAGAATTCCTGCACAGTTTGGGTACATGCCAATCGCCCGCCCACCTCCATTTCCACCTCTTAGACGACTTGCATACGAGCAAGGATCGCAATTAATCGGCCCTACAGCGGATCTGGATGGGTGGCATGCGTCAGATTCAATCCGCGTGCGGGGCTCGATATTCAATGCTCGTTCTCTGCAAATGGAATGCCAGGTGAGTAAAGTAATGTGCCTCTTTTGAAAGTCTGAACTAACTGGGGTTATCAATGCGAAGCTCTTTCTGGCAAAACCTGTTAGCAATCTCCATCTGCTTCTGTGCACAATGCTCTTCCTAATACGCAATTCCTAGCTATCATACACAAGAAGTACCGTCATCCCAATGTGTCTTCGTCTCGAAAGCAGCGATACGCAAGCACTCGACCTAATCTCATCCCCCAAATCAATCGTGGTCCGACTTCGACGTCGTATCAAATACCACCACAATTCTGAGAAAACATTCGAATCTCTCGCGTGGAGGGACGCCATTGATCATTCGCAGCTGGCTGTCTGGTGGCCTTCCGAGTCAGAAGGATCAGAGGACAGTAATCGAAGCGTCAGATTTGTCAACGGAGAACTGCACCTCCGACCTGATATCAAGCCCACTTCCGCTATGGGACCTTTCCGCATTGAAGTAAGACCTCCCTGTTAGGCATTTGTCTTGTCATACCTGACCTGTTTTCGAACGCACCGACAGTACTCCGTAGTCCTCTTCCCATTCGACGCAGTTGGGATTGAACTTTCGGGAACAGACACTCTGATCGAAGTACCGGTCGATATCGTCACTGCTTATGCCCCCGGGCCCCGGCCTCGAATGCTCGCGCCGCCGGGTTATGAATCAGATACAGCTGTCCACCAACTCACCAACGTCGTTTCGTATGCGGATATCGGGTTCTTCTAATCTATATTTATGATGTTTTCTTACTGTCGATCGAATCCGGACATTTCGTTCCAACTGTTTATTCAGCTATGTTACAGTTACACTTAAACCCACTACAGTCACAATACTTCAGATGTTTGTTGTTTTGTATGAACAGATATTGTAAAATGGACATTGTTCAGTCGCAAATCATGAAAGTTTCGTGTATACACATCGTCTGATTTTTCTTTTGCGAGTTTCACTATCAGAGGATTGGATCCCGACGACAACAGGATTGCCAGACGCGTACGATATCCTGATATGAATATTCAGCTCGATCGATGAGAAAATAGAACTACCACAGGTAAAACTAACCTTCTGCGATCCAAAAACAACAAAAATATAAACTGGAACTGATCAAACAAATGTCACGGTCAAAACAGTCTGTTAATCACGTCCTCGGGATGCCACGCCAAACTAACCTAGAGCTAAAACGATTGCCAGATTGGCGGTCTGCCCATCTGTCTTGTCGAAGTACTGCGCACCCGAGACGCTAAAATCAAGCGAGGTTATAATTGAAGTTGAAAGCCCAAGGAAAGGTAACAACGCACACTATGGCAAGGAAAGGGCCGACGCTGAATATGACGACGCGGACGAGCCCATCAGGCGCGATGTATCTGTCGTTGCGGAATAGTGATTTAAAACTCCCAGAAATGCGTCGGAGAGTTATGACAATGAGTGCTGATGGAAAAGGAAGTCATGTCAATCAGCCACCAAGATATAAGCAGACGGAGGCAAATACAACGACAAACCTTCGACGACGATGATGAGCACCATGGCTACAATGGCTATGGCTCCCGCGATCTCCCTCCTATAGAAAAACAGGTTTGTACTTGGGCAATAATTTTAGAAAAGTATCCTTACGGGCCTGGACTAGAAATGTGGCAATACATTGCAGTTGGGCTTCGCTGTGGCGTCGATGGGTTTCTCAGACCATACTAATTTGTTCAATATTAACAAAAAAGAGAGCCGAAAGAGTATACGTACTATGAGGAATCCGATGAAGACGCCTATAAATGATATACAGGGTACTATGTGAAGCTAGAGCGATATTATGTCAGGGGTATCGTTAACAAAATTGAAGAGCACGTAAAAGCGCACCATAGCTATGTATTTTCGAGGGACCGTCGGCTGAGATTTGACTGCACATCGCAGTATCATAGAAGCCTGCAGAATAAATGAGAACGAATAAAGTGCATCTCTGGCCTCCAGTCAGCGATTCAAATTAATGGCGAGTAAGGATTGAAACAAAAGAAACAACGCACAAAATCACTACGGAATGGATTAATGCTGCTTGCACCAAGCAAATATGTGACCCCGGCAGCGGTCCCGCGCCTTTCTGTTGTCCAAGCAGCAACAAATTCGCAACGGCGCTAATGACGGTCGTACTGAGCGCCGCGTACCAAGTGGACGTCCGTCGGATATGGAAGAACCATGCAGTGAAGATGAGCAGGAGAGTGAGAATAATGTTCACAAAGTAGAGAACGTCGTAGGCAACAATGATACGGAAGCTTGGAGACCCTGAGGCCCTCTTGGGTGTTTGGAATCTAGAATTGATGATGATAATTTTATCAGATTTAGAAACACATAAAAAATTCGGCGGGACAAGCTAGTATGATTTCCGAGGGATTGTCACTAGCCTTTGTTCTAGCGCCAAAGGATTGAACATCGTGTTAACGTGCCAATGCAACAGAGAGAGGCGCGACTGCAGCAGAGGTGGGGAAGCCGTTTGGACAGGTGCGGCCGAGAGGGCGTCAGCTGGCGCAGCTTATAGCAGACCTGGCATGTAAATTTAGTCCTCGAAGGCCATGTCACTTCATAGATAGATGACTACGCCGGAGTCGACCTGGTATAAAGATACTCGCAGATTGATCATCTCGTTCTAACTTCTCCTTTTTGACATGGGAGTAGTAACCGCGCCACTGTACAAGACAGAAGTTTGCAATCTTCGTGAATCGAAAGGAATCATACAATATAGGCGCATACACAGCCAAATGACGAGGCGATGTGAAGGGGCTGATTTGGGCTAAGTGCGGAGCGAAAGAGATGGTGCGTTGGTGACGAGGATTCGTATCTAACATTGCAAATTTTCGTGTCTTGAAGTTGGCTTCCTATGGGATCCAGAGCAAGGTAGGCCTCGTAGGCTTCCCCAGTCTCGAAACTCGTCGAGATTGCGAGTGCTGAAGATAGTGTTCGTTCGAAAGTAATTTCGTAAAGATAAGCCCAAGAGGTGCTAACTGATCGATGATCACGCTGCTTGACTATATAAAGTTGAGATGTTGAACGTTGAGGCCTGAGGCGAAGGATTGGCCCTTCGGAAGTGAACATGACAGCTGCTCGCGACTTGCCGAATATCAGTTTATACCCCGACTTGCCGGGATCCAAACTGCCTTGTATCTGCCGCTTGTTCTCTCTTGTCTTCCGATTTATCATTTGATCTCTTCTCGACTCTTATTTGTTGGTGGACGTCATTATTCGACCACTTACAAACGCAACTACAGCGTTGATTCATCTTGAAAGAAAGATCTCTTCTGGAGATTCTGTTGGACGGAGTCAAGTTCAATGTCGGTAGTATCAGGTGCGTGCTATCGTCCTTATTTGTTCTCTTACTCATTTCACGCCATTAGCAACCGTTATTCCTGGATGCGGCTCTATGCGGCCCTTCGCGCCCCAGTTTTGTCATTACTGCAATTATTTTGACAAAAAAGAATATCTGTGCGATCCTGCCGATCCCAACGTTTGCGAGCCATGTCGAAAGCTCTTTGATCTAGAGGAAAAAATTAGGGAGACGCGGAGTCTTCTCGTTGGCTTAGCAGACGAGCGTCGAAAGCTGAAAGCAGAGGCCAATCACACACACGACCGGATTATACATCGCCTTCCTCTGGAAGTAGTTGCCGATATTTTTGAATTATGCCTGCCCCACGACGTCATGGACCTTGACCTTGCTGGCGCATGCAGATACACAATTTCTGCCCCTTTCGTCCTTTCAGCTGTATGCAGACAATGGAGGTCCATAGCGCATTCACTGCCTCAACTGTGGAATACGTTGGTGCTACGTGGCAGCGAAGACACACAGGGTTCAGAATATCATTCTTTTCCAGAAACGCAGGTCGTCAGAGACTGGATAGAACGTGCTGGTAACTATCCCCTCTCAATCAGTCTTTGTGTTACATATAAAACCACGCCCTCGGTTACCGTCGCTGCCAATCTGAAGCTGGATAGACCCACGTCGAGCATGGAGATCATCAGCATTCTTAATCAGTACTCTGGCCGCTGGTTGCATCTCAAGTACGATGGACCATCCTACCTATTGTCGTACATGCCAAATGACGACGACCTGATCCAACTGCGCCGTCTGAATTTACAGGTCACCCATAACTTTACCAGTTATTCTATGCGCGCGAATCACGGGAAACAATCATCCCTCTGCCTACGTCCCAAGCAACTGAAAGCCCTCTCGACGACCGGTCTCAGAATCAATGCGGATAACTTCGATTGGGAACACCTCACAGACCTGGAACTCGGGACTGCTGTCCCTTCAGAATGTTTCACGGCTCTTCGAAGTGCACCCAACCTCAACCGATGCGTCTTCAGGCGATGGAACTCAGGGAACAATCAGCGTATGACACCACAAATCATCGTTCACCCCAACATTCAGTTCCTCGAAATTACTGGAGTAGACCTCTATCAGGAGATCATTGCATATCTATCGTGCCCTTCTTTGAAAACATTGGTGCTCGTCTCCAGCAATGCGCCACGCGGAATGCCCCTAATCATCGAGTTTCTGGGAAGATCCGGGTGCTCTTTGCAGGACTTTTCAGTTGATGGTGTAATTCTATCAGACGCTGACATAAATCTATTATGTCAAGCCATTCCCAACCTTCAACGTTTGGAAGTGCACCTTTCCGCTGCACGGTCGGCGCCAGAGGCGAAGAATCTCATCACCCACCTTACAGAATTCTTGACCATTGATGGAAGGAAGGAACCTCGGTACTTTCCCCTCCTCCATACTTTTGTTCTGAGTGAAAATTCTGAAAAGGACTTGATGCATTGGAGAATCCTTCCAAAAATCTTCGGTACCCCAAACTCTACTGACTACTCGATTGAGCTGCATAGGCCCTTGCTCAAGGATATTTCGGTGTCAGTCAGAACAAATAACTGCCGAAGACCAAAAGCCGCTATTTATCGCACCATTGGTCAACAAACATTGGAGAGAATCCTTTGGCTGGAAAGAGAGGCGGGTGTCGCGTTTGAGCTACAGTATAGATTCAGAAGCAATGATCAAGACTTGGTTGACGGAACAATCAAGTACTATCAGAATTTAGCTTCTGGGGCCACGGAGTTGGAGCCTGGCTCCACTGGCAGTGCTACAGACACTGACAGTGAATGACCAGGAATGAACTCGATATAATTTTGTAAAAACATACATAACATGTAGATTTGATGTAGATGATGTTTGAATTTTTGATCTCATGGAATTCTGTCAAAATAACTACTTGCCAACTAATTTCTTTATTTGCGACCTCAAACGAGGCAAGAGGAGCTTGTAGCGATTTCAGTGCGAAGTCGATTAGCGACACCACGCGTTGTTGATTCACGCTTGTCTATCTCCCAAAGTACAAACAAAATAAATACTTGGCATCTCGATACTGTTCAGTAACCGCCATATCACGTCCTTACTTCTACGACCTAACGCATACCGTCATCATCTGAATATGTCCGATAACGGCTCATCAGAGCCCAGCACGCATGAATCAGGCTATTGCCCGTATTGCAATTATTTTGACGAAGACGACGAATATCTATGCCAGCTCACGGATCCTAACGCTTGCGAGCCATGTCGAGAGCTTATGGAATTGGAGGAGAAAATCAGGGAAACAAGGAGGATGCTCGTTGGCCTGGGAGACAAGCGTCGACAGCTGCGAGAGCAGGTCAATCACACGCACGACAGCATCGTAACTCGCCTGCCGGTGGAAGTTGCCACCAAGTTGCCACCGTCATCTTTGAACTATGCTTGCCGGAGGACATGATGGACCTTGACCTTTCCATCGCATCCAAATTTACTCTTTACGCTCCCTTCATTATTTCGGCTGTATGCAGACAATGGAGAATTCTAGCACATTCATTACCTCAAATCTGGAAAACCTTGCTCCTTTGCGGCGACGCAGGTTCAAAAAACGCGGGATCTTGCCAATATCCGGATATTGCTATCGTCGAAGGCTGGATAGAGCGTGCTGGTAACTATCCGCTTTCGATTAGTATTTTCTTTCAGTTTAAATTCAAACTGGAGCACCACTCATCAACAAGCCAGAGTCTGGAAACCCCTGACACAACCTTGGTCCTGGGGCTAATCCGCTTTCTCGGCCAATTTTCTTCCCACTGGCTGAAATTCAAGTACACTGGTCCCCCTATTCCTGATGCGTTATCATCCTTGCCAGGCGGTGAAGAAGCCGTCCCACAATTACGCTGGCTTCGCGTGGATGTTTCTCGCAACTGGCGCTCGTGTCGTGCCGATCCTAATTTGAGCAGATCGCTCAAACTACGACCTAAGCACCTGAAGGCGCTTTCGAAATTCGATCACCCGTATAAAACTTAAAGAACTCGACTTTGATTTGCAGCACCTGACAGAACTTGAATTAGGGACTGACAGTGCCACGTTCCTTCAATGCTTTGACGCTCTTCAAAAAGCGCCCAACCTCACCCGATGCAACCTCGGGCGCCCACTCCCAGCCTGGACGCATCAGCTGATGGCACCGCAAACCATCTTTCAACGCAACCTTCAGTATCTCGCAATCACTTATAACATGCATCAGGAACTCCTTCCATATCTGTTATGTCCTTCTCTGAAAACCTTGGTAGTCTCTCCTCAACCTGGAGTGCATTCCGAGTCATTGCCTCCAATCATCGAGTTTCTAAAAAGTTCCGGATGGTTTTTTGCAGACTTTTTCGATCACCGGTAAGGGTGCAATACTTTCGACATCTGAAGTAGATCTTTTATGTCAAGAAATGCCCACTCTTCAGGTTCTCCAGGTCCGACTCGCACTTGATGCGACGCGAGATCTCATTACGAGCCTTGCAGAGTTTTCTGTCGTCGATGGAATCACACAGCCTCGATATCTTCCGCTCCTTCAATCATTGACTCTGAGCGAAGAGTTTCAAGGGGATATGTCCCATTGGAGCATCCTTCCTGATATGTTTGGTATTCCCGCTCCCATTACCCAGGTTGAACTGCATAGAACGCCACTCCAGTCCATCCATATCTCTGCACGGACCCTGTAAGCCTTCGTGACTATACCGAACCGCCAATGAATGTTCTTTGCAAAGCCATTGGTTCGCGGGCGCTGCAGAAAATACTTTGGTTGAAAAATGAAGGGATTGTGTGGGATCTATGCTATGGGGATAATGATGATGTACTTGACGGAGCTCTCGACTATTTTCGTCTTCAATGAATCGTCAGTGATAAATTTATAATAAATGGACGCATATAAGTGACCTTCTTTATTTTTACTGCAATCATCTAAATGCAAAGACTGTATAATTACATGGGACAAGTTGGTTAAAATATTAACACTGGATATGTATACGCAGAGGTATGGGAAGAAGAGGTTGAAAATTCAGCTTCAAGCTTCGACCGGCCAGATAAAATGCCACCGGGATAGGACATAGGAAAACCAGATATGGTACAGTATTCGTCGTTTGGGCGAGGAAGTCTCCGGACAGATGATGGTTCCAACTAATAAGATTATATGTATGTACTCCATGATGCAATTAATTAAAGTGTGTTAGTATTGTAGATTCTGTTGTCAAAATGGTGAATACACAGGTGTCCAGTAAATCATTTAAGCTGGTTGGGTCCAAGCTGGACTGCTGGGTGATGATGCTAGCCGAGGTGAACGCTGAGCGGCACCGTTTTGAGAGAGTTGCACCATATTGGTAGTATCTTCTTCGTGGTCGGCGTGGGCTCCAAATCGGGTCTTGAGTTCGCCTTTCTGCACGTTCTTCGACAATCGAAGGTCGTACCAAAATGTGAGGAGATAAAAGGTGAATCCGAATGCGATTATCCATTCGAAGACTCCTAAAATAAGGATAATAATTTAGAGAATAGAAGGGCATGAAATAGCGGTTGTATGCTTACCACCGACATCGGACGCCGTGAAGAGTGTGACGGCGAATACAACAGCTAAAACGATGAGGGCAGAAGCGATGAGGCCCTTCGCAATATATGCCGCTTTGAGCTGTTTGATCTCAGTGAATTCTTTGCTGATCCACCGGTACTACGAAAGAATGAGATACGCTGTCACCGCTGCAAATTCAAAGTATACGCACTTCAATGATAGAGAAGATCGCACTTAGCCCAACTCCCACAATGAACACAAGAAGGAACACGCGATGGGCTCGCATGAAGCGCAGGGTATCAAATATAGAGAGAAAGAGGAGTCCCAATCCACCGATGGCAGAGCCTATGATAGCAAGGATACTGAAGACCCTTTCCCGTTTACGCTGATTGGGCATGAGCCTATAAAACGACGAGCTTTAAAATTCACATTGAGAAAGATTGAATTGCGGCGTACCTGCCTGTATGCCGCAGAAGACGTTCAATAAGAAGCGACAAAAAGAATCCGACGCCTGTTATGGCGCAGCCTGTGATGAAGAGGGGTTTTAGCTCGGATGCCCCGATGTCTGATATGTATGCAATTTTGCCGTCCTGGGACGGATATTTTGGACGGCCTTTGGCCAGCCAGACGATGAGCATGGCGAGGAGAGTGCCGAACCAGACGAGCGAAGTGACGAGGGGTATCCAGACATAATACCAGTGTTTGTATCGCAGAGGGATGTGGTTAGACATGAAGAAGGGGATTGCAAAGCGATCGCACGACCACAGACCACTTTTTCTTGCTGATTACTGTTCTGACGTCATATTGGCTCTCGGCACCTGCGCAGTGGCACAACATCAGCGCACCGCAATCAGCATTATTATTCAGCGCGCCGAGCGCCGTTTTTAGCTTCATCCTCTTCGTTGAAAACATTATATTCTCTATCCATATCCTGACAGATAATACGGATCTCTCCTATTCGCCCTCAGCAACTCAAGTCGACCTGAGATTTCACGATCGCAAGTGGTGTAGCGACGGCGCTCTTTTGGACAAGTTCGTGTTATTCTACAAGGGTTCCTCCTCCCTGGGCAAATGCATGTACAGCAGAATCATAATTATTTTTAGATTCGTAGCGACTACTGCCGAGTCCAGCTCGATGGCCGCTGCATTATATTTCTGCTTTGGCAGTGCTGTCCAGAAAGTACCAGCCGCTCGTGAACCCATGATTGCCTCTGTGATTTTTGTCAGTGCATGGTGGGAGCCTGGAGGTGTCCAGGGAGGATATACCAATAGGTAGGAAGATGCTGTCAACTACGCGATGAGGGACATCAGCAGACCCTCTTATGAAGGTTTGAATTCGTGGGAATTGTATTCCAGTGTGCGCAAAAGTGAAATCGGCTGCACTATTTTTAGACCACTTGATTTTCGTATGCAGAAAAAAATATATCGAAACCCTAGCAATCATCAATGGCTCAGCCACAGTGGAAGGTAGATGGTAGATAGTACAAAATAAAAGTAAGTAGATAAAGCATGAGTGCATAGTGAATAAAGATATTTTGGGGGTAGGTGCCCGGTCCCACCCTTACCATACTGCCAGTGGTACAAGACCCCGACGATGATTCAGATGTTCAATTCTGAATCTTAGGTGAAGCTTCTATGATTCGTACGTTTTCAGGTCCATGATCATGTTCCATACGGTGAATAGAGCTTTTTGGACTCTCCTCCCGTGGCTTTAAATTTAAAATAGAGCAGATCAGCTTGGAATAAGAAATCGATATAAACTCCACGCACCGATGCAAAAACTATGCCTGTATCGATCGATTTAGGCGACACGGTATTGGATGTATCCGGAGTTTCTGTAGGGATATGTTTTGCTTCAGCTTAATTCACTCGGTTGTAAGGGATTAATCCACTCACGCGTCTGCTGACCCCAAGTTGGAATATTCGACATTTCGATCTCACCTTCGCAGTCGATATATATGTCAAGCGCCTTCCCAGCAAGCCTTTCGCGGACGAGGAGTGTGAATAGCATGGTGAGGGTATAGACCCGCCCGATGAAAAACCCGAAACACGGGGAAACTAAGTTATATACCATCAAAAACACCGCACCGGAACGAGTGAGGAAACTTGAACTTACTGCCGGACATAGGACTTGTAACAAACGGAATGAGAGCAGCGAGGGATACAGCGGAACAGATGGTGCCAGTCATGATTGCGAATGCAGCGATGCGCCTGACTAGGCTGGAGTGACGAAGATACGGTGTTAGTGTATTCTATGTCTCGGTAAAATTATATGAACTCACTGTTTCATATGCAGACTCAATGCTCGCTGCCGGTGTAGTAATTTCCAAGTGAGGGCACTTGTAATGCAGATATCGGTAACGAACGTTGACACAAGGTTGATACTTTGGGTCTGGGGTGTCAGAATTCGCGACGAAAAGACAGAATTCGGTGATAACTCACGCAACAGCCCTTCGATAGTCCAGCTCGCCCGGCTTAATTTGCGGTACTGCCAGGGAGAGGATGATTCCGAGGTATAAGCTTCCAGCAAGCTGATGCGCGGGTTTGAGGATACATGTAGCGTCACAAAAACGTAATATGCCTACCGATAATGCCATTAACACAACAATTCCACCAGAGATAATGCGATTTGAAGACCTATTGATGGCTATTGAGCATAGCGAGAGATATTTCTTGGAAGAGCACGTACACTCGGTAGTATCTGTGAGTGAGGAATCCTTCGACGACGATTTCTCCTACGGCGGTGGTGAAGATCCATATAGGGATTGCCCAGTTGATAGGCAAATGATCGGTTGCCTTTCCTGATCGCAGGCGCATTAGATATGAACGACTAGAAACAATATGTGGCTTACCCCAATTGATAATCAGAACCTAAGAAGCGGTGATACAATCGTAAGCCTATAGGGAGAGAACGACCGAGATTGATGGACATACCATGAATATGTTTGCGCATAGTGCAAAAGATGCGAGCGTGTCGACGACGAGGTTGTTGATGACGGCAATTGTGACAAATTTCTTGTCGTGTTTCGCTCTTTCACCGGAGAAATAATTGTACGCTGTTATAAGCTCCACGCCGTAGAGCAGCAGGTTGATATAGACCCCTATGAGCTCTGCACTGTGCGATTCGAGTCAGCACTCGGTGCGAAGGCATCTCTGGCTGCAGTGGAAGACGGACGCACCCAACGTTGTACCCTGCAGCTGCGTCTTGTGGCATGTTGAAGTCCAAACTTGAGAAAGAATCCGAAGACTCCTAGAGCAGTTTGCGTATTATATACGGGGAGGATTGTCTGGGGGGGTCTGGAGGTTGTGCGAGACTCGCAACTTGAGTGCGCCACTCATTGATCAGGCATGCAGCTGACTCCTCGCATTTTCGGAAGCAAATTGTGTCCCACAGTGATCTCTTATAAAGCCTCTGTGTGTAGGTAGTCGAAAATTCCTGCAAAATTCCTCAAGGCGCACTGGGTGATGGTCGAGGTTCGAGCTGGCAGTGGGTGACAACCTTCATCCTATACAGATAAGGGATAGACAACTCGTAGACCAAAGCTTCAGGGAGTAGTAGATTCAAGGAGTCGACTAGCAAGGTGGTGGTTGTATTGAAAGTGAGACAGTGAGATCACCCACGACCTCAGCGCTTGGTCACACGCGATCAAAAGCCGCGCACGCCGCGGGGCGTCAACGGCGCTTTTGACCTGATTGTTGCAACGTTGACCTTGGTTGTGGGAGGGCTCGTTCTGGCTGTGAAACCAGTTTGCACCTTCTAGTCCTTCCTTCCATGATCTGGCAACATGGTCTCTCGCTCTTTGTTTTCTCCAGTTATTTCCTGGCCATCCTGGGACTGTTCTCGTTGACAGCTCGTACTCTCGCATCATCAAAAGGAAAGCCAAGTATCGCAAAAGCCGCAACGTTCGCTGGACTAACGGTAATATCTTTTGCTCATACATGGTATTGTGCGTCGTCATCACGAATATGTATTGCACAACATTTCTGACAGTACCTTAGATATGTTCCAATACATGCAGGTATGCCCTTCAGAGTCTCTTGTGCCTGCACATTCAAACTATGATTTTTGATAGTGGAGCTTTGCCCACTACCAAAACTCTCACCAAGCTCTGAACTCTGAAGACTTTATCCACCGTCTCGCCTCATGGCTCTATGACACGTCGTTATTCGAAGAGGCATGGTCCTACGTGGTCTTTCATCCCCTGAACTGGTGGTGGAGTGAACAACTTTGCTTGTTCACTGTTGGTGCTTGGACGGTCTTTTTAGCCACTGAAGGTGCCTTCTTCCCTTGTCTGTATCTTGATATTGCTAAACCTCGAGTTCAGGCCCTCGCCGCAAGGTAAAGCACGTATGGGCCTACATGCTCCTCGGACAGCTCGTTGCAATTTCAGTCGCTGCAAATCTATTCTATCTAGCTTTGGTTCTCTCTCCGGACCCACCTTCAAAAAGCTCCAATAGCTCTAAGGCCAAACCACGTCAAATCCATGCGGGCCCTAGGCTATGGATCAGTGTCCTACTCGCACTTTGCACCGTTGCATATACCCCATTTTCAACTGAACGCACATTCCTGCCTACTCTCCTCATAATGCACGGCCTACTTCTACTTCCTTTAGTCCCCCTCACGGACTCTTTTGCCTCATTTTCCATTGCAACCAGAACACTATACCGACTTATCCACATCGCCGCTGTCCTTATTCACCTCCGCACTGTGGCGAACGCCGTCTTCTTTCTAAGCTACGGAAACCACTCGGCGCCAAAGGATCCTATGATAGCTGCTTGGCTCGTTCTCCATTCCAACCCAGCGCAATCCTCTATTGGCTGGGACGTCGTTTGGACCACCATATCCTTCATTATTTGGATGTTCGCGGCGCCTAAACAGGGATCAGAGTCTTTGGGCATCGTCTCAAAGTTATATCTCCTCGGCGCGACTCCTGTGGCCTCTATTGGGGTCACAGCACCCTATGTTCTTCAGCCGAAACAGAAGTCGCCGCCACCACAGCCTGTTAATATCAAGCAGGAGTAATCTGGGGTTGAGATTGAATTTGGTTGATGATCCGGATCCACATTTCACACAGGCTTGTTTAGCAATCGTTATTTAGCGGAAGGATGTAAATTTTTTTGGAATTTGTACGTGAACTTACTCTCAGAGATGCTGAATACGAGATCAACTTCAGCAAACGATAATTCATCTAGCGGCCCAATATTTCAGTCAGTATATGCTGTATGTTGTATGCACAACGCAATATCACACTACAGTAACCCCAGAACTACTCTTCGTCCCGGTCTATTATTCCCAGTAATCTGTCCAGGTCCGGAACGATATCTCAGGAACTCCCTGGGGCCGCTTGGAGGGAAATGGGTACCCATCGGGAGCAATGGGGTCCCGATCATCCACGCTGCAGCGGGCCGGAAATCAAGAAAAGTCCTAATCGCTTTTTTTCGATCCCCCAATTACCTCCAATTACATACGGGCGGGTTCTCGTTCTTACGTATCATGGATAAGTGGTTCTCGTCCCACTCTGCCTCTTAAGTTCTCCCCTGCCCTGCGCCGCGCCCTCGCGCTCTGACTCGGAGGTCATCCCGACGCTCCTTCACCTGTACCACCAGCGTTTAGCACACCATGGTCGCGGTCGGAACGCTTATCTGGATATCGGTCAGGCCTCTGCTGCGTCTGTAAGTTCCGGTCCGTCTTTTCTGGGGCGGTTTGAGCTGAATGGACGCAATTATAGGATCTTCTGCGTTTCGTGCGGGATAGCGATCACGAAGGCGGATATCTTTCCTAGCGCTGCTGCAGCGGGCGCGGGGCAGATTCTGCTGAACATCACGCTGCCATGCTTGATGTTTTCCAAAATCGTTCCTGCATTTACGGCGCAGAACGCTGCAGCGCTTGGTGAGTCCCACCTTACGTGGTCTTATCACTCGCTCTGAACATGGTGTTCTTGGTTTGACTAGGCCCGCTTGTGTTTGTCGCGCTGCTTTACGAAGGCATGGGTATGGTCATGGCCTGGATGATCAAGCAGTTCTTCTGGGTGCCTCATCGTTTTAGATATGGGCTTATCGTTGCCGGCGGCTGGGGGAATGTGGGCGATATTCGTGAGTAATAAATCCATACCGCGGATTCTAGTCGTCGGATATTCCAGCCGGAACCTCTCATCTGTCTTTGCTTTAGCGACTGCCGTGATTATGAGCGTTGCAGGTGCCGCTCCGTTCCGTGGAGTGGAGGACCAGAACTTGGCGGTCGCATATATCTCTGCGTTCATTTTGGTGTTCATGGTGCGTAGGGCTATATTTATACGATTTCGATCCAAGAAGCTTATTTCTTCGGTTCTGCTGCAGGTCACACTATTTCCTCTTGGGGGCCATAGATTGGTGGCATGGGACTTTGTCGGCCCAGATGTTGAGCCTGAAGAAGTGCAGGAGGCTATGCGTGTTAAACGAAATATGCTATTCAATAGGCTGAAAAGGATTGGGCGATTCTCGAAGACAAAGCCTGTTCTTGAAGAAAAACAGAGCGAAAAAGCTGCTGTTGGTATGGCCGATATAGAGAAGAGTATGACCGAAGAAGTGGTTGAGAGTATACCCCGACTTCACCAGCGACATGTGTCGTTCATGTGCGACGACGGTTCGACTATGGTCTCAACGGAAGGTATTCGATCCCCCATAGCCTCATCACCTCCGACAGAAATAGGATACCAATCCCGAACCGATACCTTCGACAAGCACCTAAATAACAAGACTGCGGACGAAACCAGCGTCCTACCCGTGCACTCCTCCGACAACCAAAACATCGAAACGCTCAGCAACAGCATAACGCACTCCTCCCGCAAATCCCGAAAATACCTCATCCGCAAATACATCACCGACTTCCTCAAATCCTTCCTCACCCCCTCCTCCATTGCCATCATCGTCTCGTTCCCCATCGCGCTCATCCCCAAGCTCAAGGCGCTCTTCGTGCCCGTGCCGGGGACCTACATGCCCGCTGCGCCGGACGGCCAGCCCCCGCTTGCGTTCTTCCTGGATTCGACGGCGTTCGTCGGCGCCGCATCCGTCCCGCTGGGGCTCGTGTGTCTGGGCTCGTCCCTCGCGCGCCTGCCGTTCCCAAGGAAGGGCCAGTGGCAGATGCTCCCGCTCGGCGCTATTAGCTGTCTTGCGGTGGGGAAGATGGTGGTGATGCCTGTGCTTGGAGTGTTGATATGCCAGGGTTTGACGAATGTGGGGGTTATTGATAGGGAGGATAAGGTGTTGCGGTTTGTGTGCATGTGAGTTTTTCTTTGGTGAGGTTAAAGGTTTGAGCTGACTGCTTGCTTTTTTGCTGTAGATTTTTGGCGTGTTTACCCACTGCTACAGTTCATGTATGCGCTTTCTTTTTTGACCTCTGGATGAAAGGCTGATTCTTATACGTCTTCAGGTTCTCCTAACGCAGGTGTATAGTGGGACAGGAAGCTCGGAGCATCTTTCTCCGTTTTTGATCCCGCAGTACATCCTGATGTTTATCTCGATGACGGCGCTTATCGCATACACGATCCAATTGCTTTTTTAAATTCATTCAACAATACGATATGGAGTGTTCTCATACATTAGACTTTTTCCGTTGCATATTCATGTAGAATCATAGATGACTAGTATTATTTGCACTTTGTTGGGGCGATAAGCGCCCAGGCTTTTAGTGAAATAGTCATGAATTATATGCGCTTAAGCGCACTACTGTAACAGTTGCAGCCTGCCCATACTTGCTACAATGCGAATTGGGCTGAACGCTGAGCGCCAAAATGCGCGCTAAACGCTGGTAGACGGTCTTTTAAATCTCGTAACGTGGGAACTTTGGGTGCCAGCGCACCAGTTCGAACAGATCCTTCTTGTCTTATTCACAGAAACTCTGAAATTTCCGTTCAAATTGTAAACGCCACTACTATCTTTTCGAGACCCTGCGACTGCGACTGCATTCATTTAATTGTGTGTCATCGTATTGTAACGGTTTGAATTGAAGGAAGAAGCTTCTGGAACTACAAAATCTATCGGTTTGGTTCAATGTCGGTATTAGGTGCGTGCTATCGTTCTTCTCACTTGTTCTAGTACTCATTTCTCGCCATTATCAGCCATTATGCCTGGTAGTGGCTCGTCAGGGCCCTTCGCACCCCAGTTTTGTCATTACTGCAACTATTTCGACGAAAAAGAATATCTGTGCGATCCGGCTGATCCCAACGTTTGTGAACCATGTCGAAAGCTCTCAGATCTAGAGGAGAAAATCAAGGAGACACGGAGACTTCTCGTTGGCCTAGCAGGTTAATTGCGCGCACGACCGGATTATTCATCGCTTACCGCTGGAAGTAGTTTCCAATATCTTCGAATTATGCCTGCCCGACGACGTCATGGACCTTGACCTTGCCGACGCGTCCAGATACTCCATCTCTGCCCCGTTCATCCTTTCGGCTGTGTGCAAACAATGGAGGTCTATTGCGCATTCGCTGCCTCAGCTCTGGAAAACCTTGTTACTATGTGGCGGCGAAGATTCTGAGGGATCAGAATATCATTCTTTTCCAGAAACGCAAGTTGTCAGAGACTGGATAGAACGTGCTGGTAACCAGCCCCTCTCAGTTAGTCTTTGCGTTATGCACGAAACCAAGTATTCGCTCAACCTCGCTGCCCATCCGAAGTTGGATAGACCCACGTCGAGCATGGAGATCATCAGCATTCTCAATCAGTACTCCGACCGCTGGTTGCAGCTCAAGTACGATGGTCCATCCTACCTATTATCGTGCATGCCAAATGATGACGACCTATTGCAACTACGTCGTCTGCATTTACAGGTCACTCATGGCTATACCAATTACTCCACCCGCATGGACTACAGCCCTCAATCAACCCTCGGCCTACGTCCCAAGCGGTTGAATGCCCTCTCGATGGCCCATCTCAGGATCAATGCGGACAGCTTCGATTGGCAACACCTCACAGAACTGGAACTAGGGACCGCCGTCCTTTCAGAATGTTTTGCGGCTCTTCAAGGGGCACCCCATCTCACCCGATGTATCTTCAACCGGCCAGACAGAGGGAGTTATTGGCATATGGGACCGCCAATCATTGTTCACCCCAACATTCAGTATCTTGAAATCACTGGAGTAAATCTCTATCAGGAAATCATTAAATACCTGTCGTGTTCTTCTTTGAAAACGTTGGTGCTCTCCCCAAGTAACGCATCTGGTGGAATGTCCCTAATTGTTGAATTTCTGGAGAGATCTGGGTGTTCTTTGGAGAACTTTTCAATTTCGGGTGTACATCTATCCGACGCCGACATAGATCTATTGTGTCAATCAATCCCCACCCTTCAACATCTGGAAGTGCAGCTTTTTGCTTCATCTTCAGCGCCGATGGCCAAAAATCTGGTTACCCGCCTCACAGAGTTTGCAGTCATTGACGGAAGGGGAAACCCTCGGTACCTTCCCCTCCTCCATACATTGATTCTGAATGAAGATTCACAAAAAAAATTGACGCATTGGAGAATACTCCCGGAGATTTTCGGTACCCCAAATCCCAATGACTACTCGACTGAACTGCATAGACCCTTGCTTAAGGTCATTTCGGTGTCGGTCATGACAGATTTTTCCCGAAGGACAAGAACTGATATTTATGATGCCATTGGTCGACAGACACTGGAGCGAATCCTTTGGTTGGAAAGAGAGGCAGGTGTTGGGTTTGAGCTACAGTATGGAGACTATGGAGGGAGTGACCAAGATTTGATTGATGGCGCAGTCGAGTATTATCAGAATCCAGCTGCTGCTGTGGCCCAGCCTGAGGAGTTGGAGTCTGACTCGGACTCCATCGGTGAGTCTGACACTGATTGAACCAAGATTGAACTTCTAAAAAGCTTCTAAATGATTCAGTTGAATTTCCTTTGTTTCAAAAAGTAAAGTAGAATATTTATGGTATGTAGATCATATGTCCGATGATATTTAAATCCTTTAGCTCTATAGTCATCCAGCGAAGTTCATTATTGGGGGATTTAGACCAGGTGGGGACGGGCACAGCCTGTTAGGGTCCGGTTTATTTGTACATGTTATATCCTAAAGCGTCCCCGCGAAAACTATAGATCAAAGTGCCGCTCCCTTTTTTAAGCCCAGTTTGGCATGCACGCGGCCAATTTGCGCGCCAAATTATCAGTAATTGGAAAATCTTTCGAGGCTTCATGAGCTTTTTTGACAATCCGGAGACGAAAAAGAACTGTGTTATGTTTTTCGTGTTATATTCAAAAAAAATACATAAGTTCCATGAAGCTTCAAAAGACATTGTTGCCAATGGGCAGCCTGCAAAGTTTCAAAGAAATCGTAGTTGCAGTAGTCTTATGAAAGGGAGCATTGCAAGGTGCACCGAAATGTAACGTTCGCGCGCATGTCACACGAGTGACTTCACGCGTCAAATCACCGCGTCCCCGCGAAAAATTTGTAGATAGCGCCAAGAGCAGTCCAATTACCGTCTAAAAGCAAATACAACGCTGTAAGCATTCTATTGTATCTCAGACAAGCTTCTAAAATGGGAGGATACTCACACATTTTGCTCAGAAATTGAGAGTTGCGAGGCGGAGCGTGACAATGCCGAAAGCATCCAAACGCCAAGGAAAACGGTCACTTGCCCAGAAGAACAGCCTCAAGGCCATCCACGAGACAAGGAGGAAGGAAGACAAGGAGATTGAGGGAATATCTAGCTATGGATCTCCCCATTCAAAGTCCAGGATGCATCTAAACTCTTGATTGAATGCAAGAAAAAGTTGGGTAATAGCCAGAGGAAGACTCCGACACCTCAAGACACAGACAGCAAGCCTGCGCACAACTATATCCGAACATCTTGTAACAATTTTGCAATTTATTTTGGCCTCCAAGAGCAGTCAAAGGTGCACTTATAGCAGATACCGCGACGACGACCATTTCCAATGGTGGGCGGCGCGAATTTGAGTGGCTGTACGATTAGTAAGCTGGCCATCAATCCAACCGTATGTGCCCATCCCCATAGACCACGCACTGGCAAAAGGACCGGCGGTGGCCATCCGGAACGGGGAACCGAAGCCACGTGCACTGCACACGTGCACCGTGGTAACCAGCGCACAGACCACTTAGGGAAGGGTATATAAACCTGCGCCTACCCATCGTTGTCTCCTTAGAACATACTCAATCAGGATCTGTTTACAGAAACTGACCGAGTCTCGCATTTTTACAAATGCCGCATTCTTTATATCCACTCGATGATCTTCGCGCTCTCTCGTTTGACAGAGAACATGGCTCTCGGCTGTGCAAGCAGCTGGAGTCTCGAGGACGTTTGGAAGATGCGCGCGGTGCACTTTTGTACACCCAGTGCGTATATTCCAGCGAGACGAGCGTCTGTCTGATGGATATCTTTTCTTTTTATTTTGTGTCTGTACGGTTTGTAAAGTCTAGTTGTATCATTCCAATGCATTGGTTTTATGTTTTTAACTTTTTCCTGCCATGAGTAAAATTTTTTGAGGTTTCCGTAGGCCCTCGAAAACTGTTGTTTACGGTTCTTACAGCACAAACAACTGCAACACTGAAATTGAGTTCTTGGAGTGAGCCGACCATGGTCCATGCACTAGCACTGCAGTGGCGGGTGCATTACCTACCATTGTACCAACACCCGGTGTTGTCTCAAGTACACCATCATGGATGACCCCGATGCTCTTCTCGCCTCTATCAGCGCCCTCACCCAACGCAAAGAGAGCCTCTTGCGCGAAATCAGCGCCATCGAGCTCGAACTGACCACCCAGCACAGGAAGTACGCCCGCACTCTCAATGACGAGACCCCCATCTACCGCCTCCCCAACGAGCTCCTCACCGACATCCTCCTCAGCTGCAAACGCGCTGCAGGCTTCTCCCCGCCGGCGCGCAAGCGCTCTCCTCTGCCCTTCCAGATCACCGCCTCGCATGTCTCGCACCGCTGGCGCGCCGCCGTGCTCGCCACGCCACTCCTCTGGAACACCATCGACCTGCACATCCGGATTGAAACCCACACCGAGGGCCGCATGCAGGCGCAGCTCGCGGCGCACCTCCTGCGCTCGGGCGCGTGCTTTATCGATGTGACGTTGGATTTCGTGTTCATGAGCGCGGCGGAGCCCTACTTTGATATGTTGAAGAAGCATGCGGAGCGCTGGAGGCGGTTGTCGGTGGCGACGAACCATGAGAACGTGTCGGCGTTTAGCAGGCTGTTGGGGGATGTGAGGGCGCCGATGTTGGAGCATCTGTCCCTATGCGTTGGCCGCCCGCAGAACGATTCGGACAGGCCGTTCTCCCCTAGGAGGCCATACATCACCGTCCTGCCCACCATCCTCACCTCGAATGGCCGTCTTAGCTGTAGCAGCAGTTGCACCGGGGGCATGGGCTCCCCAGCACCTCTACTCTCCTTCGTGCGCCTCGCAGGGTACGCCCTTGGCACCCTACACCCACCCCTCTCCGCCGTGACGACCCTCCACCTCGACGGTTGGACGCGGCACTACATCACCCCAGACCAGCTGCGCTCCGTGCTCGGCTCCGCGGGGCAGCTCGCGAACCTCTCGCTCAACCAGCTCGTGATGCACCTCCCGCGGGACCCGACCGCGCACACGCCGCCGCCGCTCGTCCTCCCCGCGCTGCGCCAGCTCCGCATCCGCGGCCCCTGCTCCCCCGCCGCGCGCTTCCTCGGCATGGTCGACGCGCCCGGGCTCGAGGCGCTCGCACTCCAGGGCGTGGACACGTTCCACTGCGCTGAGATGCCTAGCGTGCGTGCGCTTGCGCTCGATGCGTGTGCGCTGGACGAGGTGGATATCTTGAACCTGTTCCGCACCCTGCCTGGGGTAGAGAGTTTTAGTGTGGACGAGAGCTTGCCGGATATTTGGGAGATGTTGACGCCTGAGGTGGAGGATGATGGGGAGGACGAGGAAGAGGAGGAGGAGGGGAGGGAGAGGGAGCCGCGCAAGGGGCCTGCGCCTCGCCCTTGGCCGAGGTTGACAACGCTCGTGCTCCGCGAGCTGCAGCCCATGGATATCCGCCATTTGTGTTATCTCGTCACCTGCATCCACGACCAGGCGCGCGCCCCGGGGTCGCCCTACCGAAGTCAAGAGAACGATCCCATGATGGACCTAGACGCGAACGCCTCCTCTTCCAACGTGGCGGAAAGCAGCTCAGACGCCCTCCGGAATAGCACCAGCAGTGCGCGCACCGCCAACGAACCGCTCGGCCTGACGAAGGTGTGCCTCGACCGCCGCAGCCGGACGGTGCTGCGCGCGAAGCATAGGCTGGCGTGGTTGGAAGAGCGGGTGGTGGTGGAGAATAGGGATGTGCCGGAGGCGTGGCCTGCGGGGCTGGGATATGTGGATGCGCATGATTTGTTGGAGTGAGTGGGTCTTCGTGTGTGCGTGTGCTGCGCGGAAGGGTTGCCTGGGGTCTGAGGTGCGTGGGGGAACGCGTTTTACAGTCAGCGTTAGAGGATCCTGGAAGACTTCGTTGCGTATGCCGTCGCGCAGCGTCGGGCATCGGGCGCACCTTGTCTGTTGTCGTCCCCCGCCTTCCCGCCTCCCTTCGGCCCGATACCGGCTGCTCGCACGACTTCTTGGGACCTCTTCGTATTTTGGAGACGGCGCACTCCACTTAAACATGTTCGACAGCGAAGGCGTATTCATATTGGACAGTGGATGGAGATCTCTGGCACGACGGAGATTCTGGATGACTCTGCAGATCCGACGTTCCTCCTCCCCATACTTCCCTGCCTTATTCGCCAGTCTTCCCCCCTCAGATCGAGTTTCAGCTATCTTCGCCATATTGTTGGTTGTTGAAGCTTAGAAGACTCAGTCAAACTCGTGGATCACTTGTGTTGCTGATTGATTATGCATTCAATTGGCGAGGTGATATGCACATGCACCTCATAATACACTTGTATTACAGAGACAGACACGAAGACAGCTATCTCGGCATATTCGCAGAACCAGATCGCCGCTTCGCCTCCGCATAATATCCAGGTTACACTCCTCTCCATCTCTCCAAGAGGGCCGGGCCTTACCGACCTGCCCCGCTCCTATATCCTACTACCTCTCTGTGGGCTTGGCTATGACTGGCCCGTTAGCTTACTTTCCACGAAACGAACCCCAATTGGTGATGGAAAAAAAGAAAAGAACCTAAGTATAGGTTACCCGAGTGGGTGCGGCGATATATTCTGACGAGTACGCTACGATGTACCCTGGTACGTGCCCAGCCAGAGGTAATCTGTGATTGGGCTTCAAGTTGAGGCTTTTTTTTCTTGTCTTCTTGATGATGGACGCTTTCCAATCCCCTCGGTCGGCGATGATCGATGATTCGTTGGTGGGCCGGCATGGGCATGGAGGGAATTTCTTGAACTTAGGTGATATGTACTAGTAGAATGTTGGTGGATTAGTCATCATTGTGTATGTAGTATATTGTAGCGATGTTTATGTCCGAGAGGATACGGTGATCTGCGCCTGATGCCTTTGGATCGTCGTTGTATTGGCTTTGACGCTCGACAACGGCGGAGCTGTATAATTGAAATATTGGGATTGGGAGAGGTGAAGGTCCCAAGGGAGGTGGCAGCGCAGTTGGGATTAACTGGGCTTGGTGCGTCACTCACGAGTCACGAAGATCGAAGGGAAGGACGGAGAGGATGTTGATGGAGAACAACAGCAGCCACAGCCACTTTAACACCCAAAATTAGCTCACATTCCGGGCTTATGGCAGCATGTCACACAAATCCACGGTCCAGTTTGCGCCGATGGCCGACTGGAGGTTTCTACTCGCTGTGGGGAGCTGCTGGCTCAAATAGGACCTGCGGTGCTCAGTCAGTGGGAGGTGGGCAAGGCCGACTGGGGACCGGAGGGGACGGGGAACGGGACAGGGGTCATTTTGTAATGGGGAGTCTGAGGGGGTTTGTCAGCGTGACATATGTGACACAATGGGCTGAAGAGACTGGATATAGCGTCGGAGTGTCTGGCTCAGTCATCCATCTCCATGTTCCTCCTCTCCGTCAAATCTCTCTCATAACCGCCTCTGCTTTCTCTTTTTCTATCCACCCACAAATGTCGTTCCGCGTCGTTAAACTCACCGTCGTCACAGATTTCGTGCGTCCCCCTTCCCTTCCGGCTCCGTTTCCGCTCACTTATCTCCCCGCAGGCCTGCGCCAATTGTTGCATCGGCCAGCATGAACTCCTCGAAGCCATTGCATACTGCCAAGACACGCTTAGTCTCCCGCTCAACTTCGAGCTCGAGCATCTCCCCTTCCGCTTGATCAACACGTCCATCCTCGCCGAGGACACTCCCAAGGTCGAACGCGGCGACTTTCTCCAAAAACACATCGGCAAGGAGCGCTTCTCCAATTTCCAGAACGCGATCGCCAAGTGGGGCGAGGAGAAGGGTGTACCAATGTGCGTTACCATTATCTCTTCCTCTTCTTCTCATGTTACCTGTCTGTTATTTTCGCCGTCTTTTTTGCGGATCGTTGCATATGGAGTCGCTCACACGATGTGCCTTTTTCGCTGGACAGCTCTTTCCACGGCGTCATGAGCCAGACTACCCGCGCCCACCGCCTCGTCCGAAAGGCGTACAAGATCGGCGGCCAGAAGCTCCAGGTCCCCCTCCTTTGCGCCGTCTTCAAGGCCCATATGGAGGATGAAAAGGACATCGCCGATATCAACGTTCTCGCCGAGCTCGCAGAGAGCGCGGGCACCATGTCAAAGGCTGAGGTGCGTCTTTTCCTTTCCTTGTCCGACGTGGGATCCCCAAATGCTGACACTCCATCATTCTTTTTTATCCCCCCATCATCATCATCGCGCGCTGGCCACGCTTCTTTTTACCTATGCTTGTCAATGTTCCGTTTCTGTGCGCTGGGGCTTATTTATATACAGGCTATTGCGTTTTTGGAATCAGACGAGTTGGAGAAGGAAGTGAATGCGATGTGCGACGAGGCGCGCTCGCGTGGTATCACGGGCGTCCCCATGACCATCATCGAAGGCAAGTGGGCCGTGAGCGGCGTGCAGTCTTCCGATGTCTTCATCCAGGTGCGACATTGCTCGTCTTTTCCCCCCTTCGTTCCTCCGTCGCTGAATGTGTTCGCTTAGATCTTCAAGAAGCTCGCGAACGCCGGCTTGCATAATGCGCCATCCCCATTCTCTGGCCCTGTCGCTGATGCGGCGGTGCTCGTCGCCTAAGTGGCCGTGATGTCATATTCCGCCATTCTCCCGCCTTCCTTCCGCCGCGCTCCACCTTTTCGTGGCCTTCATCCGCGCCCCAGATGAATGTATTATCCGTTATTTGGGACGGTCTACACTACTTTCCATTCTCCTCCCTTTTAACTCCCCTTCCCCGTTGTTGTTTTCCTTTGTCTTTATGTTGCTTTCTCCTTTTACATACATTTTTATGGTTCCTCCGCTGCAATCCATCCATCCTATTGTCCCTTCAAAAATTGACTTTGATCTCCCTTCGCGCCGCCCCCCTCTCTCTCCCCCGCGTCAGTCAGCCGTTTTCTTTGGAACTCCATTTTTTTCTATGTCCCTCGTTTCTTGTCTTTTTGTGTCTATTCTGCTGTATATCCATGTAGTTCTAGCTAGTTGCCTCTTTGGGCTTTTTATGCTATTTTCCCCTCCCTGGGCTTTCGGCGCCGCTCCCCGCAGTGTTCGTTGGCCTCCCACATCTTCGTCCCCCGCGTGCATCGTGCGCGTCTATGCTGTATTATTTTGCTGAAAACACATGGTACGTCGCGCGCTCCGTCACCTTCTCTCTGTTTTTTTCCTCGCCTCGTTCTCGTTCCGTCATCATCGATCCCCGGGTAGCCCCATGTGTCTCGGTGGCACTCTCGTCGCTTTCTCGTGAATGGGCTTTGTGGATGAGGTGAACAGGGGACTTTTGATTATGCTATCCCGTGCGCACAGCGTCAGTCACCGTGCTGCGTGGGCTGCGTGCACATGTGTGAACGTGAACCTGACCTTGGATTGAATTGGTGTGCATGTCATTGGGATCACTGTACTCATCAGTTTATTCATCAAGTGGGTTGGGTGTGTAATAAGCTCTGCGTTATGCATACAGCCTAACTCCGCAGGACGAACCTTGTGTCCTTTCGGCTTTCTTTCGCACTGGATATGTACTTAGAAGGATCCGGGCAGGCTCTGGCCATCTTGCATTAAGTTGATGTGCGCGGTGCATCAGTGCATCACTTCATTTAAACTTCACTTCCCTCATCTTCATGTGTGCTTTACAAGTAGTACAGTGGTGCGACAATGCTGCGTACGGGCCAAGAAAATAGACCCTCGGCCGGGGGATTGGTAAACTGACTAAGGGACTTTATTCTTACGTCGGTGGGAGAGTAATTAAGAATGGGTGATTGGGTGAGCTTTTGGGTCCTTTGGGGGTTATGTTAAAGTTATTTACATAACTTGGTGGGTTATTATTCAGCGCTTCGCAGGTGCCCCATCCGCGGATAGATGAAGGCTCGGGGCGGTGAGGCGCGAGGTCGGTTGCAAAATGCGAGAGAGGCGAGCTTTAGACATATTTGTTCGCGAAGTAGTGAGGTCAGGCAAATGTCACTGGACAGTTTTAAGTTCGTGAATTTTCGTCAGTGTGTGGAGATTAAAGATGTCGCGTGTATTTTCTCTGCTTCCTTGGGAAGGAAAAGAGATTTCATTGACACTTCCTTGCCGCTTCGATCGATGCCATAGACGACGCAAGGAAGATGGGTACCACGGCCCATCAGAGATCTTGGCTAAATAAAAACGATCGTCATGAGGTGGACGGGAACGTGTGCCGTTCGTGTATGGTTTAACCTAGTAGGCGCTCTAGTCTAGCGCTGGCTCGGGCATGAAGGAAGCGCGCGACGGACGCGCGCCATTACGACTAAGTGCCTGAGCGCTGAGCGCAGTCGCACCCTGCTTCGATGAAGTTCGATCCCTGCAAGGCTGCACACATCCTATCCAGTCCCCCGTTTCCTATATTTGGCGCTCCCTCGACATAAAATAAACCTGCAGTCTACTGCATCATGTGCATGGACTTTCTTACTCAGGTCCCAAAATTTCTCTCCGCATTACGGTATGTAGCGTTGAAAATCAAAGCCGGTTATCGTCTATCTTTGAACCTCGGGTGATGAGAAAGTTATAATACTTCATAGTTCGGAGCGCTATCTTAGTATCTGTCCAGATACTTATCTGATATGGCTGTCCAAGTGGGGAAATATTCCCCGTAAGAATATATTTCCATTTTGCCTCTGCGCCAACTTTATCTAAGTGTTATCTACGTGCGCGTGAGCTTTAATAAGGACTTGCGACTATATTCAACACGTTTTTACTGTGCGCGTGAACATTTATTGGGTGCGCGTAGAAACATTTGAGTGCGCGTGAACATTTTCGGGGTCCGCGTAGAAACACTTCAGTGCGCGGATATATTTTGGCTGTTTTTTGAGTGCGCGTGAACATTTAATGAGTGCGCGTAAAAAGAAACGGGATCCTGTTAGTGCGCGGAAACATTTTGAGTGCGCGAATTCTAAGTAAGCCGTGATGCCGTGATTAGCTAATTGATCCTTTTCCGGCATCGGCTAAGCTTTGCCGTTGTTGCCGCAGCGGAGATTCAAAATATTGCATTAAGCGCCCAAGCCAGTGCCCTCCTACCAGCTCACTACCTTTTGGATCACTCACATGCTAGCTATATAGCACCTTTACTAACATTACCCCCCCCCTGAGCCACCCCACCCGATGAGCCAGTTGCCAATATCTCAAGATTGGCTGGCTCGTTTCATTTCAAACTTTGTATACACATATAATTAGGTGTTCTTAATACACTCCAAGTGTTTTTTCTGAGAAAAATCAAGGTAGGGAGGTGGTTCAACAGACGGTGTCCAGTCACTCTTGCCGACACTTGCCGTTCCGGATCTGTCATCGGCACAAGCACAAGTGATGCCAAGACGGTCATTCAAGCACAGCGCGTCGTTGTCGCGTCGCATCGACGGTCGCGCGCAATGACTGAATTTTACAATGCTAGTGAACATGGAGGCAAATGTACTGCATTAACAATCCTTCCTATGAAGCGCTCGGATCCAAGGAATATCCCATCAAGTGGTTCATCAATCCCCCCAATCTTGTCCACATCCCCTCCTCCAAGCACAAGGGTTTATACTATACCAGGAATGTTATGAGTCTTATAAATTATAGTTTCTCTCATTGAGCTTTTTTATCCTCTACTCTACCAGGGTCCAGGAGCGCACTTGCCACACCGTCTCGCTTAATCGGCGTTATCACTGATCAGATCAACGCTTAGCTCTGCGGGGCTTGAACTTACACCGTGACACGTCTGTGACTGGCTCATCGGGTGGGGTGGCTCAGGGGGGGGGTAATGTTAGTATATGCATTTATTTTATTTGAGAAATGACTATACTTACCCAGGAGGCTCTCTGTTCACAGAGATTCCTGTGACCTTTCCTGTGACCTAACTGGGTGTAACTACTATAGGTATTCCACTCAGCCTCTCCCTCAAATTGCTAATTTATTGGATTCTGTTACCATCTCACGGCATAGACATGCGTAGATGCGTGCTTCGCTGCATAGGTGGAGGCATTGTTGAAGAGCGAGAGTGGCACCTAATTACGATTAGATAAGCGAGATCAATTCTCCGCTGCGGCAACGACGGCAAAGCTTAGCCGATGCCGGAAAAGGATCAATTAGCTAATCACGGCATCACGGCTTACTTAGAATTCGCGCACTCAAAATGTTTCCGCGCACTAACAGGACCCGTTTCTTTTTACGCGCACTCATTAATGTTCACGCGCACTCAAAAAACAGCAAAAATATATCCGCGCACTGGGTTTCTCTACGCGGACCCCAAAATGTTCACGCGCACTCAATTTTTTCTACGCGCACCGTAAAAAAGTTGTTGAATAGAAGCACAAGCCCTTACAAAGATTTTCACGCACTTACAAAAGAAAGAGAAAAAATTCGCGCGAAGGGAAGCTAGGAATATATTTTTACGGGGAATATTTCCCCACTTGGACAGCCATAATCTGATGGATCCCTTGGTGAATTTAGAGAAGACATATGACTTGCGCGGTATGTGTCCGAGTCCAGTGTGTTATCAGCGATGCTGATTAGTGATGTGTATTGGACGTAGATAAGTGGCACGGAGAGTCCTGGCTGATAACGATAACTTGGACCTAGACTGAGATAAAACCGATTTTAGTATTCAAGGGCCCCTGTAGCAGCGGCCTGCATGCGCATGCACAGAGTGCAGTGACCGCGCCCATATGGTATTTGCGTTCCGTGCAGGTGTTAAGCTTAACCTATCAGCGCATAACTTGGACTTGGACTCGCACTTATGCCTTTAGCGCGCCTCATGGATTCCAGACATGAGCTATCCGCACGCTGACCTTGGGTAGAGGTCAGGATAGAGTTTGGATAGACTAGGCGATGTGCGGTCGGCCCTTCCCGGTGTACCCAACTAATAAATAAGGTCAAATAATAACGACATCGCACGCGCGCCCGTTGGAAAAAAATTGTAGTGATGGACATATACAGTCGGGTGTTCCCCGTTGAAGGCCGTTGCGTTTGCGTTGCCGATGGGCATCTCCCGCGCTTAACGAAAATCATCCCCGAGGAAGTCGAAGAGACCTGCAAGCTGGTCATGAGTTTGACGTTTATGCTATTCAATTGATACTGGGGTACATAGCGTACCCGCACGCTAAATATAACGGCCGTGCGTCTCATATCATTGGCCTTCGCTTCCGCACCCCGCGGTCTAACATAGATTCCCCAGGTCGAGAACGATTACAGAACGCAAAGGGAACGTTTGTCACTGCGGTGTGTCCGCGGTATATTGGATGTTGAAGATTTCCACAAATGCTGGCGACTGTTGGACCAGCGTGCTATGGATGCCGCGGAGACGCGTCTGCTTTCCGCGAAAGTAAGTGCGAAGTTAGGAAGTTACCCGTAGTTAGCTCAGCGGCTTGAGAATGAAGTTATTCTGTGCGATGTATTACATAGCTAAGAAAACACTCATCGTTTGAAATTTTCCAAGTTTATTACGCACTTTCGTAGAGCTGAACTGTTCAATTCTTGATTACTGCATTGAATTAATGGATACGCACTCAATTCAGAGTAGGTTGTAAATAAGACAGCCACAATTCTCCGGAAAACCTAGCCTTCTTACGAAAGGAACACACCAGTCAGCATATGATCGCTAATATCTAATACTTACTGTGCAACATCTTGATCCACCAATGAATTATCAATTAATGACCAAAATCTTATTGAGTGCACGTTGGTCAGAGCTGGTCTCATCGGGGTATTGTATCCAGAACTAGAAGGCCCTGGCGTCGTTGCGAAAGGAATATAAAGAGTCAGCACAAGTTCGTTAATTTCTAATAAGACTTCTAAGCGTGAGGTAAAGCTCTTCCCTGAATTACAATAGCATGTATTACTTTAGCACTCTACCATTGTGGCCACTTTGTCATCCAACAACACAGCTTTGGAGGGATTATCAATGCATTAAGTATGTAGGCGAGTAATCATAGTGGATGGAACATCCACGGAACATCCACCATGAACATTCTCTGCTGCAAATGATAGATCAGCATTCCTCAATAGCTGAGTCAACTTGGCAAGTGTGTTAGTTAGACAGTAAATCACTCAATTTTACTGAAAGTCGCTTGGATCTTGTTAATGCGCCAACAAGATCAATAAGCAGAGTTATAACCAACGGAATAATGCGTCAGCTTAGTGAGTGAATGCGCAGGAGGTTAGCTAGATCCGGATTACAGATATGCGCCACACGCAGGCAAACAATCCGCTTCCGGCGAGCGTCTATCACTCGATCAAAAATTTGCTTCCTTCGCGCCAAGCCATTCAATTTAATTGGCCACAGAACTCGAGTTTCTTTACAATTAAACATGTTACATTGTCCGTTATATACTCGGTTATTTACATACACATATGACGGTTTATAGTTTATATACATATCATGGCGATAGCGACAGTGTGTCACGAATAAAGGCTGGGAAGGAGAGTGGATGGGCGAAAGGCTAATCCAACGCAGGAAAGAAAAGCAAACGGAGTCTAGATAGAATAGCAACCAAGAAACGCAGACGGTCAGACGCAAGTATTCTTGCGGTCTTTCGCCATCTTGCGCTCGACTCGCCGGGCCCATCGAGCCTGCAATCTCTCCATCCTATCGCAGCCTTTCGTGTTCTCTGCATTCTCCTTGCGCCCCCTCGGCTTCTTATCTGCCATCGCTGCCTCCCATGACCCCTGCGTCTTCTCATACGTCTTCCACGCCTCCGTCCCCCCATCCACCACGCTCTTCTTTATCGCCCTCGCCCTCTTCCTCGCCTTCGTCGTGCGCTGCGCAAACTCCTTCTTCGCCTCTCGCATCAGATCCTCGCCCTTCTTCTTCAGCTCCCGCGCGCGCCTCTTCGCGCGCTCGTTCCGACTCACCACCTCCTCATTCAGGTTCTGGATCTGCTCCCCGAACGCACGCGCCTTGCCCTTCGACTGCCGGATGACGTTGTCCGTTTGCTCGCGCAGGGTCACGAGGAGCTCGTCCGCGGCTTCCGCGAGCTCGGCGAGGTCGCTGCCCATGGCCTCCGCCAGCGCTTTGCTCGTCTTATCGAGGACTTCCGAGACCGAGTTGAACTTGAGGCCGGCTGCGGCAGAGGCGACGGTGGCGACTGTGGACTTGGCGGCCCGCTCGGTTCCAGCGAGGAGGATGGTAGAGGACGAGCCGCCTGCGACAACGGAGCCCGACGGCCTCGTGCTTGATAAAGAGGTGGGCATGGTGGAGCGGAGGACAACGTCTGTGAGAGGCTTCTCTGTAGAGGGCCCTGCTTTGGAATCGCAGTGCTGACATTTAGCGACGGGGCTGGTGGTGGTCATTTCCACGACGTCGTTGGATGAGGAACTGGCCACGCTGAGGCTCTTGACAGACACAGGAGAGGTCATGGCCAAAGAAGTGCTTCCTGGGTTGAATACCGAGACAGCCATGTCTTTGAGAGATGGGCTGCTGATGCCGCCCTTGGTGTTCTGCAGTGCAGTAGAGGGAGCAAGGATAGAGCGATTAGGCTGAGGAGCAAAGAAGCTCCAGACGTGGCCGTTGTTGGCCAAAGGTCCATTGCCATTGACGGTGGGTGTCGGAGCAGGAGTCGAAGAGCGGAACGATGTGTTGAAAGCGAAGCTCATGATGATGGACATCAACGCAAACCTAAAAATCGAAGTGAGCATTCACAGCCTTATGAAGATCCAAAAAAGCTTACAGTGTCACCGCGTTCATCGACTTGACGTGCTCCGTGAGAGGCTTCAGTGCAGTAATCTTCTTAGTGTCGTGGTTGCCGATGTTGCGAAGGACTTCATATACATGTGTAGAGTCAACGCTGGCGAGCTCATCTGCGTCGAGCACGGGAGACTTGCTAAATCCTAATTTAATGGTCTTACTGGCAGGAACTCCCAAGAGATCCCAATCGTCTTCCGCTGCTTGGATCATCATCTCATGATCAAGAGCGGTGACTGAAGGAACAAGAACAGGAAGATAGCTAGAGTGCCAGGACAGAAGAGGGAGCCTGGGAGTCGGCAGATAAACGATCGCCAAAGAACGACGAGTAACAGAATCGAAATCATCCTAGAAAAAAAAAAAGCAAAGGTCTCATGAAAGAAAGATCAGGTTAATTATGATAATACATACGATTTCAGCTTTAGCATCGGCTTCAATGGTGCGATCACTGGCGTTGATAACGTTGAAGAATGGAGTGTAGCCTGCGGAGCTCTTGATCAGGCGAAGACTCTGTGTTTGGTCGTTTTCCCGGAGGCTATCCATCAGGACATGACCCGAAGTCATCGCGGCTTTCTCGATCAAATCCTGGAGGAACTTCCACTTAATCTCGGAAGATGAGCCATAGAGGACTATATCGAGTGTGTCTGCACCCTTAGCTTCAATATGTTGCGCTACCTCGTGACGCTGATGCTGGACCGCGGGTGTAGTGAACAAGCCCGGATCCTCGAGCAGAGGGAAACCCACTGCAGCCGGTGGGAGTTCTGGGACATGGTCGTCGCCGTCGTCGGTTGAAGAGGTCACACTGGTTTCTGTAGGAGACGAAACGGTTTCGTAGGATCTATTCAAATCATTGCGAGAGCTGGTCAACGGGTCAGGGAAGGACAAACGCAGATCGCGAATGGAGGTGTGGGTGCTGGAAGGATGTCCGGAAGCGCCCGCACCGGTGGTGCTGGAGCGAGAGGCACTCAAGGTGCCCACGAAGCTCTGGTCGAGGGCTTCTCTGACGCGCTGATCTTCCTCTGCAAGGAATGGATCTACACCCTCGATAGGACCTGGGAGTGACCCTAGCACAACCGGTTCAGTCCCTAGGGGAGAGGGAAGTGGCATGGGATACATGCCAGCAACAGGTTCTTCGCCGGCGTCGGACACAAAGCCCTCCCAAGCCTCTACATCGCTGCTCATGGCTGAGTCGCCGTTGCTGATAGAGGAACGACGGGAGCGGGGGAGAGAACTGATCTCGTCGCGATCGCTGTCCTGGTCGCTGAGGGAGTCATTATCGTCGGAGTCGCGGCCACTGGCGATATCGAGCCAGTCTGAATCGGAGAGATTGTCGAGGTCAGGCAGGGTGGAGGAGGGCGGGGGCATTTCAGTATCGGAAGGGCGGAGAGTCATGGTGTGAGACGGGAAACGCACAAAAGCAGCCATTTATGTAGCAGAAGAGCGTCACAGAGGATCACGTCACCTCCCACTTATCCTTATCAGATTCCTTTTCCCTTCCATCCACATGCCTTTGTCCTTCATTGGCCTCCCAGACGACATCCTCATCCAAATCTGCATAAAGCTCGATCCCAAGGACCTGTTGTCCATCACCCAGGTGCGCAGTGCAAAGAAAACACACACAGCTGCGCAGCCGGCGCTGACGATACCTCCACGCAGACATGTCGTGTTCTGCACGCATTTGCTTTCTCCAACTATGTCTGGCATCATATCAATCATACCCTACCTCTTGATGTATCTTCGTCGCGAGGTGGCGGGTTGTCCAGCGTCCCTGCGTTCAAGATACAGGCGGCGACGAGACGCGCGCTTAGGCTCGACGCGAACTGGAGGCAACCGGTTTCTCGGATTCTCCGGATCGACAAAATCCAGCCTTCTCCAATGGCGGTAGACATGCAGCCTCTGGGCGCCAACTGGCTTGTCACTTCTCACCGTGTCCGGAGCTCCCTACTCGATATTTGCATATGGCGAGTCGGCGCGCGTAACAAAAGCACTGTAGCGGGCACTCTTCCCTCGTCGCGTGTGATTCACATCAAGCCAGAGAACGCGTTTTCATTCGAGGCTGCGTTCCAAGAAGAGGGTGGAGACGTCGCTATCGTCGCCGTCCTTGGCTCAAACGACACGGATACAGGGTAAGTAAAGGCGTTCATGACGTCATCGAATCCGGTAACCCATGTGTATCAGCCAGTTGACCATCTACCAAATCAATTTGAAAGGCCATGAGACCAACGAAAATCCGCTCGGTGTGCCATACATTATGCATACATGGAGGATCGAGCGAACCGCAATATTCTACTACACTCAGATATCGGGGCCAATCATCGCTGCAGGGATCGTCAATCTAATAGATACCCAGAAACGCCATCGTATCCTTCTGTTTAATATCCAGACCAACGCCATCGTCATGGTGGACTCTCCTGCTTTATCGGTGAGATACTTCTCTCTATATGGAGTGCGCCATGTATTGATTTTGAGAAGGCATTTGAACCAGCACGACTGCGATTCAAATTGTACTCACCATTCATTGTGATTGCTGGCACTTACCAACAACGAATCAAAGTCCAAGTCCGTGAATTGCCCAAGTCGATATTCTCTCCGACGCATACAACGGACGAAAACGCGTCAGAAGACTGGGCAGCATCGATAGTGGACTACGAAACGGAACCGATCAGTGCTGCAGAGATGCACATATCCCCAGAACCGATATACAGCGCCACACTAATATCATTCACAGTGGTGGCTACCTATTCACCCTACGCTTTCACGGAGAATGGAAGGGGCAATATTTACCGCTTCCCCATCGATACCTCCGCGCGTAACCTGGTGTTCAACGATTGGCCGAATAGCCTCAACTTTCTGACTCCATCTAATGCGACTCTGGAGCCGATTTGTTTGGGAAGGACTGGTCTTCGAGCTGTCTGGCTTTCGCATCAGTGGAACACGGATGGGTTCAAGCTGATGAAGGCGTCGTTTCCGAATGGTGCCAGTGCGCAGGCGGTGGTTGCGCCGCTGCAAGCGCCTATTATTGCGCTGCCTTTTGAATCCCATACGTGCCACTCGTTGTATTTTGACGAGGCCAAAGGGAAGGTTTGGGTGGGTGTACATACGGGTGATATCTTCGTACTTCAATTTTGAATAGCTCCTATACTATCCTCATACTTATCCCTTCATCGTCACTTCAATCAAATTAGTACAGTATAGTCTCGGACCAGCCTCTCTCTTAATCGTCCAAATCAGGATTTGACGCAGGAACGACTAATTAGGACTGTAAAGAGAGCTGGTCCGAGACTAAGTACAGTACTATCAATATGTAAAGTTATTTTTATCATACAAGCTATGTTACTTCCACTTTTGGCCTCCAGTTGTGGCGCAAGAGGCAAGTGAGCGCAAGTCACCGCTTGGAAAATGTAGGCCGGAAGCCGACCTGTCTATGAAGAAAAATCTGTCGATAGAAATTTATATAGAGAACGGTTCATCGGTCTATGGCAAGTGCAGTGTGCACCGGGCACCCGCAAAGTTGAAGTCCAAATGTGTCACATGACCAACGAACTCCCGACCAGACAACTTCGATGATGGGATTTGGAAACGGATATTCAAGTGAGATTGAAAAGGCAGATACATAATGTGCGTTATTGCTATAGCTACCCTACTACGTGTGATTGGTCAAGTTACAAGTTCGCTAACTCTAGCTCAATTCCTTGTGGATTGAGATTCAGAAGCCTGAGGGTCCAGGGGAATCTGACCTCGATTTCAACAAGGAGAATAGACCCAGTGCAATACATAGAACTTCCCCGTCAGACCGCAGAATTACCATTGATCAGAAGGAGATCATGATTCTACCTCCACGGCATCTGCGATCATTGATTTCTATTCCTCGAACGATGCAGCTGTGTGAGGATATCATGATGTGTTCTATTTCAAAACTTGTGCCAGATGGCGAGGAGGTTATTTTATCCTCTTGCAGCATGGTCTGACGACATCAACATAGCACCAAAATAGCAGCTGGACAACCGTCAGATAACGAAAGTCAATCTGATGTGCTCGAGTGCTGCATAGGTATAGTATAACAGCCATTAGAGAATCAAGATGCTCCCTCCCCCGCCCCCAACGAGCTACGAACACATATGAGTCGACGGTTTGAAGAATTGGCAGTCGGCGGCATAGCACCGCTGTTAACGACGCCGAGTCCAATCCTGAGGTTGCTGTGAGTCTAAGCATCTATATATTATCTATTCGCAGTCCACATTAATTATTGGTGCATTAAGATATCTGTCAATATGGGGGTCTCATTGTGTCCTTGGCGCATTTCAGGTGTTGGTGCAGACGCCAGAAGCGAATGTACATTTCAAGCCGGGGGACCCGCTGAATTACACCATCGTCTCTGACACTACTCCAAATACTGGGCTGGGGGTGGTTTTGACTACTGTTCAAGAAGGCCCTGTTGATTCTTTCAGAAATTATACAGTTTGGACGGTAGACATGGCATATTCACCAGAACAGTTCTCGACATTTATACCTACAAGCTTGGCAATACAGTCGTGAGTTAGTTCTAGTCTTCTTTCCTAATATTATTTGGACTGATGAAACAGTGAAGACTATATACGTTAGAAGTTCATCAGACTGCCGAGTACATATCATTTCAGAGATATTTAAGGAGTTGTGCTAATATTCGTTTGAAGCCTATCCTCTACTTTACTTGCGATTGCACACTCTCCCTTTCAGATCGACGTTCCATCAAATAACACAATGTAACAATTCTCTCCGTGAAGCATTCTTTGATATACTAAATCAAATATTTTAGAACACCCTCCCTTGGAAGTTCGAAGGAGGGTGTCAACAGCAACTTGAACGGAGAGGTACCAACGACTAATGCAGTAGCACAGTTACCTGTTTCAACAGTGACAGTGTTTTCCGCATTGACACCCACCACAACCACACCGCCCGACAGTGAAACACCGCTTCTTCGCAAGGAGCGCACGTCCCAGTCGGTAATATTGTTGGGGGTGCCGTCGGAGGCGCGTTGATGGTGGTGCTGTCCCTGGCTCTTTTCATCTGTTGTCGGCGTCAACGAACAAGGCCTAAAGTTCAGTCGCGATCGGACCCGCGGCCGTTTGATATCAACAGACCTCCCTCAGGAGCCATTTCGTACGAAGCCATCGCCCATGGCCCTCCTGTCAGCATAGGAGCTGCAGGTGAGCATTTTCGACCGCGACCCACGGTGGCTTCGAGAACATCAGTTGTAGGATCTTCCTCGACGGGCACCGATGATCAAGCACTCTTGGGGTCGGATTTCAAGCGCCCATCTCATGTTGTGCTCCGCACCGAACGCGATCGAATTTTAGGAGAGACTAATGCTCTCCGCACTACCGTGACATCTGACAGCAGCAGAGGCCAGAGCTCGGACGGATTGAATGACGTGTCGGCAGTGCACGCCAGACTGGAGCAGCTCACCCAACATATACAAAGACTGGAGAGTACAATGGCGCTGACGTCTCATAGGAACAGTGCACCACCTGAATACGAGTGATAAATGAACAGGTCCGATTCAACATTTGAACGAACAATTTTTGTGCGGTTTTATTTAGCCACGCACTCTGTAGATAACATACAATGTATACAGTCCATAGACGGTCGATGTAGGTGTCCAGAGCAGACTCCCACAGAGATGATGTAGCCTGTGGATATGTGAAGGAGGTGGTTTAAAAACAACATCCATCTTGCAATGTGAGACAGATTATGGTGAAGTGGCCCGGGCCACGTGCCACTTCGCGGGGTTAACATGATGATCACAGGCGATCAAGGGCAAGTCATTTTTCAACTCTTTCTCCCTTTCTTCTGGGTTCTCCCTTTGCTGCCTGCCTGAGCCCGAGCTAGTATATACGTGTCGTCATGGAACAGGAAATCGATCGCATCGTGCAGGCGATCGCCATTGCGTCTGATCAGTCCCAGATAGCGCTGCACCAGCAGGCGCTGGCGTATATTGCGACCATCCAGCAAAACCCGAACGAGACCTGGCGGCTTGCGCTGAAGCTCTTCGTGGATCAGAACGCGGATGGCACGAGGAAGTATCCCGTGCAGGCGCGCTTCTTTGGTTTGCGTCTCTTGGATGAGTTTCTGGACAATCGGTGAGTGGTGACGATGTGCTCGCCTTTTCCCCATGAAAATATCAACGGTTTGCGTGGTGTCGTCCTTTCGTTATGGGGATGATACTTCGATTGTGGTCATTCTTTCATTCAACATGGTTAATGACATGTTGAATTAGTACTTACACGTCATCTTTCCTTAGGTTTGAGCGGTTCGACGACGAGTCATTTACGACATTACAACAAGCTTTGATCTCATACATCCAGTCGGAATACGTTGTGGGTTTCGCCGAATCCGACGCAACATGTAAGACCCCCTTTCGCCTTCTCTTCAAACTTCCCCTCTAACTTGCCATCTTATAAATAGTTTTACGCAATAAGTTCTCCCATACCCTCACGCTCTTCTTCCTATGCACCTACGACCAACAATGGCCAACCTTCTTCTCCGATCTATTCGCGCTCATCCAATCCCCCGACCAGAGCTCGCAAAAACCCTTCAACCGCCATGTCTCCCTGCTCTTCTTCCACATCGTGCTCGAGATCTCGGGCGAGGTCGCAGACCAGATCATCAAGTCAGCACGATCCTTCAGCGCCTCGAGGCATGCGCGGGACGCTAAGGTACGCGACGGGGTGCGGGATCGGGATGCGGGGAGGATCAACGAGGCCGTGCTCACTATCGTGTCGGAGGGCGCGAAGAGGATGGAGGTGTTGAGGGAAAATCCGAATGCGGCGACAGAACCTAAGGAGCTGGATCATGCTATCGAGGTGGTGGATTGGGGTATTCGTACTTTCGCGTCGTATGTGGGTGCGTACATTGAGGTTCTGTTAGGTATATTGTCGCGCTGACATCATGTAGGTTGGATCGATATCAACCTTACAGTCACTCCAACGACTGTACCACTGTTATTTACCCTTCTAGCTGACCCTTCATTGCCAATCCGATTAGCAACGTCTGTCGCTCTCCTGCGAATCGTATCAAAAGGTCTGAAAGAACCAAGCGATAAACTCCAACTCCTCAAAGTCTTGTCTCTTGGCCAAGTTCTTGATGCGTTGGAGGCAAAAACCCGCGCACAGCAAATTGAGCGCGGTGACGAGACCGATGAGGGAGAAGAATCGTACAGAGAGGCCTTGGGGAAGTTGCTCAATGTGCTTGGACAAGAGCTGGCCAAGTTGATCGATGTGAGCGCTCACACGACCTCTAATTGTCGTGTGCCACTAAAGTCCTATTGTTGGTGTAGGAATGCACGAACGAAGAGATTCGAGCAGAAGCTTCCCAGTATCTCCTGCAAATCCAACCTGCAATGCTTCATTTCCTAGCAGATGAGTACGATGATACGTGCTCGACAGTCTTCCCGTTATTGAACATAATACTATCTGGGGTGAGTGCTCTGCCTCGATATCTTAAACCCATACTAATTTGGTGTTAAACAATTTTATTAGTACAAACGCACCCGAAAAATGTCCACCGAGCCTCTTGACGAATCAAAACGCGCCTTCCTCTCTTCCCTGCTGGAAGTCATCCTCGTCAAAATGAAGTGGGATGAAGATCCAGATGCAGACGATGCAGACGAAGACGATATCGCAGAATTTGATAAGATGCGCAAGGTAAGTGGTGCATATTCTCGGTTACGAGCGCGTAGCGGCCAGTATTGAGGCAATTTTTAGGACCTGCGCGTTTTCCTAGATTCCATACTCTCTATCGACCAAGAACTTGTTACGGAGGCAGTGCGCGCCCTTGCTCTGAACACGATTACAGCCTACCAGTCCGGTGCTAGTATCAAATGGAATGATGCTGAGCTTGGGATTTATCTGGTTTTCATTTTTGGGGAGATTAACAAAAGTGCGTGTTTACCTTTTTATTTTATTTTGCAAAATGTTCTAATAATCTACCTCTTTAATCAGCTGGTGGGAAAGGCCGTGCTGCTTTCTGTCAAGCCCCACCCGTGGATAGGGATAGACGGAAAGCTGTTGACTATTCAGAGTTTCCTCTCACGACGCATGGGGAGATGCTGTTCGCGCTCGTACAGTCCCGTATTGCCTCATATCCTAATCGAACGGTGGCACTGCAATTTTTCGAGACGGTTTCGCGGTATACTGATTTCTTCAAAGTCCGAAAAGAGTGTATCATCCCAACGCTAGAGGCCATGATTGATCCTCGGTACGTTGTTTCCATATTAGTGCTCCGTTTCCGTTTTCTGACTTGCGGTTCAGAGGCCTGCATAACGACAACTCACAATATCGTTCTCGGATGTTCTATCTCTTCCACCGATTCATCAAAGAACTGAGGAATGAGATTCCTGTTGACATAAGCACAACCATCATCGACAGCATGCGCGATCTACTTCCTATCACTGTTGAAATCCCTGAACCAGAAGAGCCAGAAACGGACGTCCTGACGGAAGCCATTTCGAACTCATCTTTCGACTCGCAACTCTACCTCTTCGAAACCGCTGGTATTCTATGTTCTCTGATCTTCAAAACTCCAATACAACAAACAAATGTACTTCTTTCGCTGGTGAAGCCCCTCATGGATGATCTGTCGCTGAACTTCCAGGCGTTTCAGACCAATGGACCAGCAGACCTCGTGCCCATTGTGAAGGTGCACCACATTATCATGGCTTTGGGCAACATCGCCAAAGGATTCCCTGATTACCCTCCCGTCGTTCACGAGGATTATATCCTTCCTCCCCTGCAAGTGTTTGCACAGATGGCTCAGGCAATTCTGGTGTGCCTGGAAGCTATGAACATCCTCAAACCGATTCGTGATGCTGTAAGTCGCTCAACCAATTATGCAGGCAATTCAAATTGACTTTTTCATCCTCAGACTCGTTTTGCATTTGCCCGTATTCTAGCAACTGCGGGTCCAAGTGTCACCCATTACATTCCACCCTTGATGAGCAATCTACTTGCCCACTTCGAGCCCTCAGAACTGGTCGATTTCATGAACTTCATTGGCCTTCTTATTCATAAATTAAATGTAAGCTTTAAGCTTAACCTCAGAGGACAACGTCGCTAATCTAGATGGTGCTGTTTTTAGAAAGACATGTTTGACGTACTAGATCAACTAATTGGGCCTTTGAGCACGCACATAACCAGCCTTCTGTCACAACCAATAACGGGTACAGACGATCAACGGGCACATATCGAGACAAAAAAGGCATATCTTGGCCTTTTGAACAGCATCATGGCGTCAAAACTGCAGGACGTCTTCATTTCAGAACGTAAGCACATTTCTATGCTCAAGAAAAAGGCTATCGCATACTCATTTTTTTACAGGAAATTCGGCAGGGTTCGAAAACTTGATACAAAACATGCAGCAGCTCGTGGAAGACGTCTCAGATCCCACGAGTGAAAAGGCTGCGGTGACATTCTTGAGTCGATGTGTCACTGTTTGGGGCCAGACTCCTGCAGGTTCTCCCGACCAGAAAGGCACTGCAAACGAAAGCTTGCCTGGTTTCGAGCGCTTCATCTACGAACGTTTGATTCCTACCGCATTCCGGGTACCATCCATGCCCAACTTTAACCTCAAAGACGGCCAGATTACTGTTGTAAGTCTTTTTTTCTCCATCGCAAGTTTTGATTCTTGGCTTACCTTCGTCTAGGTCCTTCACGAAATCGCTAACCTCCTGCAAACCATCTGCAAAACTCGGGGAGATGAATCGTATACTTTCTTCCTCAACGTCTTTCTCCCCTCCCAAAACTGGCCTCCAGAAATGGCGCTAGAATTTACAACCAAACTGAAAGATTTAGATGGCAAAGGGTTCCGAAAATACTTCACAGATTTGATTCGATCTTCGCGCGCATCTTCATAGCACTGGCCTCTCCTAGATTTACGCTTTTGTCTTAATAGTGCATCGCCGTCACCTACTGGCGTTGTGTGTTCCAAAACACTCACTATTTCTTTGTCTATCGCATTTTTCAAGTTATCGGATACATCCCATTTTTCAAGCAGATCCACTTTCCTTCTTCATGATGTATTACAACCTTCAATTGTCTAGCACTTTCTGCAAAAATGATTCCGCTTCCTTAGCGCCCACTCGATCAGAATCTCGATCATCGACATTGCACCGTCATGGAATGGTGAAATCGTCAAGCCTGTCCCAAAGATGATTTATTGACCGATTTTTTAAAAGCGTGAATACTGATATTGTAACGATAATCTAAGATATAGAGTACTATGGTGTAACATAATCTTGTGAAATGGTAAGCACTTGATCATGGAGGTTGGAGAGGTGTTCGTGGGGCTGCTGAATAGGCAGGTGGTGGTCTTGACGGTATTCCTCTCCTTCCCTTCCTCGATTCAGGCGTTCCGCTCATGCCATTGTTGGAAGATCTTCGCGAAGGAACCAAAACCGACTGCCTGGGTAATGACGGCGTAATGGTTGTTGTCTCTGAGTTATTTGCATAATGGTCGGAGACATTCCTTTGATCGGACCAGTGGTCGAAAATATCTTGCTGTTTCCTGTCCGTGGACTCCGTGTTGTGTACATCGGCCTGTCTGTGATTAGGGAAGGGTATCATCTCCACATCTCCCGAAGGTGCATAGGTGTGATCTCGGCCAGTAACTATTTATTAGGAAAAATTAAACGTGGGATACAAAGATCGCAGGTAAGCCGGGCGCACCTTGCAAGAGCGGGAAGGAGCTAGGAGCGGGTTCCTCCTTCGACTCTTTTAGAAATTCATTTCTTGTTGAGATTCGCCGAGCTCGAACCCACAACAATGGCAGGGCAACCGCAAACAGAATAAGGGTAATGGCCACAGCAACAATAGCACCTATAAGAATATGTTTCGATTGGGAGACATTTCCTCCAGTGCCTTCCCCGGATTGTGGAGACCCAGAAGATGAATCGGTGGTGAAGGTGCTCGCCTCTGGGGAAGTTGTGGATATGGGTGGGGGTTGAGTGGGGTTGGCAGGAGGTACTAGAGGCGGTGAAAGATTGTCCATTAATGCCAGATTATAGAACGAAGGTGTATATGTGATGTAGTCCAAAATCAAGGCTTGGTTGCTGCATCGTGTAATATTGACAATGAGGGTGTGGTCTTGAGGAAGTAGATTATCGTAAGTCATGAGGAGGAAATTCGGGAGGTCTCCTTCATTAGACGCGAAGTCATCCGGCGTGACAATGTAAGTTTGAGGAGTAGACTCTCCATCGAGGGTAAATGTTGCAGAAACCATGCCGATATCAAAATATGAGAGTATTCCATAAATACTGACCGACGTTCCTATGAAGTTGGTTAATGATACATAAGTAAGAAATGCGTATCTTAAATCCACACCTTGAAAGCGGAAATACATTGAGTCTCCAGCCGTTGAGCTGCGCCGGGTACTGTTTTGATGGGCATAGCCGTCCGGAAGAAAGCCTGCGTCGAACTGGTCCGAATTGAGCGTCCATCCACTCGACCACTCGATACAAGGATCTTCGTTGTCGACGATGACTTGCATTCCCGCCAATGGAGTATTCGGACCAACATTTACAATCGCATAATCGATTGATGTCCCTGCTAATTGGTCTACCACCACTGTGTGGGTCCCCTCCTCCAACACAGGGGACTGATACCATTGCATGTACGACTGCGGTGTAGTGTCACCATAAGAGGTTTCATACGCATCACCGCCGTCGATGCTAACCAGGATGGTTTGAGGTGAAGGGAGCGCTGGGGTATTCCCAACAAATGCAATGGAAGTCCCTGTATAAACGGGTACCAAAATCTGCAAATGTTCGACCTACAAGCCGTTCGTACTCACCTTCAAATGTCAACGAGAATGTTCCGTAGGGAGCGTGAAATGTCGAGACGTTCGTAATACCAACAGCGAATGCGGGAGCCATGATTGTTGCACCGTAGTATTGAGGGTATTGAGACCTCGTCCATTCAAGCGGTCCGTAATGAAAAATGGCAGAATTCGCGTCGATGATTAAGTTCAAAGAATCGCTACCAGTAGCCATGGCCCCAGGCCGAACGCAGTTCAAAGAAGAAAGGGAACCGAGAAGAAGGATGGATGAAAGGCATCATCGCGAACCTTATAATGAACACTGGCATCAGCCTGTATTGGCTTCATTCGGTACTTCCCCAGAATTGAACAATGGTCAAAGGTCAAGTTTTCGACATTTGCGAGTTTACGTATTGAGCTGGTGTTGAAACCGCGGGTTGCAACCTTGTATTTCGTGTGTGTGTGGGCATTGAGCTGTCAAGTATCCCTAATCTGTGATTGGTGGTTGGGACATGTGTACTTGGGTATAGCTACAGGGCCAAGTGTGAGCCAGCGATACCAAAAATTCTGGGTCATGGTTACACTCCGTTTAGATTGGTTAGGCAAAGTGTGCAGGGGACTCACTGACATTGGGCGGCTCGTCACACCATGGGCGAACAAAGTTGGGGTTCCAGCCTACGCCAGCTAGCATCTGAACAAGAATAGCAAATTTAAATGCATCTTAAGTGACTATGAAAAAAAGAACAATAGTAGAGTCGCCGCATGTATGCGTACAAATATTACATCGTGAACACCGAATAGAATAGAGTATAATGTGGGAGAAACTTGGAAGGAATGACGATAAAAGCCTACGATGATACAACATGGTGAAATACAGCCAGCCGTTTATATGAGTAGTGACTTATGCCTTCAGGAAACAAAGCAGTTAGCAAAGAGGAACGAAAATGACGGTGAGTCGGGACACGTACTACATAATTATATGATTTGCGATCTTCACAGCGCTCCAAATATTCTTTCTATAATAGGAATTAGGTCATCAGAAATGAAGGTAGTTATGGTCAGAGTCGCACCTCTATTAGGTATTCTATCCGTTTCTTGATAACCATAGGTTCCGGCATGAATTTACTCGTCAATTGGGCAGTAACTTGGTTGATAAGATCGTTGTGCTTCATGTGTTTCCGGTCTTTCATGATACGGACAATACAAGCCTATAAAAGGAAGAGTTAGGACCCAAACCAGGGGAAACGTCAGTGAAAGCACATACATCTGTTGAATATCTCCTCTCCTCGTCAATCCGTTCCAGTGTTTCCTTCCTCTCTTCACTGTTCTCCACTTTGGATGAAATGGTTCCGATCTTGACCTTCTTCATAGGACATGTGAAGGCGCGATTGAAGGAAAATCTATCGTTGTCCTCCACATCCCGACCTACAGGGTGCTTTTTCAAGACCCTGTACTTGGCACAGGCTAGCGACTGCAATTGTCGTTTCAGTTCATCAGATTCAATCGAGGTGGCACCTTTGATATCCTATGTAGGGAGTATAAGGATTAGACGATGCCTACATTAAAACCGATTGTACTCACCATGTATGACAAGGTTTCGTCATCCCCTAGATTTTCGAAAAGCAGCAAGATGACCAAAGCTAATGTCGAGACATTGAGCTCGTGCGTTCGGTTTTGGAATCTGACATTCACATCAGCATTCCCCAGCATGAGTTGCCAGTCGAGCCGTCTGCCAGAATGTTTGGAATGGTAGAACTGTTCAAAGGATTTGCAAGCCTTGTCCATTTGAGGTGCCAGAATGCATGCAGAAGGAGTATTTGTCATCGGCCAAGCATTCGACGTCATTACAGTAACATTGAGCTCGATATCCGGCGCCTGGTGAATGTAATAGTGTAAAAATGAGCCTGATTTTCACTGGGTATATGCAAGGGGCAGAGAAGCGCACTGTTGTTTTTGAAACGTGGTCTAAATAAGCCTTTGTCGTGTCGGCGGATATCTTCATATCGTTGAACATACCCTCCATCTTCTGCGTGAACTGCACTCCGCACTCGATCTTGAGTTTGCTCAGCATGTTCTGTTCTGCGTCATCAGAAGCCGAGCGGCTGTGAAGGAGGCGCTTCGCTAGATGGCCCTTATAGTATCTTTCGAATACGTCCTTTTCGCTGATAAATCGGAAGATGGTGATAGTTTTATCCAGAATAGCCTCAACTTCCAACTCGGATTTCTGCAGAGAAAGCGTCAGAATACGATAACGAGCTTGGTGACATAAGAACCATACCCCTTTGATGCCTCTCCGTAGATTGTCATCGATGAAAAGTGAAATGAATTCTGAACATTTCGCATTCTGGTTAACAAATGTTCCGAAAGCCTGCAAAGTTGTCAGCAGATTCAGTAGTGGGAAAGTTCAAATAAATTAAACATACATCGTTGAGGGTGATTTCCACTTCTCGATTACTTTGGAAAGAATTTTGCCACACGATATCGAACTTGTCTTTCAGAGCAAGGACATCCTGTACCCAGGTGATCGCTGGCTGGATTCCCGGCTTCACCTTGGCTTTCCCTTTCTCCTTGTGTTCTTCTGGATCCTCATCCACGAGGTTGTCCCCCAGCGAAACTTCATTGACCTCCCTTCCGCGGCGGATGATGGACTTCTTCAGTGATGTCTGAAGGCATGGCAGTCCTGTGGGAACCATGCGACAGAGTCGGAACAGGCGAGAGAGATGGTCGAATTGGTTATTGTCGATCATAACGTCCAAGCCCGAATTCTCTTTGGAAATCACGGACTCTAGGTGAGGACTGAGGAGATTGTCTTTTAGGACTTGGAGCAGTGGTTGTGTCGTTTGACTTGAGAGATAATGATTTGTGCGGGAAGCTTCGGCTTCGAAGCGTTCTTCGACCTGAGTAAGGTTAGAGTAGCCTACAATGAGGTGGATGAAACTCACCAAACGTAGGAATTCAGGACCATCGCAGGAATTTATCAGGTGCTCTCCTTCCTTTTGGTAGAAATCCTGACTCTCGGCTAGGAACACAGGTTCCAAATCTCGTTTGTAGACAGTTGTACCATCCCTGTCGACCTCGAGACTCAGAAAAACATCAACACATCCTTTGACCGTTGACCGATGGATGGATTCGCCATCACGCTCATGTCGAACCTGACTTAGGATGGCGTTGACAAGATGGTCTTTTATTGGAGGTTTGATAATGTGTTGGAGGAAAAGTTGGAGGCCCATATTATGAGTATCCGGGACATTAGCATCCTTTGTATAGGATCGGTCCTGTACACAGTTATTATTAACCATAATGATATCGAGAGCTTTGAACTCACCATATACTTCAGAATCTGCCCCAACCGGACCATATTACTTCTATGATCGTCCCATACCTTCCTCAACGCCTTCAACAACACATCTTCCTCGTCGTTCTGCATGCTTGGATCCGTTGTCCCCGTAGGAAAGGTCGGCACGATCTCCTCTCGCGCCAAAGTGTCCAAATTTTCGATGACTAGAGTGCGGACTCCGTTGTAAAGCGTGTCACCATGCTTATATAGGACCATGTTGTACGCATATCGATGATTTTCCTCGAACGACAGGTTGGAGGCGTTGTGGTTCTGAATTTCGCGAATATTTTTTGATAATTCCTCCCAAGTCTTGTTCAGCGAAAACTCTGGCCCATGCTATACACAGATAAGTGGGGTGTTATAGTAGAATCTGAAAGACACTTGCCTTGCGAGGGGCCATCTGGTAGATGCGCGCATCACCTTTGTCAGTACATGAATCTCCTGCGCAGCCGAGTCATATGAAAGCAACGCACAATTTTTGGCCTGCGGGGACGTGGAACTATAAGTCGTAAATGAGGTTATTGAAAAGCGGATACTGGTCGATTTACATACCTGAAGCCATGGCGGCGATGCTGGATCTAATGATAGTTACTGGGCACTAGTACGCCTGCATTGAGCGGAATCAGACAAGTTCCCCTGTCTTCTTTCTTTGCTGCTGTTTGAGATCAACGGCAATAGCTTTCAGAGGAGGACCGAGGTTCTCCCCAAGTTCTCCCTTAGGGTTACAGATCGACTGTCATCTGTTATTTGGTCTGTCTAGGGAGACTACTCCCGCCCGACTCCAACCTGAACGATGGAAGTCACTAGCGTTCACTCTTATCCAGGTCTTTGGCTCGTCAGTGACGTGGAGGACAACAATAACCAGCGGAGTCCTCTTGAATCTCAATCCCGATTTGACACCATATGTAAATCAAGCTCTGAATACCCGTCAACATTGCAGATCGTGGACATAGGCTGCTTGAAGGGCTTCACTCTCTAATGGCATGCGCGTCGTCTACCAATGCGCCGGCTGGCATCTTTCCGCAACAACAAAAAATCTCTGAGTGTTTACGTAGTGCATCTAACACTAGTTCATTCTATTCCTTGAAGAGACTTGAACAGAAAACACAGATTGCCCAAGTCACTCAAGTTTCAAGTCGGAGCCCTTAAATCTTCCCTAAGCGTCAGGCCTTTTTATCCACAATATTGTACAATTGAGGATATAAGCTGATCTGTCTACCCTACGATTACACACTGCTGATGGTATACTCGTGTACAAGCCCATGAAGAGAAATGTCCGAATGTAAGTCCATGACAAGAGAATACGAACAAAAAGATATCACCGTCCGTTCATCACCTGCTGCCGACTACCTAATCTACTACAATCATTCAAGAACTTGAGGTCGTGCTGTTGCTGGAAACGGCGCTGTCGCTGGAAACGGTGCTGTTACTGGCGATGCTACCAAGAATCGAATCGATGTTCTGGGGAGACGTAGCATCATTCCAGTTCGATCCACTGGGCACAATGAGGTTCTTTCCAATGTCGAGGCCACTGAAACCGAAATCGTGGCTGTTGAACGAGCCGTCCTGGTTGAGCAGCTGCTGAATCAACAAGGCGATGTTCTGGTCGAAGCCGATACTGCGTCCCGACTGGCGGCTAAGGTCCCTCCTGAACTGATGGAAATTGCCGTTGAACTGCTCGAGGACGATGACCTGGGTCTCTACATCGCAGATCTGCTGCGTGATAATTCTACCGAAAATGTTAGTTCATGGAGACGAATATTCTCTCAGAACTGCGTACCTTTTCGCGAACTCCTGGATGATAGCGAGTTGCTGTTGAATTATGACAACCTCCTGGACTTCGCAGACCTGCTCCTCCTCAACAATGATGATTTGCTCATTGTTAGAGCCGAAGAAGTCGTTGGAGCCGTAGAAGTTATCGAATCCGTTGAGAGACGAGAGTCCTCCCCAGTTGTTGAAGGAGATGTCATGGCTAATAACTAAAAATATGGTATGGTGTATTAGTTGGAATCGTCGTCCGAATATATTCATTGACTCACTAGAAGACACAGAAGACACATCTCGCTTGCTCCGGGCAGACAGAGGCGACGAGACTACCCCCAGGGCAAGAGACAGAAGGGAAACAGCCTTGAAAATTGAAGCGACCATTTTTAAAGGAAAGTGATTGAACGAAGTGGAGTGTAGTTATAAACGGGCAAGGGTCGTTTAAAAAACAAAGATTGGCTGGCAAAGGTGAGGAGAGGTTAAACGAAGGTGAAAAAAAATGAACGAAAGGCGACCTGGCCCAAGAGAGAAGTGATGAAATCGAAGAAGGGAGAAGACGATGATGGAGAACTCGGAGAATCATGGTCCTCAACTTTATACTGTTCAGAGGACCAGCAGACGCCCACTGTTCTGGTTCAAGTAATCCCATGGAAACCGCATGTAGTAAGAAGAAGCAGCCCTAACCAGGAGGCAAAACTGCGTTCTCAGAGAGGGTTGGGAAGAGGAAGGGATGGGTGTGCCAAAAATAGAAAACCACTACCATACCGGGGACGCCGGCCAGAAATAAATAGTTCCTATGGCTGCTTAACAAACATAACGACACCATTGGGTTTGGCAAAGGCCCGCCCTTGCAACTCGTATCAAACCATGCACCAAAAATCCCACCATTTTCTGGAATTTGGGCCTATGAATTTACCTTGGCGTGAGTGTGTGGCTTCGAATTGCGACGGCTTCTAGGTCCTCGCCATGCTATCGAATGCATCCGACCGTTATTCGAAGATGTAAAATCGCACATTCATAGCAGTAAAACCGGGTCTGAGCGTACTGAATTATGATCCAGACTGCTGGGAGAACGCGGTCCTCTGAGAAGTTCAAACGGAGTGTAAGCCTGGATAATCGTGTTCAAGCCACCTTTGTAAATACGGCGCTTATATTCTGATCGATATCTATGTGGTCGCTTTGGTGGGGACGGTTTTTATCAAGGGCCCGCAGGGATTCCGCCTTTCGTTCCCTGATCATTTCCGATGGCGCCATCAGCTTTACAACACCCCCACCAGTCCCAGGCTTTTTGTATACTTATTCCCAATGATGCCGATATGTGCGTACGTAGATAGATTCAGGTTAACTTGAAGATGAATTTGGGAGCAACCGACAGAATTATTTTTGAATGGCGATTGCCAGTGAGAGAGCATCGCAGGAGCATCGACTCCCGCATGAGTATTGATTAGTGTTGATTGCCGTACCTTCGAGTAACTTGAGACTGGAATCACTCTCAATTCGATGACCAATGTGGGGGGTAAAAATGCAACTATGCATTGACAGGTACGAAGGTATGTATATAAAAAGAAGAAAGACCAGGAGTGTAAAATCAATCCAAGGTTATTAAGCGAGTCGTTTACAAATCAATTCGTCCGTAAACTAGGTATATTGTCCATAAAAATCATCACGAAAAAATCCAAAGAAAAAAAGTAGCCCTCGACCGCTGCTTGGCGTCAAATCAAGGCCAGTTTTGAAGTCAATAACTTAAATTGTCCGAGCCACAAGACGCGGCGCTTAGAACTTGGTGACGGCAGAGCGGGCAGAAGAGTAAGCGCTGTTGACGGAGCTACGGGAGCGGGAGTCACTCCAGTTATTGCCAGTGGGGATGACGTAGGAGCGTCCGAGATCGTGGCCGGAGAAACCGAAGTCGCTCGTGCTGAGCGAGCCGTCGCTCTCGAAGAAGTCGCTGAAGTGCGAGGAAATGCTCGAGTCGAAACCGACACCGCGGCCGGAGAAGCGCCTGAGGTCGCGGCTGAAGCCGTGCAAGCTGGAGTGGAACTGCTCGAAGACAATAGTCTGGGTCTCGACTTCGCAGATCTGCTCAGTGATGACGCTGAAGAGAAATAGATATGAGCGTTCCCTGGTATTATGACCAAAGAATTTTGTAGTGCACTAACCGCTTAGCCATCTCTTGGAGGACAAGGAGACGCTGTTGGATGATCTCGATGCTCTGGGAGTGGCAGACGAGTTCCTGCTCCTTCACAACAGTGATGGAGCTCTCGCTGAAGTGGCTGTTGTCGAAGTTATCGGAGCCGTAGAAGTTGTCGAAGCCGCTGAGGGAGTGGAATCCTCCGTAGTTGCTGAAGGAATGAGAGCCGCCGCGGGCGACTAAGAAAAGTAGTTAAGCGCCGACCCCCATATATAGACAGGCGATCAAACTTACCAAGTTCAGATGATTCGGCAGCGGGGAGAGCAGCGGCCGAGACGCTGGAAAGAGCGGAGAGAGCGACGATGACGATGGAAGTGAATTTGGCGAACATGATGATTGATTGAAAATGGACAATAAAACGAAGTCTGAGAAAACTATGAGTCCCGGTTCGTTGTCAGAATTGTCCAGGTAAGGACTCACTTGCTTTAAGCTGAAATGTAAGGCCTACCCTGGAGGTGATTAAACAATTGTGCAAAGATTGTGAATGGGCAACCTGGCCGAACAAAGAGCGAAGAGCGAGAACGAAAAAAGAAAGAAGGAAAGAAAAGTCGAATTGATACTTTCCCTCCTCCATTACCTGCAGTATTTATATGCAGAGACTCGGTGTCAGCAAATCGACTCGTCAGCATATCCCCTGAATGATAAATTCAAGGTAAAAGACCCACTAAATTGGTACAGCCTGCCTTGACTGACGTCGGTGACAGTCGTCGAGCAGCAAACCACCGCCCACTGTAAGCCTCTGGCAGATAGATTCCCTGGAATCCTTCAATCTGGCACTCCGAGGCTATTTTTAAATCGCCATGGGCAGAAAGCATGGTCTTGGCCGTGCTTGGCATCAGAGGTTGTTTTATTTTTAGTCGCGGGCAGCACTCATCATCCATTGCGATGACTGATCGATGGTCTTCCCGGAAAGAAACCATGATATCCCACATGAAAGTGTCCGAATGGTCATGGAAACCAGAAACTGTATGTCTATCAACAATTCCTACGCAGAGGCTAGCTTCAGTTGTTGGCACAACGTACTCACCGCGACGGCGTTCATTTCGTTACAGCCACGCTGCGTCACGGTCGCGGTCGTTCTTCACACCTGGGAGTCTTCGAAGGCCTTCTCCTCCCGTGTATTCAGGTTGTTGGTCCATGATGATGATATGATGTCCTCTGTAGGCGCCCTGTGAGTAGTACCCCTCGTGTCCCGGATGATCCGAGTACTCATCTCGAACATTGGCCAGTAAAATGTTGTTCCCAAGTGCTGCCACAGGTAGTTTTCATCGAATTATGACACTAGCTAAGGTTGCTCATCATAGTAATTCTGATGTGAGCGATGGTGGGTGATATCTGTTAGGGTAAGTCGATATGCGAAAAAAGGTTATTATTGGACTCATACCTTGTGGTTCTGCCCGAATCCTGTCTTTTGGGCTCATCGGATAATTTGCTTCTATCAAAAAACGTTGTATGAATTTCTCGCACTGTGGAAGATATGAATGCCACTTTTCGCATTTTGTTCATAAACCCCAATGTTAACGACATCGCGCGCATCATTTTATTTTCTTCCGCTTTATTGGTGGTGGCATCGGGGCCAGCAGAAGGTTGGGACGGAGACTGAGCAATAACGTCAGCGCCCACGGATCACGGATTGATGCTGTCGTTTTCAGAGACGAACATCGACTGTTTCAGAGACTCGAATATAGGTGAATGAATATTCATAAATATGTCCTGGGTTAAAATACTCTAATGGATATACATCATAGCTCGTCGTGCGTCGAGGATGGTTGTCGGAAAGCATCCGTAATCTCTAACGAGGGAAAGGAAGGGATCAGTAATTCATCCCAAAAACTCGGAAGCCCGGTCGGAGGACACGTAACAGCATCCCGGTAGCATCTGACAACGCCAATGAAAAATGAACCGGACTTACTTCGGCGCAGTTCCAGTGAAACTTCAACGGGTAAAACCACACTGTATTCAACGAATAAATCTCCTTTCACATCCTTCCTACCGAATGATGGCATGCCCTCGCCTTTGATCACTTGTACAAAGCCTAATGATAGGTGCTTCAGTGAGGTTCGTGGCATATAGTGTCCAGCGCTTACCTGGTTGAGTAACTCCTTTTCTTGTTAGCTCTAGATTTCGACCGTCGAGAAGAGTAATATTGCGCTGGAAACCAAGTAAAGCCTGTACGATTATATCAGCATCCTCAGCATCCTCACCTCAAGAAAGTAAATACGGAATAATCACGAACCTCATCAACACCAATTGTCTCTTTCCAGTATAAGCTGGTCTCTTTCCTTCTCCAACCCCCCTTCTCCTTTTTGCTCCTCACTCGAAGAACGACGTTGCCGGGTTCCCAATCAGGGCTTTCGTCTGCTTCACCCTCAAAGACAACTTCATGTCCTTCGGGCATACCAGGAGTAACCTCTAAGGTATAATGCGCGGTATGATCCACGACTTTATGGCCTTGACAATGAGGGCAAAGCTTCTTAATGACTTTCCCTCGTCCACCACATTCATTACACGTTACTTGGCTTTGGGCAAACATTCCCGGGAAGATCTAAAAATATGACGCTATTGAAGCTGCGTGCAGCAATAGGCTGACCATAATTCGCACCTGCTGTTTGACGAGCTTGACGCCAGCACCATTGCAACCCGTACACGTATGGATGTCGCCATCTGACGCCGCTCCTGACCCTCTACAGTGGTCACATAGAATACGCTTCTTGATCATAAACTAGATTGCCAGTGATCAATCAACACTTGAAAGCGGCAGGTCGAATAATTAGACGCTCACGTCTATGCTGGCTCCTTGGTATCTGTCAAAAACCTATGAGCAAGAACAAAGGGAAGTTTCAAATGTTGACTTACATGCCCGCCAATGATACTTCAAATTCAGTTAACGAGGAAGGGCCGCGACGAGCTTGCTGTTGGTGTTCTGAGAACAGACGGTTAAAACATGTCCTAGATAGGTGGTATCATACTTACGCCCTCCGAAGAAATTTGAGAAAACGTCGAAGGGGTTCGGCTGATTTTGACCTCCTTCATGTGCTTTCAGTCCTTCCTGTATGCGCCATGTCAGAGTGCCGTCATACAAGTACGCGTTTTCAACCTCACTTCTCCGTGTCGATCGTATATTTGACGTTTCTTATGAACGATGTTGTTAGAGAAGTGGGATTGGGCTGTATTGACAACTCACAGCCGGATCCGAAAGTACTTCATACGCTACATAGTATCGTGTTATCAGACGAAGGTAATAGCCTCTTAGCATTGGACGCACCTCGCGCAATATCCACGAATCTATTCTCTGCGTCTGGGTCCTTGTTTTTGTCGGGATGATACTTCTTGCTGAGTCTTTTGTATGCAGTTCTAATATCCTTATCTGAAGCCGACTTGTGCACTGCAAGTACATGTCAACCCGTTTGATCAGCTCGATTCTGAGCATGACGCACCGTCCAGAATCTTGTAAAAGTCGGACGCGACCACAAGCGCAGCGAGAATCAGAACCACCAGGAAAGGCGGAAGAAACATGAAGGCAGAAGAAAAGAAAGCAGGGAAACAAAAGCAGAAGAGAATCCAGAAACAGGCGCTACGTTGCAATGCTACTTTCCTTCAAGTATACGTGTCCGGGAGGGATGATTGAGCGCATTAGCACACGTGATGTGGTCCGTCGGCGTCGACCTCCGTTTGTCAAAATATCTGTTTCTTCAACTTGAGGCACGATGTTGTCGCGAATACCTCGCGCGCGCCTCGCATCGGGGCTCCTTAAGAGAAGATATGCCACGAAACCACCTCCCAGGACGACCACTTCGATCTCAACAACAACCACTCCATCGTCCTTCTGGGGGCAAACCTTCAAGAAAGTCAGAGGTTCGTTCTACCAATTATGACTGCTGCAGAATTCTAATTTTTTTTTCGCAGCATACGAGTTCACTGTCGAGCCACGAGACGCTCAAGCGTCCGTGGATACCGTCATGTTCTTAGCTGAACATATTTGGCTTGCAGATACCTTTAACTTCTTCAAAGCGTTGTTTGGGAAACAAGTTCGCCCACTTGGCCGAATTATTCATCGCTACGTGAAATACAAATTCCGCGATGTACCGATATACGTCGAAGCTGTTTATGTTCCGATGTGGAGAATATACGCATTTGTGGATTTTATGGCTCTCGACAACAAAACAAAACTGGTGAGCTTTTTTTGTTACATGACTTGAAGAACCGTTGTCTAATATGATGAGGATAGACGCGCAACAGGACAGTAACGATAGCAGATGGGTAGGTTCTTTTATTCTCAGATGCATTGGATGCTTACTCTGTCTGTAGGTATCTACCAGGCAAAATTTTCTCCCTTTTCTCTGAGAAATCGCCATTCACCTCGTTTCACAGGAATTGATACTCCGTCGTACTCAAGCAAAGCACATTTAGATCTTCCAATTATCAATGCTGTCGAAACAAAACCTATTGGGGACTGCATCAACCCTTTCGGACTGACTGCACAATGCTTGCCATTTACAATATCGCCATTCTCTCCTTTTGAACTGGCCAAGACAGCCGGCAAGAAGGCCATCCCAGTTGCTTTTGAAGACTTGGCGGCTTATCCTGCCACCGCTTCCCCGGAATTTGTGCGTCAGCGTTATCTCTCCAATCTAGAATTCGAGCAGACCTTCGACAGTATGCAGCGTTTCCAGTCATGGTCCCTATGTATATTGGCCGTGTTAAAACAGAACACATTTCGAAATCCGTTGTAGTTCAAGCGTTTGGGGCGGAAGTAAGTAAACGGTCCGTATTTTCTGAGAAACATTCTTTCAATTGACTGTGATACAATACAACATAGCCTCTAATAGTCAACCTACCAAGAGATGAGCAAGAGCTTGATGACCACCCGGATGGAGAGATCAAAGGTGAGTCTAGTTATTTCATTCATTGACTGTCTGGACTTCCCAATCAACGATTTAGTGCTCTGGCAGCATACACTGCGGAACCATGTCAAAAAACTAGCAGCAATGACGCCATTGAAAACGGATGATGATGCTTGTATCAGACCATTAATACCAGAGGAGGTGGATCCCGTACTTAGGGTTCTTCAAGTGAGAGAAAATCTTTTAGATTGGAACAGACACGTGCGTTATCTGATTTTGTTCCTTGTCCCTCATTCTAACTTCGAACTTCTATAGGATGCAAAAACACTACCCGAAAACAGGCGTAAGGCGTATTATCGAGAACTCGTGTTGAGGAAAGAAAGATTCCTACAATATATTCCGTCTTGGTGGTCCGAGTCTAAACTAGCACCTCCTGAAGCGAAAAAGTCGGGGAAGCAGTCAAACAAACCTCGACCCACCAAGTCAAGAAGCAGCCCTATATAGTTGGACCAATGACCGTGGTTGAAGCTGGATTATCTCTACTTTGGACATCCACAGGATGAAACTGGAGCTGCTAAAAAGGAAGGCACCCCCAATGTTTGCACAGTTGCAGTAGCCTGCTATGGCTTGATGTATTAATACATCCCCTACAAATAAATATGCAATATTTAATGTACATGTCCGGGGCTACGAAGGTTTACGAAGAGTAGTAATGTCAATATGTCCAATGTCAATATGTCCGAATGAATAAGGTCAACCATACCACTAGAATGCAGGAGAGCGCCTTCATTATGGGTGGGATGGGCATCGCAATAACGCCATTGGCGCTTGGTAGGCCGAGGGTGACACTCATCATCACGCGAGAGGATGTCGTCGTTGAGACATCTCCAACGGCATCCGTCACGACCAAAGTCACGACCATAGGCGGAGGAGTGATTACCGGCAACGCAGTAGTGTTGGCCAGCGATGTTTTCTGCCCAAAGAGGGCGCTGTACGTGCTATTGGCTAGACCAGATGTGAGGATTCCTCCCAAGGTTGTCGAGATGGATGTATTCAACGCATAAGGCGGCGTGGTGAAAGTTGGTGTTGGTAATAAGAAATTTGGGAGAGTAGTAGCAATGGTTTCCGAATTAGCAGATATGAAGGAGGCTATGGCGTCCGGGGTTTGAGAAGAATTGGTATTGTTTTGGAGAGGATAAAGGCCAATCAAGGGCGGTTCCTTGGCGTTGATCCCAAAGCTGAAAATGTTCAAGTCAGGAGACAGCCGTCCTAAACATCGCAGAGACAATACCTGAAAATCGAATAGACAGTCCGCAAGAATGCAGCGCCTAAGAATGGTATTAGATACAAGGCGAATGCGAGCTTGGAGTAAACGAACCAATTTGCCAGTCAATGCCGTCGGAACTGGGGGGAAGGGACATTGGCCATGACAGGCATAGATTAGAATTTCCGGAAGCAGGGCCAATAATATAGTCAGTGGGCATTATCGTGTAATTCCGTTGCCTGTAAAGAGAATAAATCCAAGAGCATAGAATAGTGACATCGGATGACGCACCCAAACGTAAATGTCATCGGGACGGTGGTATCACACGGGACAATCCACTGTCCACTGGTATCGACGAGGCGGGCTCCATCGATCATGGAATACATACGCGAAACCTGGACGTTGGTAAGTTATACAACGGATGCCATGAAGAAGAGCTAGTGAACATACGTCTTGGTATGGGCCATAGATTCCAGGTGCTCCACTGACGAGTGAAATGTAAATACGCATAGAAACAAGCAAATATCAGGTAGAGACCCACATATCGAATAATGCCAAAGAATTCCGAGTGATGTTAGGATATGTAGGGATAGGGGAGAGTTGGGTACCGTTGACCTATTTCGGGTTCAACGAAAGTCTGAAGGATCGACAGAGATCATACCGAGAAGCCCGTTATAGGGATTGCCCATTGCAGATAGCTAGATACGTTGCTCTCTGTAGTGAAAGGGGAGAATTCAGCGACTTTATTCCATCCTATGTGACTGGTATTGGTGACGATAGCAGAATCGATAGCACCTGTGGTCATATGAGTACTCGTTCCAGACAAAAGAATGACGTGTACAAACCCAAAGTAAGTGCCCCGGTAAAGTTATTTGTCAAACTTACGGCGAATAAGGGATATTCGAGACGACCTTCTCTGGCCAAGGTAGCGAAAAATGGTGACGCTAAAGAATTGACCGTCAATCAATAAAAGAACGAGGTGTTTTTTTTCGATAATAAGAGGATCGCGTACAATTGAACGATGGGCTGGAGATCGAAGAAAGACGAGGGAATCCCAGGCCCATTATTCCACTGCTTTGGTCGACAAGAGTTACATTGGAGCTGGTGATCACAGCTGTGGAGACAGATAGTCAACACCACATTTTTACAAGAACACAGATTAAACATACCAAAAGTCTGATTTGTGAGTGTCAAATTGGTCACACCGATGGTTTCCGCAGCGACGAAACCAGAGACAGCTGCGATTTGCAAATAATGAATGTGTAATCAAAAGATTCCAGAATGAAGACGCACATGTTCCGTCCGCATACTCCGCATTGAACTGCGTAGCATTGTTATCCAGAGAAACGAAAGTGGGACTCTGATATGTCAAAGGGTAACGAGGAACTTTTTTGCACAAGTCCGTCTCGCATCCAGTCGAAAGCAACCAGATATCGGCGGACGCTGTATCCAACACGACGCGGAAATTCAACGATCCTGCCTTGATGATGGTGTAGTACGACCTACAAATAAGATCATTGTAGCCGCCGGCATATCAAAGAGCAAAAAATGAAGACGCACTGTCTATTCGAGGTCAGCGTGACCGAGCTCAATCCTGCTCCGAACGTCGTGTTATCTGCAGGCGACCGGGCGTGCAGTGTATGAATCGGGAGGGTGACGGGATCTGAGCGAGCTCGAGGTAACAAACGGCCTCCACCCTCCGCGACCGCATCCGCAGCTCCAAGCAACAAAACGAAAGCGGTCAAAGCACTCCGCCCCAGGTTCTCTGGACGGAGCACACCAAACGATAGATGCATGGTGATTCGGAATGCGAATCCTTTTCTTTAGGCTTGGGATGTCTCCTACAACGCCAGAGACATTGAAAGGAGTATTTGAGGAGCGTTTAGATCCCTTTTCGACGGTGTCAGCTGGTTGCCAGTGAGAAAAATAGCCTCCGTGAGTAATTTTCACTCGACAAAAATACGCAGAAGCGCAAAGGGTTATGTAGTGAGAAGGAAAGAGAGGAGTTGCAAGCGAATGGTGGTGGTGTGGATCAATGAGAAACGGTCAGAATGACCGTCATGAATGTAGTCAATTGAAGCCCGCTCCCACAGCTGCGTTCTTCAAGTTCCAGTTCAAGGCCAAGCCAAAAATACACATGACTTCGGGCTCTTCCTCTGATCACGATCGGACGGCTCTCGTTCCTGCCCAAGTTGAACTTGAAGAGAAGCCTGTCGATAGCCACAAATTCGTCAGAGTGAAGCTGGACTGGAAACACCATATATGGAGAAATATAGAGACAACAGAGTTTTTAGAGGGCGTGTTACACATGATACATCCGGTATACGAGGAAAATAAAGAAAGTGAGAGTGGGAAGAGAGGATATAAGAGCTGCCTAATACGAACGAACTCGACACGGCATCGACAGGTGCAGCAAATAGAAAGGGAGGTAAGAAATGCGAAACTAATCAACAGGTTGCGCCATAATCATAGAAGAGAAACCGAAAAACAAATAAAAAAGGAGAGGAGTAAGGAAGAGAGTAACGTCAACGGCATTGGGTAATAATGGTAATGGTAAGAATGCAGCTTCCGTGAGGAGTTCAATCACCGTTTCGCGAAAACTTTCTTCAATAGACCCAACACCTTTGGCACGTTGAGTTGGACATATTCCAAGTCCAAGAGATGCTTGTTATCTTTTTGCTGTGGGAGAAATGACAAGTACACCATGTCAGCGTCGTTCAGCAGCAGCGCCCATCCAGGTGGTGCCAAAAAGACGCCCGCGTAGGTGTATGCTTACCTTTTCTAACAAATCATCAATTTTAAGATCCATCTCGAGAATGGCCTTTTCACGGCCCTTGTAGTGCAAGGCGATGATGAAGGTTCCAGGCGTCGGTGACGTGATGTTGAAGTAGATGTTCGGACGACTAGAAAAATGGTGATTAGGGCCACCCTTCTAGCATATCCGATGAACGGAATAATTGGAAATCCACACTCACCGATTGTCGGGAACATTACTTTCGACAATGATACCCTCCTTCTCTAGTTGTGCGTGTGTAAAGCGATAAGGTCCAAGAACCACCGCCTTTGCAGGTTTCTTTTCCTTGCCGCCAACTGTGACAACGCCCACACCAGTCGAGCTCCCCTTATCCTTGGATGCTGTGAGGCGCACATTTTGTAGATACGCCTTGTACTGCTCCAACTGAGACCTCATATAGTTGTTGTGGTCACAGATCGTCTTGTACACCGCTTCCAGCGACTTGGTCTCCAACACCACCTTCTCTCGAAGGTTTCCAAGATGGACAAGCTCTGCAGCGACCTCTTCCTGCATGAGTCTATAACCGTCCGCCGCCTCGACAACTTTCTGCTCTTCTAGCTCGCGAAGCATCTCCTTAACCTTGATGCCCTTTCGCACGAGGACTGCATCTTTTGTCGTGGCAGCGCGTTCAGCGATCGCCGCAAGGTTGTACGGTTGCTTATTTGTGGCATTGGGCAGCGACCGAATGAGCTGGACGAAAATGGATTTCGTTTCCATGTAGAGCATGTCGCTCGAAGAAACGGAGTCCATAAGAGCGCTTTGGATATCGTGTACCGGTGTTTCCCATCGGCTGTAGAGGTTGAGTTCTAGCGTCCGATTCTCTTTGCGAGGCACCTGTGAAGGGGCAGGACCCAGTTCGTCTGTTAATATGCGCAGATGTTGTTTATCATTTGGAGACTGATCATTACGTTTAGCGCCAAATTAAAGATTAAGCGGTCAGAGCGCTTACTAGTGTTTCAATATGTTGTAAAATCAAGGAATGCGTGTTATACAACTCATTCAAGGTGATATGAATCATTAGGTCCTTTTTCGAGAGGGCCATGTATTGATCCATCTAGAACACAAGATCAAACTACGCCTCGAGAGATGGCAAACGGGTCGTACGAACCTCAAGTGTATCATAGAAGTCTCCGACTTCACATAAGTTATTCAAAAATTGGTTGATGCGAGCCTTGTTATTTTCAACGAAAGGATTGAGCGTCATCATATATGCCTCCTTGGCGTATGATGGTTTGTTGGCCAAATTTTGCAACATCTTCGCAATCTGAATCGAGTGTAAGCTGACAGGATATATGCTAGCGAAAAGACTGCGTACAAGAGTCAGTGTCCGACGGGGATGTTTCGCTGGGGCGCCTTCAACAAGCATGTACGCTTGAGGGGTGACAATTGCAGGGTTGATGAACCGTAGGAAAAAGAATCCGCCAATGAGTGAGCAAATAGCATAGTCAGTAGCTTCAGGGTATTTCCTCTGAAATGGAGTGAGTAACGAGGCTATTGGTAAGATGAAATGACATACTCTAGTCAAACTGCGGATCTGTTTGCAGATCCATCGAATACCGTATGGCACACTCTCCATGCTTTCGATAATGGTGAGCAAGAAGCTGTTGGCGATTTCCATGAGCATGGTCAGGCGTGGGGCAATGATGGCTTGGACGTCAAGGTTCTCAGCGGCAATCTCTGGCGCTACGCCTCTAGGTAAATTGGGCGGAAGAGAGCCAGTCTCTTCTTCAATTTGATTTATCATCTGTTCGTAAACCTATTGACAGTGACAGTGAGCGCCTTGAATATATTGTCGCACAAAATGACACATACTTTCACTGGGTTTATTTCAAGGTTAAGATCCTTATGCTCGATTAAGCTGTTGATACGTTCAGCCAAGACACTCTTGAGGTAGCTCTGTCCGGGGCCACGGCGGGTATAAGTAGTCATCATGCGAGAAACAGGAGTGTTGGCTCTGAGAAGAGAGCCAAACTCTGTGGCCGTTTCGAACTGTGCGGAAAGTACGCTTTGGAACATGGTTAAGAGAAGGTGCTCTTCTCGGCTTTCGTACTGGTTTCCATAAAGGGTGAACATGACCGTTTGAAGGAGGGTGTCAATTTCGGAGAGAGAAACAAGTCGGCAGAGTGCTGCTATGTGCCGTGGCTCCGATTGGAGGAGGAAAAATAGGTTGGAGTATTGTTGAATCTTGCGGTCATCAGGGTAGTGACCTTCTGTGGGATCAACTTCTTCGAGTGTCCGTTCCACTTCCCGTTGCTAACCGAAAGTCAGCTAATCAATTTCTGTCCATGTCTAAAAATGCTGAATATTCGCTTTACCTCGTCTAATGCCATTCGATTCTGGATGAGAAGAGCGATTCGAGAGTCGAGATATCGCACATCTCGTTCGAGTACAAAGTTCTTCTTGGACTGTGCTGAAATCTTGCCCTTCAAGTCACGTAGCCGTTTCTGGGCTACAATGCGAGAACGAATTGGAGTTCTGGGAGTCAAAATCTAGCGAAGAAACGCACCTCGGGCCAGGTCGTCCTCGACTTCAACATCCTGCTCTGCTGCCATACTAAAGAGCGCGGTAACGCTGTAGCGGTTTGTGTTCCTGTTCGTCAGGCGCCTGGGCGACGACATCCCAGGAGACGTTGGTGTATCAGGATAAGACATTATGTTCGTAGGTTGGCTGGGTATCGAAGAGGGGCGAGAGACAGAGACGTCAAAAAGGGCGTGATGGGGTTGGGAAACAGAGGGAGGCGAGCTTTGATAAGGAACCGAAAACGAGACCAGCGCTCTGGTTGAGAAAATCGGCGAGGGTTGTACGCAGAGGAGGCCTGTTGGAGACGAGTGGGTATCGATGTGGATGGGGAAAGGAACGTCGTCGAGAGAATGAAAGATACAAAACAACCGTGATGGATTCTCGAGTGACAGTGGCTGTGCACGACATTCCTGCCGTCTCTTTTCTTTTGTTCAATCACATCCGCATCTTTCCCTCCATCATACTGATTTCAACAGGTCGAGCCTATCGCCCTACCTTCCCTCTCCGTCTGTAAATTTTTGGATCGGTCGTTCAATGTTCAATATTATCTGTTCTGAATGCATCAGAAAACCAAACCATGGATGCTGCATCAGACATCTCCTCCACAGCATTCAAGGCGCATATCGAACCATTTGCATTGACCTTGTTTATTCGACCCTCTTCGAAAATGGAGATGTCAACCTTGCTCGACCAACTACAATCGCAAAGCATATACGCTCGCCTGAGCTCGGAACCCGCTCGTCCGGTTGACATACATACCTCGAACCAGCGTGTTGTAAGCTCAACCCATAGACGTGGCAGCACCGCCAGACCCGTCACCATACCTGGATTCAACGTATACCATGAAGCACCGCTTACATATCATTGAGTTTTTCCAGACCATAAGAATGCTATGGAAAACGTCTGTCCTGGTGGACTTGGTGAACGCCCAAGTGCTACCGCATCGGTTATCTCGGCGATGAATCTGCAGCTCTGAAAATCCAACGGTGGCTTATTCTACCTTCTCCTTAGAAACCTGACTACCTCAGCGAATGACTCGTGCACCTATGACGATCCCGGTGGAAGGTATGCCATCTAACCGGTGGAAACGGGGGAGTTTTCTCCATCGTCCGTCAGGCTGCGCCTCAAGCTCTGGATGCGCTCAAATATTCGAACTCCCCACGGACTTGATCACGCAATTGAGTCATCTAAGCAAAACAGGTTGGGCTGCGAGCACCCAGCGGGCAATAGCAATCCCGATGTCGATTGTAATCAAGGAATCTATCATTTTGCTGAAGACGCGCTGCTTGATTGGATTCCATTGAACAAATCCGAACAGCTGGAAATCTTATTTGAGTCACTGTATTACAGTAAAATAATGACTCGACAAAAGTCCAACATACCTGTACTCGCCGTGGAGCATTGACAAAAAATCTAACTACTTTCGCCCATTTTGTGCAATCATTACTTTTTGAGAATACCTTGTTCATCGATAAAGTCCGTGCCGTAAGAGCTGTCGACACATGTTGATTAGATTGATCATTTATTCCCTGGCTCAGGGTCGTTAAATCAGTGCATGCTCCGGGTACGATTCAGACAAGGATAATGGTGCTTCGACCTCACGATCTTACTCGTCCTCTCACAAACTGAAGATCTAGAACCACCATTGTTCTACTCCCAGTCCTGTCAATGTACATCTTCCATATTATCTGAATTAATCCGCTGTCGAGATCGTACACGACGCATTTGATGCGTTAAACAACCGACTGTTCAAGTTTATATAAATCAACTTCAGCCAACAGGTATCTCATTTATACATTGGCCTGCTCCAACATCCAGGAATATTATGTTCGGTCTCCCCGAACCTCCTGGAACTCATGCTGAAACTGATAGGTAGGCGAGTCGTTTTTATCGTGGTTCAATTGTCTGCACACCATCTCAAAAGATATGTCCACTCATGTTCCGCAGTTTCTGGTTTCAACTCGTCTTCTTATGTTCTACGTAGAAACCAGATTCAAAATGGCGCGAGTCACTGAATATGTGATCTACTGTATGTTCAAGGTTTAATACAACCTTTATCGCCTTTACCCTCTAATGGGTGTATTATGCGGGAAAAAAAACTTTTTGCGAGTCACTAGAACCTTCCATTTCGTGTACCTACGACGAAAGAAGGTCATGGACATTCCTCCTGCATACCCCGGAAATGTTTGGAAACAGCGCATTCCAAAGGCGTCTCAAAGGGCTTCTGGGTGGCTTTGACTTCGATTCCAACACTTAGCCATTTCCGAGATTAAAAATATCTGCCTTCAGATTGGCACCATCATAGCCACAGAATTGAGAACAAGGGTACGGCCGTAACCGAGATGAAGTGCTGATAGCCTCCACGCATACGGTCCGAAACGATCTATGAAGACCCCATTATCTGCGTGTTCAGTTTCAGCGCCAACGGATCTACCTGAAACGCGAAGTGGTACTCTGCTTATTTTTGAAGTAGAATAGGCATTCATTATCTCGTTTTGCGGAAAATATCTTGCTGTAAGGCGTTGGTATATTATCATCGTTCTGCGTCCAGTTCTACGCACTTGGCGCCGGCGCGAACCCGGCGCTGCGGCCATCAGCACGTGACATAGGCGCCCGCCCGATCGCGTCGCAAGCGCTGGCTACGTAGCCACCGACCCTTCTACATGTGGGCACCGGAATTCCTTCCCCTTCAACGTATATTTTTCCGAGCACATACTTTACTTTAGATCCGAGAGACTCGAACGACATACCGTCGGAATCCGGAAATGTGAACAGGTTTTCATCTCTGGAAAGTGTTACATAGAAGGGGCAAGCCTCACCATACACGAGGAGTAGGTAGTTAGCTCGGGGACTAACTTCCATATCTTACATAGGATCAGCAAAATGTTCTGCCGATGACAGATGAACCTGTGTTTCGTGTTATGGACACTCATGGCAGGCCTTAGCAGTTGGTTGCGAGGTACGCCACGTTGCGGACACAGGAAAAAATAGCAGAGATATAATTAAATGAGGAAGACGACATATCTCGGTCATAACCCCACGATTAGCCTCCATATGTTTTATTTTTATGAAGGAACTTTGAAGCCATTCAATGACAAGTGGGCCCGGATGACCGCATCGATCCCGATGATGAGGATATCAAAATGAATTCAAAGAAGCCAGGAGACCGATACACTACATTACAGCCTTGCTATTATAAATGTCCATCTACGCATAGTATAAGGTGGTCTAGTAATATCATAGCCATGTTTCGGGGATAGAATGAGACGCAGACGTTAAAAGGTTCGGAAATATTCATTAACTAGGATAGGGTTTCGTGAAAGGTCATGAATAGATATGCAAAACAAGGTCCATTTCGTGATAGCATGATAGATAGCAGAAGTGATGATGGATGAAACATGATTCAAGGGGATTAGGGTGTTCGGAAAGTCACTCTCGGCTCATATTAAGCCATACTTCCCTGCAAGGTAGAAATTGGGTAAGAAAATCAAGAAAAAATCAGAAAGAAAAGATCATTTACATTCAACACCGAAGCAATAGCATGAAGCAACTTGTCATTCTTGTCTGCAGTACTGAATGACTAGAACGCGATAGGCGTCAGATATAAAATATGAAAATAATTGTTGGTGGTCACCTCCACATCTAGCGCTCGTGTGCCCGAGGCGGCCAATAGCCTGGTCGATTCAGACTGCCATGTTACATCTTGATAGCGGTCAAGGTAGTCCGTGGAATAAAAAGAGTTGCCCGAAACTAAATATGATATTAGAATAAGGAGAGCGAAGAGAAAAGAAGCGGCATACAGAACTCCGTGGAAACTGAATAACGGGTCGCGTCTGCCGGCAAACGGCGAGGTCCTGCGTTATGAGGGCCATCTGGAAGGTGCGGGGGAGGCGGAGGCGGCTTAGATTTTTGCGCGTTCGATAGATAATCAGCAGCCATTCTCCGGCGAGGGCCTGGAGGGACGCGAGGGCCATCGGGCATAGGAGGGGGAGGAGGGGGAGGTTGGGCTGGCCAAGGTCGCGAGTACTGGATGGCGTTTAATATTAATTGGCGAGAGTTTTTGGGAACCTTCGGGCCGTCTGGCAAGTGCGGGGGAGGGGGAGGGGGAACCTTTGGCTCCTCTGAATTGGACATATGGTTAATGATTTGCATAGCACGACGAGGCCCTTGCGGAACACGAGGACCATCAGAGATTGGAGGGCGAGGAGGCGCAGGGGCAGATTTTCCGTTCATGAGGGAAAACGTTAACTTGGGAGAGAGAGCGAAGAAACTGGAGGATGAAGAAATTGTTGAGTGGGATAGACAAAGTAGATGGGCCTTTATACATCTGCCTCATGGAATCTCAAGTACGGGATTTCGCTGGATTGCGACTTTCCGGTGCATCCAGTTCATATTCCGATAGCAGGAGTTCCATTAAATTTCCATCTGTAGTCGTTCTCGTATTTGGCGCAGCTTCATCGCTCACTTGGGCCTGCTTTTCTGACTAGGAACCGGCGAGAGATGGTCGTTCCCGAAGGCTTGTTGAGGTTCGGCCTCCCCAAGGTGTGCATACCTGCATTTCTAGATCGATCTGCTATCCGCGGCCCGCTATAGCGCTACTGGGCCGCTCCCATGAGCAGCAAAAGGAATCGGATGAAAACGAGCTGCACAGTTTTTGTCGAACAATACCGGTAGCCGCATTGCATAAATGTCGTTAACTTCAAAATGTCGATGCACCCAGGACGACGGACAGATGTTGATGGAGCCATACAAAGAAGGCCAAGCAGATTTTGTGCCATGAATGACTGCAATGCAATAATACTTTTATTACTGCTAGCCCGACAGCCCTTTACGGGTAAGAATCGAACCCACCTGTGGTGCTGTAACGGTAACAAATGCATTGCCGAGTTGAATGTATACCGTCCCGAACTCAGTGTAGTAGAGCTTTCGAGTCAGATTGCCACCTACGGCACGATTTTTTTGATGCGGATTTGCAGCCGGGACTCTGCGGGATCCAAAGAGCCGCTGGAAAAGAGAGGAATATGACGGTTCAAGTTTTCTCTGATGAGTCAAGGACAAAAAAATTATTTCCTACTTCCTTAAATTGTCCTTGTTTGTTTTCTTTTCCCCAAGCTTGTCAAGAGTCTACTCAGGGAATGTCTCCATTCGCTTGAACCGTAGCGCGACACGTGAACGTTGAATTAAGACCATAAACTCCGCGAGCAATGCCACCAGACTAACTAGTTTGATGCGAGTTCATTTGGAGTTTGTTCTCGCAGTCAGAGTAAGTGTAAGTTCGGCTTTCTGTCGTGCTATGCGGGTTCATTGATTATTCTTTGTGAAATTGAAGACTTTTCGTTCGCCACTGTGATAACCTCGGAAGCTTGTCGGAAGCCATCGATTGATGAACCTGGCGGCCCACTAGCAGTTCACTATGAATATTGGCGCCCAGAACAAACAGTGCGTTTGAGTGCGTTGAAACAGTGCCGCATCCTACCGATAACATGAATTAAACGATAGGTTGTTGTGGGGGGGAGGGGGACTTTGATCTAAAGATTCCGATTTGGAGCGCTTTACCGTACATTAGATTCATGATTTGTTCGCGATACAATATAACAACAAGTCCACTGATGTAAAGTAAAATAGGGTATCGGAAGGCGATATACATAAGGTATGTAAGTACGATTGAAAGTCCAATAGCGAAAGAACTGAAAATAAGCAATAAATGAAATTGTTCCGAATTTATCAATGGCGTGGATAAGAAAGAAAAATAGAAACGTGAATGTCGTGGGATGGATGATATTCAGCAGAGAAAGGGTTAATTAAATGTCACATAAGAAGGGGTATCATATTCATCGTGGGTAGGATGAAAATATCCAAGCTCAAGCCTATCGCTCAAAAGCCAACAACCAGCGAGGGAACTTGTGATGAACTTGGAGGTGATGGGAGTCGCGAAACACTTAACCCTCTGAATCTGGTCACAAGAAAGTTGAGGATTTTAGAATAAACTTCTAAGCCAGGAGAGCGCAGTATCCGGCGTACCGTCGTTTGAGCGAATGCCAAACGTCGCGTCTATTATCGTGTTCCGTGGGGAACTCTTGGCCCATCGCCCATCGGAAGGGGCGGCGGCGGGCGTGGGTATTGCGGACGGTCTCCACGAGCGTTGTTTGATTTAAATGACATTATGAGCTCGATGATTTGTGTGGTTAGAAGGCTGTGAGTGGGTTTGTTTCAATGAGGAGAGGGTGAAATGCACGCCTTTTAACGAGTTTTCGTGTAAGCACTTTATTCCATCCATAGCATTTAAGGGAATGCACTACTTTCAATGGTATGAGTCAGATCATGCGGCGGCGTACAGTCCTTTGCGAAGCACCCACCTATGGTTATGGGTGTATTCCGTTCTGAGTCAAATCCCCAAAATGGTGGTACTGTGGTACTGCCATCCTGGTGTAAAGGTCGGAATCTGGTGTGCATGTTGGCGCTTATGGCGGTCCGAGTGGGGTTTTAATCCCCGCGTAAACATTTGTAGTCCGAAAACTCTTTAGTTACATTTGTTACTATATTGAACGACTTCACTAATGTTTTCAATGCCTTTTGCGTGCGCGCGTGAACACATTCACCTGCGCATCACAACACTTGAGGCGCGCGTGAACACTTTTACGTGCGCATCAAACCTTTTAAGTGCGCGGAAACATTTCAAGCAATTTTACCACTTTTTATTGACTTTTAAGCACTTTTTGAGGGTTAATTGAGTGCGCGCAAAGACATTTCAACGCGCGTAAACACTTTTGTGAGTGCGCGGAAACATTTCTAGCGCGCCAAAACATTTGTAGCCGGAGTGCCGTGATTATGTAATTGATCCTTTCACGGCATCGGCTAACTCGGCTAACGTTTGCCGAACCACCGGCAGCGGAGCTTGAACGACTTCGCGTTGCTGGAGTGTCTGTTCAGTCATAATCTATTGGTCTGAATACCTACAGCTTACTTACAAGTCAAATACACCATAGTCCTTCTCAGTCTCCGCCTCAGTTCTCCGGCAAATGTTAGCCGATGCCGTGAAAGGATCAATTACATAATCACGGCACTCCGGCTACAAATGTTTTGGCGCACTAGAAATGTTTCCGCGCACCCACAAAAGTGTTTCCGCGCATTGAAGTGTCTTTGCGCGCAATTAAATATTGCTCAAAAAGTGCTAGAAATCGTTAAAGAGACTTAAAAGTGTTCACGCGCACTCAAAAGGTTTGACGCGCACACAAAAGTGTTTCCGCGCAAGTGCAAGTTTGTATTGGGGCATTAGATAATAGTCAAGGAAATGTATTAATGTTCTGGGGCATCGTAAATAAATAGGAAAAAAGTTTTCGGACTACAAAAGTGTACGCGGGGATTAAAACCCCACTCGGACCGCCATATGGCGCTAGACTGCAGCAATTCTTCCATACCTCTAACGCATAGCCAGAGGCGGTTAAGGGCAAGGAGGATACTCAGAGGAGTTATCCATGTCCAAAATCGAATGAGGAAACAAGCACAACATTTATTCTGATTAAGGCAAAATGGTGATCTCGGGATGCAATACTTTTGTCAAAGTTTGGAATACTAGTACAACCTTGAGCTTGATATTGCGTTATATATAGAAGTGGGAAGAGCATTCTATGTGTAGCATGCACTTCCTTATCGATTTGCCTCGATATAAAACGCAGGACCCATGGACGCCAAAGATTATCGCAGGTTATCTTTGGGGTTGATGGAAAATGTTAACAATTAAGGACATGTGTGTACTTCTCCTAAAGGATTACAATAGTATCCGAATTTTTTTAAATAAGAAGTCCAGATGTATTTTTGTTGACCCGGATTCGGAACGTTATTGGCCATTAAACTGAATATCTTCCAGCGAAGAGAGCATGCCTGCTGCGGCAAGTTTCACCACTCGGTGTGGGGACGTTAAATCTGGAAGTACTTGGGACGTGACGTGAATATACTGATCATCTTCGTGAACACGGAAAAGACTGTCAACGACTCGAGGATCATTGCATTCAGCTTAAGAGGAATGAAGATCTCGAAAACGTAGTCTGACATAGAGTTTGATCATTGGGAGCCGGCCGCGACTGGCAGTGGCACGGTTCTCGTCGGCATCATATTTTCAGCGACACAACACGACGGTGCAATAATTCTAAAAATTCATCTTCACAAGAAAATTCTACCAGCAGTAATTCCACACTCCTACATTTTATTCAGCGCGACGTGCAGAAGGCAGCAGGACGTAGACAAGGCTTTCCAGGAGCATTGGCATTCCGGAATGAGCGTATAAGCGCCCGGGCCGACTTTGTCAGCCGGCACTGACAAACGCGGCAAGTGAACGAAACGAACTCGTCATTGTTACAGATGATATCTATGCTTTCAAACTTCGAAGCTCTATTGTATCATGCCGCTGGGTGACGTAGACCAACTGTTGCCCGAATTTTATAGGTCTGAATCGCGTATAAAAACCCTGCTATTTGAGTGCGTATTCATTCATTCAAGTTCTTCATTCCACCTCTGCAAAGACATGCCTGAATCCCAACTTATCTATTTCATCGCAGGCGCATCGCGCGGTATAGGTCAGTTAATTCCATCTTCTAGTTTTAATCCTATGGCTAAAGTTCCCCCTTGCATCAGGCTTAGCCCTTGTCGACGAGATCGCGTCCAGGGACCCTTCCGCCATCGTCTACGCTGGTGCACGCGATCCTTCTAGAGCCACCCAACTTAAGGAAGTGGCAGAAAAATACCCCGGGCGTATCGAGGCCGTCAAGTATGTTGCTGGTGACAAAGAAGGAAACGACGCAATTGCGAAGGCGATTGGAGCGAAGTACGGGAGGGTGGACACTGTGATCGCTAACGCCGGTACGACTGGAGTGTTCCTTTCATCTGCAAAGCGGCTCACTTCAACTGTGCAAAGGAATCGCTAATTTCCTCGGAAAAGTCCACGCGACGCCTGCCTCTAAATTTGAAGAACACTTCAATGTATGCCCCTTTCCTCATTGGTGCATGTAGCTGTTTATAATCCGAATGCTAGGTCAATGTTATTGGCCCTATCGTCCTCTTCCAATCCCTGCGTGACTTGCTCAAAGCCAGTCCGTTGCCAAAATTCATTCCAATCAGCGCCGGAGCGGGAAGCTTGGAAAGAATTCCGTTGACCGTGATGGACACTGCTCCGTACGGAACGAGCAAGGCTGCGCTCAATTGGGTTACGCGGAAAATTCACTTCGAGAACGACTGGTTGGGTATGTGTTCAGTATTCTGTCCTAGCCAGTGAGACTGATGCAACTTACAGTGGCGTTCCCTCAATGCCCTGGTCCCGTTTACACCGATATGGGTACGTCCCTCTACTGCACCGGAGCAGACAAGTGCCTGTGAATTGACAATCGTTTAGCAAAACAAGCTATGGGAGTAAACAAGAACCTCAGCGAGCGCGTCAAGGGCATTAACTTGCGCTCACCCGACGAGGCTGCGAAGATCTTGGTGGATATCTTTACGGCGTCGACGCGCGAGAAGGACGGGGGCTTGTTCCATAACATCGATGGTGGGATATATCCATGGTGAAATCCCGCTCACAAGATACAGTCTACAGTCCCAAATTCTCCTCATTAGTGTGTGCTCCAAATGGTGAATATTGAATGATTTTCGCAAGATCTTTTGACTCGTTGTCCGGAGAGAGGATGCATCTATGACAGTGACATCATATGGCCCTATCATTCTGTCCTATCAGATAATATCACGTGAAAGATTAGATCTCAACAAGAAACTAATCGCCGACACCAGCTGCGGCGGCGTTGCCTTTCTCCCCCTTCCTTTCCAATTATACTGGTGACACATTCTCATCTTCAGAGTCATGTCGAATCTCTTGTCGATACCGTTCAAGAAGACATACCCTGTCGATATCAAGCAAGCAGCTAAGCACTACATAGCTGACCATGTGGCGGGCGCACATCCGGACGAATTCAAGGAGGACATAAAGACATGGCAAGATCTTCGGAAGGATGGCGTAGGTGGTGTTCTGCACGAGAATAGAATTGAGTCCATTCTCCTGTGAGCCCTTCTAGTCTGCGTCATTCTCCGACACGTAATCTAATACCCTCTGAAGGTACCATGTACAACTTGTCTCTGTCTTAACGAAGCTGCCTACAGATGTGAGCTTTTTTTTGGAATGGATAGTTGGAAAGCTGACTGAGCTGCCATAGATTCAACTTTCAATCCCATACGCACCTGTTTTCAACGACTCTGCTGTTCCAATCACCCTGAATAATCTAGCCTTTGAACGCGCCGCGGTGTTGTTTAACCTAGCCGCCCTCTATTCTCAGTTAGCGGCGGCAGAAGACCGATCTACCACAGAGGGAATTAGACGCGCCGTAGCGAACTATCAAGTCAGCAATCCATTTACGCATATAAACTAAACTCATCGGAGTATATAATGACAGCAAGCAGCTGGAACCCTTTCATACTTGCGAACCCATGTTATACCCAAGATGCCCATCTCAACAGAGGACGAAGAGGTTCCCCACGATCTATCAATCGAATTTTTTAAAGGGCTTGAACTGTTTATGCTCGCTCAAGCACAGGAATGTTCATGGCAGTTGGCAAAACTGAGTCAGTCAACAAGTCAAGGCCTGTCATTGATCATGCCTCATTCCACATATATCTAGGCCAATATCGAAACTCATTGATTGCCAAGATTGCTGCTGGGGTGAGTGCTATGAAGTAAAGGTCCCCATCCATCTGTGAATCCTTACCTCTTTGCTAGACCAGCGCGTTATATCGTTCGGCTGCCACAACGTTCAAGAACGCGCCATCTAACATTAAATACATTTTACCTTCGGTATTACCTCTCATTTCCAGCTATGCTTGTCATTCTAATTGTATTTAAGGATTGGTTGGCCCATATGGAAGCGAAGGAGCACCATTTCTTCGCCGTCGCTGAATATCGCGAAAGTATGGTTGAATACGAGGCTAGTAGGTTCGGATTTCTTCCAGACTGTGACTAACATCCATCAACAACTCAGATTCTTTGGCAGATATGGCGTTGAATTGGGTCGATTGGGCAAGGCTCAAGCAGAAGCGAAGAAAGCTTACGATATAGCGCGTCGGGGAAAGGTGACTGCTTCAGTCGTTCGGGACGCCCAGGTGTGTACATTTTTAGGCCCGCACTATCTCCGCGCTGGCTCATATTTTGAAGTCATTGCTAGAGACCGTGAAAGCCAGCGAAGTCCGGGCACAACGCGACAACGACCTGATCTATCATCAAGACATTCCCTCCCCTTCAGCGCTCCCCGTCCTCTCCGAGACTATCGTCGCTGCTCCAAATATTCCAAAGGGATTATCAAACCCGAAGAGTATCCTTGGAAATCGACACCAATTATTTAGTGACCTCGCGAGCTGGGGAGCTTGTGAAGCGATCAGTAAGCACTGATAGATGAACATGTCGATGTTTCCCTTCATGTTCTTTGCTAGATATTTACAACGACCGAAAGAAGAATCTCGTCGAAGAAAAGATTATTGGGGCTGCGGAAGAACTTCAAGGGCAGATAGACGAGTGCGTACGGTTGTGACCTTCGGACCTGATAGTCATTCTAAACATCTGATAGATCGCTCCGAAAGCTAAACCTTCCGTCCGCCTTGGAAGCCCTTGAACGACCGATTGGACTTCCTCCAAGTTTACTTCGGAAAGCAGAGGAAGTGCGGTTAGAGGATGGCCCTGCGAGAATTGAAGCCTCTCTAGAAGATGTCACGAAGCTCGCCCACCATGATCGGGCAATGTTGGATGATGTACGTCGCGTACATTTCAACGTCTTTGCTTCTACGATATTGATGCTCTTTCATAGGCGTTGGATATTCTAGATACAGAAGCATCCGAAGACGAGGCAGCCAGGAAGGAAATTTCCCTCAACCGTCCTAAATCCTATGAGGCCAATGTGGAACTGATCGAAAAGGCGACGCGATATAGAAGTATCTTATCTGAGGCTGCGGAGAGTGATGAGGTCGTGCGACAAAAATGGGACGAATGGGAGGAGAGTATCACCGAACTGACCCTCGACGAGGTAAGTCAAAAGTTTTCCTATCAGTCAACGAACTGTATTCAAGTGATGGATTGAAGGTAATCCTCGAGGCGTCGATCCCCTCTACCACGGTCTCCCCGACTTCCACCTCCACGGCCGAGGGCAAGAAGACGCGGGAGCATGCTCGTCAGCTTCGAGTTAAATTAGAAGAACTCGACACTCTGAGCCAAGATCGAGACCAAATCGTGCACAGAGCCCGATCCCTTGCCGATGCAGACGACATCAAGCCACGAATCATGAAGGCGTCTCTGGGGCTCGAACAGCTGGCCGATATTACACCTGATATGTTCGAGGATATCTCCGATGAGGAGCTAGCCAAGTATGATAAGTTCCTTCTGGAGATGGATGAGATCGCTCGCAAGCAGAGTGAACTCCTCAGCAGCATTGAGGTGTGTTTTCCAAAATGGATTCATGGAATTAAATATTAACTTATGGATGCCAGAATCAAAATGCGGAACTACTGAATTCTAGGAAGGAAGATCCAGCGCTGAAGGAGAGGGAGAACGCTTTGCAGTCGCTTGACATTGCGCACTTCAAATACAGAGAAATCACCCGCAACTTGGAAGAGGGTTACAAGGTGTGCATCTGTTTCGCTTTTGACATGGAAATAACAGTACTGACAAGGCTTTAGTTCTACAACGATCTTGCAGGAATCCTTATGCAGTTCAAAGAGGTGTGCAAGAGTTGGAGCCTTCAGCGTAATCAAGAACTTCGGTATGTTTTTAACAACAGAATTATTCGAACAGAATTTAACAGACACGTTCTGTAGCACCTTCAAATTGTCCCAGTCAATGCAATCGATGTCGATGCGCGATGGTGAACCTCGACAGGAGCCATCGGAGTCTACTCCTCCTTCTCCCCCTCCCGTTACTGCACCACCCCAAGCTCCAGCGCCAGCTCCGGCTCCAGCAAATAAGATGCAGACTCATACAACCTCTTCACGTAAACCATTACCAGGGAAATCCTCCCTTGGACTACCTTCTATCAGTTCTAGCGAATGGGACTTCGAAGAGTTGACACTACCTCCAGGCCCAACTCCGTTGAAGAAGTGAGCACAGCATTTGATTTTCGGCATTTGTGAAATGAAGTTTCGTTCTCGTCGTGCTATCGTCTTCGGTATTCAGTGCATATTATACCTTACAATTGTATGCTCAAATGTTAATTATCATACGGTTAATTGTGAGCAGTGGCACATAAATAATCCTCGCATCTTTCGTTCTGATGCACAGCAATGCGCGGGTTATGACCAACTATGACTGCGTGTTATGATATCTTCTCCCTTTCACAACGGGCAAAAGTTGACTCGGTCAAACATGAACCGCCCTTAGGTCGGTTGGCTCACGGTTGACTCACGGTCGACAGATTATACACGCGTTAGTCGTCGCCTTCAGCAACTGTTCAATTAAATTTAATGTGCCCGTCTAAATATTATGCTGCCAAACATCGAATGATCCTGATAAGATTGATACGTGATAAGATTGTCTTCTCTTTGTCCCCACCTCGTCGCTCAATGACTGCTGTGTTGTAGATGTTGATGGTTGGGGAGGTCTGCCCATATGGACATCTCGCGGGCCATCTGAGTGAGTACCAGGATTCTCCATGATGGCAAATTGGGGGGGGGGAAGGGTTCAAGAAAGTGAAAGTGAAAGAAAGGCGCGCCACAAGGCTCTACTGGGACACATGTTTCTGCCTCCAGCCTCATTGCATGACGCGTCAATTTCCCTTTGCAATGTCTCTGAACACGCGCGCCGTAAACATGTGACCGTTAAATGCTCATATCTGACTGGTAATCTAATCTCATGATATTCACGCATTTTTCATACTAACTAGCCTACCATGAGCCAACAGTGAGCCAACTGTGAGTCAACCGACCTAAGGGCGGTCCAAATTGGACCGCGTCAACTTTTGCCCGTTGTGAATTTGGGACCGGAAAGGATAGATAAAAGTACCTTCTCACCAACATCTCTCCTCAAATCATGGGCCGCCACAGAAGCAACTCTTCTTCTTCCTCATCATCCGGTTCTGATTCTTCACACAAGAAGCACAAAGCCAAGAAGGATAAGAAGAAGAAAGAGGATAAGTCCCACCACCATCATCCCGAGACCGGACTCAACGATTTCGGCAACCTCCCTCTTGGAGCTTTCGCAGCAGGACACACAGCTGCTTCCCGCTTTCCAACCAACATCCACCCTCTAACCCACAACATGACCAACTTCCCCGCTCCCGAGTTCGATGCAGGAGGCATCGGATCGCCGCCGGCATACCAAGCTCCCCCTCCTTCAGGATACAGGGTCCCTCTGAGCACCGATCAGCCCTTCCCCGCCAACGCGCAGGACATCGGACCCCCGCCCTTTCATGACGCAGATGGAGTCTCACCGGTGTTCATCGGGTCTGCGCTGATGCCGAATTCTGTTCATCCATGCAAGATCGGCCCCCATCTCGTCCCAAACGCGTCGGTGCCGTATGGAGGCGGGGAGCATGCCCACCACGGCCGATACGACCTGCTACCCTTCAGGCCTCACGAGATGGAGTGGGTGCAGACATCCCATGGACAGATCCCATACGGTCGCAGGCCTGTTGAGGGCGGATATGAGGAAAACGGCGCAAAGCTATATCATGCGGCGGCCCTTGTTAACGGAATCAAAGTTCCTGGAAAGGCAGGAGAACATCTGTGAGCCTTCCTCTTCAACTTCTTATTCCGCATATTAATTTGCTTGCAGGGGTGGGTGCCGCATTCCTTTTGGAGGCCGCGAGTATGAAATTGCTGATAACTATGAGATCTTGTACGTCCCACGTCTGATCTAATCTCTCCTTGCATTTACACTAATCGTGGTGCGATCCTTCTCAGATGCTGGAGATAAATGCACAGAAATTCAAATGTATATGTATGAAGTTACAGGAAGATTGGATCTACGTCAGATTCACGTCGATAGCGAATATACCGTCAATCTCTGTATAAACTACAACAGTGGCCTGCCGCTGGGGTTAAATTTAGCGCTCTATGTTTTCTATGGTAATAATTCTGTGATGAAAGATGCATCCAGAGATATACAAGGGTGTACAATGCATTGATAATTTTCACCTCAGGCTAAGGTATATCATGTGTTTTATAGGTGGATGTCTTCATCTCGATTGATATAGGGTTATAATACTGAGAGTCCGTCAGCATAGGTATCTTTCGAATTCCAGTATAGCAGCAAGATACTTACAGATTGAGACGAGATGGCACCTCCAGGAGTGGTGATTACATGCTCCGACTTGTGGGGAACCCTGTCGACAGACAGTGAGTTAGCCACTGCTCTGCGAAGCGCTTTTCTTGAATTTAATCTGTAGAATGAAGGGAAGTTCAAGTCCACTTTCCGAAATCTTAGAAGTCATGTACGTACGCCGAAAGGAGGGTGTTCGAGTAAACTAAAATATTGACAGGTGTATATGTTAGAAACTAGATGAGATATAAACAGCTAAGTGCATACCTTTGGCGAGAGAGATATATGCAGCCATATATACGACTGTTGTCGCCGAATCAGAATAGTACAGTGGGTGAGTAGCACGATAAAGAAAGAGCCTACGATTGTACGGCATGATCCGATACTGCAAAGTACTGAATTAGTGTCCAGATATAATAGGGGGAAATACGTACAAGAATGAGAACAAAAATAGCCGCTACGCTGGTCAAAAGACCAGTGCCTATTTAACGACGGACACATTTGAGCATAATAAGTAAGACTCCCTCAGAATATGAGCGCTTACGGATAGTGAAGCCGATTAAACGATCGATAAGCCTCGAGATTCTACAATATGGTATATTAGCAGATATTTGAGGACGATGGGAGCAACAACGCACTTGACAAATGAGTTTTCCCGTCGTTCGAACAGGTAATATATCATGGAAACGGCGATAACGACGTCAATGACCGCACCAGAAGCCAGCAATGCAGTAACGTATGGGCTGAGCTCGATAATGACTGCATTGTACGGCTCAGTGATCCCGCGGACACCCGTATAGATGCTGATGACCAGTCTGCAGAATGCTGCTATCATACATAGTGGTCCGACAAAGCGCCAGGGATTGGGAAGGACAGTGAATACACGGTATGCAAAGAACCACTACGCATTGCAAAGAAATATCAGACAAACGAGATATGACAAATGAAGAGGGTCAACTCACCTGGACCGTTGTAGTAATAACTCCACCCAGGATAGTGACGACCCCAAATCCCGCATATTTGACAGTCGACTGGTCCGTTACACCGTACAAAGTGATTGTCGTCCTATACACTTCATATGAGACTGCGATTGTATGCCCCAGCTCCATAAACCTGCGAAGGTAGATTGGTATCGTCTTTTTTTTGACGCACGCGACTAGAAATATAAGCATACCAAACAAATGTCACCTATAACTCGTTGTAAGCCTTGAAAATGCTTTTCAGAAAACAGTTAAACATACCAAAGCTTTGAATCCCAATCGATCGTCTTCGTATTGCGAATAGTACAGGTAACACTGCATTGTGACTATTCCAAAAAGAAAGACAGAGACGCTAGAACCGATTTCGACCGCACCCAGTGTGTTTTGAAGAGTGGTCGGCACCATATCTGCTGCGAGCAGTTTCACTAGCAGCACAGTTCGAGTTGTCGCGGCTTAACGTGGAGGTCGTCAACAGATAAGAACGATGCGAATGCAGGGCAAAAAACCAATTGTCCACGTGAAATAGGAAAACCTTCCCATGCTGGAGCTCATAGCACGGCCATAGAGAGTTAGGTGCGGCAGTCTGTGTATTTCTCCATGACACCGGACGATGTTGGAGTAAAATTGAGGCGATTTCCCCGCAACAGTATGGACGGCCCAGAGTTTCCCGACTACCCTCATGTCGATTATCGAAGCTGTCGTGCCTTACTCCAGCTCAAAAGGAGGGAACTGCCAAGAGTGAGTCGGGTTGTACGAGACTCGTAACGCGCGGAACGAGTACATAGTCACCACAAGCCTTGTTCAAGTTGATATTGCGAATACGGCTGTCACCAAGTGGGGGAAAAAAGAAAACTTCCAGTGCGAGCCTAAGCAGATTCCAAGACGCCGAGACGCGCATTACCAGGTCCTGACGTGGGCCTTCAGATTGTAAATTTTAGACTCGCTTATACTGGGTACAAGAATGATGATTGTGCTGAAGCCTGAGAGGTAAAAATTCCGGCATTATCGGCAAGCACCTTGATTGAATTTGAATATTGAACCTCCGCTTATTTATTCAAATGTGGCAAACTTTCTTTCACCTCAACTTCTTCACCTTGTCCATTTGTTCATCCGTTCGCCGTCTCTTTATACATATCTCATTTCATGGTCATTGACTGGTAGCCTTCGATGAGAAGCCCGTGCTTTGTATCCCAATGAAAGCCAATGATATCAATTACTCAATCTTGCAGCTATCGGTCTGAATCACCTAAAATCATTGTGCGCATTTTGCCTTCGGAGCTAGCTACATATGCTTCCTGTCCGCCCAAAAACCGTGGACTATAAGTTCAAGGTGGGTAGAATATCTTCTACGCGACTAGCTCAATATTCACGTCTCTTTCAGTGTACACAGTGCTCTGTTTTATGCTATTTAACTGTTATGTCCCGCGATTCAGAATCCGTCTACATGTCAGAGTCCATGACTGGAGAAACCTCGCAGACAATATAAAGGAATATCAGATGGCACACCGGATCACCATTTTCGTTTAACTCCGCGTATTCTGATAGACTACTGACAACCGCAGTAGGGAGCACATGTTTCACCACGTTCGCTGTTTGGGCGCGCTCTTCGCTTTCCCCGCGCAATTCAATTTGACCCATCGCATGTGCGTGATGCTACACCTATCCAACTTTCTACTATTAAACTGAAATTCCTTTGAAATTCAATAGCCTTACGATGAAGTCGTTTAATTATGTGCCCCTCCTAAGTCCTTCATCTTCAGGCCTACGAGGTCTTATCACTGTTAGGAATCTTTGCGTGGGATCTATGACATTTGTATAAATTTCACCGATAGCCCTTATCCGCTTGAAATCTGAGTACGTGGTTCATATCTGTTCATTGGTCGTGGAGGCTAACACACCAGTTTACTTTGTGTTCTTCCATCTCTTTGCAACAGAAAGGAACTGGCACGCGATCTCCAATACTGTTGGATCCAACTGTCAATGGCGGTAGGGTTTCTTAATCCTAAAAATAACGCTGACATCTTCTCGTGTGGACGTCGGTGGACTTGCATTCTGAATCAGTTCTGAATGCAAACGTACATGGCTTGGCAATGCGGAACTTTTAAACTGGGCTCCGACTACCGTGCCACTTTATGATGGCTGGGCGTCTTCTCAAGCACGTTCGTTGACCTCCATGCGCTGAACTCGATGCTAATGAATTCCTGTCTCGTGCTCTTGGTCGTTCTTGAGCCTATAGTTGGGCCTCTCAGCGTTATGCCAATGTGCCCAGTGCAGTTCTGACGAAGATGACCCTCTAAATGACAGCTAGAGGCGACAATCGGCGCTGGACTCTGTTGCAGTTCCTGCAGTTCATCTCGATTTCTAAAGTATTCTGGCCAACAATTATATATCCGGTGGAGATGATAGCTTTCTAGTGAACGTGCTTCCTCGATGTCAGTATGGGCACTCAACGGCATTTGCATGGCCATCAATTATGTACCTGATAGGTGAGCCCAATAACCACTGCATTATCGCAACTTTGTCAGAGACTAGGGCACGTATGGTCAGGCCCTCGTCGGGAAACAACGTGGCTAGCTTCGCTGTCGAATCCCGTTGAGCTATAAAAACACACTCTGTCGGGAGCATGGGTGCTTCCCAACGCCCTTCCCAGACGTCTCCGCTGTAAGCGCGCTTTTGAGCTCGTCAAAATGCGGTCGCCATCTGTTTCTGTCTGGAACTCTGTTCTCCTCGTCGCTTTGGCCTGCGCCGGCTTCGTCTCTGCACAGACATTCCAGCGCCTAGGTACATGCCCTACATTGGGCTGTGTCTTCCCTCCCGACCAAACTGATTTCTTGGCTGGACAACTGTTTGATATCCGATTGGAGGTGCACGCGCCCATCAATGGGACGGAGGCGTCCAATGGAGGCGTTCCCAACGAGAAATTCTCGTTCTGCATCCAGCGTGGAAAGGAGTCGTGCAAGGATGTGACGAAGTTTTTCAAGGTCAAGGACGCGGCTTTGGAGAAGTGGAATTTCACGTACGTCTCTCCTATTCTTTGTATCCGGTTTTGTTCAAATGACTTGGGGTTAGATACTTTGAGGATCTATTTGCTAAGGACGCGGGAACCCCAATCCTCGTTAACGTGGCTTCCAAGGTGTATCGCGCTGTGAGTCCTCGGGTTTGATATTAACTTCAGGTGCTCGTACTTAAAATCCCTCCAAAGCTTACCTTGACCAAAGTATATTCGATCTCTCGTCCCATGTCTAAATATGTAGAACTAATTTCCGTGCTTCGGTGATTAGCCTGGACCTTATACCGCCAAGTTGACATACAACGGCAGAAGCACCACCGTCGCCAACTGGTTTGTCCGCGAGCCTGCTAGGAAACGCAAGGCTAAGAATGTCCTGTTCTTCATTGGAGACGGTGCATAGTGTTCCCTGTGTTTAACAAAATTTGCTGATAATCATACGTTTCTTTTGTTAGGCATGACCCAACCCATGATCACCGCTGCACGCCTCATCGCCCACAAATCGATCAACGGAAAATACCAGAGCTTGATGCAGATGGACCAAATGGATAACCTCGGACAGTGCGTATTTTACCTTTCATATGCCGCTACTTCAAAATTGGGCTAACTGTTGATACAAGTCAAATGACCCACTCCATTGACTCTTTCATCACCGATTCCGCCAATTCAGCTACCGCACTGTACACCGGAAAGAAGTCTACCGTGAATGCTTTGAATGTGTACGCTGATAGTGTGCGCGTTTTCTGCTGCCTTGATCATCTCTCGTATACACGAACTGACGTCGCTTTTAATCAGTCCAAAAATTCCCTGGACGATCCCAAAGTCGAGACTATCGCAGAGCTTTTCCGCAGGCGCATCGGAGGCGCACTCGGAATTGTTTCCACTGCTTTTATCGCTGATGCTACTCCTGGTGAGTCAACCTCCAAAAGGTCATCTATCCCCCCTCACTTTCTGATGCGCTTTAGCGGCTCTCTGCGCTCACACCCGCGATCGTACGTTAATCCATTATTTATGCCTTTCTCCGCCTGGTATACAGTAATTTTTTAGGCAATCAATACGCATCCGTCATCACTGAATACCTCAACAACGCCACCACCGTCAACGCCACCTTCGCATGGCCCACTAGCTGCCAAGGCCCTGATGTTATCTTCGGGTGCGCACCCATAGATTTTCTTGCAACTAGAAGCTTCTCGTCTCATCCATCCTCTGATTTTAGAGGTGGCGCAGAGCAGTTCATTGCCGGCCCAGGCTCCCCCGGGGGCGCGGATTACTACAAGGCATTCCAGGCTCAAGGCTACAACGTCGTCAACTCGAAGACCGAGCTCCTCGCGGCGGGCAACAAGGCCAAGACGCTTGGTATCTTCTCTGGTAAGCTTTAGGCCTCGCTTTTGTGCACCTCAGAGAATCAGGCCCTGACCTTGCTTGGTACCTTTATTCTTTTCCTTTCTCAAGTCAGCAACATGTAAGCATAAGCCCCCAATGCACTTTTCCCTAATTAGTACATGCATTTGTTTTCCTAACCCCCTTTTCAGGGCAAAATGGATCGATCGGAATGTGGGTTTTGGATTTCTATTTTAGGGTTGTGTGGCGCATTGACGTATCGGGTCCATTCCCCGTTGGCCGTTTGTGCAGGTTCTGAAAGAAAACTTGAAGAATCAGAAGAATAGCCCCACTGGCGATGGGACCGACGCTGTTGATCAGCCTGGTTTGAAGGAGATGACGGTGAAGGCGATTGATATTCTGCAGAGCAGGTCGAAGAAGCAGGGGTGGTTTATGATGTGAGTTTCTCCTCTATCGTCTATGTGGTTTTTTGTGCGATTGTTGTGTAGGGTTTCTTGCTGATGGATGTGGGTGTGATAGGTCAGAAGCTGCGAGCATTGACAAGATGATGCATGTTCTGGATTATGACCGTGCGCTTGGGGAGTTGCTTGAATTGGACGATACCATTCGTGCGACCATCGCTCGTATGTGCCTTTCATTTTTCATTTTCTTTGGGAGGTACTGTGCTGATGTTTGGACTTTTGTCGACAAGACCTCAAGAAAATCGGTGAATACGAAAACACCCTCATCGTCGTGACTGCAGATCACGGACATGGATTTGATGTCTTTGGTGGAGCCGATACCAAGTACTTGGCTGCTCAGACTGATGACCGCAAGAAACGCGCCGCTGGTAGGGACTTTCCCTCCATTTATTTGCTATAGTTGACCCCTTCTTTTTTTTAGTCGGCGTATATACCAACTCAGGCTTGAGCGGCTACACCGTCGCGGAAGGCTCCCTCCCCAACAATAACACAGTTATTTATGGAAGCGAGGGACCCAACTTCCCCGTCCAGTGGAACCCTAGATATGCTTTTGCTGCAGGATTTGGCGCCAACCCCGACCAGTGAGCGGATGCTGCAAAAAAAATTTTGTTTTGTTTCAAGCTGACGCGCTGTGTTGTACAGTCGTGAGACGTATGCTCTCAATACCAATGGCCCTCGCGTTCCCGCTGTTAATGGTCCCGATGGAGTGGTTGTGAACCCGACTGACAATGTCGATGGTTTGTGCTTTCCCTTCGCTGTATGTATTGCTTTCTAAAAGATTCCTTTAGGCTTCAACGTCGGAGGGACCCTCGGTGTCGATGAGTCACAGGGTGTCCACTCTCTCCAAGGTGTGCTTGATTCCTTTCAATTGCTTTCCCTGCGCTTTCTAATCGCGGGATAGATGTATCCGTGTTTGCCAATGGCCCTGGCTCTGAGGCCTTCCGCGGTGTCTGTAAGTGGCGTCTGGCCTTCCATGCTGCGCTTTGAACTGAGGTCTTTGCTTTAGACAACAGCGTCGACATTTTCTTCAAGCTGGCGGATGCGCTTGCGCTTGGAAGGACTTCGTAATTTGTTACTCTGGATTGTAGTAGCATACCCAATATTTTTATTACTGAATGTAAAGCAATGGGCCACTGCTATTGTCCGGATTGGGGAATGTAAACAAGGACGCGAGCGGAACAATGTCGCGAGGCCAACAATGCACGTGTTGGGGTGGTCGTCAAACAGGGCCAAATACGGTCGTCGCGTTTGGCTGGGATGGTTTTCGCATTCATCTCTCTGATCCCAACTCTCTCTGCTATTCATCTCCTGCTGACAGCAAGGTGCCAGCCCGTTTCCCCGCCTGAACCTGTTACATGTCATTTTCGGGCACACCTTTAGGTCAAGGCAGACGTCTCGATCACAGCACTTTTCTCGGTAAACCGGCATCCACTGCCAATTCTCTCCACTCCTACGCCTACGGGTCAGCGTCTTTCTTTTCTTTCTTCTTTCTGCTCAGTTAGCTCATGCCCCGCCATGCCACCCACAGCGCACCCGCCTTTGGCTCACGATCTCCCCCGAAGCCCACCTCGCCCTCGCGCGACAGAGTCAGGCCACCTCCCCGCGACAACGACCCAGACGAGTCCGAGCACGCACCCGCGCTCATTCGATTCGCGCGTCTCAAGGTGCGGGAAACAGCACCAGACCCCAGCTCCCGTCCAGGTGGTCCTAAAGTCATCAACTCCCCTCCCCACCCCGAGAAGTGGAGTGTCAAGGACACCTCCGTGAACATTGCCACCGCATTTATCCAAGCAGCTTCCACCGATATGAGCGCCCCTCAGAACCACACCCACAACGGCGCATGGGCGTCAACGTCCTCGTCATCCCGCCCAGCCGTGCCACGGAGTACATCTGTCGAGTTCGAAAACAACGTGCCCGCACAAGCTACCTCGAACCGCAGACTAGCTCCACCTCCCAACAAACTATCCCGTCCACCTGTAAGCGCTACCGGGCGCAAAACCACCTCCAAACCGCCTTCTCGTCTTGTCGTCCCATCATCGGAGGGCGAGGAAGACCGACACGTCCGCGGTAAAAGCCCTTTCGAAGTCGGCGTGAATTTTGCCAAACAAGCCATCGGAGCAGCCGCGTTCTATGTCCGCCAACGCTCGCATGAACCAGAAGACCTATCTAGAGAGCACACTGGCGATCACTCACAAGAGCTGCCACCAGCGAATGGCCGTGCCGACGGCAACGACTCGAGTTACAGCTACACGCAAGAAGAGAGGTCTTATCAAGAGGCTCAGCAAAAGGCAGCGCACAGAAAAGCACGCATGTCCGAAGACAACAAGGCCTACAAGCCATTGTCAGATGATGATGAATCAGACTACATGTCCGATGATGGAAAAAGACACAAGAAAAGAAAAACCAAGAAGGGTGGCATTGGCGGGCCTCTAACGAACCTGCCGGTTGTCACCAGTTCAAAGAGGCGGAAGAAACGCCGCAATAGAACCGCCAACGACGGCCTCGATGGAGGCGCCGATGACATGAGCGGCAGTGATGACGATGATACCATGGACGTGGTATGTTTATCTACTCTATTTTTATGTTTAATATCGTCTCAATGAAGGTGTAAATCAGTCCCATTCCGCGCATCTACGGGCGTCTGTAGCACGGACATCAATCCCACCCCTATCGCACGGATCCACAGGGCGACACTCTCGAGAACCACAAGATCGTAGCGTGGACGACTCTGCGGGGTCGATGTATCCAGGTTTAGACTCCATCCCAGAGATCCCAGAAGACCAACTGCTAGCCGCCGAACAAGCCCTCCCCGTCCGACAGCTTTCGCAGGCTCGAAGGTCACGGTCGCGGACACCAGCGCCTCACACAGTCTCACGCTCTCCCGCCTTCTCAATAGGCGGCCTCCTGGGCAAGATCGTCCACCTAATCGTTAAATTATGCCTTCTCATATTCTCGGGATTCGTGTCAGTCATGAGCATGTTAACTTTCCTATTCGGCCAGGTGTTTGGCACATCTTTCGATATCCTCCTCCGCCGGCCTGTGGGGTGGGCACGCGGGTCCGGCCCGCTGCTACGGTTGTTGGTTCCCGCCCTCGTCGTCTTCGCCGCGTGGTATGCGCTACAGAACGCGTCTATCGCGCCCTACATATCCAGCCTTTCTTTCCCTTCCCGCACACCCGTGTACCAACCTCCAGCCCCGCCTGCCAACATGGGCGAATTCTCGAACCGCCTCACGACTATCGAATCGACGCTCTCTGGACTTGCGGCTGATAACGAGCAGAACAAGCGGAAGGTCGAGGACGGCGCGAAGCGGTATTCGGAGCTCATGGGACAAGTGACCAACCTCGACTCGCGGCTGGCGCAGGAGATCAGGAAAGGCCACGACGCGAATGCCCGGGCGCAAAATGCTATTAACGCTGCGGTCAGTGCCATCAAGCATGAGATGGAGGTCTTGCAGTCGCAAATGGCGGCGCAGCAGAAGCAGCAGCAGCAGAAGCAAAGGCCGGCTGAGAGCACTACGGACGACGAGGCTCGTGTCAAACTTAAAGTGTTGCAGGAGCGCTTCGCCGCTGTGGAAGGTAGCTCCAAGGAAGCTTTGGAGCTTGCTAAGAAGGCGCTTGCTGCCTCTCCTCAAGCAGCGATGCCTGGACCTGGCGCTGCATGGTGGAACAAACTGGCATCGGGCACTGGGTCGAAATCAGAGCTCCAAATCAAGTCGGCGGACGGACAAGACGTGTCAGCACTTATCACGCACCTGGTCGACTCTGCGGTGTTGCGCATTAACAAGGATGGTATCGCCAAAGCGGACTTTGCGATGCAGTCTGCAGGCGCGCAGGTCATACCCGCGCTCACATCGCCTGCGCTCGAGATCCCGAGAGGCTTCGCGACCCAGATATGGGGGCTCTTTACTGGCAAGGGCACCTTTGGCTTCCGCCCGCCGATCACCGCGCTGCACTACGATACGCACCCGGGCGTTTGCTGGCCGTTCGCGGGCACCCAGGGCCAGCTCGGCGTCCACCTCGTCGCGCCGGTGTACATCGATGAGATCACGATCGACCATGTGGCGAAGGAGGTCGCGTTCGATATGGCCACTGCGCCGCGCCATATGGAGGTATGGGGCATGGTCGAGGGCGAGGCGAATATCCAGCGCGTCGCCGAGTGGAAGGCGGACCGCGCCGCGCGCCGAGAGGCGGGCGCTTCCGACGCGGTGGAGGACGAGGAACCCTACCCGCCCACGCTGCCCAAGAACCCGGAGTACGTCCGCCTCGCGAACTTCACGTATGACATCGAGGCGCCGAACAACGTCCAGACGTTCCCTGTGGACCCAGAGATCAGGAATCTGGGCGTCGACTTTGGGATTGTGGTGCTCCGCATATTGGACAACTGGGGCCGGAAGGAGTTTACGTGTCTCTATCGGTTCCGCGTGCATGGGCAGCGCTTGAGCAGCGAGCTGCCGATGCCCTTCTCGGCAGCGGGAGTGGAGGAGCAGGATGGGCGGTAGAGTTTCTCAGCCTGGCGGCGGTCGTTGTGTGTGGGGGTTTGCCAATTGGTGTATATATTGATAAATTGGTATCCTTGATGCTGTCGCCCATGAGATTGACAGGAAGAGTCGGAAACGGTAGTGGGGGGTGGAAGTTGGGAAGTCTATTATTTTATGACTTGACGAAAGCTCTCTCTCTTTATAATATCTTATAGTTTTGTGTTACAAATTATCTCTCTATTTCTTTCGTTTTAGGTTTGAATTATTTGTTGTTTTGTTCTGGGCTCTCTCTCCTCTCTTTTACTGTCTCTTCTTCACACTCTCACCCTCGTTGTATTGGATTGGGTAGCCGTTGCCCGTATCATTATGCTCACACTCCATGCATTGTGCCATCACCACTATCATGTCGTCCTCGTCCTCCATCATTGCTGTCTTTGCATGCCCGCGACTCTCCTTGATCGAACCCATTATGATTAGCTACTTGGCCTTTTTCCCGGATAGTCTAGATTTGTCCTTTTCAATATCTCGTCTTCAGAATATTTATCTCGTACATAACCCTGCTGTACATATCTCACTCTTTCTTTCTCTTGAGTTCATGATATAATCAAAGAATTTAAGCTCATTCTTTGTCAAGTTGTTTTACCGGACAAGTTTAGAGTAGAAGCGTGAGCTAGGAGAAGCATGTCTACCAAAATTTGATTTGCACAAGTTGGAATGAAGATCAAAGCATTGTTGCAGAGCACAAACGAGGCGAAGGGACAGGTAGCGTACACTATGTATGTGATTTGGTAATTTCCTCCCAGTCTGGCACAGGGTATCCAGGTTTCCAAATATTGGTCAAGCCTCCAATAATCAAAGATCAGCGAAAGCATCCGTGGCCTACGCAAATGGGGGAATTTTCGTCATTCAACGGGCGTCAAAACGTGGGCAGGAGAGGGTATTTATAGCTTACCTCGACCAAGAGTTTCGCGATTCCGGGCTCACGAGACGAGTGTCCCGCATCGGGGACGATGTGCAGGGTGAGCTCGGGGAATACCTAGAGGGAAGAGCTCAGAGTTAGGAGGTTTACCCTGGGTGCTCGGCTTACCTTCTTTAGTGAATAGGCTGTCGTTGCCTGTTGTCAAATTGAGGGTGAGATTCTGCTCTAAAAAGCCACAATTGATCGAAACGTACGGGGCACACGACGTCATATCTTCCTTGAACCACGACCGTTGGAATGTGGCGACTGAAAAATATAAGATGAGCCGGTATCCTTAGGCATTTAAGATGAACCAACATTTTATCGATCTCTTGCGGCTCCAGCAGTTGGCCTTCCCGCATGAATCCCTACGAGGGCTTGAGTATTTCGAGGTAAGTAGAGGGTTCTATTGGTTGCTCACCTCGTTAACAAAATAATGATTCTCAATCCGTGCAAAGGCGCTGGAGGTGCCAATTATGGTGAGCCTAAGCGCCTTGACAATCTAGAGAAAGGGTGTAATACTGACTTGGCGAAGTTATCATCGTCAGCATGGGCTACATGTACAGGGTCCACATGTAATTTAGACGTCCACATCCTATATAACAGAGTAGTCAATACACAAGCTTTTGAGCGATAGATGCAAGACAACGCACTCCCACTTCGCCCAAGCTTTCGCAGCCTTGATGCGCGTTTCCTCATCCGCCGAGTTCAGCTGGGCGTGGTAAGCAAGCACCATATCTTTTCGCTCGGCCTCGGGGATTGGTGCGATGTATTCGTCCCTGGAGAGCAGGTCAAGTGGGATAGAGCGGAGGTTGATGTATGCTATTCACCATGCTTCCGGGAACAGATGGGAAGCGCCGTCTTGGTAAAAGAATTTGAGTTCGCTATGGGGTGAGAAGCGGTAGCCATCAGCGAACATCCTTCCTTGACAAGAATTCAAAAGAGCCACCTCTTTCGAAGAGTGAAGATTCCCCTAAACAATTCGACGACGTTAGCAGATATCAGGCAGCACGCAGTGTCAGAGATGCTACCTAAGTACCAGACTCTTCACACGATCTGGATGCGCCTGAAGAAATTTAAACGCGCACAAAACACGTTCTTCAGAAACGACATACCTGAGAGTATGCAAGAGAAAGTGTCGAGCCCTAAAAATTATACGTTAATTGTTGAAAATTCTTCCTGCCACATGAAACGCCATACCCATGAGCCTCCAAAGACGTGCCATTTGTCAACCTTGAGGAGCTCCCGTAGCTTTTCAATGTCCTTTACAAGGTCCCAAGTAGTATTTTCTTCTAGAGATGCGCTCCTGGGATTTTTTCATGAATAGGGATTCGATACGAATTAGGACGAGACTAACGGGGTTGACTTTCCAGCACCCCTTTGGTCAAAGAGAATGATCTATAAGGATGGGGGAATCAGCTTTTGCGGTGTAAGTGTGCTGTGGAGACCTTGTATTTGTCCGGGTTGAAGAAGCCTCGATCAGTGGGATCTACACCACCTCCTGGACCCCCTGTTTTGAAGTGATTAAGGAATATCCCCAACGCGATGTATATTGACAATGCGCACCGTGTAGGAATACGACTGGATTATAGCTGTAGAGAAAGATATCGATTGCTTCAGAGTTCATTGCGTCGTACCTGGAGCGCCATCCTTATTTCCAGAGATCTCATAGCTAGAAAGTCCAACCATAAGCCTTCAAAAGCTGTTGAAGCAAGCTCCCCGCGACGCGTACTAGAGCTTGTGGATGTCTGAAACCTCGAGCTTGCCGACTTCGAAGGGCTCTCTTGCTGGATACATGGCGTAGCGTCTTGCGAATGATAAGGGAGGAATGAAGCGTGGAATCCTGGCGAATCTGCGGATGGTTTCCACAGATCCGAATGCCATCAATGGTCAGGCATCCCGTTTTGGAAGTATGGCCTCAGACAATTATTGTTATTTGATGATGGAGCCGGGACCAAATAGCTCGTCCATATATGGCAACTCCCTGTTCGATGGTTCAAATTCGTTCTCCCCTTGCACGCTTCCTCCTTTCTACCCCCTCCAGCCCTCTTTCCACGCGTTCACTTCTATTTAAACGCGTATTCTGTATCCTTTTATCTTTCTCTACGGTCAGAATATCTTAGATTGTCACGCATCCTTTCTAAACCTATGCCAACAGACTTTACGACTTTATCAACAAACATACGAGCGACACAACACCCACACCTCATATGGCATCTCCAATGGCGCATTCGATATCACATATGACCGAGGCCTCAGATCCTCAAAGCATTACGACCCACACGAGGAATCTTTCAACGGTTTCAAGCGCTACTATGCTCACAAACAACACGACGCTCCATTCACAACCATATGAACCCCTTCTCCGTCCTATCACACCAAGTTCACGAGAATATCATGATGTGGAATCCCTACACAAGAAGGAATCAGATCGCAATCTTGCCTTGCCTCGGTGGTCACAACACAATATAATGTCGCGTGAGGGCACAAACAACGGATATATGGAAAGAAAATCTAGCTTGAATAAGCCCCTAATGCGTTTTCAAATGCGTCGATGGGGCAAAAGAATTCTGCAAACAATTATGTGTCAGTCTGTATTCCATTTCTAATCACCATTTATTGACATTAATCTTCCTAGCTCTATGGTCGATCTACAGCACCGTCCGCTATCTCCTCGCGTTTACGATCTACGAAAGTATAACAGGCCAAGTTGTGTCCCTGGTCCTCGGCACTGCAACCGGTCTTTCTTTTGCATTTTCAACATGCGGAAGCATCCTCACGATGGCTCAAAACTCGCTAATAATCCAAGGCATATCTGTCAAGACCCTTCTGTCCGTTCGCGCTACCTTGTACTACATGGCTTCTTGCTGCTTCCTTGGACCCAGTATCGTAAATTTTGTCCTCCTTTTCCTCTGGAGAAAGAGCCCCGATCTCGAACTTCAAACGCGACACCGATGCAGACTTGACGTAGATCTTGTCTGGTCAATAACAAATTCTCTCTGTAATCACAGAAACAAGCCATGGGGACGTTGGGTTGCCCTGTCAGCTCTCCGTCTTGCTCTGACTTTAATTATTATTGTGAGCACTTTGAATCCAAAACATAGAAATGATGACTGAATATTGTATACAGATTGCTTTCCACGCCATTGCGTCTTCATCCCAATTCACTCCAGGTCGAGCAGCTTCTATTAAATCATGGTTCACATACTCGAAGGATAAAAAATCACATAGCCGTTTGGAGTCCTGCGAAACACCCCTTATTCAAGGACGCTCCCAATCATCAGTGGTCATGCCGCACCTGGTCCAAGATCCTATGTTGCAACGACAAAATTCGGATGCCACCATATCCTCCAAGGCATCTAAGTCATCTCCCCGAAACCGACTTCGCAGCTCGCGCTCGCGATCGTTAGTTGCTGCAGAGGAAGAAAATCAATTACTGAGCGTACAAGATAATAGCGCCTCACCCTCAGCGCCTCCTACCATCGAACTGATCCCTCTGGAAAATACCAACGGCATTTTTGATCGTTTCAATCAGGTCCTTGCAGATATCTTCCGTGAAACCGAAGAAGCTATTCGCTTCGCGCGCTCTGACGGCGCCTCTTCGTCTTCCAATTCCGGGTCCTCTAGCGAGCGCAAAGACTCCCCAAATCAGGATGCCGAAGACGGGCATCAGCAATCGCATTACGCCAACGGCAACGACTACGATGACGATGATGACTTTTATGCCAGCGCTCCCGCACGTGTCGTCGAGGTGCATAACAGCCAGATCAACGTTGGAGAGGAGCATGTACGCGTTATGGGCGAATACGTGCGGCGCATGCCTACTATCGAGTCAGTGGGGTCCCGCGAGCGCCCTACCAGCGTGGTATCCTCGCACTCGAACGCAGAACCCACAGGCTCAGGCTCAGGCTCAGGCGCGAGCCGTCCGCCCACGCGCAACACCCTTGCGTCAACTTCATGGGCCAGCTCCGATATTTCAGGCAGCGAGCCGCGCAGTCGGCAGAACAGCCTCTCTGCACAGGCTGAGGTTCTCGCAGCGGGAATGTTTACCACAACAGAGATCGGGGAGCTCATGATGCGCGGAGACACCGTGCGCATGGTGGGGTCGCAGCATGAGCTTTCGGCCAACGATGACGTCTCGGAGGCGCTTGGGGAAATTGGGGATGGGTACGCGTCGGGAACGACGGGGAGCAGGGATTCGAAGGAGTCAAAGTCGGAGTCGACATCGGGCGCGTCGTACCATACGGCGTCGACGGGGAGCTCAATGTCGTTGGCGAGTAAGTTGGCAGACGCGACGGGCACGTCGCTGGCCCTGCCCGTATACCCCTCGCCCCTGCGCCATAGCGTGATCAAGGAGGCGTCGGAGCCTTGATCATAGAGGATTCGTAAGGACCATTGTGGATTACATTATGTCGGCAGTCCTCGTTGCACAGGGGGTCTGAATAATGGACGGGGATGCATAAGAAAGCCCAAGGATTTATTTGTTGTATACTGCTTGTTTTTCATGATATTCCTAAGTAGATTTTCCGTTCAAAACACGCATGATTGTGTTTGGTTCAGTTGAAAATGGGGATATTGACGTTACTTAAGTACAGGAGTGAGGCATCTGCGTTTTCGGCAAGTGTGTCGACCCTTTTATTTATAGCGGGGCTTTGAAAGGGGCGCCCTCATCAACTTGTACTTAAACTTCACTGTTTACCCAAAGGTTGTAGCCTGTCGTGAAGCCTGAAATCTCACAGTGCAGACCAATGGCGACGACAAACAAGACTTTCCTGGCTCTTCGTCCACCTCCAACAACCTTTAAAGACGACCCCCGCGCAAACCTCTCCGCAGAAGAGGAGAAAATGTACGATGAAGTTCTAGCGCATTTCACGAAGGCGGACACAGCATATACAATTCCTCATATCGAGAAGGATGCGGAGCTCATGGATGCGGAGAAGTTTTGGCTTTCGCGCGACTGTCTCCTTCGGTGCGTTGCGTCAGTGTTGAATATTCTGAAGGTCGTCTGATTACATCCTATTTTATGTGCATCATTCTGAACAGGAATCTGCGGGCCTCGAAGTGGAAAGTCCCTGCTGCTATCCATAGGCTTGAGGAGACGTTGAAATGGCGACGAGAGTTCGGCCTGTACGACACCGTCACCGCTGACTTGGTTGAGCCAGAGGTACGTCCCTAAATCATTGTTTTGATAGCTCAGTATACTTACTCAATATCTTAGGCAGTTACAGGCAAAGAGATTTTGTTTGGCTATGACGTCCTCGGGAAACCAGCTTTCTATATGATTCCAAGTCGCCAAAACACGACTGAAGCGACGCGTCAAATTCAATTCGCGGTGTGGATGCTGGAGCGCGGCGTAGACCTCATGGAGCCTGGTGTCGAGTGAGTTGTGCAGTCCCCGCGATTTTCCTAAAACTAATTTATATTTCCTCCAAGGACCCTAGCCCTGCTCATTAACTTCGGCGACCGGGGCAAGAACCCCTCCATATCCACCGCGCTCGCTGTCCTACACATCCTCCAAAACCACTACCCCGAACGCCTAGGTCTGGCTCTAATTATCAACGTCCCCTTCCTCGTCAACGCATTCTTCAAGATTGTCATGCCTCTGGTCGACCCCGTCACCCGCCACAAGGTCAAATTCAACCCTGAAATCTTCAAGGACGGGCTATTCACCACCGATAACGTAATGAAGGAGTGGGGCGGCGACCACACCTTTGAGTATGTTCACGACAAGTATTGGAAAGACCTTGTTGGTCTTTGCGAAACCCGGACCAAGACTTGGGAGAAGAATTGGCGCGAACTGGGCGCTAAGGTCGGCATCAGCGAATGGGCCTATAAAACGTACGACGGTTCTACTGCATCTGGTCTGAACGAAAAATCCGAGCCCATTGCAGCCACAATCCGACAATCCTCTGTTGATGGGATAAAAACCGAGGCGATCCACGCTGTCACTATGCCTGTAACACCCTCAGAAATAGAAGTGGAGCCTCGGATGATTACCGCTGAGTAGATTTTGCTTCCTGATGTCTACGCCATCTAGGACAGACTTATACCCATACATCTCCACTACTGGACAGCTATTTGGACATTTACAAATTTAATAAGTAGTGATATACATATTCCCTGGATCATTTTACACTTCATCGCTCGTAAGTTGTGAATTGCCTCAAGCCACTGACACAAATACCTGTGCAACCAACATTTGGTGTTCAATGAATAGTGCCGAATCAATTGACCTAACTATACGGGCTCGAGTATTGCACCTATGTTGCCAACCTGATATTCAAAGGCAAAGAACCATGGGGGCTGTCTGGATCTACGTGAGGTGACGCGATAGCATTCATTTTCCCATGTATTTCTTTGTCAGAGGGGGAAAACTCGAAGGTCTCAAGCAGCAGGGCCAGTACAACTTCTGTTTTAACCATTCATCAGCATCAACAAGTTGATGAGACGCGAATGGAAAACTGACTCATTTCAAGCTGAGAGAACTTGAAACCGCTGATATAGATGATTATATGTTAGGTCCACAAGTTTTTCACCTTCAATGTGCAAACTCACAAGCATGCATTTCCGCCCCCCGAGAATGTCAACCTAATAAAAGGCATCTTTAGCATGTTATTTTAACAATCCAAACATGAAACAAACCATACAAATGCTAATAAATACCAGGAATGTGAGCCTTGAGCAATAATTCTGGAAGAGGATTAAGCCATCTCTCTGGCTTCCATTCGAGGACGTCTGATCCCCAGGACTCGGGATTTCGATTGCATCGAACGATCGATATGTACACATGTGTTCCTTTCTTTATTGGTATTGCTGTTATCTCTTGGCCATTAATTCCCTTCATTGGAGTTGAAAGTGGTAAGATGATATCTTCTTGGGCACTGGTGATAAAATTAGTCTTGACATTATTTAAGTGTGTATAATGAACTCACTCTCTCTCCATAATAGAAACAGGCGGGTGTCTATGTAACGATGTAAAGTGATGTTAGGAACAACATAGGATTCGGTAGGAAGATCTACTCACAGCCGAAGTGTCTCTCGACAAATAGCATCGAGATAAAGGAGTGAAACCAAAGTATCGTAGTCAAAATCCCCGCCACCATTCTGTTGACGTGCATCCCGAAGTTCTCGTCGGACCTTTTCTTGGGCGTCTTTGTGGATGGCTAAGATGTGCAAAGTACGACCAAGAGCGCTGGAAGTAGTATCTGACGCCGCAAATGCCAACGATCTAGCCATATAGAGTAAACGCGGTCAATAGACTATGAGTAATGCTAGAGCCAACTTGATGAACATACGTCACTTGCGAGATGATCTCCTCTTATGATAGCTGTTTACTGTCCGCCGCAGTCATATTAGCCTTCACTGAAAGAGAGAGAGCGCATACAAAGTTAGCCCCGCATCTGTTTATAAGATAGGAAACATACTTAGAATACTGATAATATCTTTTCCTTGTCCGATCTGAGAAGATATTGCTTCGTCACCCTCGGCCAGCAGTTGTTTCATAGATCCCACGCGAGGTGCCATACAAGGTATTAATGATATCCTTCAACCCCTTGACCATCGGCAAAGATATTAGAAAATTGTCCACAATGAATTTGCGGAAGCGAGGGGTTCCAATGCTGACGACGATATGCATTACGAAATTACGCGTTACCAGACCTTGCGATGCTAAAGGACTGAATTCAGGCGTTCAGAGAGACGTATAGGTATGAGAAATAGCATACCTTGACTAGGATGTGATGAAGTGCCTTTGGATCGGTTACGTATAGGATGTTTCCCTGTCAGGATCATCGCGTTATTCGATGCGGAATATTATAAACTGAAAAGAGAGTGCTTGGCCCGAATAAGCCTTTGACCTTGACCACAGCACCGTCTGAAGATTAGAAACAAAAAAGGAAGTCACTATCGGGCAAGCACGAGCAGGATGAAAGAGCTCACAAGTTTTTGCTACATCTTGGTGAAACTTCCATCCTTGTGGGCTGAGAATGTTTCCCAGAGATCCTATCATCGGAAAAGTAACGAGGCCCTATGATCGCGTTTACCGCTCAGAAACGATGACGGTGCTGGACCTGGCAGATTATCCCATATTGAAGGGAATAAAAATGGGCGAAGATACTTAGAGTCGCCAGAGGAGAACCGCGAGACCGAACGAAGCCACCAGAAAAACTAGAAGCCAAACCATCGACGTAATTGGGCATGTTGGTATTCCTCTGAGAGAAAAAATTGTGAGAGGATGTTGATAACAGACCAGGACTTCAGAGGCTATATTGCGCCAAAAATGAGATACTTGTCAGTCGATACGTGTTCGATAAGTTTTCTATTGTCAGTTGATAAACATCCCTCCTGATTTGCTCCGAGAAACCAGCTCTCTTAGAAAGAGCGCCCATGATTTGTGGTGCATATATGGCCCCCCGAAGCCCGAAGGGAATATGAGCCTTCTGAATTGAGATCCAACATATAGGATGAGAAAGTTCAAGAGGCAAGTTGTAGAGACTCGTACACCCCAATAAACTCTATGCAATTCCGGGATGATCCGACGTACGAGGCTTACACCTTGCATATCGATGTCGAATCGATATCCTCTGCATAGTGGCCAAATCAATCCAACGACATAAGAATCATACTCATAATTAGAGGCAGAATAAAGGCGACCTACACATCAAAGAGAGAAAGCTAGCTTAATGTAAACATATGATTCAAACATTAGCTGTCTACTATCGTTCATGAGGGGAGCGCGAGTTGAAAAGTCCATGTGAAGGGGAGAGAACGAAAGGTATATATCTTGCTGACTTCGAAATAGGATTGTACACGGTTAAAGTATGTACGTTATTAACATGACATGTCGTTGTTTCATCACTGAGTTTTGGACGAGTCCATATTATTAGCTCAATAATCTCAGCAAGATGAGAGCAAAAGGCTCACCAGGAAGTAGTCAGGTACACGTCTCGAGACAAGAGGTTCCCCGGCCCGCGGGGCAGGATCGAATTGTAGGCTATCATAGGCATGAAGGTTATATTTATGCGTGATAAGCAGAGGAGGGAAATGTAGAAGACGCACAAGCTATATGATAATTTTTCATCTATTTCCATGATGGCAGCCTGATTGCCACATCGATAGCAGTAGTTCGGTGCGCTGAATATCGTAACGACGTTTCTATCTTGACCCCAACTATAGCCTAGAGGTATTGCAAATTAATTTGAAATTGCGAACAAGGCGGACGAATAACAATAAACATACCCTCCATCACCAATTGATGCGCTCGTGCAACAAGGGTGAGTCCGTTGTTGTGGTTGAATGCCTCTGATATATCCTGTCCGAAGGTGTATCCAGCACCACGCGGTGATATTCCCCATCCACAACGATCATCTGGGTCAGACCATAGCAAATCACACATAGGTCCTTCATGAGGCACTTCTTGCACTCGATCGATGGAACGGACGTGGTCGAGGGTATCGATAGATGGTGAAAGACCGCCATGTAAGCAAAATATCTGTTGCAGACCAAACCAATGAGTACAAGTGCTTTCGAAGGTAAGGCATCATGATCAGCCAAATTGACGTATTAGCAGTTGAACTGCTGTGCATCACACGACAGCCATTGCTGCGCTGCAGAACACAAATAAAATGATATAGATAGTGCGATTCACGTACTTGATTATCAATGAGGGCAGTGAGGGGGAGGAAATCGAAGAGGTCGGTGAAGAATCGCCAGACATTGGCATTGCCGTATTTTCGGAGACATTCATCATAGAAACCGTATACTTGTGTGATTTGTCGAGATTCGTGGTTCCCGCGGAGGATAGTCACCCGATCGCGGTAGCGTAGCTTCATTGCTACCAGCAATGTCACTGTTTCGACCGAGTAATAACCACGATCAACATAGTCGCCCATGAAGAGATAATTTGTGTCTGGTGAATTTCCGCCAATACGGAAGAGTTCTGATAGATCGTGCTGTTGGCAGGATGAGGGGGCATGAGGGGGATCGATGAAAGGGCAAAAGGGCATTCAGGAGACGAAGCTAGCTCGGACGGAATGCGACGCACGAATTGGCCATGTATATCCCCGCAGACGGTGACTGGACATCTCACAGGCTGCACATTGGACTCCTCCATCAGGATTTCCCGCGTCTAATGGAGAAAAAGCATTAAGGATCAGCATCGCGAAGACTGGAGACGCAACAGCAGAGACTCGTGTTGCTGGCTGAACGCTTATCCACACACCTTGTCGCAGAGTTTTTTGACGTCCGCTTCTGAGAGCTGCTTGCACTGACTGAGCTGTTCGATCCAGCCATCGATTTCGTGTTCCATATGTATACCGGGGTTTCTAGAGTTTTAAATGATTCAAAAGATGGTGATTGTCTGGGATTGGGGTGGAGTGATGATAATGCTGGCCCTGCCCTTGCCTGTCACAGTATGTCACAGTCACTCGTGCCCAGAATTATCACTCGCGAACGACGCGTCCTTTGCTCAGTCGGACCACTTGCTTTTCTCATCATGTCTATAGATCCAAACTCTGCGGTCTACACAGTAGACGAGGTAAATTATATGCTCATTCTGCAACATACCCTCTCACCTTCGTTCAGTATGGCAGACCCTTCATCATCCTTCGCGAACAAGCAAAGAAAACAAGGACACATGGTACAGAGGCAATCAAGGTACGTTGCTCTTGAAATCACTCTCCTAAAATCCTTATACTCTATTTAGTCTCATATCCTTGCGGGAAGAACGGTTGCCAACATCATCCGAACATCTCTGGGGCCTCGCGGTGAGTTTACAACCCCATCTTACCTGAAACTCATCTATAGTGTTGCTTCTCGTGCAGGCCTCGATAAGATTCTGATATCACCAGATGGCGAGATCACCGTAACGAATGACGGAGCAACAATATTGGGCCAGATGGAAGTCGAGCATCAAATCGCGAAACTGCTCGTTCAGCTTTCGAAAAGTCAGGATGATGAGATCGGTGATGGAACTACAGGCGTTGTTGGTGCGTCACATACGCATTTTTTTCATGCACAATATTCTTATCTATATTTGAAGTCCTTGCTGGTGCTCTACTTGAGCAGAGCGAAGCCCTCCTCGACCGAGGGATCCATCCCATCCGCATCGCAGATGGCTTCGATCGTGCATGCGCAGTAGCGATTGACCACCTCGACAGCATTTCCGACCGTGTTCAATTCAGCCGTGAAGATACTGAAAATCTCCTCAAAACTGCGAAGACGAGTCTAGGCAGCAAGATGTAAGCTCTTCGTCCTTTTCTGACACATGATTTAAAACATATTCCAGTGTCTCAAAAGAGCACACTCAATTTGCCCAAATAGCCGTCGACGCAGTGCTAGCTGTCGCTGATCTCGAGCGCCGTGATGTGCCCTTCGATCTCATCAAGGTCGACGGCAAAGTCGGAGGATCTTTGGCTGACACCACCCTCATCCGCGGAGTGCTACTAGACAAAGACATGTCCCACCCACAGATGCCTCGTGTAGTCCGAGATGCTCGCCTAGCCATCCTCACATGCCCATTCGAGCCCCCTCGTCCCAAGACCAAGCACAAGCTAGATATCACGAGCGTAGAGGAGTACAAGAAGCTGAGGGAGTACGAGAAGGAAAAATTCGCCGACATGATCAAGCGGGTGAAGGATACAGGGGCGAACTTGGTCATCTGCCAATGGGGTTTCGATGACGAGGCTAACCATCTATTAATGCAAAATGACCTTCCTGCTGTTCGATGGGTGGGCGGACCCGAGATTGAGGTGCGTCTGATTGGCTATGTCTTGTCGCGGACGGCTTATTTAACTTGGAATAGCTCATCGCAATTGCCACGCAAGGCCGAATTGTTCCTCGGTTCGAGGATCTCACAAAAGAGAAGCTCGGAAAGGCTGGACTTGTGCGCGAGATCTCTTTTGGGACAACACGCGACAAAATGCTTGTCATCGAGGAATGCGCAAACACAAGAGCGGTGACTATCTTCGTTCGGGGAAGTAACAAGATGGTACGATTCTGCCTTGCTTCTTTTCCATTTTTGTCCTTAAGTATGTGTTGTAGATCGTGGATGAAGGCAAGCGCGCCCTGCATGATGCGATCTGCGTTGTCCGCAATTTGATTGTGGATAACCGTATTGTTTATGGTGGCGGCTCTGCTGATATCAGCTGTGCCATCGCAGTTGGAAAGGCAGCAGATGAGGCAAGTTTTCTGACTCAAATTTCTGACCTCTTCATTAGCGTATTAACATTTTCTTAGATCCCATCGATCGAACAATATGCCATGCGCGCGTTTTCGTCGGCCCTTGATTCGATCCCTTTGGCGTTGGCTGAGAACAGCGGTTTGTCGCCCATTGAAACTCTTACTGATGTGCGCAGTCGGCAAGTCAATGAGAAGAACTCGCGTCTTGGAATTGACTGCAATGGACGCGGTGACAATGGTATGATAGCCTCCATACTTGATCCGATATATACTGAACCAATGGCGCAAATAGACATGAAGAACCAATTTGTATATGATCCTCTCATTTCTAAGCGACAACAATATCTGCTTGCTACTCAGGTAGGAACGTTCCTCTTAGCATCTCTGGAAGGAATATTGACACAATAATTTTCAGCTCGTTCGTCAAGTGCTTAAGATCGGTAAATTCATTCCTTTCGTCCATTCTAAATGACTAGCTGATGCGTGCATTTTACAGACGATGTGATTACAGCTGGTCAGGCCGATGATTAGATGCGATGAAAATTATATGTAGTATGCATGCGAATGCAATATTTTCCATGGACACCTCCAATCTGGCTGAGCAAGTTCTTAAGAAAGCCTCGATATAAGGTATGCACTGGGAAGGTGCTCACCTATTTCTTCCATTGATTTAGAAGAGCTGTCGAAAAATTATATCCACAACATGCAATTCTGGAGCAGCAATTCATCATTACTAATGACGTTATGCCACACCACCCTATTCTCCACAAGGAAAAATATACTGTAATTGACGAGGACTGCCTTTCCAATTTTTTTCCGATGTCATTTTTGATTGGTGTGGAGAACTTCATGGTTATCGATGATCCCTTAAGGCAAGTTGTTCTACTCTTATTCGTTCATCGTGCGTATTACTGTGTCTTTTAATGCGCAGACACGAATTCTCGGCAACTTCAGGTGTCGAGGCCGTAATTGTCATTTACAAGACCCAGTTCGACGGTGAACGGCCTAGTCCTCGGGGTCTGAATTGCAGCAGACGATGACCTCGTCGTTGAGCATATAAGATGCGTGGGAAAAACATGAAATCCGACATGACGTCATGGGGCGATTAGTCGTTATTAGAGACACCCGACAAGGGCCTTGTCTTGTCCGCTCCCATTATCATGCTCTCCACCACCCGCACCCTGTTTAATGCACCAATCCGTCGTATCGCGGCCACCGCGTCGGTGAGCTCGCGGTACAACAGTACCAGGTTAGTTTTTTGCTTCGGATGATTTCATGATCTGCACACGTCCGTCGGCTAACAACACACAGGTTTTACACCAGGTTCTTGTTTTGTCTACCCAAAAGTTAACGTGTGCTAATATCGTCATATTTCAGTACCATGCACGATAATGATCCAGAGGTACGTGAGCTCTACGCTCAGTTGATATCGACTCATTTAGCTCAATAGGTGCTAGAACGAGAGAAGCAACGTAATCTCCAAAGGACAAAGGTAGACAAAACATCTACGCCCTATGAATATGCACCCGGATGGAATGAAACCCTAGCGAGTGCTTCAGAGGCCGCTGTTAAGGTGTGTGCCAACGAACTTGTCAACCTTGTTCTGCTTTTGAGATGATACTTTAGGCCGACAAAGCCCCGGTCGACGATCCACAAACTTTGCAATCCACAACGATCAACTATTTGAAAGCCCGGCGGGTAGAAACCGACGGCGAAAGCTCAACAACTGCTTATTATTCCAAAGATGAGGTGTCTGGCCCTCTGAAAGACGCCGAGGGCAAAAACGGAAAAGAAGACGTGGTTTTCAAGCGTGGCAAAGTTGTGGAGTTGGAAGAGAAGGTCATGACTCCAAGTGAGGAAGATGTACGTCTTTGTGCTATTTTCTGGCGCTTCGCTCAGCATTGCTGATGATTATCCAACTCCGGTAGGTCAAAGCCGACAGAGGGGAGATATAAATGACCGATCACCCCTCTCGTTGTTACCAAGTCCTGGTGTTCTATATTCAGTTGTAACCTTTGTATTCAAGTGTGGTGATTTGTATCTACTTACTCTGTTCTCACTGCGGCCTCCAACAAGTTGCTTGATCATCCATATTATGGTCTCATGCCAATTTCATTGCATAGATTATGTATCGCCCTGAACAAGATATCACAACATTACAATGAGCGCTGGCTGTGATGTTGATATTGGGGCACTCATATTCACAATTTGATCAAACCGGGTTCATGCGGACACCCATGAAGGATTGACGAGAATGTACGTTTGCGGTGATCTACCTATTCATAACTAACTTTCGGATACTTGAAATCTGCGCTGAAGGGCTGTCTGAATAGCAACTTCACGACGAATTCGGATGTGTTTATTTGCCTCGGATACAGCTGCTTTAAATTCTTTACATTGCTAATACGTTCGCGCACTCATTTCCCTTCTGATCATGACATCAAGCCTTCCACTCAAAGCTGGGCGCTAAATAAACACGTCAACGCACCTCATGGCGCCCAGTTCTTTGTATTTGCGAGATACTATGGGGGTGGGCCAGAAACTTCCTGCCACAGTTCAATATCAATTTCCAGTTACTATGTATCGAGATACATGAAATAGCCGAGCACTGGCGTAAAGTCCAATACATAATGGCTTTCGACGTGCTCTATGCTATAGGCATGGTATCTCTTCTGGAAATTCTTCTCGTGGCATATAGGTCGCCGTCGGTCCGACGGAATGCGACCTGGTACATGGTCCTCATCTCCTGGATTGGAATTAGCGCCTCCAATTTGATGTTATTGGGCAAGCAAACAGGACCTAGTAAACCGAACGCGGCTCTTTGTCTGGCACAGGCTGTGATCGAATACGCCCTTCCCCACAGTATGTTGTTGAGAGACATTCCATTAAGTCATGGCACTGGACTTAATGGCATGCTTTGCAATGTTTCTTGTAATTTCTGATCGTTGGGCACTGATTCTTGTGATTCTAGTACCGTCACATTGCTTTTATTTGATACTCTCTCGAGTATCGAAGTTTTCCCCCCACAGTTCAAAGGCTGAGAATAGAGATTGCAGGCATGCGTCCACGACAATTATATTGTATGACAATATTTCTGATACCTAGCAACTCCCCAATTACTCGGGGCACCCACCATAGTGTTTTTTGCGCTCATTGTTGGAACGATCATGGTGGGTACTTCTACTTACAGCCTCAGCAAAGATTGACGCGACTGTGTATTATGTATTCAGGTTGGTGTTTCTAACGGAGATCAGGTCATGAGGCACGAGAAATATTTCGGGGATGTATTGCCATATTGTCAATTTTTTACCGTGAGTTTTGAACCCGTACAGACTTCACCCCACATACAAACCAATCACGAAACAGGAGAAAGATCGCAGGCATCGTTTGTACATGCGGAATCATCATGATATATATCCTAATAGGCAAGTTTGCTTCAGCAGACTGAATTTTACAATTTTTAGCCACTGATCCTCCTCTGGTCCGATCAGCGCTTATTTTTATCACGCTTCGGAGGCACTCTCGTGCAGTTGAGGCCGTGGGTCGAAGATACAACACTTCCATCGGCTTTTCATTGAGTCTCTTCATACGCATGACTGTGCTGGGTACATTGTTGGTCTTGGTTCTAATGTAAGCATCTATTCAAAGTCAGTGGGGAAGCAACTGATCACTGATATTTGCCGGTTACAGAGCTGCACTTGTTTCCATGTTTGAATCAAGTCTTCAAGAAGGCTTTACATACCAAAGGAGTGGTATTCTTCAAGCCATACATACGCAACATTTATTCCCCTCAGATGATGACACTAAATTATATGAAGTGCCTCTTCTCGCAGCTCTGATATTTGGCACTCAAATACTGTAATGACTCAGGCAAAAATTCTGTTTGAACTTAGGACACATTTTTTGCCGTGTTTTCCCCTTTCATTCTGATTGCAATAGAACGTAATCAGACTCCACTGCTCCAGTATGAGCAAGTAGGGCTACGCGAGTACTAGTGATAACTCTAGTGTTTGCAGGAGTATTACCGGCTTTGTGAGCACGTTAGCTCTATTCAGGCAAGGGTTTTACTATAATTATTGCCAGGGGTATTATTAAGGTTATCCTGACTCCTGAATCGGATCCATCACGTGATGGTAATTAACATTTCCCACACCTCGGTCGTCGTTCCGATTGGCCCGTGACGTTGCAACAACTTTCCGACGACGCCGCTCAAGCTCTCAAGCCTCACAGCATATGCAGTCCACCGAGCGATTCTGGCATAGCTTCACTGACAACATCTATCTTTCTCTTGACTTTGAAGATCAAGCGCGACTTACGTCGGTGTTTTTCGATGCAACGGCAGCTAGTTTGCTTATTCGCTTCGGATGCATGTGGCATGATCTTCATTGCGTTCGGAACAGCTTCCTGCCAGCTAACTTTTACAATGGGGTTCTTGTTCTGTCTACGCAAGTGTTAAAATCTACTGAGATATCAGTACCATGCGCGAGAATCATCCAGAGGTATGTTAAAGTCGACTTTCTTGCTAGAACGAAAGAAGCACCGCAACCTCAAGGGATGAGGGTAGGCAACACATATACACCCCATAAATATACTCCAAGATGGAACGAGACCTTGCAAGCACCTCGAAATCCGATTCCGAGGTGTTAATCTTCGAACCTGTCAACCTTGTTCTGTTTTGGGACGATGATTTAGGTCGATCTTAACTTTTCGAATGCCTGGTGGGTAGAAACGGACGCCGAAAGTTCATCAATTTTGAAGCATCTTGGCTTTCTCAGAGATGACGAAGGGCAAAAGGGAAAGAAGTCGTGGTTTTAATGCGCGGTCAAGTCGCAGCGGACTCGGAAGAGAATGCACGTCGTTATGCTGTTTTGTGGTACTCTGCTCATCGATACTCACGATTGTCTAATCCTGACAGGTAAAAGCCAGCAGAGCGGAGATATGAATGTCCGATCACCTCTCGCGCTTTGTACTGGAGTATGGTGTACTTCCTCTGTTTACCATAACCCTGCTAACTAACGATATCTGGTTGCTTAGGGTATATATAGCACAGTTGGACAATCAATTCGAATAAGCGCCGATCACGATGTCGACATTGGAGCACATCGAACTTCGAAGAGAACTAATTTTCGGATGCTTGATATCTGCGACAGAGGTATACTTGCCTCGGAGACAACTCATTTAAACTCTTTGCCCCGCTGGTACGTTCTCACGTTCATTTCCTTCCTGACATTAAGCCTTCCCTCAAAGTCAGACACTAATTAAGCGCTCTAATGGCGCACCTCACGGCGCCCAAGCCTTTCTACTTTCAAAATACCACAGAAGGTGCGCCGAAAATTCTTTGTAGATACCAACCTTCTCGGTGTGCAACCACAATTACTGATGTAAGTTACTGACTACAGCAACACAAGACGTACCCGCGCATACATCTTTTCCCAGGTCCCCTTCCGCCGTTCACATTGAAGTGAACTATATAGTGGCCTTCGACGTGCTCTATTTTATAGGCGCGGTATTTCTTCTCGCCATTCTTCTAGTGGCATATAGATCGCCCTCAATCCGACGGAAGGCGACCTGGTATATGGTTCTCATCTCCTGGATTGGAATTAGCGCCTCCAATTTGATGCTGTTGGGCAAGCAGACTGGGCCCGACCCTGGCATAGCTCTTTGCCTGACACAGGCTGTGCTTGAATATGCATTTCCTCCTTAGTATGTCCCATGCATTTTTTGAGCGTCAGGGCTAAAAATCTAATTTTCTTCTATTCAATTGGAATGACTGTGCAACGCTTGCAATTCTAGCGCCATTTCATGTGCGATTGCATGTATGTTGGAAGTGTGTTCATTCAATTACTATGCCAGTCTTGCTTACATTAAGCACGAAATATATGTCTTTCAGGGCTATCTGCTACTCTCTCGAGCATCAAAATCTCCTCCCAAGAGTGGCAAAAGATTGATGGTAGAGGCTACATGTGTACGTCCACTTCATGTGCGGGGTATGGTGATATCTCTTTGACTTACAGTGATCCAACAGTTGGTTGTAATTCCCATCATAGTCTTGATTGCATTTATTGTTGGAATGTTCATGGTGGATTTTGTTCTCACAATATTATCAAAGATGATTGATGACACTGTGTTCTTTCAGGTTGGATTTTCAAACCCAGATCAAGTTTCGAGGAGTGAGATAACAGGAATGTACTGCCATATTTCTGCTTTACTACCGTAAGTTCTAAAGTTATACGAATGCTTCCTACTAAAATAGAACTGATTCTGCAAAACAGGAGGAAAATTACAGGGTCCTTTTGTACCGCTGGAGTGTCCATTGTGTGCATCTTGACAGGCAAGTGTATCTTGTCATTACTTTTGAGAGAGAACAACAGAAACTGATTTTGCCAACCCTCCATTGTCCGTTGATCAGCGCTCATTTTTATCACGCTTCGGAGGCATTCCTATGCAAATAGGACCATGGGCCGAACATTTATTACTGCAACAGGTTTCTCGTTGAGTCTCATTATACGAATGACTATACTGAGCACATTGTCGGCCATAATTCTTGGGTGAGCACTGTTTCAAAGTGATTGTCATGACGCAGAGGATGCAACTGATCACAAATATTCACGACATTTTATGATGGTTACAGAGTTGCAGTCATTTCCATATTTGAATCAAATCTGCAAGAAATAATGTCAGATAAAAACTGTAGTATTCTTCAAGCAATATGTGTGTAAATTTTTGTCTTCTCCGACGATGACACTGAAATTGTATGCAGTGCCTCTTCTTGCAGCTCTAACCTTGGGCACTCAAAGGGTAATTAGAATTTCAGAAGTGGAACAAATCTCGATACTGTGATTAATGATCCTCAAATTCTGCTAAAACTTAGGACCTATTGGCTGCGGCTTCTTTTGCCTTCATTTCGATTCCAAGCAAACGCATTCAGACTCCGGTATGAAAGAAGGTGATACAAGTAGTAACGACTCTAGGCCCTAGGGTTGATCTCCAGAATATTTCTGGTTCTCTGAATATGTAAGACTTACCCGTGCAAGTTTAGTATAATTGTGTTTAAGTACATCATCTAAAAAGTCTATAGCTCTATGTACGATTTCGAATTGTAGAAAAAGTCTATAGCTCTATGTACGATTTCGAATTGTAGCTATAATCGAAATCCTGAATCCGACTCATCGCGACTGGCTGACTCTGGCTGAGTGCATCAGGAGTCATCATGTGGTGGTCACGGTAATCAACCTTTCCCACACCTCGCCTACATTGATGCTGTTGGCTGTGACGTTGCAGCAACTTTCCAACGTCCCTCACAGGAATCGCTCGCTGGACTGGCACAGCTTCACTGGTAGTGTCTCCCTTTTTCGGCTTTTCTCGACCAAATGCGACTGCAAAACACCCGAACGGTCTTTCGATGTTCAAACGCCACAGAAACGCGCCCTTAAAGTGGTCACTAGTGTCTCGAAAACATCAAACGGTCCTTCTGACATGCACACCCCAATAATGATCCTTTCTCGACCACTCAGTTGGATCCATTCGTGGCGATGTCTGATCTCATGCTATTTTCGCAACCCAGAATGATGCTAGACGGAGGATTACTCCCCTTTGATCTCACTGCGTTGCGACTACTCTAATTTCTGCGATTACACGGTCGGTACGCATAAGATAGGGCGCATGCACGATGCAGCAACGTCACGTGCTGTTACTTTTCTGTGACATGCTGACAAATACTTTGGACTTAAGAGATAGAATCAAGTCTCATTCGAGGGTAGATAGATTATATCCACCAAGTATATATATATATGTTCAATATTACTTCTTGACCTTGTCCATATTTATTATTAAGGTCTCGGGCAACATACGATGACCACGGTATCTTTTGTTGGCCCATGCTGCTTCTTTTGCTGAGAGTCCACGGTGGTAAGCTTCCATAAAGCGTCGAGAACGACGAGAAAACCTAGAGAGACTCAGAGTCAATGAAAAGTAAGTATAAATGATTTAACTTGACTTATTTTCGCATATCCTGAACAGTAACCTGCTCAAGTGCTGCAATCATATTTCTCTCGAGGTCTTCTTCCTTGCTTGATTCGGGAAAGCACCTATAAATCCGTTTTGATTTTCCCCAAACCATCTCGAGAAAATTAAGCTCGCAATGGAATTTCGGAAGGAATATGACACGGTAACCACACTGTGCGCATAGGTCCTCAAGCAATGAAGGCACATTGGCAAAGTCCGTGGCTTGAGTGGGAACGCGTCTCAAACGCGTCAGAATCATTGGTGTCATTTAATCGATTATATCTATGCCCTTTCTTTGTGTTTCCCGGCTACTGGAGTTAATTTACATGAAGGACATCCTTCTGAGCAAAACTCACATTAGATGGACTGCCATTTGGTGAATTTTCTTTCCCAAACACCTTTTTGGCTAGTGCTGATGCACTTTTTTTCAGCTTTGACAGCCTAGTCTTCTTTGTATTGGCTTCTGCATATGCTCCCAGGTTTTTGAGATGACCTAGAGCTCTCCGGGGCATCGAATGGACGAGTTTTTACGTGTAGATATACAAAAAAATATAATTATCACAGTATTTTGTTAATGGTGTCTCCAAATCGGAGGTAACTCCAAATCCAGTCGCGCAGAGGTCTAGATATTTACCGTATCTAGGACTCTGTGCGACCCTTTTTGATGATTTCTCAATTCTGCCAGCGCCATTTAGATTATCTTGATTTCAGAGGGAAATGTCACGCTAATCACGTGACGTTGCTGCATCGTGCATGCGCCCTATCTTATCTCTAGTCTACTTTCCGCTCCTTACTTTGATTGATTGCGCGCTGATCTCACCTCTGAAGCGGTCCATCTAAAGCATGTGGCTATGCTCCAGGTTGCGAACTGCCATGCCATGGTTCAAATCAACGCCTTTTGATCGTATGCATCATCATATACATCATCTTCGACTGGATTAACTAATCCACTTCTTCTGATCTGTCTATCTCAATATTCACGAAGAGCCAAGGACTCTACTAGGGAGGGCTAATTCTGCATCCGAGTCCTCGACCATTGCAGACCGGAGTTTAATAGAATTTGAGCTGCAAACCTAATCTTTCCGTGGCTGGTTCTAATGCTTGATGTCTCGGGGTGCTATGCGATCGGAGAGGAATGATTGTTGCGGTCATTTTTCTGTCAATCATAGTCTTTCCCCTAGTGATCATAGATCCTGTCCTATGCCTAGCTTAAAGTGTCAAGCAAAGAAGTGCACCCTCCCGCTTCCTATCTTTGACTCTATCGTATCTCTGCGTGAATCGATAGGTGCCCAATGCTGGAGTCTGACTCCCTAGGTCTGTCTTGTAGGTGTATTCATTCATGCCTAGGTGGGCCAGCAGCTAAATCTCACGGGAAGCCAGAACGCCAGAAGATTTCTCTACCCCGAATGTCGTTTTCATCGCTATCTTTGACGTTCTCTACATTCTAGGGCCGGTTTCCCTTCTTATCGTTCTATTAACGGCGTGGCACTCTCGTAACGTGCGACGACCGTCAACGTGGTTCATGGCTGTTGGATCCTGGGTGATCATTGGGGTAGCAAATATTGTCCTTCTGGGACATCAAACTGGACGCGACCCACCTTATGGTGTCTGCCTTACACAAGCCATACTGATATATGCATCTCCTGTTTTGTAAGTAATCAATGAGCATGTTCTACCCATATTTTGCTGATGTCACTTGTGAATAGTTGTGCATTTTCTGCGGCTGCATTTCTTTTGGAGGTAATCAAATCTTCTCGCCATTCCTGCCGTAAGGTTAATGCTGACAGAGAAAGCAGACATATTTCGCTTTGTCTCGCTTTACGTTGCCAAACTTCTTCGTGATCCGTACTCGTGATATCCTCGTGCGTATTCTTTATCTATTGATTTTATCGGTCAGTAGTAACCTATTCGACTATAAAGTTCTATATCATTCCCTGCACAATTTCCTTCTCTGTGGCTATAGAAGTTCTTATCGTGAGTCTCTTTTCACTGCCCGCTGATGTGCTTCCACTTACTCGACCTTCAGTTGGGGCTTCTACGTCCTTCAATAGTCAATAGAGATGCATCGGGGCTCTATTGCAATTTCTCTGACTCAACGCCGTGCGTAATATATAGTCAGATAAAGCCAATCTACAGACACTGACACCAGCGATAGGAGAAAGACTACGGGAGGGGCCATCATGTGTAGTCTAGTAGCTGTCTTGATTCTAGAAGGTATGTACATTGATACATTCAGGAAAGCGTTGAACCCATTATTTGTAGGATTGATTATGCTCAAATATCTGCAAACCTCGCGGGAGTCCACACAACTTCTTGATCCTGAATATTTCAAGGGTCGTGCTACTATCTCCGGAGATCATGTGGCTCGCATATTGGCCTTCACTGTCTGCGCCATAATTTCCTTTTTGTGAGTTCACAAACAAAATAATATTCGGACATTTCTGCAGACTGTTGATTCAATGAGCTAGGGTTTCTGTCGTTCAATATCTTCCGGATTTTGGAGTAGTTGAAAACGGAAAGGTCAGCCTTATACAAGCAAGCCGTGAGTATGTATATACTTAGTTCTATCTGCAACATTCTGACTCGCTCTTTTTGGAATGAAGTTCCCTGTTGCGCTAGCTTGATTTTCGGCACGCAGAGGGTAAGCAAAGTCCACCTAAAGTTTCAGAATTTCAATTTCTCATTCATGCGGTTTAGGATATTTTAAGTGCCTGGATGCCAGCTAGATATCGTAAAGCTGATGCACTCAATTATCCCTCTTTCTCAATAGAGAGCTAGGCAGGCATCCTATTGATTGGGTCGCTTCGAAGCTTCAGGCCTGCTATTACAAAGTTAATCACTAACGCGATCCTATTGGGAGCCTATGTGTCGTCATTTTAGCATCGGTGCAGCGGGCCAGATTTGTTGCTTCTAACCGCGCCACGAAGACAAAATCAGTTCGTAGTTTGGCACGGAGTAGTCACGGCTAGATTGAAATCGTCTTCATATAAGTTATTCGCCTCGGACCTTGTAGCAATATTTCTTTTGTACCATGTAAAATGACGTCTCGACTCTCTGAATAGTCGAGAGCTTGGTCAAATTTTGTATTTCTAGTCACCCTTTCAAACAATTTTCGATGGACTCAACCAGACCCAACCGCCTGGAGAACGATTGCATACCGCTATAAACCTCTAAAGACGCCGAAAATTAAAATACTATTTATAGCAATTTACCTCGTGACATACTTACTCTATTGACAGTTCATGGACCCCATCCTGACCTTGTACTTACCTCTTCTCCGATCCCTATTCTTGCGTCTAAATCGTCATTGGCCCGACTGGATAGTCGTTATCTGCAAGTCATGATATTCTCCATGACTCCCATTTTAGGGCTACAGGCTGTTGCGCAAGCTGTTTTGCCCCTTCAGTTTGCACCCTCGGCCAACTGCAGTCTGTCACCCCCCCGAGAAAGAATTTGCTAACTTAGTGGCATCGAATTCCGACATACAAACCCTTCGATATTTGTCTCGATTATTGGTGGATTCTAAATACGACGTTCAAAGGCTACAATTAGCCTTGTCGTGCCATGATAGGAAGTAGGTGGTACTAGGCCCCCGGAAGCTCCACCAAGAGCTTGACCGCCAAAATCCGGCCAAATGGGTCTCAAATCCGCAAATTCGGACAAAGGTTGCAGGGTCCTTCCTAAAATAGAAATTTTTGCTAGAATTTTTCGGAGGCGCCTTGAGGCGCCGTCTTAGAGCAACAGCCATCTAAACACACTCAAGAGTCAAGACATGATTCCTATGCCAAAAACAAAGAATATAATTCATATTATAGCTATAGTACTATTTATTTTCTGCAGGAGCTACTCTGGAGTCTGCCTCCGGGATTGCTAATCTTGAGAGTTGGCATTTCAGTAGCAATTATTGTTTGGGTTCGAGGTTGATCAAATATTCGCCAACGTGATGCCGCCGATGGCGTCAAGACTTTCTTATTGAAGGGGCTTATGAGCGCATGTGCATGAAGGTGATATTCTGCGTGAGTTGTTCCGCCAAAACAAGAGAAGTCCGGTGGTAGGATCTCATCCTCGTCAGAGGAAGCCGTCATCATTGGCGTTGCTCTAAATATCATTTAGTATATTATTTATTTGGAGTATCATATAACATATCCATCCGAGTTGCAAGGTATACACGGAGCGAAACCCAAGAGACAGAGTCCAAGTTCGCTGTCAATTGATCCGTATGTGCCAGGCAGTGCACCAAAGCTTGTCAAATGAGCCCAAACCCTCCCAAATCCGCACATTTGTGGACAAAGTTCGGCCTGCGGCGCTGAAAATTTCTCTCAAATCCGCATATTCCGGACTAAGATATGGTCATTTTGACCTCTCAAATCCGCAAATTTGCGGTTAAGCTCTTGGTGGAGCTTCCGGGGGCCTGTGGTACTCTGCTCTGGGATTCACTCTAAATTGATGCGTCGTTCTGTCGATCTCTAGCATGGGACTCGGGTTGATATTCCTCAATGGCTCGGTGAGGAACACTATCTTCACGCCGAATTGTCAGAAAGCTCCTATTGCGCCATGTTATTCGACTATGCATATCGCGATTCTTCTGGCGATTCCGAGTATTCTTACGTTGAGATTGGTTCCATCACCGTCGGCTTTATGCAACCTATCAACACATGCAGTTTTCTTCAGTATCATCAAAACGGTGTCATCTCAGATAACTCAAAGACATTTATGAAGGCACCTCATATTAACGATCCAACAGAAGTGTGACTTCTCGTTCCCTAAATGCCAACTCCCAACACTACTGGCCTTGTGCCCACCATTCGCTTTGCGCCCAAGCCAGCCACTCTTCGCATTAAGAAATCGAACAGGGATAGTTCAGATTCCGTGTCAATAAAGACGCTGCTGGAGGCCCATTGTCCGAGCCTATTCAAGGTGTACCAACCCACATGGTGGTTGTTTAAGTGAGTGCCAGATGTCGATTTGTTTCCTCTAGCTAACGCCAACCTAACAGTGGTCATCTTCAAACTGCATACAGCGTTGGAAATACTTTTTCGATGCAAAATCCCGTCTCCTACCATAGAACCCACCTACGCCTGGCCGATGGAGGAACCATGTAAAAATCGCACGCACTGTCTTATATCCGAACTTTCCTAATGGGACCTTTCTGTAGAGGTTTGGATTTTGCTCCAGCAGACCAATCGAAAGTCAGAAATGACGCCCCAATTGTGGTGATACAACATGGATTGGCTGGAGGTGTGTAGATCGAGATGATCTATTGCGGATACTATTCTGATAGTCTTCGAACAGGTTCACATGAACATTATATTCGCGAAATCTTGTCCGGAGTATGCGCCCCTCCCGAACAGAATGGCCTTGGGTATCGTGCAGTTGTGATTAACTTCCGTGGATGTAAGTCAAATGAATTTATTTCACCGTAAATTGCTCATCAACAAATTTTACAGGTTCTGGTGTCCCTATCACAAGTCCGATGTTTTATTCCGCTGGATCGACTGACGATACTCGACAAGCATTGATGTACCTCAACTACAAATATCCCGATGCCCCTCTATTAGGAGTTGGCTTTTCCCTTGGTGCAAATCTGCTGACGAGATATCTGGGAGAAGAAGGGGAACAGAGTAAACTTTTAGCAGGATGCGTTCTAGGATGTGTAAGTCCACTTCTGTTCATGGCAATCGATGCGAGATCGCTTATTATTTATCTCTACCAGCCTTGGGATCTCAAGCGAAACGGCGAAAGGTCAGCGCTACACCTTTTGATAAATCGACCGCCTATTGATCTTATTTCCTAGTCTTGTGAGCTCCTACCTCGGAAAGCACGTTTACTCGAGGGCCATGGGAGGCGGCCTTATGAGGCTTCTAAGGAGACACTTTACGGCGTTAACAAAGGATCCAGACCATGCTGTCGCAAAAGCAGCCAGAAAAGCGGCCCTCCTACAAAATCCCACCCTTGACGAATTCGACGACACCTTCACTGTGATTGCAGGAGGATCGCCGCCCCACTTCCCATTCCCCGATGTGATGGCCTTCTATAACTGGGTCTCGAGCCATAACATGCTCGACCATATTGCAGTCCCGTTCCTGTCGATAAACGCGGAAGACGATCCAGTCATCAAGCATGTCCCTATGGAAGACTCCGACAACGGACTGCTAACGATGGTTCTCACTCGTAACGGAGGACATCTTGGCTGGTTCCAATCAAGCTCACAACTAATTGACCGCTGGACAACAAAGCCAGTATTGGAGTGGATCAAGCTCATGAGCCAGGACGTCGTTCACGAAGCAAAACCGCGACCTGCAATTTCAATCGACGAGGATGGATTTTTACGCGAAGAAGGCAGTCCGACGTTAGGTTGCAAGGTTTTTGACGAGAGGGTGATCCCTCCTGATAGTTATACACCTGAAATATGGAGGTATAAATTGCTTCCAACTATTCAGTCTCTTGCTTCGATGCTTCTTTGGGTGTAATATATTGCATGGACTTTGAACAGCTTCATTCACGCTAATGTCATGACCATCGTACTCTAATCGACCTCCACTGCAACTCCACTATTAGATAATTCATCAATGTCGAAAACTGTATAGTACTCACTCTAGCCCGTACTAGTATAATTACCGACTTACGTACTTCCTCTATCTCGAATAAAGCGCGCCCAATGGCTTTGACAAGGATATCACGAGCTACTCAGCCTACTCTTACCGCTGGCGCAGAGTAAATTATAACAAAAGGTTGACAAAAGGCACAGCCGTTGCGTTGTCCATACTACTTATCTGTTGGTTTATTTAATCTTTGGGGGGAAGAAAACAACGGATCTGAGTGTCCGGAGCAGAGTTAGAGACTCTGGTCCTGCAGGTAGGAAAGAAATCAAATGGCCGACTCTGGGTCTTGCCGAAATGCCGACAGTTTGGACGCTATTCGGCTTTCAATGCGCCTTTAGTCCCACCACCTCGACCAGAAGTTGTACAGCAGTTCATATAACTCACATTCGCAGCTGCATCTTCTCAATGACGCCGGCACACAACGCGACAAAGTCTAGAATTTCCTACATTAACATCGAATTCGAAATATCAGAGTGTGTCCTTAAAAGTTAATTCGCATGGTTGAAAAAACCTTTACCCGATCCGAGGAGTTAGCATCAAGATCGAGGCATACACACTATCTACGACAGGTAGTCCTGGACATTTAAAGGCGTGGATTTGCACCAGAGAACAATTTCGACGTTGTTCTGTCGCACTCCAATCATGTTGTCCATATTCGAAGATAGTCCGGAATATGTCGAGCGCACGAAAGTTCCCTTCAGACCAACCAAGGTGTGTATGCTGACTTACTTCGCCGATTTCGAACTAAAAGGCTTACACTCTTCTAGGTCACCCTGTCTGAGATTCGAGCAGCGGTGCCAAAACATCTCCATGAACGGAGCACGATCTACGCAATCTACTACACGATTCGCGACGTGCTGTTCGCATACGCCGTCTACAAGCTGGGTTGGATGATCGATCCTTTCTCGCAGAGCTTAGTCGAAAATTATGGGATATCGTCAACTACGTTTTCTTTCGTTAAATGGTCTTTGTGGTCTGTCTATTGGTTTAGTCAGAGCGTCTGTCTGGCTGGTTGGTGGTGTCTTGCGCATGAAGCAGGTCACGGAACTCTGTCGGATCACAATTGGGTGAATCACGCTATTGGATTCAGTCTGCACACAGTAAGTGAATAAAAGAGCTCTATCGTGGGTCCTTACCTTGAAATTCAATCCTAGGTCATTCTCGTCCCATATTATGCTTGGAGATCTACCCATCGCGCTCATCATAAAGCATCCGCATCCATTGAACGCGACGAGAATTATGTACCTCGTACTCGCTCCGACTACAAACTCCCCCCACGGTCGGTCGCCAAGCTGTCTGATTATCATGAAATCTTTGAGGAGGCTCCTTTCTACACCTTGAGTCGCATGCTCCTCATGCAGCTAATCGGATGGCAGTTTTACCTCTTCAGAAATGTCATGGGATCTCCCAGATATCCCCCTGGTACGAACGTGAGGCATCGAATATCTTTCGTCGCCTTCGCAGCACTGACGAAGTCGAATTTCAGCATTTCCAACCATCTTCTGCTTTATTTAAACCACACGAGAGAATTCCCATCATTATCTGCAATATTGCTTTGAGCATTATGTCGTCCATACTTGTTTGGTGGACGAGACAGGTCGGGTTTTCCTATTTCGTCAAACTCTATTTGATTCCCTACATTGTGAGTTCAAGTTCAGTCTTTTCCAGATGAACGAAAGTAGCGAAACTCATAATTTTCTTTAGGTCACCAATCATTGGATTGTCATGCTCACTTATCTTCAACATTCAGACCCCACTATTCCCCATTACCGAAACAGCCAGTGGTCATTTGTCCGTGGTGCCACATCAACTATTGACCGCCCATTGCTTGGTTTCATCGGTCGCTTTTTCCTCCATAACATTTCTCATGATCACGTAAGAAGGCAATCAAAGTCTGATTTTTTCGCCCACTAAACCCTCTGTTCCGATCTGCCCAGGTTGCCCATCACCTCTTCTCTTCGACTCCATTCTGTAAGTTACACCCCTCTACATATCATTTGAGATCTGATTTCTACTTGGCTTTTTCACACAGATAATCAGCCCGCTGTGACCGAAGTTCTCAGGAAAGTCCTGAAGGATGAATATTATTATGATAACACCGTGCGTCTGACACCGCTGCGTTAACTTTTTATCTAAGCCCTTATCGCTTCATTTTTAGAACACTTTCCGCGCTCTCTACCGCACATTCACACAATGCATATTCATCGAGGATGATGCTGATATCGCGTTCTACAAAAACCGAGGTGGTGAAGCAGCACGGGAACTTGCTCCTGATGCTTTAGACTACGCTCCTAAAAAGATGGATTAGGATTAACGAGCCTTATTCAAGGTCGCCGAAGGAAATGCTAGGAAAACCTCATTCACTATCTATAATCTCTGTCGACCAGTATACGAGGAAATGAATCATAAAGTTCACAAGCATACCACGCAACAGAGCTAGTGATATTCGCATGAGATGAACACACCATTTCCAGTACGCCGCATCTTGAATAATGATGATTTTACTGATGAGAAGCCAAGAAGTTGTATGTAGCACAGCATGGTTTTGTTCAGAGACAGAGGCATTTAAATTCATTTGAGGCCAGCTTACGATGTCAGATTTCAACGCTTTTTAGCAACAGGAACCTTGTTTGCGAACATGTCGCATTGGTTCATCTAATTCATATTTATTTATTTATTTTCTTGCTGACTGGTTGCTTCCTAGTAGGTTACTTTGATGATGAGTTGATTATGGTGAAAACCCCGCGCACTTGGGTTGTCGAATCTGCCAGACGTCAAGGTTTCAGTCAGCGATTCTATCAATAGAGTGGGGACAGATGTTGCGTAGAGAGAATGTGGGTGATCGCTACAAGGTGTGTACGGCTCTCAATCGATTCTTGTTCTCTCCCCTCATGTTCAACTTTGCTGGTTGATCCAGTCCTGTTACGGTCCTCAGTCTGCTTCTGCTTCATCCAACCTTTGGACTCTGAGAGTCCACTCTGGATCACAAACGCCTGAAGATGGTGAACAGCTTCGTCGAAGGAAGATTCCGTTTCGGACACCCACTCGTCCATAGAGGTACGAAATTGTTTTGACTTGTTCTCGATTCTGGCACTGACATCATATGCAGTCTTTGGCCGCGATGGAGGCGGCGCAGATCCAGTCGTTCATTTCATTGTGGCATTTGATACTCTCTACGTGATTGGGTTAGCATTTTTGGGAGCGATTTTGTTCACAGCGGGGCGCTCTTTTCATATAAAACGAGCGTCCACTTGGTTTATGTTCATTCTATCGTGGTTCTTGACGAGCCTCTCCAATTTGTTGATATTGGGCCAACAAACTGGTCCGTCCCCACGAGCTGGTGTTTGTTTAACTCAAGCCATGCTTATCTACGCTATGCCGGTATTGTGAGTGGTAGAACAAAGACGAAGAAACCCCGCTCACATTAGGATCTGTTTCGATTTAGTGCTTCGTTGTATGCTGTAGCGTTTCTACTGCAGGTAAGGTTGTGCCGAGAATAACTTGCGTGCGCTTGACCCCAGCGAATCCTAGGTTCATCTCTCCATTCGAAACGCCGTAAATGGGAGTTCTATGACACTGCAACGAATGCAAATCATTATGGTGTGTGTCTCCCTAAACTCGTACTGATTAATTCACTAACACTGACATTCTAGATCCACGCTTTGCCATGTGCTTTGTTCTGTGCAACACTTATCGAGGTTTTGGTTGTGAGTCAAATTGCAGTAATTTATCAGCAGCCAGAAATATTCTGAGTCATCCGTAGTTGGGCCTTTTGCACCCAGAGACTGTTGAGAGGCATCCATCTGGGATGTATTGCCATCTATCCAATGTAGTCCCGTATGTTCACTTTTTCTCTCTCTCGAGGCGAGCTCATTTTCCCGGCATCCAGAAGCCAAGTCACTGCAGCGATGACCATTGCTGCTATGATAACCTTCTTGATACTGGGGTGTAAGTCCGTCTTTAATATCTAGCACCACCCGTTATCCTAATATAAGAAAGCGCTGGTATTCTTTGGGCTTCGACGCAAGTGGCAAGCGGTCCAAGCAATATCGTCGAAAGTGAACAATCAGCCTCAAATATCCCCCGACGTGGCAACGCGGGTCCTTATATTCAGTTTCTGCCCTATCATCGCATTAGCGTGAGTTTCTGCTCGAAATCCATTGAAGTTAACTCACTTGCCGTTACCGCATTTGCAAATTTTTTTGTTCAGAATATCGAGTATTCAATATATTCCGCGCTATGGCGCTAATATCGCAAGTCAGATAAATATCCTGATGGCCACTCGTGAGTATCAATCATATCGTATATCCTCAATGAACTGTTGACGAAGCGGTTTTAGTACCCATTCTTGCTGGCCTAATATTTGGGACCCAACGGGTAGGTTCGCACGGTATAATCTCAATGATAGAATGTTGATTCCAAACTTCTCAGGATATTTTGCGTGTGTGGATGAATTGCGTCCAAAGGAATAAGAATACCAATTATGTTTGAAACATTGACAATACATGTACTAAGGTGCATGTCCTATTATCATTGACATGTATTCTCTGTTCACTGTGTTACTGGTACCTAAAGGAGATAGAAAATTAAGCGCCCATAACCCCTGATTGTCATGGTGCATTGATCCCGTCGCATACGCGGGCCATTTCTATGCCCCCGGAATTTCATATTCCGCGATGTGCTATCTCGGTAGAGTAGAGGGACCCTTCCAGAGAACAACTGTTTACGGATCACTCTCTTCATTTTTTGACCATGCTGCAAAGTTTAAACATGGCGTTGAGACCGGACAGGACCTTGAAAATGGATAAATGGATAGCCTGGCCGATTCATAATGTCTTTGTATCGTCATCAAATATCAGATATTGATGTCAATGGCCTTCGTTGATATGAAACCAACGGAAAATTATAGTTCAGAGGCATGTGCAATGATAACCGGCAAGATTTTCGTGCGATAATCATGATTTATTTTGATGGAAGTCGAGAGGAGTGGGAATCGATAGTAGTGACGCTCTTGTTCGCATCCACAGGTAAGTACTTTCAGGTTTACCTGTACAAGGATGGAGACAGATATTCAGAACGTTCAGACTCCAGCTTCAACTTCGTTTCGGCGCGTTTCTGGATCAGCTTTGATAATATTCAATGTGTGCTCAGCCTGCTGATTTCTCTGAATTTAATCACATATCATACGGCTTCATTTTCAAGTTCACCCAGGCGAGAATGGTTGCGCAGGGAATTTTAGAATCTTGATGAGTTCTAGCTTGTGATGGATGCTATATTTGAAGTGCCACAGATTTCAAACGTCAGTAAGTACTACCATTATTAGAATTCAATTGAGCGCCGATGGTTGCGTGGGTCCGACTCGTTGTGTGGATGATGAATGTGACACTCCCAACCTTGTCTTCGTCCAAAGCTGTCAACGCTGGTCGAACCAGTACTTTCATCCTTCCCCCTTCTTCTGTTCTATTGGACTTTCAACTCTGGTAGTAGTTGGCAGCTGGACCGCGAACGCTTTAATGTAGACTCCAATGGTGATGGATCATAGTAATAGCTTCATTGGCCTACGGAAATTCCGTTCATTGGCTCATCGAGGTGAGAGTGTGTAGACTCATTCTCAATGGTTGGCGATGTCATTGAATGCTTTTTAGAGCACGATAACGGAGTCTTTGGCCGCAATGGAAGCTCAATAGACCCGTCCGTTCACCTTATTGTGGCATTCGACACACTCTACATTGTCGGGGTATTATTCTTGGGAGCCATTCTGCTGACAGCGGGGAGGTCTTTCCATATCAAACGATCGTCCACCTGGTTTCTGTTTATTTTAACGTGGTTCCTGGCAAGCCTCTCCAATTTGCTGATATTGGGCCAACAAACTGGACCATCCCCTAAAGAAGGGGTGTGTCTAGCGCAGGCCATGCTGATTTATGCAACACCTGTCTTGTGAGTTCTTGGATCTATATACGAAGGACATATTCCCCGCCAACCGTACGCTCCCTTTTCGTGCAGTAATTCGACGTCTGCCATTGCGTTCTTACTGCAGGTTAGAATATTTAAAATCGGCTCAATATCTGCGAACTTCTGACTTGAATGCGAACGACAGACTCATCTCTCTATTCAAAATGCCATCGAAGGGAATGGGATTGGACTTCAAAAAAGGCAACTTATTATGGTACAGCGATCTACAGCTTTTCAGCATGCTCTGAGCCAGCACCAGCTAACAGAGGCCTCTCCACTCTAGATCCATTCATTTCCGTGCATCTTATTCAGTGCAATACTTGTCGAGGTTTTGATTGTAAGTCAGTTTGTTGCAATTTACAAGCAGTATAAATATCTGAAACTTATGAAGCTGGGTCTTCTGCATCCCGAGACTATTCAGAGAGATCCCTCTGGGATGTATTGCCATTTGTCGACTACAATTCCGTATGTTATCAATTTCTACTCATTGACCTCGCGAATAACGTCCGTGCTTTTTGTAATCTCCAGGAGTCGAGTGACTGCAGGAATCACCATATTTTCCATGATAATATTCTTGATATTAGGATGTAAGTATACTCATCTCTTGGATGAATAAATACTGACCGTTCTCGCGGCTCACCTGAGATAGCCAGACTCTTCTTCCGGCTTCGACGAACATGGCAAGAAGTGTCATCCAAAGCAAATGGCCAGCCCTTGATGTCCCCTGACGTAGCGACAAGGGTCCTTGTCTTCAGTTTATGTCCAATAATTGCATTAGCGTAAGTTACTATTCAACGATTCAATGCTTTAGCTTTTCACTGACCAAGTGGATAATAAGGCTATCATTTATCCAATATGTACACAGTGCCGATGATTCACAGCTAAACCTCGTTTTGGCGGTTTGTGAGTATAATTTACTTAGAGAGAATGTGGTTATAGTAACTAATAAATGAACATATCCAGTACCCATTATTGCAGGTCTTATATTTGGAAGCCAACGAGTAAGTCGAGATTTCGCAATTTGTGTGCATAGACTCAGAAGACTGAAGAGATTCCTTCAGGATATTCTTAGGGTCTGGATGAATTGTGTCCAGAGAAAGAAGGGGAACGTTGTTGTTTGAACTAAGTTTGTATTAAATAAGTTGCCCCCATAGGCACTGTATGTAGTCTGAGATCAGATAGCGTTGACAGGATCATTTAAGCGCCCGTAGCCCCGAATGTCGTTCAGTTTTTGCGTTGTGTATTCTGGCGAAGTGCTTTGTTTTAATTTTTTAATATGACACTTTCCTTCTCGGTTATACATGTATCAGCAGCGAGTCTAAGAAAATATAATATTATTGTGTAAAGTACATCGACCTTTGTACTGCTAGTTCATTTTCTAGTGGAGTGTATCAATCAATCCTGTGTGTACCGGCCATGTCCGTTCTGATCAGTTCAAAAATAACTTAGAAGGACTAGGGGGGCTACAAAATTCTTCTCCCTGCGGTTTTTCTGTATCATTCACTTCCTCAACTTAAAGATCCACATTCGACAGCCAGATTCCTCGATTCGTCTATTTATAGGATGCTTAACCAAACAAGTGATCACAAAAATCGTAACAACAGTTTCCAACTCGTTCGACGTCATTACTAGTACTTGTACTCACCTTCTTCAATCATCCTTCAAGCTTGATCGGATTTGTCTATTGCTGCTCAAACATCCATGCATCATGTACAATAATCATCGGACGACTCAACCGCCCCTTCCAAATCAGCCCCCGAGGACCCAGCCTCAACCGGCAGCACCACCGGGAGTGGCATATCATAGCTCATTTCCAACCGGTCCATCTTCAGATTACACTTTCGAAGTGACTCCGCCAGCGTACCAGGAGGGACTTCAGAATCCTTGGGATCTTTTAGCTCCTCCTGTACCACCACCACGTCCCCGCGTCCAATCGCTGCATGCTTCGCATCTTCCAAGGCTTGATACTGGGATACAGAGCAGAGTAGCCTTCCCGGAACCCACTTTCTACGGATCACTTTCTCCAGCTCAGAACTTGTCACCTTCCCACACTTTATCGCATCATCGCAGCAAAAGTGATTTTAGAAGCACGTCTACCTCGAATAGTCACCGACCCAATAACGCGTCAGTGGCTTCCTTCGCATCATCCTACAATGCGCAAGACGAATACGATGACGAAGTACAGTAACTTTCTGTTCATTATCTATGTCGTATTCATGATCCATTAAATCTCAGGCATACGACAATACACCAGGAGCGTTGGCGAAAGGATTGGCTGATCTGTCGTATGTATTCATAAGGTTCTTCCTTCAATCTTGTCAAAACTTCAATTCTAGTCCTCTAGCATCAGCTCAGAAGAAGCGTTGAATCGCTTTCAGGCCGGAAAATTGGCCGAGAACGATCAAGAATGGCATCGCCTAGTTCCAACAGAAGCTCAAGAGGCTCTAGGAAAACGGGAGGTCCAAAGGCAATCCGTAATCTTTGAAGTCATAAAATCAGAACGGGAATATGTGGCCGATTTGGAAGCGGTTCAAGATGTCGGTTTCAAGTTTTCCTTCTTGTTGTTACTACATCTCTGATGTACCACTCTTCAGATATTCATCAAGGGCCTACGCTCGGCCAATCCTCCTATCGTTCGTGAATCGCGTCTATCCGCATTTATCAATGAATTATTCGGAAACCTTGAGCAAATCTTGACCTATCACCAGCGCATCCTTGCCGCTCTCTTTGCGCGCCAACGCGAACAGCATCCATTAATACAATCTATCGCAGATATTATTTTGGATAGTGAGTGAATCATGGAGATGTTCTCTTCTCATTACTCACGCAGACAACGTTCTCAGCGACACTTAGAGCAGACTTTCGTGCAACTTATGAAGTTTACATCAAGCATTATCCTCTAGCAGAGTCCCACCATCGCAAACAACTCAAACTCAATCGCGCCTACGAGTTATTCATTCATTCCGCTTCTAATGACCCTCGAATACGAAAACGTGACCTAATCACATTCCTTTCACGTCCTGTCACGAAACTTCCACGTCTAAATCTTCTGCTCGAACAAATACTCAAACTCACGGAGACAGAATTCAGTCATCCTGATCTGGAGACTCTCCCAATTATCCAAAGTATTTTGAAAGACTGCATCAAAAGTACTCAACCAGGTATCGAGGCTGCTGAAAGCAAAGTGAAATTTTGGGCGCTGTGCGAAAGCTTGGTCTTCCAGAGAGGGGAAATTATTGTACGTCCTGGAATGCCTTATTGTGAGTCCCAAAAACTAATGGGGCGTAGGATATGGATCTTTATGATGAAAGCCGATCTTTGGTTTATACAACTGCAGTGCTCAGACGAGTGCGGACGGAAACAGGATTTTATGAGAAATGGTCAGATCTAGATGCAGCGCTTCTGGACAATTACTGTAAGCTTATAATTATCATCATTCTAACGGTACATATTATAATCTAATTCCCACTTGCGGATATTCCAGTCATTCTTACTCGCGAAGAAAAGCGGCCCAACGGGGCAATAAGGCGCCTCCTCATGTCCCGAGTTCGTCGCATCTACACCACTCATGGTTGTTGTATCGGAATGCTGAATCCTTCTTTAGCCAATGCCACTCTCTTTTCTTCGCCTAGGGTCATTCAATTCACCTCCAGAAACACGGCGGGAGAGAGTTGATGACGGAGGTCTCCTTGACGGCTGGCGGACCCAATCAGTCCCAATATACCCTTTCACAATATACCATGCAGGCAACAAATCCACCCGGCGGTATACGCTGTATGTCACGAGTGAGGCGCAGCGGAAAAAGTGGTACAATGCCTTCGTGGATGCAATAGGAGTGCACAAGGTCCGACAAGATGCTAATATGGTCTGTGTAGTCTCGCGAGCTTTTTATTGCTGGGGACTGAATTGTTCATTACAGTGGTTTAATCCCCAAAATATCACAGACGGGTTCTTCCGCACGCCACCGAGGGATCCCTCTCGCCAGTCTAATGCAGTCATTACCTCCAGGATCAGATGTGCAGTCCCATACAGTGCGAAATATTTGTCTGCTATCAATTATCGATATGATTTTTGACGCTCTTTCATCTGTAGTGTACGGGTCCCCGGGTCGGAGATACCTCGCTGTTGGGTGCGGACCTGGAATCTACGTTGGACCTGCAAATTCAGAAAGTGAGTGGTTTTACACATGTATGTGAGAGTCATGCTGACATTGTAACTAGAATTTCGACGAGTTCTGACCCACAAGAACCAAATATCGCTGGCAGCTCTAACAACCTGGGGAGACAAGGTTTTCAATCGCCTTGTCGTGCATGTGGATTCGTCACTCCTATCTTATTCCCTTGATATCCTTACTCGATTATCTCTGGGACAATCGGACACAAAGGCTCTTGATGCCACCATGGAACGCGTCGGGGGTAGCGACATGAACGTCACCCTTTTCAAGCATGTCAACGTTGCTGGGAGAGCACTTCGTCAGTCGATTCTATTGTCATTTCTTTGCATGTTCTGACGAACGATATTCTGCAGTCATTTGTGCATCAAAGCGGCGAATGACGACATCTTTGAATCTGCACGTATTTGAAGCTCTTAATGCAGCTGAACTCTCCATGGTGCCAAAGAGATCAAGCACGAGTATCATGAGAGCTTTCAGGCCATTTGGAGAGGTGCGTTAGCGCATTGCTTCTCTCGCCCGTAGCTAATAGTCCGATACTATCGTCATTAGCCGGGATACATTCCGAGGGATGCGTCTGACATCGTTGGTTTGTCAAAAACGATCGGTGTATGCACGACAACGAGTATCATCACACTCGACCCAACAAAGTGAGCAGTTTATGCACAACGTTCCAACATCCAATGCTGATGCTGGGTATTTTATCCGCTTTAGCCTTGTCCAGTCTGCAGTGACTGTCGTACCCGAATTTCGGGATACGAGCAATGATGAGTCAATGGCCAATCTCAAATCGCGTGCGGAGGACCTCAAGCCGCTTGGGTTCGTCAGGGCTAACCCGACCGAATTATTGGTGATTTATGATGGTGCGCATTCTATACTTTGTAGTAAAGCCCTGAATTTGAACATAGTTATCCAGAAATCGGCTTCTATATCGACAAGCACGGCGTCCCAGCTCGGCGCTGCGGGTACATCAAGTGGGAGGTCAAAGCCGTTTCGTATGCTTATCGTAATGGGCACCTCTTGCTTATATCTCCCGAATTCATCGAAGTCCGCAACATTATCACCAGTCGCCTCGTGCAGGTCATTGAGGGACGGGACATACGTCTCCTGTATTCCGGGCCCTATATGGGCAAGGAGGATCCGATATTAGTTGCGATGCAGGGAGGGAAGGATGATAAAGATGGAGTGAGTGATAAGATTGTGGAATTGACTGAGACGGAGGAGATTAGTCTGAGGACGCCTACTAATGGGACGTCGTCGATCTGGGATGAGTGGGATATGTGAAGACATTATATTCTATTTTATGGATTTTTATTGTTATTATAATCGAAATGGATGTACTGGTACTGTATGTACTCTATAGTGTAGGATTTTATACTTAATTTCTTTTCTGCCCAACGTCGAAGTGGGTTTTCAGGCAGATCGTCTGTCATACTCCATTTAGGCGCTCAAAGTATGGAAAATCATCTAATTTAAGTCCCAGAAAACAACACAGAATGCATATTTAACAAGCGATGCGATATAACCTACTCCTCTTCCGCCTCTGTGGTCCAAACCATACACAGACCATCATCGCCTCCGCTGACGATGACAGAACCATCCAATCCCATCGACGCCGCAAGCACCGGTCCGCGATGACCTGTATGCGTGCGTAGCGCAGTTCCGTCGCGCGCGTCCCATGTTTTTAGTGTCTTGTCTGCGGACGCAGAGATAACGAGATATGACTTGGGTGCGGGGTGCGCGATGAGTGCGGTGACAGCATCCTGTAATTGTATCAGCATCGAGAAAATAAGATCGGAGATCTTAAAAAACGAACATCGTGTTGGAGAAGCGTGCGCTGACGCATAGTACTCAGGTCCCAAACTAGCGCCTTACCATCGGTAGCGCCGGTCACCACTACACCAGGCGCATTGGTGTCGACACCTGTCAGATCGACAAAGACGATCGCTTCGATGCTCTCGCCCTCGGTATGTCCCCCGAGAGCGTTGACGACCTTTCCCTTGCTCAAGCTGACGACGCGCAGACCGCCTGCGGCTCCGCCGACTACGGCGAGCGTCGAGGAGGGATTGACGGCGAGGGAGGTGACGCCGTCTAGGTCGAAGCGCGCGTCTTCGGGGCCAAGCTTGAAGACGGGGGTGGAGGAGCGTGGGTCCCAGAATATTAGGTTGCCTTCTTGGTCGGCGGTGATGATGCGTTTGCCTATTGGTGGTTTGTGAGTTTGTAAGAGAAGGAGAAGAAAGGGAGAGCGTACCGTCTGGGGTGAATTCACCGCAGTTTACTGGGCCTGAGTGACCAGAGAAGACTTGCATCGTGTTTCCGGAGGGGACTAGAGAGCGCGTTGTTAATTCTTAGATCCTGAGAGAGGATATAAAATGACATACGCTGCCATAGCCAAAGGGTGGAATCATTCGAGCCGGCCAGTAAAACAGACCCCTTGGGATGCCATCGCAAAAACTGCAAAAAATATGCTTTATTAGCGAGGAATGACTTTAGAAAAAATTGGCGATTAACCATGACTTCATCGGGACCCTGGAGTTCTGTCAAAAACTCCCAAGTATTGTAGTTATCCTTGCCGACTCTTCTCCAGATACGGATGCGACCATCCATGCCACCCGTCGCGATCATTTCACCATCGGCGCTCCATGCCGTACTCGTTACACTGTCGGTGTGCCCAGTCAATTTCACGATAATTTCACCGTCTGTGATATCCCAGATGTAGCCCAGATCGTCTTCGCCTCCAGACGCGGCGAGCGGTTGTGTAGGATGGCAAGCGACGGCGAAGACAGATGCGGCATGCGTTTCGAAATGCTGCACGGATATATCTTGGATATTGCTCGAGGACCCTTCCGCCAGATCGCCGAGGGTATCTTCGCCTTCGCCCTCTTCATCGTCATCTTCGTCCATGGGGTGGTCGCCGTCGTCTTCTACCTCTTGTAGGATATCATCTTCGGTGATGAATTGCTCGCCTTCGTCCTCGTCCTCGAATTCGTCTGCGCGCAGCTTTCCGGAGGACATTTTTTGGTGGGGTATCAAGTTGAAATCGGAGAACTGGAGGCGACGCGCGGTTCCTTATATCAAGCGAGCGCTTCGGTGCCTACACTGAGTCAAGGAGTAGAGATTATGTGGACTCTGCGCTCGCTGACCAAGTGCGCTGACAGATGCTGAGATAGAAAAAAGTGTCTATATCGGGTGCAGCACAGCCACGTGCGTTTGTGATCGGCTGGGAACAGGCTGCTCAGAGGCCGACGGCCACAATGTCCTGCCAGAGCTCCCATTCTCAAGCAGCCTCGGACTCGTGGGGACTGGCCTGCGCCGGTGTGAGATCTCCCCCATGAAACCTCCATTTTGCTCAAGAAAGATGGCTCAGGAGCTCGGGCAACCAGCGGAAGAATCATGACCGAGATTCGATTACCAAGCAATATTTAGATCTCCACGTCAGTGCCAATTCTGCGCACGCTTCCTCACCTTTCTTCATTATCCCGCCATGTTGTTCTCTTTTTCTGTCTTCGTATCGGCCCTAATAGCGGGCGCCAGTGCTTCGAACGTGCTCGAGCTCACTCCGGATAACTTTGACAGTATCGTCGGACAGGGCAAGCCTGCCTTGGTTGAATTGTATGTCATTTGCGGATGTATACCTGTAAATTGCTAAAATTGACTTTTGTAAACCTCCAGTTTTGCCCCCTGGTGGTACGTTGCTTGCTTTCGAACATCCATGGACTTATGAACGCGTGAATTTCTCGAGATTAGTGGACATTGCAAGGTGAATTCTTTAAGGCTTGTTCGGAAGAGAAGTTGGCTAATTAAGCACAACAGAACCTTGCGCCCGTTTACGAAGAGCTGGCAGATGCCTTCGCACATGCCAAAGACAAAGTAGTCATCGCCAAAATTGACGCTGACGGCGTAGGAAAGCCTCTGGGAAAGAAATACGGTGTCACTGGATACCCCAGTACGTTTGCCAACATTTCCATCCTCTGCATTCGGCTAACATTTAACGCTTAGCACTCAAATGGTTTGATGGGAAGGGTGACGACGTCAAGTACGAAAGCGGACGTGATCTCGACAGTTTGGCTGGCTTGTGAGCACTTCTCCGAGAGCCCAAGTAGTCGAGGACATTAAACGACTCCTCTTACAGCATCACGAGCAAAACTGGCATCAAGTCGAAGATCCCCGGACCTCCCCCAACAGAGGTGACCATCCTTGATAACAACAACTTCGACCAAATTGCCCTGGTTAATTTATTTCTTGGTTGTTGTAGCCACAGGACTAACGGTTATTATTAGGATACCTCCAAAAATGTCCTCGTCTCGTTCACTGTAAGCATAGCTGCTCAGTCCTTTCGTATCAACATCTCAATTCACCTTATTAGGCCCCTTGGTGCGGTCACTGCAAGAACTTGAAGCACCACTACGAACAAGGTAAGTTTAAAACTCCTTTTGCGAAGTCCATCAAACTGAATCTTCGATAGTCGCCAAAACTTTCAATTCGGAGAGCGATGTAACTGCAATTGAATTGTTACACTTGGTTCCCTGCTGATATTTGATATTCCTTAGTGTGTCGTTGCCAACATTAACGCCGATGACAAGAAGAATACGCAAATCAGCCAGAAATACGAGATTAGCGGATTCCCGACCATCAAATTCTTCTCCAAGGATAACAAGGAGCCTATTGACTATGATGGCGGCCGTACAGAGGCCGATATCGTAGCCTTTTTGAACGAGAAGTGTGGTACCCAACGTGCCGTGGGCGGAGGGTTGAATGACGAGGTGTGTACTTCAAATCCCTCTTATCGATCTTTGGCTATCCCCATGACCTCTTCCTGTTGGTTTCGCAATTCATTAACACACCATTGGTAATCTTCCAATTAGGCCGGTCGTCTTGCTGAGTTCGATACCTTGGCCCACAAGTTCTTCACTGCCCCAGCAGACGCTCGCGACGCTCTGTACAAGGATGCTCTGCAACTCGCTGGTAGCGCCGGTGCTGCATCGAAACACTACATTCGCGTTATGGAGAAGGTCGTAAATGGCACCACAGAATATGTAGAGAAGGAGACAAAGCGGTGAGCACCCCATGGTTTTGTGGCCCCGAGGTATTTGTGGGTCTGATCGGTTGTAATTCGCCTTTGTGTGTCGCATCGACAGACTGGGTAGCATCCTCGCGAAGCGCAACCTTGCTCCAGCCAAGCTCGACGAGATCAAGATTAAGGTCAACATCCTCCAGTCGTTCATCGAAGATAGGGAGGCCAACAAGGAGAAGATTGCTCGTGAAGAGTCTGAGCTGTGATCTCCTGCTTGTAGTGCATAGTATATTCAGAGGAAATGCATTGTAAAACTTACCAGCGCATGGGCATATAGCCGATTTTCTTTATCTATAATACCACTATCCGTGCCAGGATTTGAGACGGACAGATATGAGTGTGTGGGAGGCTTTAACGCCTCGCGGTCGATTCTGTGATAAAAAACGATAGGGAAATATGCCTCGTGGGGGGACGCGTGATCGACATTTGCCTTGAGGTCGTCTGGATGTGAAATACATTTTCCTTGTTCCGAGAACAACGTCGGATTGTGAATAGGTAAGTGCTGGATATCTGGCACTCAAAGCGCCCACGCCGCTGTGATAGCGTCAATCATATCGATCGTTCCTTTTGAGGCCCTTTGACGAAGCATCAGCATCACATAGCCGCAACGGCAGGTCCTTCATAAAAAGCTCACCGTCCATTCTGCCTATCGGACGTGGCATTCTACCTTTCATCCCTGTTCCCGCCCCTAGCATCTCTCGCACTATCCATGGCATATTTTGCCCGATTTCCTACTATCCACAGGCCAAGATGGGGAAACCCGATGCCATTCGGGCAGCACCATCAATCGCAGAGAAAAGAAGAAGAACAGCAGGTCCCTTTCATCCCCCCCGATTTCGGGTCCGAAGGTGAAGAGGAAGAACTTCAAGAAGAGATCGAGCAGGAGCGGGACGAACCTAGGTACCTTAACTCCCTGTGGCCTCTGAAGGTATACAAGTTCCGACGTTCGAAGGGCGACTGGAAGCATTCGCCGGTGACAGGGCTCCATGAAGACGGGAGGCGCTCACACGAGTCGAAGGGGAGCCAACACTGGCAGGTGCGCATTATCAGCTGGAATGTGGATATGCAATCCAACCGCCACGAAGACCGTCTCTACGCCGCCCTGCGGCACCTCGAGGAGGAGGTGCTGCACTGCAAAGACGGTGAGGCGCCCGAGCCGTGCTGCATTCTCCTGCAAGAAGTGCGCGATACTGTGCTCCCGTTCCTCCTCAGAGATTCTTGGGTGCGCCGCTGGTTCGCGGTGACGCCCTTCACCAAGGACAAGTGGCCCCAGGGTGCCTACTACGGCAACGTCACCCTCATCTCGCGCACGCTCAACGTCGCCGAGTCGCATATCCTCCACTTCGGGGCTGGGATCACACAGATGCAGCGCACGGCGGTGTGCGTGAAGCTCAAGCTAAACTACCCCGGCTCGCAAGACAAGATGGTCGTCGCCATCGTCAACACGCATCTGGAATCGCTGCCGGTGGGAGCCCAAGCGCGGCCAAAGCAGCTCGAGATGTGCTCGCGTTTCTTGCGTCTCGAGGGTGTGAACGGCGGGGTCATCGCGGGCGATATGAACGCCATCGGCAAGGAGGATGCGACCATTGGGAAGGACGTCGGGCTGAGAGATAGTTGGCGCAAGGGAGACGACGAAAAGGGCAACACTTGGGGGTACCAGGGACAGAACACAGGGTTTCCACCAAACAGGTTGGACAAGATATTTTATCTCCCTGGGATGGGATACAAGGTCGAAGAGCCCAGGAAGATTGGGATGGGTCTCAAGATTGACGAGGGCACACCGCAAGAAATGTGGGTCAGCGACCATTATGGGCTCGACACCATGCTGCGCATCAAAGGGCGTTCTCAGTCGTCGTAATGGTCTCTAGGCCCAGGATAGTTTGGTCTGGAAATTTCGAGGATCTCTGTTTTGTTTTTGGTTATGCTCGTCGGCCTGCTGGATTAAAAGTACGCACATCGCTTTCCTATTTTTCTGTTGTTTCTGTTGTATGTGTAGGATTTTGTAGTGCTTACCGCAAAGGTACTGTTTTCGTAGACTGTTTTTGTTTCTGTATTTCGGAAGTTCATGTATGACGACTTTGTACTCTTCAATGTGAATAATTTGAGTATTATTGTTCGTGCAGGCGGCTTGTCGTAGTGGAGAAGGTATAAGAGCATATTTCCAGTAGACGCCCAGATTGGCTATGCTCTGCCATCGAACTGACTCATTGTTGCTCATCGTGACTGCAGTGCTGAAACGGTCGAACACTGGAGGCATTAGAAAACCTTGAATCAGGTGTATGGTATTGTTACATAGAGCAACATCAGCATCCTCTGAGAGGACTACAGAGCAATGTTCGCGTCTATATAGAGCTGAGAATCTATCATCGGCGGATCCGTTCGCTGACACTCCGGGATGTGAGTTGTTGGGTATGAATTTTGTGGAAAATGACAGTGCAACAACAAACCCATGGTAGCCAGAGTTCTCTTTAACTCTTGTATTCTTTTGATTTGTTGTCATTGATTCTGGTAGACGTTATCGTTGTCTCTGATGGTGTTGTTGAGAGCCAGTGGCAGCAACCCCTAACTTAGAAATTAGTGTGGGAATTTACGTTGATGAGAGCTGATTATCATCGGCTTCTCAGCCACAATCATGGCGAGCCAATGAGCCATGTCCTCTTCGCTAAAGCTCTTGTGAAGCTTACTGTTTTCAGTTCAGTAATCCCAGCGCAATAATATACTAAGACTATGATGATCTGTGTGCGCATCTTCAGCACCGCGTGGCCTGAAAATATATATCTGACACTCTAACTTGTTGATTCTTCCCTTCGACAATCAGTAAGTTGGTGGAGATTATAATCGTGATAGAAACTGCTTCAGCGCGCTGCACCGCCCAAGCTTCTATCGTTGAAACAAAACAAAAACATGTCGTAGAATTTCCGCAACAAGCCTTAAATTCTCATCTTCGTATGCCGACCTTGTGGACGAATTTGATCCACGTTTTTAGGCTAACCTGAAGTAAATTTACGAAATGCGCATTCCGATACTATATCGTTAGTGTAGAGAAGCCCGTTGGAGAGCCATTTACTTCATTTGGCTGAGTCACCAAGCGCCTATGGGGCCGTCAGCCTGCCTCACCCTTCGCGAAACGTTGGGGAACATACAGAAAACATGCAAAATACACGCCAAGTTGGCATGCATGCTGCATTCAAGAGATATCTGATACCGCAGTGCCCGAGCCTATCGTAATCTATAATCTCAGCCTTCTGCCCTCGACATGTAAACATCTATGTACTTTCTCTGCGTAGTGCGGTAGATATAAATAACTCGCACTCGGGCAAAAATAGCCTCCGAGACAAATTACTAATAATAACACTCGCCACCGATGGAAGATTGTAGTCCCAAGGTCCCGACGGGTTGGAGATGCCGCCTTATCCTGGCCTTATCCTATTATTGTGGTCCCTTGCGGTCCATATTTATATTTTTTACAGAAACTCAGTTGATCACCACACGCCCAAAAAAATGACCGTGTTGGTGGTTTAGCTCCTGCGGCGAATAAATCCCGTCGATCTACAATGGTCCACATAGAGGAGGAAAATACCTGCGGACAGTCCCTTCAAAGTGGCAGTACAACATATGCATATTCTATGCCTTGCAGTTCTTGGGCTCGAAAAAACAAATGTCATACTGACATCTTCTGAAGGCCATAGGCTTCCAATCGTGATTTTTGTCGTCATTTGCACTGCGATCGCTATCACAGGATAAGGTTCATCTGGAGGATTGACGACCGAGCAAAAGCCACCAGCGGGCCGAATACACAAAGCTTTGGCCTTCTGTCAAATTACTGGGAAAGTAATTATAGGATGCAGTACGTATGTAGGACCTAGGCGGTTGGCGTACAAAAACTCGGCCTCGCTTGTCGGATTTTCCATCTTTCTCTCTTCACCTTTTACTTGCGCTTGCAGTATTCAGTCGCCTCTGCTCCTCCGTGCCCTCCGCGTACTCCCCCATCACGACGGAAGATATACTTATTCTGGCCATATCGCGTCCGCCCTTCTTTCTTGTTCTTCGGTCTCCTCCCCTTTTTCGGAAAACACATTACACTCTCTTACTTTCACTAATCGATCTCCTGGTTCCTAATCGTGCAAATTCCCTGGCCTGGAAGCCATGTTATCCTCCTCCTCGATATTTCGAACACTTCTTTCGCTCGGCGCCCTATCTCTATATCTCTGCCAAGATGTCCTCGCGGACGACCGTACAACAGAAGCTGGGGAAGCCCAAATCACTGGTCAGTAGGAACTCCTTTTTCATCCCCTTATCACCTCCTCCCCTGGAAAAAATTGTCCTTTCTGCAATGCAGAGCGGATGTGCTACCGCCGTTGTGCATGCTGTCCCGAGATGGTGGATACTATTTATAGGTTGACAACATGGTGTGTTGGCCATGGTCGAGCGTTGATGCTGTCCTCTATCATAGAGAACCGAATTGACTGTTCGGACCAGAGTCATAGCTATAGTCATGGAGAACTGCTCTTTATTATTTTTTTTTGCATCAACAAGTCACAAGCTTTCGCTTTGAGCGGTATACTAACTCAGGCTTTTTTTCTCAACTATAGATCCCAATGCGGAATGCACACCTTATGGGTACCCTGCGGTCAGCAGCGCGTTAGCGTCGTTCCCTGTTGTATGGCAGCCGGCAACCATTGTGGCTGGCGACACAGCCGCGATGGCAAAGTGGAATTCAATTCAAGGCAGCGTGCCGAATATTGCGCCCAAAGTGCGTCTGCTATCAAACGTCTAATCTAAGAAATGAACACCGAACGGAACAACTGACACATCTGTGATTTAATTTGACTAGGGTACTCTGACGGGCGACTTCACCAGCGTGCATTATTCTCCAGACGACCCCGACTGCTGGTGGACATTCAAAAACTGTATTACGCCCAAGGCGCCGGGGTTGGATGCGGACATTGCGTCCATGCCAGAAGTAAGCCCATGAGCGATTTAGGTGCCTCTAGATGATACTTATTTTTACCATGACAGCCCCAGACACTAGGGTACGGCTTCGATGACGGTCCGAATTGCTCGCACAATGCATTCTACGATTATCTGACTTCGCAGAATCAGAAAGCCAGTACGTCAATTCTATGTTTAGCGTCTGGCACGGTTAATAGTCTGGATACTCATTGGACGCCGCAGCCATGTTCTATATTGGGAGTAACGTAATGGACTGGCCGTTAGAAGCGCAAAGGGCTATCACAGATGGTGAGTCGAGAAGGTTTAAATTTGTATCGTCTAGAACAGTGAGAGCTAATGTTAGATTTTTTAAGGACATGAAATTTGCATTCGTGAGTATCAATCATCATCATCATTTTTTTAAACTCTGACGAACATTACTCGGAAATGAAGACACCTGGTCGCATAATTACAGTACGCCTCATTTCATGACATCACTATCAATAAAACCTCTTCTGAAACTCGTTTTAGTGACCTCGTTCCAAAGCCAAGATGCCTTCGCGGAGCTCTACTACAGTCAGTATTCTTGAACGATAATGAACTTCTTTTTGCTTACCGTATTCACTTCGTAAAGCTGTAAGATATGAACGCCCCAGAAGCTCCATGCAGATTTTCTGACCGAACTACCGATGACAGATGCAAGCCATAAAATTAGTCACTGGAGTAACGCCAACTTGCTGGAGGGTAAACATGTTTTTCTCTCCTGTTCTGAACTGCACGCTCTAACGTTATTTGTCTCGCAGCCTCCCTTCGGCGATGTCGATGACCGGATTCGCTCCATCGCCAAAGGACTTGGACTTCGCACCATCATCTGGATATATGATTCGGACGACTGGAAGGTTGGCACAGGCGGCGTCACTGAGGCCACTGTCGATGGCAACTACCAAGCTCTGATCGACGCTGCAAACAAGGGCACTTTCTCTACTGTAAGTATTTAGTTTGCGACCCTCTGAAATTTCGCGAATTTGGAAAACGGGCGCTTATCTTTCTCGTCCTAGGCCGGCGCGATCATCTTGACCCACGAATTGAATGCGTTCACGATGAGTGAAGCGGTGAAGATGTATCCCCTTCTCAAGGCAGCGTTCAAGAACATCGTTCCCGTTGGAGTTGGTTACAATATCTCCCAACCTTACCTCGAAACAAATTACACGCTCCCTTCTTTTGCTCAATGTAAGTCTGATCTTGATATATCATATAGCGCATCTTTTCAACACCTTCATTCGCATTCGCATCTTAGACACCAAAGACATCACGACAGCGACTCCCAATCCAAATGCAGGTTCCCAAACCACCTCTTCACATTCCGGACAGACCACTGCCCCCTCGAGCCCTATCAGCCCTACCAGCTCCGAACCACCTGCGACCACCACTTCAACCACCCCCAAGTCGGCCGCTAACTCCCTACGGACAGATTGGGACGTTCGGATATTATGGCTTGCAGTTTCGATGGCAGCGGGTGCTTGGTTGCGCTAATGGGATAGGCGACTTGGGATATACGTTATTTTACTTATGGACTCAATGATTGCACACACCTAATATATATTCCCCACTACCATTCACATTTTACTATTAGTACATTAGGCGCTCACGAATTTCGGACTTGTTTGTTACATTCTGGATCAGGATTGTAGATAGTTCGTCTAACAGACAGTAGAAGTATTTTATGCCGTTAATGACGTTACCGTATTGGTCATTTGTAGCTATCAAAAGCAAGGGGTGTGCAAAAAAAAAGTCTGGTATACGACGTCGATTTTTTTGAATAAGGCAAATTTAGGTCCCCCTCCCCCCCTTCTGCATCCAGAAAAGGAAATAAGTCACGTGCTAACTTCCAAATTTGGCTAATCAGCGGTTGATCTTGCTCTTCAACTCGTCTTCTCTCCACCCCATTCTACCGTGCACTCCTCCCCTTGCCTGAGGGATGCAGCTGGCATTTCTGTGAGGATGCTATTAAAATGTCCCAGCAAGTATATTTGGTATGGACAAGCTTCAACCACAATTAACGTGACATCAACCACAGGAGCATAATGTACCATCTGTGTATGGGCATTAAATTGAATTAAACAATGACTTTACAGTGCGTGAGTAGTGAGTATAAGGATAATATGTATGCAATGGGTGCAATGGGCATGGGCATAAGGGATAGAGCAAATTTGATGGATGCACACAATGGCATGCGGATGGTGTGCCAAGTTCCAACTTCAACACGAGGTCAGTCAGGAGGATGAGGACAACAATGTGAGGAGCCTGATGTATTCCACGGTCAGTACTGTGGTTGTGAATTCTTTCCTACATCTTGTTTTATCAATAAACCTAGAAGTGCATGCCAAAAGTCATTGTAAGTATTATTCACAAGGTTTTAATTCTTAAAATTTGAGTAATAAGCCCAGAAAACCATCCAACTGCTTGAAACTACCTGCCAGAACATGCTTTTTACTGACAGAAAAAAATTTGATTAAGGCAAATTTAGGCCCCCCTCCCCCCCTACGTTGTATGCCGGAATTTGCCGGTGCATACCCCTTGATCAAAAGTACTAGTTTTTAGCTTAAGACCATCAATGACGGTAGTGGGCGCTCGTGCACATATTGATCCCGGAAATAGATGTTATCAGAAGTTAGTTAGACTACAGTGGCACCTTGAGGCAACAATAGAAAGGACAAGTTTACTGAACAAGACCATTCAAATTCAAATTTCCTCAAGATCAGCGGTGTGATTAGCGAAGTAGTCACGGCGGGCAATCAACTGTCAAATCGGCCGGCCGGTTGTCCTGTCAAGTCATGAAAAGGTTACCTGTCAAATATATTTTTGGTCACAGTAGCTCATGTCACGATCCGACTACAATTTCACTACGCCGTCTTCAAGTTTGTTTCAAAGCTTCAATCACTGAATTCTGATCCAATGAAAAATGTCAAAAATTAAAATCTGAATGTGAACACTTCTGTTGCGTACACATTAACAAAGGCTGGATGCGCGCAAAGTTCGACTGAATGTTTACTTTCGGCAGAAACTTCAATCTCTATGACAGTTACTATATATTTGTGCTCTACCGGCATAAATACTGTTGTGCAAGAGATAATTTCTCTTGCATGGATCCTCTTTAAATCTATCCAAATATGAAGCAATTTTGAGTACTTTGACATAGATAAATTGGGCTGCTGTGGAGGGTTGTAGTCAGAGTGTGACATGAGCTACTGTGACCAAAAATATATTTGACAGGTAACCTTTTCATGACTTGACAGGACAACCGGCCGACTGATTTGACAGTTGATTGCCCGCCGTGAGTGTATTCGACGAGCGCCAAAGCCCAGCGCTTTCAGTGGGTTATTTATATACTAACCTCGCAAAACACACAAATTCTTGGCGATCGAGTTGCTTTGTGCCATTGACTGCTTCTATAAGAAACATCAGCGGTGGAAATGAGTCGATCGTATGCAGCGTCGAATATTGAATGTTTTCGCTGTGATTATTGGAGAGTCGGTGTGGGGAGCTCTCGAAATTCTTCCCAAGGACTGCGGCAACGTCATTTTATATCCATACTGAGGCCACATGGACTGGCCAAGTATAGCCCAGCGGCCCAGAGGAATCGAAAGCCTGGTCTTCTGGCGTTGAATTGCGAGGCGTTGAGTGCCGCACCGATGATCAGACGAAGCCTAGACCTCCGATTCTTCCGGAAAACGGATTGGGCCAAGTGTGAGAATTGCGGGATCGTAATGGCATTATGTGCCAAGCTCTGGAGTGACTTTTTCGCAAGCAAGCCTTCGTAGGATTTCGGTTCAAAAGATGATGTTAGAAGCAGTCCTTGCGCGATGAGGTGCACGGTTGAACCAATAAATCATAGCTGAAGGAGGATATGATCATTGCCGATGTTTGCTTCAAGCCTGCGGATAGCAAACAATTCACCCGCAGCACGCCATGGTGCACGCCAGAACGACTCCTATTGGCAGTCCAATGAGTCTGCACATTGGAGGGATTGACGATGCCTGTAAGGCCAGCGTGTTGTCGCATGCGAGACATGCATCTGGGCTTATATAGGTGAAAGAAGGGAAAGGTCGGAAAGGATGGACAAAGCCCAGGCGTGTTTACGTTTATTTGGCTCCCAGTTTATATGCCCCGGGAGACGATAAATTTGATGGCTTTCCTTCGTTCTTCCACGTTCGCTCACTGCTCTCCTCGCCCCCCATGAAGTCCTTCGTCGCCTCCGTTGTCGCTGCTGCCCTCCTCGCAGGCTCTGCTCTGGCGCAGTCTCTCACAGTCAATACCCCGTACGCGCTTATATTTCCCTTCTGCACCCGCATGCCAGCTTATCGTTCCATTCCAGCGGACCCGCTGTTGTCTGCCAACCTCTCTTGATTACCTGGTCTGGAGGAACTCGTGCGTCCATATTTTTTGGGGTAATATTCCTGTAACTCATCTTTCTTTTCAGCTCCCTACTTCTTGGTTTGTGACCTTGACATATACCGTCATTTGTTTGGTACTGAATTTGCTGCCTTTCTCTTGTTTCAATAGAGGTATGTAAAACTCTGCCAGCCCGTCGTTCTTATTTCTAACTATCTGTTTGCAGCATCCTTCCCGGTAACCAACCCAGTGCTGCTGCTCTTATCGACTTCGGTCAGCAGACCGGCACTCAGCTCACATGGACAGTCAACATCACTGCTGGTATGTATTGTGATATGGTCTGTGTTCGGGCTCATCTTGATGTTTTTTTTTTTGAATCATAGGCACTTCCCTCGGCCTAAACCTGCGTGATAGCACTGGTGTCCTTGCTCAATCCGCTCCCTTCGACGTTCAAACAAGCAGTAAGCATGATGATGTACTACATGACGACCTAGCAAAATTTCTCATGCGATATAATTAGGTGATACCTCTTGCTTGACTGCGTCTGGGTCAACCACCACCACCGGATCCACCACCACTGGTGGAAGTTCGACTACATCAACCACACCTGCGACGACCTCTACGACTCCTGCTACTACGTCCACCACCCCTGCTACCAGCGGGGCTGCTACCACTGCGTGAGTAATCCTTAGAAAATACTAGTATTACATATGCTTATCTCCAATGTGCAGCACTACCAAAGCTACCACCACCTCCGGTTCCGGTACCACCACGGCAGCGCCCACCACTACTTCCTCTGCGGCTTCTGCGAACATGGCCAACGCTGGTATTGCGGGTGCTTTCGGAATCGGAGCCGCCCTCGTGGCCCTCGTCCTTTGATTCCAATAGACTTTTGCACGGATAATTCCTTTACGATTACGATGGAACATTACCTCCCATCATGCCCGTCGAGTCGTTCATTTTTTTCTGCCATTCATAAATCATTTGGCTCGAAAAGTTAATTTCTTCTAATCTTGCTTGTTCCCACAGTTTAGTGATTTATTACTTGGATCCTTACCCCCTTGCCTGAACGGTCTCCACGCTCCTATATGATCATCTTGTTGTATGTGGGCCGTGTTCTTTTTTTTTCGACGGAGTACGTAGCCTTTTAACGAAATGTTTTTTTGTACACCATTTCTTTCCCTCGCGCACATAGCTACTTGGAAGTTGTAGAATACATACCCCTTACTTACCCCGTTGTTTTTCATTCGAACTGCTTTATTTGAGGTGAATTTGAGTTGTAGGTCTTGTTTGCTTAGTGCCATTGTTGGTATGTTTGGGTCATGCATGTCTGGGGTGCAGCGGCGATAAGAAGTTGGCGCCCAACAGCGTCTGACCAACGTTATTACGTTGTGCGTATGACCTGCTTCTAAGTACTTATCTTCCAGGTGGCAGGGAGCGTTCTATCCGCCTTGGGTCCGCCCGCTATGATATGTACCTCATCCCACCGAGGACTCGCATGTTCCATTACGTCGCTCGAATTGTTCAACCTGGCAAAAATGGATACCTCTTTCACCTTGCCTAACTTTTGCTTAAACCGCTGCTAGTGCAGTTGTCGCCGAGCTCAGTTTGATGATTATTGTGCCACCCAGACGCCCGGCTCCCGGACTCGGAGGGAATGATCATTACCCCCCTTGTTAAATATTATTAGCGCGTGTCCTTATGAGTCTCTTAAACACGACAATCACCGCCATGCGATAAGGCCTTTACGTGTGGATGACTGCATTCTCCGGCAGGCCAGTGCGCATGCAGAAATCAACCTTAAGCTTGAAGCGGAGAGATGAGTGTCGATCATGATCATTGGCTGAGATACGTGAGAAAATATTACTTCATGGGATCAATTCCAACCTGCTCATGACCGTCACCATCTCAGTGCTTCTCAGTGGCATTTAGGTTATAATTCTAGTCTACATAATCCTCAACGGATGAAGGAACTGATTGATGTTCGCGTTGCAGTTTGTGGTATGATCTTTCGATTCAGTCCCTTGCGTCTGCGAATTCATATTCATAACCAACTTCTAGGATCTAGCGGATGCGGGAAAAGCCAGCTAGTCAGCAAACTGGTGCGCTACAAATCTACTCTTTAATAATGTCTTTCCTAAAAACTTACCTCAGCACAATTATGCTCTTAGCAGGCCTTCAGATAAGGCAAAATTCCGACTGATGTTGACAGAGATCCCTGAATCTGGCTTACCCATTTTCCCCGAATTCGACTTCGCTTTATTTGCATTTGAAGTAATGGGAGTCGTCAGCAAATGGTCTCAATGGCCGGATATTAGAGATCTCATATACGATAAATATTTACAGTACTCATCGAAGACATGCTTGGTTGGAACTAAGCTTGATCTCGTCGCTCCAGAGACTCCCCAGGCAATGGAGATTCGGTGTCTCCCGACCACTGTTGCTTACTTCGCAAGGCTCAAATTTATATCAACGAGCTCTGTGACAGGCGCTGGGATTCATGACGTTGCATTGTTTATAGGTGTGTTGGCTCTCTGGTTGTGGTTGCTCAAAAGGCTCAGATATCTGCAGTGGACCAACTCTTTCCTCTTCCACCGGCCAGTACTAGATCATGGCGTAATGTTTTCGAAGATGTCACTTCAGGCATCCTTGACCGTTTTGCAGCCATCTTCTCGCTTCCTGTTCCTCCCAATATCAACCAAGATGTAAGTGCTGTTCTTGTTTTCATGGATTGCCCCAAATATCCGTGTGCTTACAAGCCCGCCATCTAGACTGAGGATACCTTCACAATTCCTGATGATGATACTGTCGATCCCTTCTATGAATCTCCCGAATGCATGGCGCACAATGCTTATCTCTCCAAGTTTTGTCCTAATGGGATGAGAAGCCCAGCCTATCGAATTACCCCAGCACTCATAGCGAAACCACGGATTCCTATTGAATGGGACAATACAGCGTATGCCCGATCCCATCTGAAAATTCCTATTCCACAGCCTCAATACCCACACCTCAAGTACTATTTTGTAACGGACTTCATCGAAGGAAATTCCCTCCTCGAATGCTGGGACACACTGAGCTTCTTTATGCGCTTTCGCATTGCGTGTACTCTTCGCGGGTACTTTGCGCAAATGCGTCGTCTTACTCAGTCGGCACCTGGCTCTCCTGTAGGGGGTCATGTCTACGGATTCTTGTTTGCCCAGTTCGGATCTTATCTAGGGCCTTTTGAAAGCGCTTTGACTTTTCGGCGCTTTATCGAAGAAGTCACCTATCGTGGGTGGAAAGTGCATTTTGACTCGTATTATGCTGCAAAAATGGTGCATGGTCTGAATAGTGTTTATCCACAAGAACCCACATTCCCCCCGAGCCATTATGACGATACTCTAGTGTTCACACATGCTGATATCAGTCTCTCTAACATCATGCTAGCGGATAACGGTGTTCTATGGATAATTGACTGGGGTACATGCAGATTTTATCCCAGATGGACAGAGGCGCTGGGTCTTTATCGATATGAAAAACAACCGAGATCATGGCAAAATCTGAGGTGGTTAATGGTTGGGCGAGAACCAAAGCAGAAGCTCTTCTGGGAGCCTTATTTTTTGCTCATCTCTGATGACCATGGAACCCTAGATCCTGGAGAACACACGATACCTTAATTCATAAATAGTAATATGTAAAATGAGTAGCTACTAATGGGGGATAAATTGATACTTTGCCTACATTGGATAGGAGTCTCGTGTCTTGGTCTCCAGCAACCGTCCCCTGTCCGACGACTTGCGGAAATTGTCAAGACCGTGGGCAGTTAGGAATGTAAATATCTCTTGTAAGTGTTCGGTAAGGTACGATATTTGGAGCGTGTATTACCACAATTCTCAATTTGGATATGTAATTGCCTGTTCTAGCTATATTTTTATAGCAGGTCAGATCATATTAGGCAAATCATAGGACCAACGTCGGCAATAACAGTTGACTTTTCAAAGGAACAGCGACATGCATCTGATAAAGGAAAGCTTTGTGAGCAAGTGCAGAGCTTCACTGACGAATGTACCAACACCGGAGCCCTGGTAAAAAATATCTTTGTGGGGATGCCCCGGACACGAGGTTGCCACAACTTGGACCGACAGTGATTATTGATACCGGCATGTGCCGTGATGGGGTAATAGACTTTTTTTTGAAAGTTCGCGCTTCGAAGACCCACTTGAGACCACCATCTTCTATCGCTATGATATCTCGTCCAAACCTCCTTCAGAATCTCAGATCCTGTGGTTTATCGTTCGTCCTATACCCGCATTTATCATGCGTGCTGCGCGACTTTCAAGCTCCAACCTGAACAACTTCGTGGAAATCGTGAAGGGCGGGCCACTGATTGAACTTGGATCATGTGGCGTGGCCAGATATGGCGTCTGTAGCCATTTCGTCGGCATTTCTCTTGAATTTCACCGGTACATATTCAGTTTCGCTAGATCTCGAATTGAGCGTGTCCAGCTGCCAGGAACACGCCGAAAGCTCTAGCGTGGCAGAAACGCACACAGGAATCATGTTCCCCTCGGACCCAAAAGAAAGAGACTCCGCTGTTGCCTTCTTGATTCCTATATTATAGAGGGGGAGAGGCTGAGGTATTGGCCGTGGTTCTTCCGGTTGCTCTTTCTTGCTTCATTCCCCTCATTTCTCTCGTCACTTGGAAGTCTCTGCTGCATTGTTGCATTCATTACTTCAGGATAGAAGCTAATGGCGCTGCCAGCAGCGGAACCTCACTGGACGGTCGTTGATTTTCTCCACAGAGGGCCATGGTGGAGAAATCGGGGTGAGTTTCTTAACAAAAAATCCTTTGTATCTGACTCTAATCAAGTCCGTCAGGTCTTCTCATGCTCAACATTTGTCTTCTAATTCCACTGTTGACATCTGTAGCGAATGGTCTTGACTCGTCTCTCGTGAACGGTATATACAGTGCATCCATTGATTTGTAGATTTTTGATCTTGAACGATATCAATTTCCTTCAGGACTCCAGCTTTTACCGGATTGGCAAGAATATTTCAACAGGCCACAAGGCAAAACACTGGGTAAGCAGTCACGATCAATACCGCTTTTCAATACCATCTCATCAAATTTTTTTCTCTAGGTCTCATCAATTCGGCTCAATTCCTAGGAAATCTCATCGGCCTTCCCTTCACGCCCTTTGCTTCCGACATTCTTGGGCGTAGGGCCGCTCTGTTCTGGGGCAGCCTCGTAATGTGCATGGGAATTGGCCTGCAAGCTGCCGCCAAAAGTGTTTCGATGTTTATTGGTGCTCGATTCTGCAGTGAGCGCAGCCCCATTCTTTTCTCACTACTTTCCAAACTCACTATATGCGCTAGTTGGAGTTGGGCTGTCATTTTGCCAGAACGCAGCTCCACTGCTTTTAATAGAGCTTTCCTATCCCACACACGTGAGTACACCTGCGGTAGATTTTTGAGCTTCTTTGAGTGACCTCTCGGTTCCTTTTTCAGCGCGGTAGAATAACGTCTATGTTCAATTCGTCGTGGTACTTCGGTAGTATCATATCGGCATGGGTATGCGATGGGCTTTCATTCCCAGACGATCCCACTAATCTTCCGGATCAAGGTGTGCTTTGGTGCTTTCCGAGCCGCTGCGGGCAGCCAATGGTCATGGCGTGTACCGACACTCGTACAAGCCATTTGCCCTATGGTGCAGATCCTTTCTATTTGGTTCATCCCGGAATCCCCGAGATGGCTTGTCTCCAAAGGAATGGTAGGAGAATGAACCACCGAGCTTTTAAGCGCCTCGTATTAACAACGATTATAGGAATCCAGAGCGGCGGCAGTGCTCGTGAAGTATCATGCCAATGGGAGCGACGAACGCGATCCTCTTGTAACCTTCGAGATGGCACAAATCCGACACGCCATTCGAATTGAAGAAGATATCAATAAAAGTACTTCGTATTGGTCCCTCTTCTCCACACCTGGGAATAGGAAGCGAATGCGTATCATTATGGCGATTGCTCTTTTCTCTCAGTGGAGGTATGGATATTGCCCTCTTGGATTTTCACAGATTTTCACTCTATCATATTAGCGGTAACGGTCTAGTATCTTATTACATCGACATCGTATTAAAAGGAGTTGGCATCGTGGATACCGAAACCAAGACAGTCATCAATGGATGCCTACAAGTGCGTTTAACTAATTATCACTGCGTTGAGTATAGCTAATCGTTCTCCAGATATTCAACTTCGTCATCGCCATTGTTTCTGCTATGTTAATCGATGTCGCTGGTCGTCGTCCTCTCTTCATCGCATCCAACTCTGGAATGCTTGCCAGTACGTGACTCCATTAATCATCGCGATTCATAATTCCCACTGACCTCGCTTGCTTTCAGCTTTTACTGCCTGGACTATAACGACTGCTCTGTATAATACAAGACACAACGTGGCTGCTGCTAAGGCCACAATTCCGCTCATTTTTCTGTTTTTCTTCTTTTACGACCTTGCATATACCCCCTTGATCGTGGCGTATTCGCTGGAAATTTTACCTTTCCGCGTCCGCGCGAAAGGCTTCGCAGTCATGGTATGCTTAGAAGTGATCCACTGCATCAATGAGTTTTCTTACCCATTGTTTTACAGAACATCACGGTCATGGCTACAATCGCGTTCAATCAATTCGTAAATCCATGGGCTCTTCAAGCTATTTCTTGGTGGTACTATGTGGTATATTGCGGTTGGCTTATATTCGAGCTCGTCTTTGTGATCTTCTTCATTGTTGAGACCAAAGGTAAGCTTCATTTTTATTTTGAGCGCGTTGTTTCCTCACAATTTTTGATAGGACGAACACTCGAAGAAACAGCTGCTCTTTTCGACGGAGATGAGCAGCCTTTGGATCTCATAGCCATGGGCGGTGTAGCTGCAGACATGAGCATGAGGCTCAGTCGAGGGATCGTCACCGAGCCCCGTCGTGGCCGCGATGACGAGTATGAAATCCAACAACTCAGGTCACAAGAAAAGCAGGAGGAATACTACGAGGTGAAAAGGCGATACCGCGATTCTGATGCCACGGCATCCGCGTCTAGCTCAGACTTTCATGCGCGAGCATTGTAGAACTTTATGATGACCATTTTTTGTAGTTTTAGTACCCGGCTATGCATGTATACCAGACACCATCCACGAAAATCCAAAAGCTCTTTTTCCACTTGAAGCTATCCAGATTTAATCTCGTTGAGACCTGTAAGTAGATGCAAATCCGAAGGACTGTTCTTTCTCCGTAGAAAATCCGGTGGAAATCTTGCCAGGTGTATCGGTATAGAAAGTGGGTTCAGCTTGTACTCCGAAGTTGATCCACATTGTGTGTGGCATTGGGTTATTGCTGCCCTCAGTTGCAGTTTCATCTCCGGTTAGATAATCCCAGATCAGTCATCGCATACTTGACGGACCCGAGAATTACATAGTGAAAAACAAGATTGATATGAACTGTCTTGTAGATGGTAAACTAAGTTGCCGCTATGACACAGAGGACTTGTAAGTTGTCGGTGACTTGGACGCTGGCAGAAAGATGAATTACCTTATGTGCATTGGTGATATATATGTGTAGACGCCACTGATGTTATCAAATTTCTCCCTCTAGTTTGGTCCACACTTGCACTGTGTTGGCGAAACAAGAAAATGTGCCCCAGCCGGACGTATCAATCTGAACGCGGCCGTGCTGCGTCATTAGACTCCGATATGTTTTCCCCGCATTTTCCTAGGCAAAGTAAAGAGTGGGTAAGCATGCTTAAACTTGGATGGGATACTACAACTAAAGAAACATACAATCCCGACGTTCATACGAAGTTCGTGAAGAAGAGTACTAGGCCTATGCGAACAAAAAAGTATGCATTAACATGCAGGAATTTTTGGAATGAAACAGGAATAATCTACCCGTCTTCCTTGTTGCTGACAATCACCGCACAGCCTGAATGGGTGGCGTTGCCTCTGCGCACAAAGCCAATGTAGTTCGCATGCGCAAGATAATCCTCAGTCGATCCATATGCGAACTTTTTCCGAGCTTCAATCAATAGGGCTATATTGTGCGCCGTGTTTTCGTTGTAACTCTCTTTATTCGGGTATAAGTCACCGTAGAACACACATCTATGGTCAATGTCATTCAGAGCCGCAGACGGGGAAATAAGCGTGGATGTGGGGAAAGACGTACGGGTAGCCATGACCTCGGAGTAATATAAGGGCGTATGCTTGGACCTTGAAGGTATCGTATACCTGCATGAGCCAAATGGAACATGAGCAAGAACTAAGGTACATCACTATAATTCACCAACCCAGCTTTCAAGAGTTCTGTCGATGCCCTGAAAAAATTTTTCATGAGTGCTTAGATTGGCGACTTGTTGAATAATTAAGGAACTTGCCGTGCTAAAGTGCAGAAAGCGGGGAAATAAGCCTTGTGATGGGAGAGTCGTGTGCGTAGCAGCAAGAACTCACTCGTGGTTATCCACAAAAGTGACAGAATCGTTCGGTTTCGCTTGAACGATGGTATCATCAAAAATTCTTCTGAGATCATACCGTGATCGCTGGGTAGATGCGCGATTCAAATTCATATGCAAAGGAACATCAAAAAAGGCAGCCTGAGGCAAAGAAACGCAGTGAGGAAATGGTCGGAAATATTTCGGAGGGTGAAGCTTTACTTCGCCTTTGAAAGCTTGCAGGTATGGATGTATAGCCTTGTAGCTGGGAAGGGTTAGCGACAAATTCGACGACATCGGCTTCTCCTATGACCTACCTCCCAGACCAGTACTCCGCTGAATAAGATGGAAGTTTAGCTGACACGCTAGTCCAACTGATGGAAACTGAACTCACCAACTACGAACATAGATGAACCTGCTATAGCGCGACGGATATCTTGAATCTGTTGGAAGTGTTCAACGCAAGGTTCATTAAATTGAGTAATACACCAGCTTACCCATCGAAGGGTAAATTTGCGATCAATATGCTTGATAGCATCCAGACGGAAACCGGATGCCCCAGTGGTCTACCAATCTTCTAAGTGAGGTTTTGACATAGAGTACCATACCAGCAGCTCACCTCCAATATCCATTTACCCCAGGATAACAGGTCTTCCTGTACCTCAGGATGCCTATGATCAATCTACGCATACACGTCAGAAGCTCGACTCCCAAGTTCACAAATGAACTGAGAAATGCCTACATCCGCTCCAAGCAAGTAGTCATAGTTTCCGTGTTCTGTGTCAACATTCCGCGACCACCCTTTTCGACCTGGTTCAGCGATGCGGTATATCGCTTGTGTGCGTGTATTCTGATCCCAGTCAACGGCTGAAAGAGAAAATTTTCTCAGCATAGGATATTGTTATGGAGACTTGCAGAGAGGAATACCAGTGAAATGAACGTGATTCCAACGCATAGAACTGTACTGCAACTTAACGTGAAAACACATCAATGACATGTTAGAGTAAACTTACTTTGTTGCCCCGTCCTGGAAATTCGAACACAGTCCATCCCTATAGGCAATAGTTAAGAGAAGTGTTGGAACTTTAGAAAGGCCTATGGACTTTTATTTGCCGAGCTGGTCCTGCAGCCCTGGTTCTATCGGTTTCGTGCACGGGTACTACACGGAAAGTTTCGTTTCGATCGGCACCTAATTTATGCTGGAAAATTATTGATACAACGAAGAACATATATCTGCATAGCTCTTACGTTTAGAACAGCATCTATTAGAATATCGATTCCATGCTCCTTGGCGACTTTGCAGGCGTGCAGTAGTTCTTCCCGAGTACCCCATCTTGTCCGAATGCTTCCCTTTTGATCGAACTCGCCAAGGTCCCACTGGCAAGCCCAATTAACTAAATCATCATGGAAGCTTGAAAGGACGACATACGAGATCATAAGCGTCATAACCTCTTGAACCTCTTCCTGCCTGTGATTGGAAGTAAGAGATGGTGAATTTGAAGGCGGCAGTACACGCACTGGTTCAGCAGCCTTGTTTGGGGGTGGCAGCCACACCTGGGTTACTCCTAACTCTGCCAAGCGGGGTATTTCCTCCTCAAAATGCTTCCACCAACTCAGGCTTTCGTGCAAGCAATCCCAGGTGAAGAATTGAAACTAAACGCCAATGGTCAGCTCTGAGAGGGGCTAGAAAATCGATGGGTACTCACCATAAGCGGGTTGGCATTGCTCTCTTCTGGACCAAGGCGCATATAGAGTAGAGGAGATGGATAACTCGTAAAAAATCCGGAGATCCATGATTTGAGGTTAGCGAACATGTTGCGTTTGATGGATGTTGGTTTAATGGAGAAATGTGGAAACCCCGTTTGGAATGCTTCTTCGACCTTGAACTGGCTGGCATAATACGTAGGTTATGTAGGTTATATATGTAATGGATAATTTGGGACTCGTTTGCACGATGCACACCGGCACTTACACTTCCTAATAATACTTCGAAGGTATTCGTGGTTCGTCTTGGTTGAAAACTTGCAGTCGTATAATAGTGACAGTGAAGGGTCTAAAGAAAGCGCTGTCGATATCAAGCAAAAGAACTGGCCATTATACACAAGTAGTAGTGACGGAACTTGGAAGACTCGAGGCGAACGCCGAACACGCGAATTCGGCGACTGGACTCAACGTCTCCAACGCACGTGACCGTGGTGAAGGTCCCGTCTCTATAAAAGGCGAAGTTTTTGCCCCTGCCTTCCATGAAAGTTCCCACCACAGCGCTTCCTCGTTTCCTGTTGGCGTTCTGCTTCACAATGAGACATGGACATGGCGCATTCATTTTGAACAGCTGGTGGGCAGACCCAAAAAGCCTCCTTAATCGCTCCAATCACACTATGACCTACGTAGAGAGGAGTTTCATGATGACGGCGACACCTTCCCTCTTTCCTTGCTTACTACTCTGTGTACTTTACATGCTGTCTTTCAAGAGTTTAATAATAATAAAACTTGTTACTCCTTTCATGTCTTGATACATCAGGAACATATTCCGATTCGTCGATTGCGAAAAGTTTTATCTGCCAGCAACCGCATCGAATCATTGCAGTTAAGTCTACAATATCTGCAGTCAGTCGACACCGTGGTCATTTTTTCGAAGGGCAGCATGCGTGAATGCATAAATATTTCCATGGTATATCCGTCAAAATACAGAGTACATTTCACTACTTTCGAGATGATTTCATACTACTCATGAAACTCAGGCCACTCGACCGCTGCGGCACGGGCTCATCTGGTCTGACAGGCGACAACATCGATGGTATATTCAGTGCGTTATTGTCGAACTGGAAAAGGTAGCAAGAATCAATAAGGGACACAGCAGCATATTGCAGGTACATACCGGAGCCAGCGAATCGAATGCAAAGGGTCCGATGTTTGCAGTTGGAAATATCTTGCGTTTCTTTTTCTTCACTCCTCCACCTGCATCTTCCTCTTCGCCTTCTGGTTTCTCGACAGATTGCTTACTCGCAGGGCGCGCAGTGCTCCCAGATTTCGGTGCAGATTTCTTCGCGCCCGAAGCTTCACGCACTTGGCTCTGCGCTCTGGCCCCTCCTTTCCTGGTGGCTTTCGGTTTCTCCACAATCTGCACCTCTTCAATTTCGTCATCGTCTTCCGTAGCCTTGCGCTTCCTGGCCTTGCGCGGAGGGGGTATCTCTTCAATTTCGGCATCATTCACTTCGATGGCTTTCGCTTTGCCTTTGCGTTGCTTGCGCGGAGGATCTGGTTCTGGTTCTTTCTCTTCGAGATCGACCACCTCAGGTTCCTCGTTATCAGCCTCGGCCGCAGCAATGGCTTCCCTCATGAGCCGATGGCTCCTTCCCCCTGTTGATTTGCGTGCTGTCTGGGATAGAGGAAGCGGGAGTTTGTCGGCCTTTGCTTTTACCGTTGAAGGCCCTGCTTTAGCACTCTGCTTAGAACCAGGTTTCCTAGTCGATGGCTTCTTATCAGGAGGATGCTCGTCCTCGCTAGGTTCCTCCTCGATATCTTCTTCCGGAGGACTAGGTTCCCTGATATTCTATTTTCAAAAAGCAGGGATTTAGCCTGTCGTCGACTCTTCAAAGGAAAGGAAATGCTGACTTGAGGTGAGGGAGGACGAACTCTGGCGCGCTCTTCTCCTAATTCGGCTTTTAGTTTCTCCACCTGTTTTTGTAGTTTGCTGAGCTTCTTGTTCGCGCCTGCTGCGATATCCTTTTGTTCGTTCGCCTCAGCCTACATAGAACGTGAGGGCTGATTACATTTAGAGAACGAACGTCGAAGTCTACCTCGTAATTGGCAGCTACATCTCTTATTTTCTCCACCTTCTTCTTTGCTTTCGTCAATTCCTCCGTCTGCATGTCGAACTTCTCCTTCAAATCGTTCAACTCGAGCTCCAAGGCGATGCGCTTCTTGTGTTCCATTTCTTTGGCCTCTCCACCCTTCGTTTCGAGATTCTCCCATCGTTCGCGTTGGTTGTTGAGGTCGGTATTGGCGCGCTTGAGGTCATTGTTCTGACGCTCAAGCTCTGAAATCTTGTTCTGCGCGCCTTCGAATTTCAGCTGTGTTCGTTGAAGCTTAGTTTCTAATGTCCCACTGGAAGCTTCTATAGTAGAATATTCGCTGACAAGTTTATTGTATTTCGCCTATACAGTATAGATTAGCATTAAATCCAGGTGTTTAAATGGAATCTCACCTCATTGTCTTCCTTCTCCTTGATGGAACGTGCAAGGGCCTCTTTGGTTTCCTTGAGCTTGGTCGCGTTGTACGAGAGCCTTTCCCGTTCCTGTCTCAGAAGTTCCTCAATTTCCTCAACGGCCGTCATCTTCTCTTCTTCCAACTCCTCGATCCTCCTCTTCAACGCGTCTTCGTTAACCTGGAAGAGCGTTATCTTGTTGTCCCTCTTCAGCCTCTCCAGCTTCTCCTCCCGCGTTATCATCATTTCCCTAATCACAGCACCCCTCTCCAGCTCCAATTCGACTTCGACCTGCTTCTGCACAATGCGGTACGAAGCGATGATATCCTCGCAGCCCTCTTTCCATTGTTGCTGATTTAATTCCCACTGGCGCTGGATCTCGAGAACAGCCTCCTTGGTGCGGACCGCCTCTTGCGCGAGTTGTTCAGTGAGTTTAGTGTTTTTGTATTCGAGGGTGCGGTTTCGTTGTACGAGGTCTTCAATTTGTGCTTGGTTTGAGGCCTCAAGAGAGGGTGGCGCTCCAGTCAAGGGTGTTCCCCCTCGTCGGAGTGACATGCTCCTAGGTCAAGCCTCAGTGGTGCAAACAGAAACTCTTCCACAAGTATAAGCTGCACACAAAATAGTACATTAAATAAAACATCGCGAAACAACGAGTCAAAACCTACGTTCAGATAACCTTTCGATGGCTCGCACAAAAGAGCAGCAAGGCGGCGGGGCGGGAGTTGACAATATAGGCGTGGGAACGGCAATGATGAGGGCCGCACGTGGTCGCGCTCGACGCGACAAACAGCCGCAAGCACTTTCATGGCTCCCGCCAAACCCCCAAAAAACATCAGACTCAAGGTTCCCCGGCATAATGCTCAGCGCATCAATGCAAAGCTCAGCACGGAGGTCCGGCATCAGGCTAAGATACGAAATATTCTAGTAGACCCCACGCAGCCAAGCTCCAAATTAAATCAAGCCATAGTATGTTTTTGATCGCACCAGACGACGCAATTACTCACATTCGTTTTCTTTCGGTACAATAGGAAAGTGCATCAGAATGGAACTCTCTGCTGATGACGGCCAGGGCAGAACGAGGTCCGCAATGGGATATCGGGACACAACAGTCAGCTCTTTCTCTGTGCCGCATTCGAGTAAGCGCTGACGAATTGGACAGATTTTTAGTGGACAAATACTCAGATCTCTATTATGATCCTACACCTCTTTTCGAGGCCGTCAAGAAAGTAAAGGACGAAGAGAACGGCGAGGATTCTACCCAAAAATCCTCACAACAGTCACAACAACAATCGCACCAATCATCACAGCAGCAGCATTCAACACAACAGCAACAGCAGCAATCCTTCCAACTCCAACAACCTTCCATGTCTTCGCGACACCATACACCAAGCGCCCGCGACCGCGAGCGTGAATACGCCATATCCGGTTCGCACTCGCACATGGGCCGCGAATCGTCGCCTCACCGACCTCTACAAGGCAGCTATCCATACCCAGGCTCTCCAGCTGGCATGCCTATGCGCGGCTCTGGTGGAGGACCTTACCCCGGAGGCGGTCCCCAAGGCGGTCCTCCATTTAACCCTGGTGGTAACCAATTCATGGGCGGCGATCCAGGCGGTTCGCCAATGCGTATGGGAGGCATGGGTATGAGTGGTGGTGGCATGGGTGGTGGCATGGGCGGTGGTATGCGTCCTGGAATGCCAGGAAATATGGGAGGAGGTGGTGGAATGGGCTCCATGAGCGGAGGTCCCATGGGTGGAATGCATGGTGGAGGCATGGGTGGAATGGGCGGCGGTGGAATGGGTGGAGGCATGGGCGGTGGAGGCATGGGCGGTGGAGGCATGGGTGGAGGAGGTATGGGTGGAAGCGGTATGGGAGGAGGACCCCTGGGAGGCGGTATGGGAGGAGGAAGCATGGGAGGCATGGGCGGTGGTATAAACCCAGGAATGGGCAACCTGGGCGGCGGTATGGGCAACATGGGAGGTGGTATGGGCAACATAGGAAACATAGGCATTGACCATAGTGGCGGCATGGGGATGGGCATAAACATGTCACCCAGAGGGATTCGAGGCATGATGGATGATTCATTCATTCATTGATTTTCTGTACTTTTGCCTATTGCTCTCGATTCCGTTGTACCTATACTGATATCCATGCCATATATACAATCTGAAAGTTGAAACCAATACGTGTCGAAGAAAAGAGCAAAATTTCAATACCTTTGGCTTCACACTCAAAACCTCAAAAAATCAAAAAATAGAAGGAAATTCATGCTCATTGTTGCGTTAAAAACCCAGTGGGAAAAGCATACCAACGGCAGAGACAGATGGGCAAGAGCAAAGCAGAAAAATAGAAACAAATCCAACCTACCTTGCATATTGCTATGCATCGAAGTGTCTTGATGTCATCTTGAAAGTTGGCGTCGCTCCCTAACCCTCCTTCCTCGCGCCTTCTCCTCTCCCCGGCAATCCTCCGAAGCGCTATCCCAACAGCAGTGATATCGAAGCAGGACACAGAAACAAATACACCGTATACAAATCGTACCGTGTTATCCTAAGTAAATAAATGGTGATTGTCTTGAGTCAGAATGGTCTTGAGAAATGGTCTTGAAGCACCCAAGGCGAGTTGATGTTAGTGCATAAAAGATTCGGATAGAGCCCTCAGAAGTGATCGAAGAGACGGAGAGTAGGCGTGTTGAGAGAGTGGTGATGAAGATGATAAGACAGCAAAGCATGGTGCAGCGAACGAAGGGGTAAACAGCAGGGAAGAGACACGAGCGAATGACAAAAGAGGCAGAAACAGAGGGAATAGAATGTGGCGGGCCGAGAACGGAGAAAGGGAGAGCAGAGCGACCAGAAAGACTTGAGGCGGAAAGTTGACGAAGCAAGGGCACTTAGAGGAGACATCGACCTGGGAGGAGCGTACCTGGGGAGGAGCGTACCTGGGGAGGACCTCCCATTTTCTTGATACCTTGACGCCTCTTGAGAAGAGGTTGCTCTTCGGCGAGTTTATCGGTGTCGACGATGGGAGAAGTCAGAGAAGAGCGATGCAGAGACCATGCAGTGAAATGGCAGGCTTTTATATACCCAGGAGCCGTGGCTGACCAACAGACGGTGGCCGGCTATGATCAGGGTGCGAAACGTCATCCAACGGCCTGGAAGTCAGCCAGCAGTCAGCCATGCTGCTTTACTATCACGTCCAATCCTACGCCATCGATTATGTGTGGGTGGGCTGTCGGAACTTCGATGCCATTCTGAGTAACGAGCGATATTGTCTTGATGAAATCCATGAATATCATATTTCGATCCATGACTATAAAATATTGGTTAGATTATAAGTTGAGCAGGGATTAGACATATTCAATGTGCGCTGTAGCCTTTACGCATGAGCAGATTTCAATTCTTTCTCCTCCTCCGACCCTACAGCCATGTGCCAGAGCTCCGGACCATCGCGAATAAGAGCCTGTAGTGATCGACACGTTAGCCAGGTCATGATGTGTTGTCGGCAGCACTCACAATAACGACTTCGACGGCGATTAATGCGATGATGATAAGTTCCATAGAGTGTGTAGATGACTTCAAAAAGAGGCGAACTCAGTATTGACATACAAACAGCGTAAAAACATTTCATACTTCGGTTAGCAGCTGGCGAAGGGTCGATTGAGCCTCAGCGGCGTATGTAATTTTGTCATTGAAAGATGCTGTTCGCGTCTTAATTTCCAGGGCATCCGCAAGAGATTTAAAGTATCCTGTACGGGGACAACGTTCATAGAGCTGTCAGCTTAGCACCTCAACAAAAAATATTCTTTACCTTCAAGCCCAGGTTCAGACCAATAGAAGTCCGGTACTTCGCTGAAATTCTCGCGATTTAGATTCAGCAATTGTCTGAACTTCATCAGCTCGCCCAGTTTTTTGATCAGTTGCGTGCGCCCCATTCCCGGTTTTCCAGTCGTTGCGAGTTTATGAGGAAGAAGGGCCATAGATGTTAGATAGTCGTCCAGGGACACTTCCAGAGCAGAGAGCGCCGTTGAACGAGATAGGGCCTGAGAGAATGCATATCGCGCAAGCAAGGTCTCCGCTGGGAAGGCCATGGATGGTAAACTCTTGGGTACAAGGTCGGGTTCGTTGAGAGGTGCAGTCTGTCCAAGTATGATCAAGTCTCCCTGCAACCTCGTAGGTCTTCGGACAACAAAACAGGAGTTAGATAGATACTATGAACATATAGGAGGCTACGCACTCATTAGGATCAACCGCAAACTCGAGCTCCTCCGTCTCTGGCTCGTTCAAACGCGATACTTCCGTGCCAGGCGCTCGTTCAATTACTTCCTTGATAAACCGCTTCGCCTCCACCTCTCCCAGACCCCAGCAGACAATGCTGCCATTCGAAAATACGAAAATCTCTCCCTCCTGTCCCGGTTCTCCCCACTTCGGAATCCACCATGATTCGTGAAGAGCCTGCGAACGCGAAGGTAGGTTTGGATGTGTCCGGAGACGTGAAAGGATGTATCGCTCCGCGGTGGCAAGCGTAAAGATAGGCTTGATGACACCGCGAGTAGGTGTCGGATTGGAACGAATAGGTAGAGACGCAGACGCAGATCGACGGAGTGGTGTTGTAGACTTTGGTTTAACTTTCGCGTCAGAGAGCGGATTTTCTGTCGACGCCTTCGAAGCCGAATAATAGCGACAGTATCTAGATGTCCCTTGCTTAATGTGGCAGATAAATGACAATATGCCCCGACTTGCAGCATGCCGCCCAACGGTGCATGGTAGAAGGGCCCCACAGAAAGCAGCAGACATGATGGTTGTTTCTGGAACAAGTTTAGGGATAGAAATGGGTGCTCAATCAACAGTTTACCCAACAAACAGGGATAATTCTATTTAGAAACCCGGGTCTCAACGGTTAACCCCCTTTTCAAATATTTCATTGTTTAGAAACCCGGTTGCTCGCTTGAGCCAGGGCCCGAACAGTTGATGCCAACAACGGTCACTGCCGCAACTGTGTACTGCTGTTATGCAGGAGGCTCGAGCAGAGCGAACACGTTTGCTGGCCCAGATATTATTTCTCTGCAGGTATACTTCACTCAGAATAGCTCTACTGCCTCTTATACACACTGTACTTGGCTTGCGAGAGGTATAGAAATTTTTTAGGCTGTGTTCATCTCGAAATATGCCTCTGCGTGAGATTGATTGTGACTATTTTCGTGACGTGTCCGGGCGATTTTCAAAGTGGCATATACCAACTATTAATACTGCTCTTTCTACTAGTATAGGGTGTTTCCTATGTCGAGGTGGCATACTTAATCGCTGCCATATTGCGAGAGGCAAAGTTCAAACTGATAAAAAGCACTCTAATGCTGCAAACGCGTCTGTCACTTTAACATCACGTTACCGAGTTGCCGGATGCATGCCGATGGCAATCACTCGCGGAGCCGTCCGAAGGCTGAGCCCATCCGGCGCCGCCATCAAATGTTGGAAACCCAGTTTCCAAACAACGAAATATTTGAAAAGGGGGTTAACCGTTGAGACCCGGGTTTCCAAATAGAATTATCCAACAAACAGTCAAAGAAAATGTTCAACTCAATAACACAGAATATGATGTCTCAAATCAAGTAAATTTTTGCTATACTCAACATGCCTGTACATAAATTGGCCAAGTACAAGGAGACATCAAAGATGTCCTGGGTTAATTAATTTGTGAAAGATTCCTCAGGATCGACATCCAACAACCCCATCCTCCAAGCAATCCAAAACCGCGACGTCGCAAGACAAGACTAACACCAGCCATCACAACCTACACACATATTCCACATTTTGAATTGCATCCAAACTTTCTTCAAAACCCAATCTGCAAAGCCAAGCATCCACCAGAGGCAACAACCTACGGTTAACTCTGAACCGCGCGTGCATTCGTGCGATCTTGCTTCAGAAGTGAGTGAGACAGACAAGCGACCAACCAAAATGCCACTGGGCCATCTGGGCCGGATATATGCTGTGCGTCGACGCTGCGTTTCTTTCTTCGAGCTCTGGTGGGATCCCGGGAGCAATAGGCATGTGATGACACCCTATGAGGATCTAAAAACCAAGTAATAGTCATAAGTATACCAGTTCATTGACCTAGAAGAAAAATCAACGCACTTAAACAGAGCATGCCCAAACTAGGCAGCTCTCAAAATACGCCCAGGTGACTGGCGCGCACTCTTCGACGAGAACTAGCAAAGCAGAAAGAGTATGAGTAAAACATACAGCGACCAAAGAAGAGACAGAATGGCTGACCTCTCATCGACAATCACGCATGGCACATCTACGGGATGTCCACACATAACACTTGCGGAACGGCCTGACAGCGATATTCCTAATTGCACTCCTAGGGAACAACCTGAGCAAGAATGTGAGCGCTGGATGACAGACACTACAGGACGGAGGGAGACGTACCCGTAGATAGTGGGGATTTCGACCAAAGAGGGAAGAATGGGGAAATCAGCCTTATATGTCTCCATTCCAGCTTAAGGGCAGGTTTTTGATAAGCTACAACGTGACCCCCTTTTCTCAAAGATGATCCAAAGATAATCCTATTTTGGATTCACCGCCGCAGATAGAATGAATCCGCTCATTGGAAACCAGAGTAACTCTGAGTAGCGCCCTAACTCTGATGTAGTCCTTTCTTATCGCATTCAAAGGAAAGCTAGAAATATTAAATAATTAAAGTGACGTCCTACAGTCAAAGTTCAAACCATCCAGCTTCTACCATCTCGTGAGCTAATCCCGCCCATCCGCGACGGCGGGCCTTGCGACCAGAAAGCTCCGTCGCAAATCTAAATTGAAAGCATTGTTTGGAAAATTCAGCACTGTCAAATGTCAACCTAGGAAAAATAAGCACCTTAGGCATTCATCGAGCTTCCATCTTACTCGACTATCTTCGGCCACCGAACTGCTATCGTCTTCACCGCTCCACGCAGGGGTATATGGCAATCCAGGACATATCTTCCGGCTCAATGCATAGATCATGCCCGCAATGAAGGCATCCTGCGACCCAAGTTCGTCTACGATGTGGTCCCGCCTGTCTTGCGGAGTTTCGGTTCCCTGCGAATCGTTGTCATCGTCATGATCTTCTGTAGTTGTATTGGTGTATTGGCTGCTCTCGTTTGTGCCTTGTCCTTGACGCGTATGCGACCGACTCCGCAGGAACGTATGATGGGGGGCGAGTCCGCTCTCGTCTGTATCTGACATGTAATGGCTCTGGCTGCCGGCAGTAAAGGCATGCGAAGATGGCGTTCTACTTCGGCCCCCTGCCCAGAAGTCGCTTCCGCTACGCACAGATTGGACTTCATTCGTCATACCAGCGAAGGTATTTCCCAAGCGGCTGTCATCGTCTCTGGGCTGTTGAGGTGGTCTTTCCTCGACCCACCCGGAGCTTTGGAAATATTCTTTGGTCGGCAGTGATAAAACTGCACCGCCTTCCGTGCCCCAATGCACGACAAGTAGTGCATGCGGAGGCGCTATTGATGCGATAGATAGTAAGAATGCGCGTGGTGTCGTCTCGTAATGAGGAGAATTCGCTTGCGCATATTGTTTGTTGAAGAATAGGACGTCTGCGTGGGGTATTAGCTGTATTAATAATAATAAAAATGACTCTGGTTAATTCATTAAAATTTGAAATCAACAGGAAGAAAGACGAACAGCTTCGATGCCTTGCCTCCCCCTCCGGCCAACATCGACGCTAAATACACAATGGCTCCTCCATTTCCTTTCGCGCGCAAGACCATCCAAGCCAGTAATATTATTCAACGTCGTCTTCACAGATCTACCTTCGAAATGAAGCCAATCAAAAGGTGCAGGGCTATTAGGGTTATAAAACGGCGGATTCACGGGTCTAGGGCCTGATTGTGAAGGTCGAGGCGTCGTAGGAGGTGGAGCAAGGGTCGTGGCAGAGCCTCCATATGCAGGCGCAGTCGGACTAATAGTTGGTGCAGTTTGAGGATAATTCTCCGGAGCGAGCAGGGGTCCCAGGAGCGACACAAAGTCTTCGTGTGTGATATCAGGTAATGGATTGTGGTTCACGACTGTCTTTGAGCTATCTTCCGCTAAAGATAAAATCAGATAGTGTATACAACGTATAATGAGAAACCCACAAACCCGAATGTAACACCCAAGCACTGGGAACACCAGCATCCCGCCAGATTTTACAATACTGAGTTATCACTCCTTCATTCTCTAGATCTTTCAGAACCGCTCGGCCTTCCTCGTTGCCTCCTAAGGGTGCTACCAAACCGGCTTCAACGTTGGAGAACTGTGCCAATAGAGAAAGAATCTAGACAGAGCAAATGGAATTTAAGGACATCAAACCAAAATCAATAAAATCGCGTGCACACACACCATGTTCGCCGAACCTCCTCTAGATTTTTCTACTGAATGTGCGCGTACGGCGCCAGATGGCGCGGGATAGCATGGGATAGAAAGTGTATGTGTCTGGAAGAGCGTCCCGGACGCTACGATGCGTAGAGGTCTCCCCGATGCACCGAGGGAATACTGTGCTAGATTCAAGTCGTCGGAACGTTCGCGTCGTAACCTGGCCATTCTAAGGAACCTCTGGGTATAAGTGAGTATATCTATCCTGAATCAAGAAAAGTTGACAGAGAGAAAGATGAAGCGAGCAGGGGACGGCTTTCATTTCCCTACGGACATCGTTTGATTGAAGCATGCCATGGATTTGAGCGGCGGCAACTCAGGGACTCGGCAACTTGGGGACGCGATCACGCGATCATCCATCAGAAAGCGGCTTAAAAAGGCAATAAAGAGGGAGTGAGTCGTGACGCTGCTCAGTCAACGCTTGGAGAAAAAATATACTATCAATTGAATAGTCACAATATTACATTATCACAGCCACTGTATAAACATCGAAGTCGGATTGTCGTGCGACTAACATGTCAAAGAATTTGAGAATGTACGTCTTTCTGGTGAGACGGGGAAATATCATCTTTTGAGCTATCAACTTAAAAAGGTACATTCGTCCTGGCAGTAATGACGCTTCCAATTGGAGGAGGCCAAGAAATATCGTTCCAATCTGAACCATAGTAAGCTACTTTCAAGAAATTAACTCTATCGCGCAATACTTTCAGCGTACGGGCAGGCAGCAAGTTGTCAAGAACAAGGCAATGGAATAGGAGACAAAACCAGTCGTAGTTGGCGCCTGTTGTGGAGGGCAAGAAATGATATCCAGGCATTCTCTCATGCATAGATGTGATGATTTGCTGGAGCGTAATTGCATTGGGCAAATCGAAGGCCGCAATATTGACCGCTGCTGTGGAGAACACGCTCGAGGAGGCTTGGAAGTGTACCGTCGATGCTTGAGGCGAGAACCTTAGCGTAGTGTCTCCAAAGAATTTCACGTCGGAATTTGCTAGTTCACCATTCCGTGCCACCGTGATCTGCACATACTCCGTTCCTCGATATGGTGTTGCAAGGCGCAGGGAGATACACCATTGCTTGAATCGCTGTGCGGGTCCCATACTCCAGATAACGACTCCATCGATTGCAGAAAAGATTATCGGGTCGACAGAAAATGTCCTCGGATAGAGGAAAGAGTTATTGGTGGGTAGAAATAAGAAAGAGTCCATGAGCACTGGAGAGAGAGTGGCGACTGAAGAAATGAGAAAATCCTTTCATCTAAATGGTCCCCTTATATATAAAAAGGTGACGTGTGCTACTCATTGTCTTGGTGGACCCGAGGATTGCACAATGAGGCCCCTTTCATGAGGTCGGGTCTACAACGCGTGACACTAGCCCAGCTGCCCTGGTCTTTTGCTCTTCAGCCCGACAATTGGACATGTCAGACAATGGGCTATAGCGTTTGTGTAGTAAGATAGAGATAGATAGCGCACCTGACCGGGACATATCATTCAACAGAAAATACTTGTCGTGAGTCTGATCATGGTATAATCGATAAGTCCGCGTCTGCGAAACCAAAGAATGGTCATAATAGTCGGAGGGAGTAGGTTTCTAGGGCAAGTAGTATCCCTGCAGCTTGAAGCTTTGCCTGATGATACTATCAAAAAAACCTCTGTCAACTTGAGTACAATATCCGCTTGTTAGACAGTCTAGTAAGATCATTACCTTGGAGCGAGTTTTAAGGACAGCGCAAACCCACCAATTCATCAACGACTTGACTTTTCCCGCTTCCGCCCTATTTAAGAAACGTCAACGCGATGATGTTTTGAACGCGACGAGCGTACCGCAGCCCACACTCCGAACGCCACAGTCTTCATCATTTTTTGAACGAAAAGTAACTTGTTGTGCCATGACGGTGGTTTCTGTCAGGACTAAAAAGTGGGATGAGAGCTCAGAGGATACAGTCAGGCAAGATGGATGATCGGAAGTGTAACGAGGTCGCAGCCTGGTCGCAGCTTTGAAGACGCGACTTTCGGACAAGAAGAGTATCTGCCGGAAGTCCTCACAAATTCCGTTCACTCTCACGGCCGGCCTCCGGTTCAACAGAATCTAAATATGAACTCCTCTAGGTGCTGGGTACTTGCTTTGAACCGCAAGCAGCTAGCCAGCGAGCCATGGCATTCTTCACGCTTTCCCGGTTCACGAGGCTGATTCTCGTCCTGGTCAGTATAGGTCCGTTGTGCAGTAATATAACTCACAGGACCTACTTCTAGGGTCTGATCTGGTACCGCAGCGGTGCGCTCTTTAAGAACTGCATCCTCTTCAAGTCCTCCTTCCCTACTGGATACCTCGCGAACGGAGATTATGCAAAGGACTGCAGTACCGTGCGCATCCCGGAGCACGAGCGCCCGGAGAGTTTGAGCTCATGTGAGGACGCCACGTTCTGGGAGCTACGCGACAAAGAGGGTCGAGTCCTTGAACGCCCGGTCATCGTTACCTGTGATCCAGGCCGCAGAGCATGGAATACAGTTATGGGCCCCCTGCTCAATCCTGGCCCTCACGGAGGTTTGTGGTTGTATGTACATGGCGCCCCAACGACCACCGGGAGGAGAGTAGCCGCCAAGCCCCGTATTTTGTCCCCCGATGTTGCACCGAACAAGGTGCATCGCATTGTGCTCAAGGACTACCCTGCTGGACATGACTTCCACCCTCTAGGTGTAGAGGTGTGGCCTTCGTATGCTGGCAACTCGTCCAACCTCTACATTATCAATCACGCACGGAAGCGCACGACCATTGAGCAGTTCGTGATTAGCCCCGAACGCCCGCTGGAGGCTGTATTCATACGCACAATCTCCTCCCCCTACTTTGTTGCGCCTAACGCACTCGCACTGACTACCCCCGATTCCTTCTACGTCTCTAACGACCATCTGATAACGCGCCGCTGGCCCATCATAGGCCGCTTTTTCCCCCTTATCGAATCCGTGTTTGCCCTTCCCCTGGGCTTCATTTCGCACATCACACTCACACCGCAGGGATCTTCAGGAAGCAGCATTGGCAAGCACACTTTTGCCAAAATGTTCATACCCTTCCCGAACGGTATCTCACTTAACGCTCTCGGCAATCGCCTCGCTGTCTCCTCCACCTCCCTCGCTCAGGTCCTCATTTACGAGCGCGACCCCGCAACCAACGCGCTCCCTCAGCTGATTAATGTCGTGAATGTGCCGTTCACGCCTGACAACTTACATTATACTGAAAGCCGCACATCGCCCACGGAAGAGATCATCGTCGCGGGCCATCCCAACTTCATCGATCTCTCCAAGGTGGCGGCAAACAAAACCGGCGCCGCAGCCGGGTCCTGGGTCGTCGCTATCATACCAAAGAAGGGCGACGGAAAGCCGGAGACTGCTTTCGATTTAGACGCCCCCGTCTCTACCAATTCCAAGCTCCCGACAGATGGCGCACGGTGGACATTGCAGACTTTGTTCCAGAGCAATGGGGTGGAGTCTGAGGGCGGCTTTCCTGCTTCGACCACGGGTTTACGGGATCCTGAAACAGGAAATTTTTTTGTGCCAGGATTATATGCCGAAGGTGGGTTGATGGTATGCAAGCCCAATTCTGAGTAAAGGTCGAGCACCAGAAACAGCGAGGATACCAGGTCATACATAAGATGGAATGCTTTATTAAGGAAATATCTACGTAGATATCTATAGTTATTGTTTCTGTACACTACTATTACTATACTGTTGTGCTATGGAAAGGGGGGGAGAATAGATGATTCAAATTGGAATCTCTAGGAGCTATTTCTGCTGTTGAGCCGTGGACTTCGAACCGTATTTTATCTTTTACTTGTCGCGTTCGCGTATTATGAAATGACAGTGCAAACGAAAATGTAGTCAATAGAAAAAAGAAAGCCCAAGGAAAGATAAAGTGAAGACATTGTCATGTATACACAGGAAGCTACTGAACTGACGACAAAAAAAATGCTCTATGGAATAGGCGCTCGTGGAATATTGACGACATTGTTCGCAGAGCAATGAAGGGGTAGGGAGGGGGGTCTGAGGATTAAATAGAAAAGCCAATTCAACGGAACCAACCATTTACTGAGACAGCAGGATATAAGAAAAAGTGGTTACCGTATACAGTGGGATGATGTACAAACGACTATTAGCCGCATTACTAACGCTTTATAAGCGGTAAGGATAACAAAGGGGAGCAACGAGATAGATAACAACAAAAGGAAAAGAACATCCGATGAAAATAGATAATGATATCCTTTACTAGAAGAAGGCCGGCAGATACCTGAAAAACAAGGACTTAGAAGGTGCCACGTTGACGGCGAAAATGGAAGACTCACGCTGCGCCAAGGCCTACTGCAAACGCAGCAATTCCCCAGGCAAACGACTTTGCCCTGGGCTCGAGATGGAAACGACTAACGCGCCTATTTGTTGCAATCGCGCGCTCCTGCGTCTCAGGCTCCTTGAATTCGAATTTGAGCTGCTCTTCCTCTTCCTCCCTGTCCCTCTTCTTCTTGGGAACAGTCGAGGATCCTTCGCCCACATCAATCTCCGCCTGTTCTGCCTTCGCCTTGGCTGCGTCCCGCTTCGACTTGAGATCCTGGATCAATTTCTGCTGTTCTCTGATGTCCTCAGCGTGGAGCTCGGACCCCGCCACGCCATCCTCCACCAACTGATTTTCCTCCTCTACAGCAGCAAGATCTGAGGCCCCAGTGGCAAGTGAGGTGCCAGCGACGGCCTCCTTACGAGCTGACGAGCGAGTGGCTTTGGGGGTGCGCACAACGGTGGTGGCAGCCGATCGCGGGGCCGGACTCTTTGTTCGTGTGGACCGTCGGGGAGTAGCAGCCTTGGAAGGAGCAGGGGAGCCACGCGATGACGGAGGTTTGCTACTCTGAGAAGTAGGCGCCGGAGACGACTCCTTCCGGCGCTTGGTCGGGGGATTGTTGGCCGTCGGCGATGGGGTAGGCAGCGAACGTGCGGCAGATGGTGGCTTCGAAACTACAACAGAGGCAGAGTTCGGCCCTACCGTTACCGCAGTGGTGCTGAGGTTACTGAAAGTACTCTCCGTCGGACTAGCAGCACCCTTCTGCACGATTGCAACAGAAGGCTGAGCGAGATTAGCATTGGCTGCTGCCTTGCCCGACCTCCTGTAGTTTCCATTGGGATCGGGAGTAGCTTGGACGACAGCCTCGATGATCTCGTTGAGCGCATAAGCCTTGCCCAACTCCAGCGCTACCTGCGGACTGACCCAGGTTCCCGCGAGACGTGTGATGTGTGCGTCCTTCGTGGATCCGTTGTTGCCGCTCAAGTCGTAGTTGTCTCGCACCCACTGGATCTCTTGCCGCTCATCTGCATCAGAGGCGTTCGGGAAGGCGGCGCGGAACATAGTGGTGAGGCTGATAGCGCCGGTGTCGAATCTGCGCAGGATGAAGGCATGTCCGGTTTCCTGCGGAAGAAAAGGTGTCAGTTGTGATATTATCCAGGGCCGAGGGGTGGCATACCGTTGGTGTCTCAATTTTAAGGCGTCCGACCTAGAGTGGGGTTACTTGTAAGTCGAAAGAGATATGCGGAGGGGAATGCGCGACTAACGAGGATGTCTTTGCCTTGGCAGTTCAAGATTTGATATTTCACAGGTGGCAGATTGGGTGCTTTGACTGGATGAAAGTCAGTTTTGGGGTGTGGCGTGTACATCTTGGACGCACGGTGCTCCTTAATGTTTGGATTGGCGTATCTAACGGGCAATGAGGGACGGGCGACCATGATGGCGGAAAGAATAAGGGCAAGGATCAGGTAATGAATTCGGCCAGGTGTTGGCCCACGCTCCTAATCAACACTCCAAAACAACAATCGCGTTCTTCCCACGCTCCTGTTAAACAATCTTTTATCTACACACCTGGAGCTCTGAGCTCTAACTCTAAAACCCAAACCATTTCGTGTCATGTTTACAGATTTCCTTTCGACAGATCCTCTTCTTTGACTCCAAGGAACTGCGGCTTTCCAGCCAACCGCTCAACCAAGTTCGCAATGTCAAGCCACCAGCTCGTCTTGCCCCGACGTTTTTCCATATCTGCGTGCTTCACCATCTCTTGCACTGGCACCCAAATGACACTGCTCGCCTGGATCGTGATCACCGCAGCTGACTCGGGCCCAGCTTGGCGTGTCTTGTGTGCAGGCTGCTTCATCAAAAGCTCGTGGTGCTGCTCCAGGTATGCCATGCATCGGAGGGACAGACGGGCTCCCCGTGCGCGATCCAGAGGCGAAGGTGTCCCTCCTTGCAGCGTGTGTCCCAGTTGTGCCGACCGAGCATCGAAGAGTGATCCACCTTCTTCTATCAACATCTTCGTAAGTACGGACGTGGTGTACACAACCGATGCCGCTTCGTTTCTGCTCGTCATTATGTCAGTCACCAGCTCTCCGGATAGTATTGGAAGCGCACTTGATAATGAGGCGACCTTCACTCTTTCCTGGAACATCCAGACTGTATCTTGTCTTCAAAAATTTGACATCCTCCCTAAGCATGTCTAGGCTCATTCCATTTTCAGGCGTATACACCAAGCTGGCTCCAACCTATTTGATATGCAAAAGTTATTGTATGCAATCTGTTTTGCAAAAAGAAACTCACAGCAAGGGCTCCCATTGTAGCAATGTATCCACACTTTCCTCCCTGAGTCTCCACAACGAACACTCGATCTCTGCTAGCACTTGCACTCTGCTTGATAGCATCGCAAGCATCCACAAGCGCGTTCAGACTCGTGTCGCTCCCCAAACTATAATCTGTCATCGGCACATTGTTGCTAATTGTAGCAGGCAGATGCACCATGGGGATATGGAATGCGGGGTAATGTTTGCGTCCTTCGTCCAGGAGCTGAAGCGCGTTGAACGCTTCAAAACCGCCGATCATGAGGAGCGCATCCAGCCTGAACTCTTGGAATTTGGACGCGACGGCACCGATATCGACTGACGGAAGGGTACGGTTGGTTCCCAATTCAGAGCCACCACGGACCATCCAGGCGTCGACTCCGAGCCAGGAAAGTTCGTCAATGTTGTCGTCCAGCAAGCCCCGGAAACCATTGTGAATCGCGAGTGGAGTATGTCCTTGCTTGATGCAATACCGAACGGCAGCTTTGGTAGCTCCGTTCATCCCACCCGCAGGGGCTCCCATGCTAAATTCAACAATTAGAGGATTTAAAAAAGCCATATGTCACTTGACTTACTGCAATATACCGACACGCATCCTCTAGCATTCCGAAAAATAAGCTTTCCATCGCGGAAATTTAAGAGGATTCCTTACAAATTTGGAAGGTTTCTTCTCCCCGTCAATTTGTGCCATAGAGGCTATCGAGCGGAATCCGTGCAACATCTCTAGGAATTCAGGTCCCCGAAGAGTCATTGCTTCCTTAAAATTTTTCTTCTGCATTGCATTTCCAACTGCTCTTGTCTTATTCAAAAGGTCAGGACGAATTCTGTGTATATAAACCTAAATGGCGTACCATTTCGACGGCCTCCATCAAGGGCACCCGGGTGATCTTGTTCTCTTGCACTCCAATCATATACGTTGGAGTACCCGGTTCGGCCTCCATGAGTGCTTCGACAGCTTCAACACCTTGTAATGTAGGCTGAAGCGTGTAATTTAGGAAAATCGACTTTGACCGCATTCCTTAGCAAATGGCTTACCAAAATTCTGTCCCAAGCACAAGGCCGCCCGCCGCGTTGGGTATGTCCGAGGGTGGTGACCCGTGTATCTAGCCCAAGGCGATCCGTAAGGATATCCTTGATGTATTCAGCCCGAATGGGGTTCAAGTCCTTGTCGTGGGCACCCTCCGCAACAATGACGATGGTTTTACGTTTTCCCAGTTCACGGTGCTGCGTAACAACAAAACCAATTAGAAAATGTGATCTATGGAAGGTAAATCACTGACGCGATGGATCTCTGCACACATATTATCCTCCCATGGCATAGTGACTGGGGGACGCTCGGGGATGAAGATGAAATCTGCACCACCGCTGCACGCATTCAGAACTCAACTGCAGAGAGAAGCGGATAAGGAAGAATAACACGTACGCAATACCAGCCAGTAACGCGAGCCAACCACAGTCCCGACCCATAACCTCCACTACAAACGCACGAGAGTGACTATATGCGGTGGAATTGATATTGTCGATGGATTCACAGATACGATGGAGTGCAGTGGGCGCGCCGATCGTTAAATCCGTTAAAGACATGTCATTGTCGATCGAACCGACAAGGCCGACGAGCTTGAGGTGCTTATGCGCCTTGAGCTGGTCATCGGTAATCTTGTCTGAGGAAAGACATTCAGTCCACATCCATTTGGAAAACACGAGAGTGACTATGAAACGCACTTTCTGCATTCAACTTCTTGATGATCTCAGGCCATTCAGATCTGAACACGTCTGCTCCCGTGAGTGAACCGTCACCACCACAAACGACAAGCGCGTCGATTCCTTCCTTGATAAGATTAAACGCCGCAGCTTCCCGTCCTTCGGTTGTGCGGAACGCCTTGGAGCGCGCAGTGCCAATAAGGGTGCCACCCTATGGACGCAGAAAGCAGAATATGGCGCAAAATTAGCAACTCGGGGCAGCGAAGAGATAAAGTTAGTAAAAATGACGTACCTCTGAGAACCATCCGCGGACATCATCCCATCCAACACGGACAATGTAGCGGCCCTTCAGCGTGCGGCCGCCGACTCTCTCGCTGGTGCCGTCGCGCAGCAGCTCCCCGTCTCCAAAACGCAGGTTGTGAAGGAGGTTTTGGTCAGGATTGGTGTGTATTTCCTTGATGATGGTTTCTTCCGCCACCTCCAGTTCTCCTTTAACTTCGACGGCGCCTTCTACTAATTTCTTGGTCTCTGCTTCTGTTGCCGCCTCTTGGTTGCCGCGTACTAAGCCCTCGTAGCCCTCGCGGACGACCCACATCTCACATCCTCTAGTGGAACTCGTTCAGCATAGTGTGAAATATCGAGTATGAAAGACACACTTGAGGATACCGCATTTGACGATAGCGCGCACCGCGGCATTCATGCCTGCGCTATCGCCGCCAGACGTGAGGATGGCGATCTTCATTGTGGTTGTTGTTCAGCTGGCTGTAGCTGTACTATGTAGAGTATGTGTGGCTTGTTGGTCGTCGACGTGATAAGGATCGTGCTACCGTACCAGCAGTCAACTGATAGCAGAAGGGAACAAAACGAGGGGCCCTGGGCTTGAATTGGATGTCTGAGATGAAAGGCTGGAGTAAAGAACCAAATCAGCGAGCGCGGGCTATGCGTCGCGTCAAGGCTAATATCACACGTGCGTCTATTTGGGGTTGGCGGCGATTCTGCAAGCAGCCTGTCCTGAGCTGGATTATTTTTTGCGGCGGCGCTATGTAGTATGCACTTAACTCTCGAATGTCAGCTGCATCGATTATCGTGATGGCGCGGGAGTGGTACCTTGTATGCCCAGTAAACGCCCTTCGCCAGACAGCCTAATTTCGCCGCCCCCGCCGCCAAGTGCTCATCGTTCTCTATCTCTTGTCCAGAGTGTTCGTTGCGCTCGTTTCGGCCCTTCGGGACTATAGACTCTGTCAGGATTATCGACTCGCCGTTCAAAATTCATTCAACGGACTCGGACTTGTTAGCATTCCGTTGTGGCTATGTGTGATGAACGAGGGAGATAGGACGGCCTGTTAGTGGAAAAATTTACAAAGGCAGAGCTATAAAGGCGTTCTACTCTGTGCAAATCAGTTCTCCTGAATGGCGGTATTGAATTCGCAGAGACGTGAGAGATAGACACCCGGAAATCGTTGAAATGGCAGCTGCCTCTCATGTCAGGAGGATGGGCATATTTGACTCGACGACTCGAACGTTCCCTCCAAACCTTGTCCAATCCGGGCAGAAAACGCGCGTTGCGCGATGACAATTTGTTCGAGACGTGAAGCCGATTCGATGTCCAGGCTGACGCCGACGGGGATGTGCATGGCACTGATAAGAATAGGCCGCTGTATGCCGATGTGTTTTATTGCTCTACTTTGATCAGGAATATATTTTCTTTCTTGCCCATTTACATCGCTTGCTTCCCCACATCTGCAAGGGACATACCCCAACTTCGCCATCGGTGAGTGCCGTTCTGCCTTACCCGTGGCAGGCGTGGAATTAGAAATATTTTGGAGCGATCGCTGTGTCTTATCAGTTCGCTAGATAAATACAGACCAGCCAATCAATACCGGCTGCGCCAACCGCGTGTCTGCTCCCATTGACCAAGCATCTAGAAGAAGATTTCCATACACACACCTCCGCGCATCTTACTTTTAAACGATCAAGGAGGCTCTGCTCGGTAGTCTCATCATTTTACTCTACATCACCACTGTCGACAGAGTACGACTTTCTCTATATCATGAGGACGCAGTCTCCCTGCACCCCACCCCCATCTTCGTATTCGCATTCTCCGCACTGCGTACCTCATATCAGTGTCCACGAAATCGCCAGTCGCATCGGTCTCCACCATTCCGACGAATCGCGCTCCAGCACTCTACCATCCTACATCGCCCTCCTACCACCCGAAATCCTCACAGAAATCTTTTTATACTGTATACCCGACGGACAGTATCCTTCACCATATACCAACGAGGCACCTCTGCTGCTGACCCATGTGTCGGCGCTGTGGCGCGCTCTAGCTATTTCCATCCCCCAGCTTTGGACCGCGCTCCACATCAACTACAAAGACCCAGCGGAGGATATCCCTGCTACCGACACATGGCTTTCGCGCGCAGGCGACAAGCTACTATCCCTCTCCATCGCCATCGATTTCTCAGAGCGGCCGCAGCAAGAAATCCTCGATACGTTGTGCAGGCATTCCAAGCGCTGGAAGCATGTACGTTTCGATTTCCGCCACCTCTTTTGCCCGCCGATGTATACCCTAGACATGGCTCTAAATGATGTCCCAGAGCTGGCCACTTTCGAGTTCCATGCGAGGGATGTCAGTAATATCAATATCGCACCTATCACCAACCTCCTGTCCTCTGCGCCCAAACTTCGTGAGGTGACATGGGTGGACGACTTGGCCGACACCAGCACTTTGCTGCAGCTGCCCTTGAGCCGCCTGACAAGGTTGGCATTGTCGATGGACCATGGCACGCTCGACTACCTCAAAGTCCTCAACGAATGCTACAACCTCGAGCACATCCGATTAACTCGGCCGTTCACCCTTACCCCACAAACCCAGGCGCCACTTTTCCTTCCCAAGCTTACCTCCTTTAATATCTCATCCGACATCGTATCTCCGGACATGACAGGCCTGCTCGACATCCTCATCCTCCCCGCCCTGCAAGAGGTGCGCATCCAGGGAGACCTCGACAAGCACGGGCGTTCGCACCCCTTCGGCCACGATGCACATTCGCATACCCATCAAGCAAGCAACGCTTCCGCGCACTCCGCCACCGGAACTTGGGACCCCACGCCCCTCATGTCCCTCATTCATCGATCGGCGTGTTCAGTCACCAGTTTATCTGTCAGCCTCCCCATGACAGAAGCGGCGCTATTGATGTGTCTCCGTGGGACGAGTAATTCGCTTGTCAAGCTGTCTGTGGAGGGCATACCTGTGGGTGATATGCTGATGGACGCTCTGACTTGTCGGCCAATCGAAGGCAAAGGCTTGATGAGAACAGATGGGGATAGGTCGAGAGATGCTATTGCAGAATTCCAAGGCCAAGACTCCTGCGATGAGCATCGCAAGGTTCTTTGTCCCAAGCTCGAAGAACTTACTTTAGATACCCGTGTGGGATGCACGCCTGGCATGCTAGCTGGCATGGTCGAGTCGAGGCTTTTAAATTCTAAATGGGTAGAATTGGACGATACGCGCATCAAACACGATGTCGATATAGACGTTACCGCCGACGCTCCCAGGATTCCGATGACATCGCTCAGGATGATCAAGGTGGTCGACGGACACAAGGATATCCAGCGGCTGAAGGCACTGAGCGTCCTCTCGAAGAGCGATGGTCCTATTCCGCGCATACGGGGGGCGTTAGCGGTCGATATCATTCCGGGGAAACCTACCAAGTCCCACACTCGAAGCTTCTTCTTCAGGAGGAAGCTCTGTGCGAGTCGCTGATTTTCGTTCTCGATTGTCGATCCATGGGTAGCCAGTCCAGCCTATCGTGCGGTGTGGTTCGTTGCAAGCAAGGGTGGGCGTTGAAGATACACGCGTATAGTGCGTGCGCTTTATTACGATTACTGATTCTTATATCGCAATCGGCATCGGACCCCTCTTCCGGAGAACCCTCGATGTTTATTCGACAATCCTCCGCATCTGCTAGGAATCTTCATTTCCTGGATTGATTATCATTTGGATCGATTCCACTAGCTACTCAACACTTTGGATCTCTTTCTGTTATCGGGACATTCACACATAAATTACATACATAATCAATTCATACAGTATACCATAGTCTTTGTTTCCTTGCTTTCGATATGCACCCTTTTTTTTTCCATTTTCCATTTTCCTTGTTCTACTTTCTTACATAGTAGACAGGATTCAGGAAGGACTTTCCAACTGCTTTTTGGCAGTGGTATCTTTCTTCGATAATTTAATTTACCCGGATTTGCGCCCTCTGCATCGCATAGACGATTGCATTTCTCTACATACCCGCAATCCGTAGAAGATAGAATTCTAAATCTCTGTTCAACTCATTTTGAGTCGTCGAGCAAATGCCCCTAAGTATATTTGGCGCGCCAAACGCGTGATCTCTTAATTACGCCGTGACGCGTTACGCGACTTCACAGGCTTCAAGTTGACTTTCAACGACAACCTTCTTTTGTTCTGTTCAACGTATTTAGTTTTCTATCGCTATTCTACGTGTTTTAATTCTCTGGAATGGTGCACCTCCGACTCAATGAAACGGAACCAAATCCAAATCCTCATATCAACTTCATCACACCTCTCAAATCAGATCAAACCGATGAAGAAGAAGCACGCAAACTCCTCAGGGCCCTCGCTGCTCAAGTGAGACCAGTCATGAAGGCACATGGATTTTCAGTCAACAGCTTTGAAGAGGTATGTCCTCGGAGTGGCTTTTGTCGATCCATGTGCACCAATAACTGAGTCTGTGCAGTACGAGTACAATAAGGTCTTTGCAGGCCGGAATTGGAACAACGGCGAGACCGTAGGTATGTGCAACTTCTCTAACGCCAAGTCCTGAAGCTAAATGGGCGAAGAATTGGTTCTCAGGCGCTCAGATGGCCTGTTCTATCCCATATACTGGCTGATGGGTACTCTATGCCACGAAGTCTGTCTCTTCTCTAGGTTTGTACTTCTCAATGAGCTGATTCTCTATGGCTTTTGCTATAGCTTGCACACATTAAGGTCCGTACCTTTCCGTGTAAATGGACAACTTGATTCTAACTGCGAATTTCATCAGCACATGAACCATGGGCCTGCCTTCCTAGCCCTGTGGACGCGTCTGAGATTAGAAGTTCGACAACTACAGGACAGAGGATATTACGGGGATGGTCAGTGCTTCATCTAAAATTCTGCTGCTAATAAAGTTCATCATTGCATCACAGGCTACTGGTCATCTGGCACAAGACTTCGAGACTCCGCCCGTGTTGGAGGTGAAGGCGTCGAAGAAGGGGATTTCCCAGAATATATGGTCCATCTCAAAAAATTTATATATTGAAGCCAGTAATAGCTCAAATATTCCTTTTCAGTGCGGTGGTGCACAATCTCGGGCGCGACCAACAGCAAGACGCCGTCGCCGTGCTCAAGGAAAGCGCCGGGAAGTGGTCCCTTCATTGCACACGGGAGCACAAACTGCGAAGAAGCGGAAGGCGGGCGCCCGAGTTACGTCAAAATATGCTTTTGCTGGTGAAGGTACTACGCTCGCTGAAGAGAGTAGTAGCGGCACTGGGTTCGGCAAGAAGGCTGCAAGGTGGGTGATAATCCTCAGTCATCATAACTCATAATGATAAAACTTGCCTGTGATCAGTAAACGAGCACGAGAAGAAAGAGCCCTAGCCGCTGAACGCCGCTTACTTGCATTACAAGGAAAACCTGCCGGTTGGTTCCATTCTAAATTTTTCTTCACTGCGGTGGTTATACTTCTCATTCAGGAAACGAACCCTCAACGAAGCGGCAGACCTCCGATGATGATGAAAACTCGGATGATGAAGTCGAATTTGTCACCGTACCAGAGACGGACGCTGAGCGGCGAGAAGCCTTGCTGGCTTCTGAGCAAACGGCCGACCTAGACCAAAAGTTGCAATCCGGGAAATCTTGGAAACAATTCCAAAACGACTTCAACTTTACCGCAACTCCCAGCGTGGCCAGTGGGTCCAACCAACCCATAGATATCATCGAACTTCCCTCCGATGAAGATGCTGGCGGAACTTGTGACGTGCCTGTAGCATCCGGATCGACGTTCACCACCCAATCACATGGGAAGACCGAGGAAGCCACAACCACAAGCTCCAAAGCCAAAGGTAAAGGTAAATCCAAGGAAGCCCCTTCATCATCATCGACAGCAAAAGCTTCCCATGACGGAGGGCTGGGCCTCGGTAGGCTGGTGCAGACGGAGATTGACCTGCGCAAGAAAGAGTCGCTGGGGATGGCGCCCATTAAGGGGGGCGGACGAACACTGGGGTCGGGGAAGGCTACCCCGAAAATAACACCCTGGGACGAAAGCCATAGCCAAGAGAGAAGTGTCAAAGAACCCGACACGGGAACCCACTGGAACTGTCTCATATGTACACTGTAAGTCGTGTACTCTCGCGGATCTATTTTGAATGCTGATATCGGGTTGTAGGGAGAATAAACCGCTCCACCTTGCGTGTGCAGCCTGCGGCACACCTCGAAAAGATACCTAGCCTCCGAATACCTCGTAGAGATATCTATCTTCATTTCTTTTTGGAGTGTATTTTATCAGGGATTGCTATTGGACTTGAAAGCTATCTGATTTCCACTAGATAAGTATGTATTTTTCTCAGTGAAGAATTGCTTTTATGCTCCCATAGTCATCTGGCCAAAGACCTTCGGACCAATGGAAGAAATGGGAACTTCTTCCTTAGTAAGTAATAGTACAAACCTTCTTGAAGTCTGGATCAATCCCTTCTTACATCGATCAAAAGTTACATGTGAGCTTTAAATTATGATCATTGATTGGTATCAAACCAAGGAGAAGATTCTCCGTCTGTTTTTTCGACTGATACAATCACAGAAAAATACAGAGGGGAGGCAGAGAGGAATAGATAATGGCGAAAAGAATTGACGGGTATATAGGCAAGATAGATAATTGATAAAATGACTATGAGTCGCGATTTGCAATGTAGTGGCGCACTAATAAGATGTCAGGCAATAGAATGGAGGTTTTCCAGCTCAGTCGAGACAAACCTCTACATGCTAAGGTCAAAGACACCCTTGCAAACAAAGAAAAGAAAAAATCTCCGGAGATGTTGAATCGAATACTAGAAAGCCTATTCCACCCATCGTCGTCATCATGATATTGGGAAGAGTGCCGGAAAGAAACCGAGTGGTGGGTATCCGGGGAGAGCGGGCATCGTAAAAGAAAGAGAGCCGTCGTCAGAGGATATGAGGGTATCATTACAGCGACATGGCGAGCACTGCAACCAATCCAGAGATCACAGCAAGAGGAGTGCTGGCTTGGCGGACAGTGAAAGCGGCGCTGCTTTGGAAGGTACCGGCGTTGGCAGCACCGATAGGAATAACTCCCGAATCAGAAGATGAGGAGTCGTAGGTGTTGTCGATGGTAGCGGTGGTAGTGGCGCTGGATTTGAAGTCAGTATAAATCGAATTTTCTGGCACCAAGACACGTACGGGGATGTAGTCGGAATAGTCGCTATGGGCGCACCAGTTGTTGTAGCCGCGGCAGAGGAAGCGGTGCCGGAAGCGACAACAGCCTGGAAGCAAGAGGAGTCGCTGTTGCCGCCAACAGTGATCTAGAAAACGAAAAAAAAAATTGAGCGGATCCGCACAACGCAGGAAAATTTCTAGCCACGTACGTCCTTGCTCCATGCCTCGTTATCATCAGCATCAACGAGGGAAAGCTGGACCTTGGCTCCAGCCTTCAATTTTGCCGTCCAGGTAATATGAGTTGTGTTGAAATCGCCAACCTCCACACTAACGACAATACGGATTGAGTACAATGGGCGAAGCTGACAGGAAAAGCCACGACTGACAGGGCATCACCGCAAGGGTCCGAGGCGTTGACGACAATGAGGTTGTAGGGTGCCTTCGTGGGCTCCCAAGAGATGACGGCGGGCTTGCACTAGAAAGGCGTGAACTGGGGGCTAGCAACGAGGCGGGGGGCGAAAATACCTGGACAAGAGCAGGGGAGTTGATGGCAAAGTCTGCAAGGGCGCCTTGGATGGCGGGAGCGACTAAGAGAGCGACTGTAAGGAATGTGGAGAACATTTCTGTTGTAGTGTGGGTGGAGGAGAGGGACAAAAGAAGGACGGGGAGTAGACGAGGAGATGAGGAGGCGAATGGAACGGGTGGAAGGCTTTCTTACCCCGAAGCCTTCAACTTATGCTTCCAAACACACCACAACACTCCTGAGTCTCCGACGGCAACAGCCAACAATGCATTCCATCAAAACGCCAGGTCCCTCGTTCCCGCAACGGCTTCCAAACCCACATTTCATAATAAGTATACAATAGACAGGCAGATCCCTCTAGATTATCTACACCCCGCCGCCTACAGCTTGGCTTCACCCTTGCCCTTGAACGACGCCAGTCTTGTCCTCTTCGTTATTCTGCACAATGCGGATGTCAGTTGTCATGGTCACGGCCCGCTCAAGACTGGCACTCACCCGGAGTGTGAAATGGCAGACGGTGTCTTCTTGGGCCCATCCACCAGCGGTCGCTCGTCAATCGGCAGGTAGTCGCGCCTGCTGGCGCCTACGAAGATCTAAAAAAAATCAACTTGAGAGGTCGCGTGGCAGAAACAGTCCAACTATGAATACCTGACGTGGTCGCCAAATCTTAACGCCTCCCTCCTGCAGCATCATCTAACGTACAGCCTCATGTGAGCCGCCCACATCAGTGTATCACATTCATTAGAAAAACGCACTTGACGCCAGTGGGCGAGCCATCCCACCACGCGCGGCACAGCAAACAGCACGGGGAAGAAATCAAGGGGGAAACCTGCGCAACTTATTAGTTTCACTACTCAAGACACAAGATGGGCTATCATACCCATCGCACGATAAATAAGACCGCTGCAGGGGCGTCAGCAAAAGCAATTTATTTGTCAGGTTGAAATCTTACCTCCTACGAAAACAATCAGAAAAGCATTACTTCAATGACATAAAATAAGACGCACCAAAAGTCAACGTTGGGCGCAAGTTTTCGCTTGACGAAGTACTCATCCTTCATTGCGACATCATGCAGAGCCATTGCCGTCTCCAAAAGCTCATCCTTTCCAGTGCTGCATTCCATGGTCAATAAAATATTTTGTTTCCAGAAGCAAGACATACGTACATCTTGAAGACTTCATCTGCGGTTTTGCGGACAATGAACGAACGAGGATCCGACTTTCAAGACATGTTGAGTAATCTACCTTTTAAAAACACCTTAATAAACACTCACCGTTTTGTAAACACGATGTCCGAAACCTGAAAGTACTTTTTCGCGTTTTTTCACGGCCTCAATAAAGGCAGGAACGTTTTCTGGCCTGCAAATAATATGAGCTTGGCGAAATGATAACAGGTTTGCTCCAATCTCTTACTTTCCAATGGATATAAGCATGCGAATAACAGCCTCGTTGGCGCCTCCTGCATAAAAACATTGTCAAGTCAAAAGAAAGGCGAGAGCAAAGCCATATCAACAAACCGTGCAAAGGTCCACTTTAAAAGTTTTTAAGGTAACGTATACAACGTCATAATGAAAGAAGCACTCACTATAACGAAGCGCAGCCGGCTCTGAAATCTTCAGTCAGATTAAATCACAGTAACAAATATAGATACGACTAACGCAATGGCAGAATATGGATCAACAAGAGAGCTTCCAGTCTGGAGGACGGTAGTTGCTGACGCGTTCAGTTCGTGGTCCGCGTGGAGAAGGAACAAAGTATCGAGCGCCTTCTCAAGAATGGGGTTGGGGGTGTAGTTTTCTTCTCCGAGATGATCCATTTGGTAGAGGAACCTGATCGTAGATATGAATATTTTTGCTGAGGAAACACGCGCGACTTGAATATTAGTCTTACGATCCAGTGTAGCTAAGACCGGTAGGAGGTGCGACAAAATCCCTTCCTTGACGTACGCGGTAGGCCATTCTGCAGAAAAGTAGTAAGAAATTGGATACAGTTGCACAAAAAGAGATCTGAGAAACGAACGCAGCCAAAGTAGTAGCTTTGCCGATTAGCCTGTATATCTGCTTGTCCATGATAGAAAGTGAAGCGGCGTCACCCTTGGTGTAAAGAGTTTGACCTGAAAATCATGGCTGTCAACAAAACCGTAGAAACCCTTGAAGAGAATACGAACCTTGCAGCGAGGGGTTGGCTTCTGCATAGTATGATCCCAAGTACGCAAACGCGCTCGTAAGGATAGCCATTGGGTGCGCGTCATAACTTGAAGGAGAAAGCAATCGCAACGTGAGCGCAGAGTATCGCCATCAGACAGAATACGAGTTACCGGAAGGAACGGCAGAACTGCTCAGCGTCGGCATGAGTGACGCCGTGGTGCAGAACCTCGTTTTCAAAGACGTTCAACTGGGCTTTTGTTGGCAGAGCACCGTAGATAAGGAGGTAGGCTGTCTCGAGATGCGTAGAGTGGAGTGCAAGCTGTTCGATGGGATAGCCCCTTCCATGAGAGTCAGCCAGCGTGCTCAGTAAATGAGTGAATATGCGCGACAATACCGGTAGCGCAAAACTTGGACAGAGTCAGGCAAAGCAAGTGCGAGAGTAGTAGCATCCGAGCTTACCTCCGGCCTCTCCGTCAATGAAGGTAATTTCGCTCCGAATTACGGCGGTGTTCAAGAACCCCTTATCGGCGACACGTAGCCCCTTGTCCGTCTCATTTTCCTCCCGTTCGCCAGGCGCAAAGGGCGCCTTCATGGCCTTGAACGCCGTAGCAGGGATACTGTTGTCCACAATCCTGAAATCGCATCGCGCGTCTAATTAGCGACCACCAGGAGGCATACCGAGAACAGCCGGCGTCTTACGGAACATCGTAGATCTTGCCTGTACGATTGTCGTACACAGTGAGGCTGTTCGTTGGGGTTGAAGGTTCTGTGGGTCTTCCCATGTTGATGGTTGAGGATAACGAGCTGGAGGAGGGTATGTAGAGAACCTGGGGTGTCCCAAATAAGCGACATCTTTACATAGCCTCGGCTAATTGGCGTGGGGCACAGAATACGCGTGACGGCACGCTCACGTGACTCAAATATTCACATGCATTCGACCAACGTAACCGTTAGTAATTACCAATGCCAGCTTTTCTATTACTCTACACACCGCCACGACGGAAGGGCTCTTAGGACGTCAGTACGACTACCTACTCACACTTGAACTCTTAAATCGCGGCTTTCATTGCTGAATATACTTTGGAAGCCTTGCACAAGAGAGCATGAAAACGCGGCGTCTCTCAAATCACGGAACCGGGTTTCTCAAGAGATAAAGACGTTAAAAACAGCTCAACATCATCCGAGAAGAGTTAACGGTGTGCTGTATGGTCATAGAAAAGCCGATTTGCTGATGTCTGTTGATCCCTTGGAAGTGCGCGCCATGCAGATGGCGGGAGGCGGCTACAGTCGCTGGCGACTAAATGCAATCTGTCACCGGGATCACCCTCTCTAATCTTGGCCGATTTTTCCCGCTTCAAAGCTCTGGTCTGTGAAGTTACTGCACTGCTTAAGCAGCACTGTTGAACTCCTTGTTGGGGTTTTGGACACGAATTTGGGCTATCGGTGTTCTCATCAGCTAATTTCAAGAACATACCTTCATCCTGGAAACACCAAACACCCTTGGCGAAGTCCCATCTCAGCTCTGGGCAAAGCATTAGACTTAACAATTGCCGCTTCAACGACTCTAGGGCATCTAGGAAGTGATGGAATTTAATCTTCACCTCTGCTTGCCCTTACTATGAGGCGCACTTATACAAAGCCCACGACCACCAGCTTCAACTGAGCCAACTTGGACAGTCAACTTATCCCGCTGAAGTCGGGAAACGCATGGGCGACAGCTTGACTCCTATGCGACATGTATTTATGACCATCAGCTACCATTTAGGATGGTGATTTTTTGCCCAATTGTGCATATGTATGGTTTGTCTACGTTAGACGCACGTTTTCAACTCATTGATATATGATTCCTTAGGCACATCTTATCGATTCATCAAGGTTTTCCGCTTGTTTCATCGACTCTCAGCGTGTCCCCCAAGCCCACTTGATGTGTCCTCATCGTTGAATTCAGGACTCGTGGGTCGACTCGCGTACGTACGGTACTCTTTACTTGAAGTTGACCTGTTCGACATCGGCGGGGCGGAGCGGGGCATAACACTTCTGCTACACGAGGCCGTTATCCAAGGACCTATTCTATTTTCGAGGATACTCGTAAGGTTCACTCGGAACCTTAGTGCCCGACTTTTATCCCCATCGATCCCGATTCCCCAGATGAGCCAATAAACATTCATAGTTGGAATGCTCCTTTAAAGTTGGGCCCCAACGTGTTGTTTATCTGAATTATCACGGACAGAGCGGTATCCTTATAACTGGACAGCTATCAAGACCTATCTAAGGTCACTTGGGCGGTGAAGTGTTACTCAACTGTCTGTCGTATACTTACTGATAACTATTTTTGTTGCTCAGTCTGGCTAGCTCGGGCGATCAAATGCAAACGCAATCTAACAAGCGCCGCTGAGCACATGGGCTATAATAACGGTAGCGTTTCTGAGTTTTTCTCGAGGCTGTCGTCTGGTATGTGGGTGTGTACTCAGTGGTGCGTCTCCAAGTAAAACGCGTCTATTTCGATTACTTATATGTACTTACACACAGTTTTATGTAGGCTCTGGGAACATCCGCCACGGTGGATGAAATTATCGATGCCTACCATGCGATGGTGCTAGGCGCTTGTTGTGATGTCGACTTTCGGTTTACCATCCCATTGGTGTGAAAAAAAATTATCAGGTATGCGGAGCTGGATGTCTTCTTTCAACGCCGTACTGAGTATATGCATTGGAAACTGAGGACATGTAAATGCAGATACACACTTAGATAAATCACTTGGACCACTGCCTAAATGTCTTTCCGCGATAAACTCTACGGACGATGATGTTGAGTTGTAAATGAAAACACAAGTATGTAACTCCAACGGATATCACACGTTGAATTCAAATCAAAATGGCACACTAGATGGTACCGGTACCTGTCGCGTGGAAGGGGATCGCCCACTGCAAGTGGAACTCCAGCTCCTCGACATAAAAATAACCCCTCCTATGCAAACGTGCGTCAGGAATGGATACTTCTTCTAGTAGTGTATGTTGAGCTGTTGACCTTGAGAAAATAGGCGGTTAAAGGGGATCTCCAGGAATCCAACAGGAATCAGGATTTGTTCCCCTTTGGGAATGTGGCCATCATCGTCACTGAATGGACGTCCATGAGCTAAGTTGATGCCGCTGCCACCGTCATTACCGAACCGAAACTGCTCCATCTGGGGTTTATAAGTGAAAGTGCTATTAAAAAAATGCCTGAGATAAGCCCTGCCAACCTTCCCCTCCCCAGCACTGCGAGCTTTTCTTCATCATGTCGACCAAGCTCTCTCTCAAAGAACGCATCAAGAGCGTCTCTCTTATCTTCGCGTACGTCAATTTCAGACATTCAACACCATTCCCAGCCATGTACTGATTTGTGTTCGGTCGCTGAAGATGTGGGACGGCACTGTTCTCAGATGGTCAGTGCAATTACACCCTAGGCCAAGTGCCTTACCTCCCCGATCTGACTTGTTGGTCCACTGCCCAGGATATGCGAACGGTGTCATTGGCAATGGTGAGCGATCTACGCTATTCAGGACAGGGAATGAAGCTGATAGAGCATTAAATGGTTTCTCAGTCAACACTGGCGAGTGGGTTCGTATTGGAGTTGCTGGCATTGACTGATATCTCGTTTCAACAGTGTTGACCAGGGTTTATGGATCGGACAAGCTCAGCCAACATAATTACAGCAGAACGCTCAGCAGTCTTGGCTTTGCAGGGACTGTTGTAGGAATGCTCGTTTTTGGTGAGCGCAACCATATTTGGAGCTTCTGCATTATTCAAACGTCCGTGGCGCCCCGCAGGATATCTGTCCGATAAAATAGGAAGGAAATTCGGAATGGTCTGTCCCCTTCATCATCTACTCCCGATAACTGTCGTTCTCACCACTGAACACTGAGATGTAGATGACTGCTGCTGGCATAGTCACCCTATTTTCCGGGCTGTCGGCCGCGTCTTCTGGTGCACATGGAAGTGTCGGTGGATTGTTAAGCATGCTCAGTGCGATGCGGTATGTCTAACAATGTTTCGTTGTTCTCATCTCCAATAAACCGCTCATTAGCTTCCTCCTCGGTATCGGAGTCGGTGCTGAATATCCTTGCGGGTCTGTCTCCGCGTCGGAGCAGTCCGAAGAGCCTGGCATTAGCAAGGGCGCTCAAAATCGGTGGTTCGCATTGGCGACAAGTAGGCATTTATATCCCGTTCACACACCCACACAGTATTAATATTTGACATGTTGGGCAGATTCCATGATTGATTTTGGCTTCGTGATTGCTTCTTTCGTCCCGCTGGTACTATTCTGGATGTGAGAAATCGCCTACAACTTGTGTTTGTGTCTGTGAAGTCCTGACTTTTGCGCATAGTTTCGGTAATGATCACCTCCGCGCTGTCTGGCGTCTCTCGCTTGGTCTTGGTGTTATTCCCGCCGCCGCCGTTTTCATCTGGCGGATCAATATGGAAGAACCAGTTCGCTATAAGAAAGATTCTATGAAACATGCTCGCATCCCTTACATGCTTGTACTTCGCCGCTATGGAGGTACTCTGGCAGCCATCTCGGCCACTTGGTGTGTCCAAATCATTAGTAATCCTGACAACGAACTGTTCGTTTATCTGATTCTCTTAGGTTCCTATACGATATCATCGTGTAAGTAGTATCCCATTGCACTGCTAATGGTTGAATAACTTGATTCCTTCTATTTTCTCATCAGTTATCCTGTGAGTATTCCTTGATGCCCCTGAATATGCCTTTAAACTAACCAGTATTTTCCACTATGAAGTTTGGCATTTACTCCTCAATCATTGTCGACCGGTAGGTATGATTTTTCGCGCCTCATCTGGCTAGTTTTTCTCAAAGTGGTTGATCAGCATCACCGGTGGAAAATCCGACCTTACGGTTGTCTTCGGCTGGAATGTGATTATCAAGTAAAAAAATTCCCTTCTTGTCCCTGAAGCGTTATACTGATAGCAGAAAGTTTGTTCTATATGCCAGGTACATTGGGCGGAGCATTCATCGTTGATAGACTAGGACCAAAATACACTATGGTATGCCTTTCCTTCGTTCAAATGACCTATTTGACCAACTCTATGGCATAGATCACTGGACTTCTCCTTCAAGCTCTTATTGGATTTATTATGAGCGGAGCCTACGTCAAGTAAGAATACGGTGCATCAGTCAACATTTACTCCAGCTGACAAACTATTACCAGACTTACCGAACACATCGCAGCCTTCGCCGTAAGACTTAGCATCTCTAGTGAACCACCTCCTTTGTGGCTTACTTTCAACGTTTCCAGGTTGTGTACGGTATTTTCTTGAGCTTTGGGGAGCTTGGTGTGTATTATTTTAGTGGCTCTTTAACGCAAGCTAACGAAGAAAGTCTAGGTCCCGGAAACTGTCTCGGATTGTTGGCAAGTAAGAGCAGTCCAACGGCCATCCGTGGTCAATTCTATGGTATCGCTGCAGCTATTGGAAAAGTCGGCGCTTTCATCGGCACATGGAGTGCGTATATTTTAGTTGAAGTGGAGATGTTTGCTAACACGCTTCGACAGTCTTCCCGCCTATCATCGATGGTAAACCATCTGCATTCTAAAATATAATTTCATTACTAAACTCCACGTTCAGCATTTGGTGGACCAGATAGCAATAAGGGAAACACTGGTCCTTTCTGGATTGGCAGCGGTAAGCAGAATCTCTTTCTTTCTCTATTTAACTTCCCTGGTGCTCACAATTGGCAGGTTTGGCCGTATTGAGCGCGCTCATCACCCTCATCTGGATTAAACCTTTGACCACAGATGGTATGATTGAGGAGGACATGAAGGTATGTACATACAGGCGATTATCTCTGGCATACATAATTCTTACGTGGTTTTTTTTAGTTCCGCGAGTACCTAGAGGCCCATGGCTACGATACGACCGCAATGGGCCTGCCGGGATACGCAAGTGAAGTAGAAACCGAGTCCGCGTCCATTGACGAGAAGAACGAGAAGAGAGCACATGTGTAAACTGTTGTTTATATGATTTTTAATGAGTAATGGGACCAACGTAGTTCACGAGTTACGCTCTGTATCTTTGATGTAATTTCTCCAATTTATTTTCGATATATACCTGCTTTTGAGTTAGAGTTGAAGTTGTGTTGTAGCTGGCTTTGATGGGTAATGTGGGAGCTTGAAGCCAGAATGGAATATTATAGAGAAACTAAAGGTGATACACAAGGCGGACGAGTTACGATTCCATCGCAGACGTTTCTTTGGTCTTGGCTAGCTCATTCCTATGTTATCACGTATGAGGAAAGGTCAAGGTGCAAGAATTCGTGATGGCGCGTACCTCAGCTGTACACTGAACTCGTCTTCGATATCATCATCATCCCAGTTATCCTCCCACAGCTTGTCGCCCCCCGACTTTGCTGCCCCAGGTGCCGCGCCAGCTAGATGTGCGAGATCGGTTTCGGAGTCGTTCCAGTCTATAAATGAGGGTAGAGATAGGCATAAGTAAGAGATACAACGATTACAAGCCAAACGCACCTGCGGCTGCGAACTCCTCAAACTCGTCGTCCTCTTCGAGTACGCCTACATGTGGTTGGACTTCCTGTTGTGGTTGTTCTGGAGCCTTGGAGGATTCGGCCGCTTTGGAGTTGGAGGTAGAGGATGACATTATGGGGTGTTAGAAGGTGGTGGCTTGTGCTAAGGGTAGAGATGTGACGCGTCTCCTTAGATGATCGCGATTCACGTGCGTGAGAAATAACTCATGAGAATCAGATTCCTGACTCCAGTTCTCCTTAAATATGCGTTTACGTGGTAGTAAAAATACTGTGATCATGAAAGCCAGTGTCCCCATGTAAGTACTCCTAAAGTCCTTGAAAAACTAATTATTAAGCTTGCAATAGTAAGATATGGATAAAAGAATGGATACCATCCGAATTCAAGAAACTAGTGTTCAATTGAACTAAGTAGCAGGTCAATCAGCGAAGAGCTGTTTCTTCGAAAAAAAAAAGGGAGAAAAGAAGTAGATATATTTCATTGAACCAATGACTGAGAACATGGAAGACAGAAGAGTTGAAAAGCAAGGGAGAGAGCTAAAATTGGAACGATGTAATTTGTAAACAGGACGAATTACGAAGATCAAAAACACGTAGAGTCATCAAGGGTATACGAATTAATTAGCCTGCTCAGTGAACAGACTCTCGATTTATTTGATGATCTCCATAGTCCATGCATATTTGGTATAGGGATATTGTGGATTGCAATCGGTGTTTACAATGGATGAGTGGATAAAGAGGGAGAGTTGAATTGGGTTTCGTATTTCTCGTTAAGACAAACTTCTTTGTGGTTATCAGCTCCGGTTTACTTTTCGTCTTCATCAGGTATTTCTAGGATTTCATCAGGTATATCGGCAGTGGTATGTATAGAGGGATTGGTGATAGAGACGGATTCTAGAAGGTTGACGATGTCTGCCAGGTCGTCCCCACTTTTGTTGGCGACAGCCTCAATGGTATCATCAATCGGTGTATCTTCGGTCTCAGGAGCAGCGACGTCCTCGACCGCTGTGGTTTCTTCAGCCTCGATGACCTCTGTCTCGGCTTGAACGGGCGATGGAGACCTTGGTGTAACATCGAAGTCCTCTCCGCTTGCGTTCTCTTCTTCTGCATGCACGTCCGCCTCAACAGTAACTTCAACTTCTTCGGGTGCATGAGCTTCCTCGGTTGCTACCTCTACTGTAGGAGATACAGGTCCATTTCCACTATCTTCGGTAACTTCTTTCGTAGCTTCTACAGGCGCCGTCGCCGCTGCCTCGACTACTACGGCAGCTGCACCTACAGTTGCTGCAACAGCAGCTCCTGTTGCAGCACGAGTTGTCGTCGAAGCCTTCTTAGTGACTCTGGGCGAAGGCGGAACCTTGGCTTTTACAAGCGGCACACGGGGAGCAGCGGCCGCCCGTGATGTAGCAGCAGCGTTCATCCTCGCCTGAGATGCAGCCGTAGGTTTACTCAGACGATCCATGGAGCTGCTAGTCAGATGCGTCTTCTTGACGGGGGTGGGCACCGGAAGTGCATTCCGAGATTTCGCAAGCGAAGCTGCGGTAGGAGCGAACAGTCCAGATGAGGGCGTCTTTGGACGATTCGTGGTCGGCGTTTTGGCCCTAGCAGGATCTGGACGAGGGACTTTGGCGCTCGAGGGTGTAGGAGGAGGTTTAGTGACAGGCCGTTTGGCAGTCACGCTTGAGGCGACGGATTGCCCAGTGAGCTGGGGCTTTAGAGGCTGGGCCGCAGCAGACGATAGAGACTGCCTGGAGGCAGTCGATTTCAGTGCTGTCTTCGCAGGAATCCTGGCTGGTGTTGTAGCCGCAGTTTTGGATGCTGTGGATGGAGCCGTCCTCGCACCTGTCGTTTTCGATCCCGACGGTGTACGAGGAACGACGGGCGCTGCTATCTTCTTTGAAGACGCGAGCGTTGGCGTTGCCTGATTTGGTTCCTCTTGCACTGGCTCTGGCTTGGCTGTCGAAGGCACTGGTTCTGGTTCCATTTCAACTTGCACGGGAGGGATGTCCTTTCTCCAGTTTTCCAGGAATGTATTGGGCTCGGGTTTGACCTGTCTCTGAGAAGCATTCAGAGCTTTCGCAGTAAGAGGTACCTCTATTTCACCCACATCAGCACCGGATTGGGACGCGTTCTTATTATCGCCCGTTGCGGCAGATGGATTGGATGTAAATGGCGTGATAAGCGGCGCAGGAATATGGCGAGGATATGCAGATGATACGATTATGGGCTGCTTCGATGGGGTATCAGTGACAGACTTTGGAGGCCATTCGCGTTTCTCCTTGACTTCTTCCTTGGCCGAATCTCCTGTTATGTGGGAGACGACGCTAGAACTACGCGATGGCGAGCTGGCGGAGAGCGATAGACGCTTGGTCTGCGTCTCAAACTTTCCAATAAGGTTGGCCACGCTCTGCCGTGGGCGCTCGTCCGGGAGTGGCCTGTCGGATGGACGAGCAGAGCGTTAAATAACGGCTGATGACGCGACAAGAAGATAGAGTGCAGACACTTACATCCGATCCGCCCCTGAAATAGGCTAATACAACGTGCAGACAAGGAAAGTCAGGCGCTACTGGCGCAGAAGGTTGTTGACAGAGATGACACGGGGTAGGATCGATTGAGAAGAATGTTCAATAAAATCTGATTCACGCGTCACTGTAACCACTACATTAGGTAATCTAGTCGTGAAGACAACATTGATCGCATACGGCGACTACATGCCACATCCCGCTCGCAGCCTGCAGGACGAGTACAAGCAATACAGTTATACATCCAACGCCTAGTTCAGACGGTCAAATTTTGGACTCGTCGTCCGATAGGCATGAGCCCGTCGGAGGCCTTCGTGCGGCTGTTTTCCAGGAGGCCGCGTCAGTGAACGGCAGTTGACCCTACTATGATCAAGATATTGAGCCTCATTAAACCGCACTAAGCAATCAGCACCAGGTTCGTGTCCACGCCTCAGGAGAGTAGGTACACGCCGAACAGGTTCAAGTTTTGGTAGCAGCGGGGGGTTGTTATGGTAATGCTTGTTATGGGAAGCCACCATCATGCTCGAGCGAAAAGTAATATTTCCTCCAGGACCGATGGTACTGTCAGAGTCGCGACGGCTTCGTTGATATGATATCGGTTGAACCGTTGAATCTTCGAAAGGTTGTACTGTGAATAGACAAAGCATTATATCTTCTGGTCAATTTAATTGACACCTTCAAATACAATTCTTACCGCTGCTAGGACCACACCCCATATTAAGATTCAGTATGATTTCAGAAGAACTTAAAGTCAGAGAAGAGCGTGCAGAGGATCAAATCAGACGGAGGATTGCGTTTTTTTGAGGAGTTCAAGGCGAGCAAGAAATCGCTGTATTTAAGAAAATCTCTTTCTTCTTCTTCGTCCTTGTTGATTCATCTCTGGCAAGGAGATGCCTGGGAGACGCGTCATGGAAATGCCAGGGCCTTGGTGTAAAATTCTGACCATGACGATAATGACCCTTCAAAACAAAAGTGGCAAGTCAGCTACAAGGCGGAATCTTAAAGTCGGCATGGACAAAAAACTTAGAGCCGGACTTGCCTTAACAAGATTGAACAACCTTGAACAACTTGGTCTTTTGAGTGATCGAGAAATCACAATGAAGGCTTTGACCATTACTCATCCGTTGGGTTATCCGAACATGCTTCGCCGCATTGCAGAAACAAAGGTGCCTCTTGTAACAGACAACAATCTCTGTCCGACGTTGGGTGTTGTAGTATCCTGCACACCTTACAAGGCCATAAAGTTACTAATTAAATGCTATGACCTTTTCGCTGGAATCATTCTGAAGATGAGAAAATATTTTTCATTGGTATATCAAGTTTAACAAAGCTGAGCACATACGGTACAAGTTTCAGGGTAGCCACTTGCTGATAGCAGTCTCCAGTTCCCGGCAACTTCCACCGTGCCAAAAATGTGATGCGTTCCGTATTTCCACTACTTCCACGTTCTGTCCCACTAAATCGGATGCCCATGTTCTGTATTTCTCGACAGAGGTAAATTCGTCTTGATCTCCGTAGATCACCAGAACATTAGAATCCCGATCTCGGACGAGTTGCTGCAAAGCAGTGCTGTACGATGACGATTTGAATAGGGTAAGCCACCCTCTTGGGCCAAGGGGGTAGGATAAAAGTATGTGTGATGTTTTAACGGAAGGAAGAACGGGGTGTAGAGATGCGATCAGAGAACCATGAGAATAGCCCTAGAATAGTAGAGTATGAGTAATGACTTCAGTAATACGCAAGATGAGGGTGTACCAAGATTACAAGGGACCGAACATCCGGATATTTCTCTACCACCCATTGACTAACGGCTTTCAAGTCTTCTCCCTCGCTGAAACCGGTAAACGAGCTCCATCCGCTTGATCCACCAACGCCTCGCGAATTGTATGAGAGAACATGATAATTGCGGTTTAGTACTGGTTCCACGAGAGACATAACGACGCTGGTACAGCCATTCGTGAGTCATTGAAGCAGAAGACGAGTATCAAAGGACATACGGATCTCCTTTACGGCCTCCAAGCCATGACCATGGATGAAGAAAGATGGCGAATTTAGTGCCCTCTTCTGCGGGTACGTTTCCTGACGGACTCCAAAGATCAGCCTCAATAGTGATATTAGTAGAAAGCTCGATCTCTAGCTGCTCGTGATGCATCGTTCAGAAAAAAATATCGATTGTGACGTCAAGGACAAGTAAAATTTGTGGACGCAAGTATTGGCAATGAATTCGAAGATGGTTAGCGTTACATTTCGGCGTGGCGGTGCTCGCTCGCAAAAATATAACAATGGCAAGTAATTTTACTTGTTTGGGCAAAGCTGCCTAAACTGGCCTGAATTCAACCACGACAATGCTCGTTTGAGTACCCTCTCAGACACCTTCCAAAGGCACAAATCTGCTTGTCCTCATAATAAATCTATTAATCGAGAGTGATTATCTTTAATGCAGGTATCCTCGGTCAAGCAAGCTCCGGACTGTCTCATCGGTCATCCAAACCGTCACTCTCAAACGGAATAAGACGGAATATGGTCACGAAATGCAATAAGTGCTCTGCACCTCTCGGGTCCTCAAGGATATCAGGTTGCGATCTACAACCTTTTTTAGGGATCTGGTTTGGCCGTGCGAGGAGTGACGGGCGACTGTTTGGAATCTATTGACGGCGTTTCATCCTTGTGCAATGGCCAGCGCATTCACCTCCGGACGAGCGTCCAACATCTGCGTACGCGCTGACTAGTTGCATTTCGCAATGAAGGATTTCTATCTAAGACGTCAAGCTGGGCATTACTTTCCGAGCGATGGAGATTGTGGTTTTTGTTTCAGTGACAGACTCTGGGCGAAGATATACAGTATATAAAGCAAGGCTTCATGATCACATCCACTCCCTCTCAGAACATTTTACATTATGGTTTCCTCTAAGTTTCTTCTTCTCATTCAGTCGCTCTCTATCTTTTTTACTTCCTTGTTGTTTTGGAAATTAATCCGACGATTTGTCCTCAAATCACCTCTAGACAATGTCCCAGGTCCTATTCCGAAATCTTGGTCGAATGGTCAGTTCCTTTGTCGTTGTGCATATACTGTGAATAAGTTAACTGAAATCTGTTTAAAGGCTCGTTCCCGCAGGTGTTCAATGTCAATGCCTGGGATTTTCATAAAGAGATGGCAAGAATGTGTAAGTCAGATATCTAGTCGTGTAACTGTCAGACCGTCCTGAGGTCTTTGCCTAGACGGAAGTGTCATAAAAATCAAGTCGTTCTTTGGGGTACGCCAATCAATAAATATGATCCTCCCTTGTCCTTGTCTGACTTTCTCTCAGGAAAATCAGTTATACATCTTCGACCCCCTGGCATTGCACCATATAATGGTCAAGGTGAGGGGTTTACCTTCACGGATTCAGTGAGTTAAGTCTAATTTTTGGACTCCAGGATCGAGAAATATTCGAACAAAGTGAAGGATCCCTTGCGTAAGTTCTTTTTTACCCAAATTTAATATCTGCGGAAATAACGGCGTTGAACGATACTTACTTAGAGGGGCGAAAGTGATATTTGGGCCTAGTCTTCTCGCTACATATGGTGTGTTTTTATGTTTTCTTCTCTGAAGATCATTGGTTGATATTTTCGCAGGGGATATTCATCGCAAGCAAAGAAAGATGCTGAATCCGGCATTCTCTATCAAAAACTTGCGTGAAATGAGTACGCCTGCGAATTCGAAGCGTTGGAACCTTTTACTAAATTATGTCTCCTGCATAGCTCCGACTTTCTACAGTGTAGTCAATAAAGTAAGCCGTCTTTTCTTCTGAACCATTCATGCCGATTTTCACACCAGTTTTGTGCAGCTGCACGACGCCTTCGCTGTCAAAGTCAACAACGGACCCCAAGAGGTAGTGTTCCTCATCGAGCCTAGCCTTTCTATAAACTCACGCTCTATCTAGATTGATGTGCTCTCTTGGATGACCAGAGCTGCCCTTGAGTTGGTTGGCCAAAGTGGGCTTGGATACTCCTTTGATTCGCTGGAAGAAAACAGTGTTGTACACCCATACATTACCTCTACAAAGAAGCTCATGTATGCGTAGTTTTCCCAACATTTGCGGGTGTAAACTAACGATTTTATCTAGGCCTACCGCTTTCAAACTATTCTACATTCGCACCTATTTAATCGCGCACCTCGTCAAATTGAGGATTCCAAGGTTCATCGTCGACCTAATTCCATCGAAACCCATTCAAGACCTCGCAGAAATTGTCGATGTTCTTCATAACACGTCGGTTGAAATATTTGAATCGAAGAAGAAAGCCTTGGCGGAAGGAGACGAAGCGTTATCAAGGCAGATCGGGCAGGGAAAAGATATCTTGAGCATACTCAGTAAGTGGCTTCCCCATCTTAATTGAGCGCATTCTAAGTACATTCCAGTGCGCGCAAATATGGAGGCAGAGGCCCAGGACGTCTTGAGTCAGGAGGAATTACTGGCAACCATGTCGTGAGTGCAAAAATCTTTCTCGGGACTTAAATGATGCTAAAACGTCTGCCCGTTCAGGTCTTTAACGTTTGCCGCCATGGACACTACATCATCCGCATTATCGCGTATTCTTCACATGCTTTCGATAAACCAAGATGTACAAGAAAAACTGCGCCAAGAAATCAGAGCAGCAAGAAAGGAATACAGCCATGACTTGGATTACGACACTTTGAGTAGCTTGCCATATCTCGACGCAGTCTGCCGTGAAACTTTGAGATTGTAAGTTCTACACCTTCCACTTTTACAAGCAGTGACTAATGGAAGTCCAGATATGCACCAGTGCCTTTCATAACGAAGACGTAAGTTCTCCATTACAAGTTGAGGCATAGCGCCGACAACCAACATACTGCTTTTCACAGTGCGCGTAAGGACGCTATGCTCCCTCTCTCCAAACCCATCAAAGGAATAGATGGCAAGGAAATCCGCGAATTATTTGTTCCTGGTAACACCAATGTCATTGTTGGAATCATGGCCGCCAACCGAAACCCAGAAATTTGGGGTCCTGATGCATATGAATGGAAACCATCTAGGTGGCTGGACCCCCTTCCGGAGACCGTTATCTCTGCACGGATTCCTGGTGTTTATTCGCATCTGTACGTCTTCATTCGTCACTAATATGATTTAGCCCCTAAATTTCTTCCAGGATGACTTTCGGTGGCGGAGGAAGAGCTTGTCTGTGAGTAGTATCGTTGTTTTCTATTCTAAGGTTTTGGGCACTGATTCTCTGATCATAGTGGATTCAAGTTTTCTCAACTGGAAATGAGTCAGTCTTGTGTCTTATTGCACATCGTCTTTCATTCTAATTATCTGTTTTCAGAGGTCGTTCTTTCCTGCCTAGTCGACTCCTTCCGATTCTCTCCTTCGGATAAGGAGATATTCTGGCAGATGAATTCGATCGCAACTCCTACGTTGGCAAATTTGAGCCAAGACATCCGATCTCAGCTTCCTCTTATTGTTGAACGGGCTACTCCATGTTAATGAGTTATGGCCTTATTTCTGCGACCCTCCTTCTTGGACCATATCTATAAGTATTTATCTTATTTATTCTAGAGTAGACCCGTATAGTTGCATTATTGTAATAATGTACCATAGATCCATATAATCGAAATACTCAATAGGCTTCTTTTAATTCAACTTTGGTGGCCCAGCAAACATGACAAGTAAAATGAACCACTCAAGGTAATCAAATATTCACAATTGACTGTTCTGACTCTACAAGGAAGTCATTCATTCATTCATTTTGACCAAATTTATTGAACATCAATTTCCACTATAAGTCCTTCCCTGTATTTTCCCGATTAAAGGAATGGCATAAGGGCTTGGGGCATGATCTCAGCGATGGAGGGACCACTAGGTGGTTCGATGGATTGGTAGTACTACAAGAATTCAAGTCAACAATATACCCGCAAGGACAAATACAACGAGAACTTACAGTGCCCCACCATGGTCCTGCAGCCCACCACAAAGCACCGAGCCACACGCCGCCAGCCTGTTGCATAGAGCACAAAGCGCTTTGGACAGCTGAGATACAGACAGAATTGGAGCCAGCTCCCATTTCACCAAGGAATCCTCTGAGATTGTTTTGCTTGAGCCAGGCAGTAGCAGAAGCCAAACGCTCGGCCCCAATCGTAGAGGAGACGCAAGTCTCGGAAGTACCAGAACCATCAGAGTCGAGATACTGATGCATTTCTATATGTCGGGATAAGTCGTGAAATCTTAGAGACAGAAAAGCTTCATTCTTACGGATTGCGAAGTTGTTGTTGGGGTCTTTCAAAGACGTGAATGCAGCAGCGTTACCAGAGGATTGCCATGCTGTGAAGAATGTCAAAAAAAAAATTAATTCAATTTGCGCTGACAGACTTACTCCATGCACCAGTCCAAGCTGATTCGTCGCGAGGGAAGAGAGACTGACGTCAGATATGTTACAGCTCAAACAGATTACTATGCTTACAGGTCCCTATAGAAATTTGTTGTCAACTTAGTCTGACATCGATAAAATATAATCTACAAACCTTCGACGAGGATGAGTTGAGTGGTTGCGCCACTGGCACGGATACCGTTGATAGCAGCTTGCATCTACAAGCAGATAAGAATTTGTTGAACCAACTTCTATTCTCGACACTTACGAGGTTGGCGACGGTTCCAGCATCGATGCCGTATGGCTCATTCATGGCGTCGAAGACAACGTTGTTGTTGCTTTTCTGATAAAATGAAAGTATTAGCAAACAGTACATAAGGACAAATGAGAAAGAAACGTACGAATACGGTGGCCAAGTTCTTCCACCCTGTACAAAATGGAGGATAAGAAGGAAATTTCAATGTAATTGACCGATTTCGAAGGACATACAGGTTTGGAAGCTGAGATTTCAAAAGCATTTAAGTCTGAGCCGGATTTATCAGAATGAAAGAAACCTACTCTGAGGCACTAGTGATAATACCATTGTTGTACCTCATGAAGTTGTGGGCTGCACAATAACGTCAGTCTGAAAGGTATTGCCAGGCAAATTCGAAACTTACGTTCAATGAGAACAAAGGCACCCTTGCTGGTGATGTAATTCACAATGGTCTGCAGTCCGCTGAGGTAGGTTTGGTCGAAGGCACCAGTGAGTCCGGTAGCAGGTGGGCTCATGCGCTCCAACAAGAAAGGCACACGGAAAGTGTTGAATCCTTTTCCTACGAAGTAGTCAATGGAGCTTGGGTGACGATGTAAATGATATTGTTGAGTAGTGGTTTCTGCAGGATTAAATACCTTGGGCTTGGCCATGTGTAGTCCTTTCCGAGAACTCCCTGTGTCCATTTGTAAGCACTAATTCAAAAACAAAAACAAAACAAAAAAAACAAAAAAGAGTCAGCAGTTCGCAAAACTCACTGGCCAGGCAGTGTTGCCGAATTCAGCACCAGACTCGTTGACACCGAAGAATTTGAACTTGGTACGGCTACCAGAGCAGATGCTAGAGCTGGGAGCAGTGGATGTCGTGGTCGTGGTTCCTCCGCCAGGAGGTGGGGTTGTAGTAGTCGGATTGGGTGTCGTCGTGGCCTGGCCTGGCAAGCACTGCGAATAATCTGATGTATGTACATATTAGTATACACGACCAGTTTTCCTATGTCTCAAACATACAATCGTTGGAGAAAGTGCAAACAGACCCAGCATCACAAGTTGTTGAGCCTGTGTAGTTAATACCCTAGAATAAAGAAACGACGTATTGTTCAGTTACTGGAGGGTCCACTGCTTCATTAAGGAAGTACACGTACGCCACATTGACCCCAAACAGCAACAGACAACACCGGCTTCACAAACAGTACCGCCAGAGAGGAGAACGCTAATAAGGACTTCATTTTGGGGACCTCGTTGACGATATTTCACCCATCTTGCCTTGGTTAAATACAACGCGCCACCAGTCACGAAGGAAGAACGTTGCAGCTAATGATGCGGACTCGGTAGCTGAATCCGTCAAAAGACCGATAAACATCCAGTGGTGTAGGGGTGCACAAACGAAAACTCCACACGGGATCACATGGATATTTCTTCTTCAGATACACCGAGAGACGGAAATATGAATAAAGCACGAGTCTCGTGCCATTGCTCTTGCAGCGGATGATTCTTGGGAGCCTTGTTGCTGTTGGTATTATGACATGATAGTACTCGGAAGATTTACTCAAAAGCTCCGCAGGATGATTTCGTTCAATTCGTATGCATAAATTGTTATCCAACTTAGCAACTTGAGCGGAAGCGTTCGTGAATAGTGATCGGTGTTATAGTACTTTTCTTGGACCGAAATTTAGCCCGTTTACGAGGCTATCGACCTTGAACTAGGTCAACAGAAATTACAGACAGAGTTATAGAGCGATATCGCACCGCCCGACCATCAAAAATGATCCCTCTTGCCTTGCAGGATGTGCCGAGTTGATAGAGAAATCATCGCCTGTCAACCAAAACGAAAAAACTCGGGAAGCTTGCAATGCCGCACCAAATTCGGAAACATCCCAGTTCATCGAAGTGTCTGCTGTAACTCTAGGAGTATTTTGAGTGTTCTAAGCATATTATTTACGCTGTCGATGTACATTTATTTATCCTCCTTACATATAGAAACTTGAAATAGATGTCAGAAAGCGGAACAATACGAATTCGAGGAATATTTACCTAGTCATTCTAATCAACGAACCCTGGATCCGCCCAAACCTGTACTGCGCCTCGTTGCCCCTAAATTTGAGCTTCCTTCGCCTCGGTCATCATCGGATGCTTGCCTATGTAAATAAGAACCACCCCCAAAGAGTGACGGTTGGACCGGAGGCTGTGTGCGGTGTTCCCAGTCATATGATCTCGCTGGCGCATACTGTGTCTGAGGACGATTGTAGAGGTGGTTTGCTAGTCCACCGAGTGCAGCACCAGTCCAAAATCCCGGCCGCCAACCTCCCCAACCAGAACTTGCAGAGTCTGGGTGCGTTTTGGAATATGGCGGTGGAGGGTGGTCGTCACTATAACCACCTGGAAACATTCCCGACCCTCCTCCAGGACCATAGTTATTGCCTGCTGGACGAGGTGCTTGAGGAGTGGCATTGTTTCGGAGACATGATTGCAGGAAGGAGTATATGATGAATAGAAGTAATCCAACCCAGAGGACCGAGAACGCTATGCTTCCCCAGTCATAACCTGCCCGACCTACCAGTCAGACTGGAATTTGAATTCAACTTTCGCGAATTGGCTGTGCTCACTTTTCGTCCCGAACAGTGGCGAATCGGAATCCTGGAGGGCCCTCGGTACCTCTACGAGGCGATATTCCAACGAGCAGGAACCTAAACGAGAAAGAAAACACAAAGTCAACATCTGAGCTTCTAAAAGAGAAAAACAACGGAGAAACCTTTCAACACATATGGATCTCCAGGCCGTGACCATCCTTCACAGGATACTTCGACTTTACCAAACCTTAGCGCGCTCGGGAGGTCGGCTTCGCACTGCAGACAGACCCAATTCAGACCAACTTTTCAAAGGAAAGATGACATCTGCTGAACTCACCTTCCAATCCACATCATTTCCACGTCCTCCAATGTTAACGCACCGAACAACGTCAGGTTGGTAGAGTTTGCACGGTTTGCCTACGCAGACGAGCTGTGGAATAGCTTCTGTTCGTCTGGCCGCTGTGTATGCGTCTTTGTAGAATGTCAAAGAGGTTATCTTGGCGAGTTCGACCCGAGACATAGCTATGCTGGTGAGTGTTTGGTTGAAGGATGGGTGAGCGAAGCGCTGCTCGAGCCACTTGCTGTGCACATGAGGTCAACGTACGGTCGCGACTCGCGCTGACGTGGAGCCGACGTGGTTTCCAAATGAAGGCAATAAAGCATCAACGTTCAACACGATTTTATTAACAATTCACACGACGCCAGCAGCGTCAACGCTAGAAGTACTCAAAAGAAAGCTGAATAAAGCAAATAGTCGCCGCTTAATGTAGAGTACAGTGCTCTCTATATACCCGATGCTGCAGGGCACCCACCACAAAGGCCATGTCCACAACCAAAACAACTAGCTACACCGACGCCCAGAGTCCGTAGGATCAAAGACACAATACTGACAACACCCTCTCCCAACACAAACCCGCTCGCAATAACGACCAACCGAATGTCGCCTTTATCCTTCGCGTACTGCGTGCGATATACATACTCCATTACTCCGCCAATAAGACGTGCAATCGAAAATGACGGGGTGTTGAGGAAACCAATCGCAAACGCCACGCCCGAAGGTATCCACTTCGCGATCCAATGTTCCCTTTTTGCTGTATATGTCTTCAAAGCTGACAACAAACCAAACAAGACAGAGAAAGCGATCATAAACGTCGCACTGTTTTCCGGTAATTGGCCGTCGCCTAAATGATTATGGAGGAAGACATTTAGTACCCTCGTGATAGCCACGCGAACGAGGTACGTACGAAGGAGCCTCGCAAGGCTAAGCCAGACATATGCTGTAGGTGCGGGGAATGACGGGCCCGGAATCACATATGCGCGATTATACAGCGTAAATGCCGTCGTAGTGACAAGAATGGACACAGACGATCCGATGAGCTGGCCGAAGAACTGTGCTCGAGGGGATGCATGACATAGATGACCCGTCTTGAGATCTTGCATTAGATCTCCCGCTCTAAACTTGCTCAGAAAGGAGTAGACATCTGATCGGAGAATAACTCACTGCTGAGCGCCAGCTTCTGCTACTCCTCCAGCGATGATGTTTGCAACGATATTTCCTGGTTGGATCCAAGCAAAGAATAATTGAGATATTTTGCCTAGCCCAGAGACGGGGTTCAGATCGGTTTCTCCCAGAGCACGAACTCTGGTGGAAATAACACGATTATTAACAAGTGTATGTGGCATAAAATTTTTAACCACATACCCGATGATACTCAACATTCCACCGAGAATGAATCCAAGTAACGTAGCCCAAGGTTTGATGCCCTCATTGCCAAAGACAATCCATACTAAAAAGGTGCCTACGACGATGCTCAAAGTCAATCCAATGGCAACCCAACTGTTGGGTACAAGCCTATCCAGGCTTTCAGTTTCATTGTTGTTGAGTTGTTCGCCATTTTCTCCGATAGCAGTATAACCTCTCTTGAACGGTTTCACGACGTCTTGAAGGTACTCCCATGCAACGGGAAGAAGGGATACCACACTATCAGCGCACATGATGCCCAAAGAAATCCACAAAATCCAGCCGCGAGCGCCGTTCGACATGTCGCCCACTGCACCTGGGGCCCATCCGTTCCATTTGGATAGCGGAGATAAAATTGCCCACCCGACGAACATGCCCTATAAATTCGCCGTCAATAACTGACACAAGAAGCGGGCATGCCACGCACGAGGTTCATACTGAGCGTCGTCGAAAACCCCATGATTACGCCTAGGTTTTTCTGTTATCTTGAAAGTTCCTTCGGTAAACCCTAAATTTCGGACGAACCTTGGCCAACATAAGATAGACTCGGAGTGAAATACCATAGCCATTCCTTGGCCAAGTAATTTCCAAATAATGGGATCGCAAATAGGAAAGGGAAGAAAAAGGCAGCCAGCTAGATGGAGGGTCTATCAAATATTCTTTGGTCGTTCGAAAAATATATGGAACTGACGGTCAAGAGCCCAGAAGCTGCAAAACTCCAGATCAAATCATGCCAGCCTTCATGCTCAACCATCTCTCGCTCATGTTCAGCTTCTACCGGAGTTTCAGACACCATATCCTCAACGAGTTCTTCTGCCAATGTGTTTTCTTCTTCATCCTGAACGTGATGGTAGGTGTGTCGTTGTCTCAAATTAGTTTCTGGAGGTGGTAATTTATGGAGTACTGATATCAAATGAGCCGTTGCGGTCCCTGATGGAAAAGGCAATTCTTCTTCTATAATCTACGCAGACCATAAGCGTCCGCGAAGTGCAATGTCACCCAGTACAAGGACCAGACGTACCACTTGTTTACGGATGGGAGGTGAGAGGAAAACCCTTTATATGGATAACTTAGTCAATGAAACCGTAGTCATTGAAAGCTATCCTCACCCGAAAAAAGCAACGGAACATGACCACCCAACGGCGGCAATCCAAGTAAGATGGATTGGAGGTGAACCGTCACGGCTTTCATCAAGAAGCGTCAACGCTGGCAAGATGCCTACAAATCCCGCTGCAAGTGGCATAGTACCCGTGGCTACTGCGGTCGTTTGAACCACGATAATCTCTTGCGGTGTAAGGGGTACAGGTAATGTTCTCGATATGAGAAAGCCAATTAAAGCAGATTGAATGGACATCCTATCAAACCAAACACATTCAGCGTATTCTTCAAAAGTAGCACGATAGCACATACATTGATATCCATCCCGACTGAAGACCCAAACTCAAATTTGTGAAACATATCAGACAGCCAATTGCAAGCCCCAGCAGGACAGCTCTGAGTGTGAACTCTGGCTGCGAGTGCAGTCCAGGCTTCAGAAAACTGAATGTTCCAGAAAATATGCTTGTTAATACTCAGATATTCTGGAACAAAATCCTGATGACAGTGACTCACCCGAACCAGTTCCTCATGTTCGTAGTGAACGTTGGGGCGCAAGCATTGGTGGAAGCCGAGGAGCTGAGAGGGCGGCTTATTGGTGATGTCAGCGAGCGTCCTGATGTCGCGTTGTTTGTATGATCTACTTGTTTGGTCATCGAGTCAGTCAAGTAAATTAGTCCTTAGTCCATCGATTGACTGCTCTCTTCCCTATACCACATCCTCGTACATCTGGCTCTCGACATGTCGCAGAATATTAGGCCAAATGACGGCTTTGTGCGCGTTATACCATCTCCAGGACACTCGGCACCGTGAGTCCTGTGACTATCTGCTATCTATCATCCCTGCTCACTTATCTCCGTAGATTGCCCAAGGAAGGAGAGAAAAACATTCTGATTACATCGGCTTTGCCATATTGCAACAATGTTCCCCATCTTGGTGAGTGATTCATGGTCTTTAACCTTTTCCTACTGATATCAATGATAACCAGGGAATATTATTGGCAGCACACTGAGTGCCGATGTTTTTTCTCGGTATGTCTTCTTATTCAATGCATCCACACTTATATCGTTATAAACGCGTTCTACAGATACAGCCGTGAGTACTCACCATGAAGATCTATAAGGATGTCATTCCTGACATGCTGATCAAGGCTCCCGAAATCAACGAACATTATATATCTGTGGCACGGACGAATATGGCACTGCGACGGAAACCCAAGCATTGAAGGAAGGAATTACCCCTCGTGAACTGTGCGACAAATATTACGAGTTGCACAAAGAGACATATACGTGGTTTGACATTGGGTACGTGAATTGTTGACCCTGGACATCCTTCAAACTAAAATGACCACCTCTCCAGCTTCGACCACTTCGGTCGTACATCAACCCCACTTCATTCAGAGTACGCATACGTTCTCACTGTCTTGTGTATTTACTGACAATTTATCCCAGAATTTCGCAAGAGATCTATGTTAATCTTGGAAAGAATGCGCTCTTAGAGAAGCAGGAGAAGGAACAAGTATACTGCGAAGGCTGTCCCAAGTAAAACTTTCTATCGTTATTACTTTCATGGCCGTACTAATTATTCATGAATTAGGTTCCTCGCTGATCGATTTGTGGAAGGAATCTGCCCCAATTGTGGATATGAAGATGCCCGAGGCGACCAATGCGATGGCTGTAGTCGCACGCTTGATGCGATCGAGCTCATTAAACCCAGGTGTCTTGTGGATAAAACACATCATGTCACTACGCGTACATCCGCGCACATGTATTTAAAACTCAATGAGATCCAACCACGTACAGAAGCATGGATCAGGGAATCTTGGAAAATCGGGAAATGGTCGCCTAACGCTGTTATCAACGCGGATGGAGAGCTCATCGATGCTCGTCTGAAGAAGGGTCTCATGCCAACACCGCTGACCCGAGATTTGAAGTGGGGTGTTCCCGTACCCATCGAGGGAGAAGATACCTACGGAATGCAAGGAAAGGTGTTATGTGCGTCCAATTTTGCCTTTCATATTGTCCACGAATTTATGATTTCTTTCGATGTTAGATGTCTGGGTGAGTAAATTCAAAATGTTTACTAGGACCAACGATTTATTTTGCTATACAGTTCGATGCTCCCATTGGATATCCCAGTATCACCGCCAACTATACCTCCGAATGGAAACAATGGTGGTTTAATCCCAAGGATGTCAACCTATACCAATTCATGGGCAAAGATAACGTTTATTTCCATACCGTCTACTTTCCTTCTGTACAACTTGGCGATGGCCGCGAATGGACAAAACTGCATCATTTATCCACGACAGGTATGCTTATTAATATTAGCTTGCTTTCGAAAGCTTATATATTTTGTATAGAATATCTGAATTACGAAGGCGGAAAGTTCTCCAAGAGCAAAAACCGTGGTGTATTTGGCCCAGCTGCAAAAGAAACTGGCATCCCAGCTTCGGTATGGAGATATTACTTGCTATCTTCAAGACCAGAAACAGCGGACGCCATGTTCTCGTGGACAGAATGCGTGAGTGAAAATTGATATGCTTCTAAACCCGTTCTCATACGACGTTTCCTTCAAAGATTGCTGCGAACAACAACGTGTTGTTAAACAAGTGCGTACCATATATTATTATTTTTTGTACCATTCCACTTATTATTATTTTTTCAACAGCTTCGGAAACTTTGTCAATCGCGTTCTCAAGTTCATCTCCTCGCAGTACGATAGCGTCGTGCCGGATTCACAAGATGCTCCTGGACCATATTCTCCCAACGATACACTAGACGGCGAATTCTTCACAAACGTCAACATTCTCCTGAAGGAGTATATCGACGCCATGGACTCCGTCAAAATCCGCCTGGGCCTCCAAATCGTCATGCAAATATCCTCCTGCGGCAACACCTACCTGCAATCTTCGGGTCTGAACAAGACACTCATGAACACCAACCCCACTCGCTGCGCTCAAGTTATCTCGCGCGCGCTGAACTTGATCTATGCTCTCTCAGCCCTCATCTATCCCTTCATGCCCGCCACGTCCGACGCTATCCTCAAACAGATCAATGCCCCCCCACGCGTCGTGCCCGAGGTGCTCTCTAATGACATCTTGGCCGGCCACAAGATCGGGAAGCCAGAACATTTGTTCAAGAAGATCGACGAAAGCATGGCGGAGGTGTGGCGCATCAAGTTCGGCGGACACGACGCTGCCAAGGAGGTTTCGGCGACACCTGATCCGTTGAAGGAGCATCCTGGGCAGTCGAAGAAGGCATCGAAGAAGGCCACTGCTGCTCCGGCAGTTGTTCCAGACGGGCCTAAATCTCCCGAAGTCCTTGCTCTGGAGGCGAAGGTAGCGGAGCAAGGACAGGCGGTCCGCGTGCTGAAAGGACAGACCCCGAAGACACCACAGCTTGATGCTGATATCAAGGCCGCTGTAGATGTTTTGAAAACGTTGAAGGCAGAGTTAGAAACCGCACTCAAGCAGTCATCACCTTGCTGAAAGCAATGGTCCCCCACGTTGGAAATTAACCATATATGGACGTGTTGAGATGTTGCGCAAATTTGGCATCGTACAGATATCAATCACGACCAAATACTCGTCCGACCGTTCACGTCGCAAAGTGTTGAGATGTTGCGCATATTTGGCACGACACGCTAATAATTCTGGACCAAATACTAGCACGACCATCCACGACGGAAAGTGTTGAGAGTGCATGATTGATTGGCATACGACTCAGGAGCAAACATTTCTAAGGACCTGCCCAACCAGGGTCAGAATATTTGGAAATTGTATCTAAGCAACACTTGAATAATGCCCTCAGAAAATTGACTTAAAAATATTCTATGCTACACGCTCACCTACACGCTCACACTGTCAGTCTACTGATGAAGCTCAAACAATCAAGTGAATCCCAAGGCCGAGCATGGCGGGTGTGGCCGCCAGCGAGGCCGGATAAATTGACCAGATAACTGAGCTAGGTGAAATATGAACACGCAAAGTACACGACAAATCGTTATGTAAAGGGTAATTTACTCGGCAAGGTGTTGAGGAGACGAAGTCGACCTTTCATAGTTAATTGAACTTGGAAAGAAGGAATAGAGAGCCGGGTCAATCAATAGAAGAAGATTTCATTGCCACTGTATTGATAGGCAAAATACATAAGAAACTGACGTAAGTATAAGCCTTGCTTCATCTACTTAAACATCATGCGTCTCACCGGAAAAAGAAGATGACGATTGCGAGAACAAAGATCCAGTGTTGAACTGATATATAAACTAATTACTCCATAGGAACTGTCGAAAGTGATTCTTGTAGCAGTTGCAAAATTGTACGTGTTATATCCATTACTTTGCAAGTTCAATGATCATGGGAAGTTGAGGGCGCTTGTTCCTACTTTTAGCCAGGACCGGGGTCGCAATTCCATTCATTTGCCAGAAGATTTCCTTATCCGAGAGGCGGAAACGGAATTTATCCATTAAAAGTAGAAGAACAACCTCTGTATAAGAGTCAGTATGCATAAAACACGAGAATGATTGCAACTTACTCATTTCCAGCTGAGAAAATTTGAAGCCACTGAGTCCAAAGTCAGAAAAAAATTCAACATATACATGAGTATTACTCACATGCATGCTCTTCCACCTCCAATGAAGGTCATCCTACGCATTTGTTGAGTAACTTCGCATTGAGCGTCACAAGTTGATAAACTCACAGATGAGAGTAAATGCCAGGAAGATGTGCGCCGGCGACGGTTTCTGGAAGAGGGGCCAGCCATCGTTCAGGCTTCCACTCGTAGGAGTCCGGTCCCCAGATTTCGGGATTGCGATTAGCGGCCATGATTCCGACGATGATATTGGTGTTGCTGGGAATAGGGATTTCGTTTATCTCCTCACCATTCAAACCTTTGATGGGAGTTCCCAAAGGTAGGACAACGTCCTGTCGAGTACTATTGGCCAGAAAGATAGATTGTTATCTCAATTTAAAGGAAGATTTTGAAAACCTGCGACTTACGTTCTCTGTACCGTCGATACAGGCGCGTATCTAATTGTAAAAATTAGTATTTTACGTTTGCATGCACCGGACTGATTTACTCACAGTCTCAGAGTCTCGCGACAGATAGCATCGAGATATGGCAGTGCAACGAGTTGGTCATATGGCAAATCTCCTCCATGCTCCTTTCGGGCCTCTCTGATTTCGAGTCGGAGTTTGTCTTGAACATCCTGATGTCCTGCGAGGAGCCACAAGATGCGCGACAGAGCAGACGAAGTTGTATCCATAGCTGCGAAAGTCAAAGTACTTCCATAAATGTAAGATTGGATGTCGCGTTTGAAAAAACATATAGCAGGACTTACGAGACTTGTCCGAGAAGCTCCTCTTCTGTCAAAGCATCTTCTTTTGAAGCTTCCATATTCGCTCTCACTGAGAACAAATGTTATGATAAGCGAAAGGCATAGATTCGAGAATATGGACGTACTGAGAATGCTGAGGATGTCCTTCCCTTGTCCGACTTGTCTTTCTACTGCCTCATCTCCTTCCGCGAGCGCCTTCCGTTTGGATTCGAATATTTCAAGTGACGTCTTGTGAAGCACATCCGAAATGTCGCGAATATTTTGAAGGGGCTTCCAAGGTATCAAATCTATTATAAAACGCCGGAAACGGGGACCACCAATTTTGACAAGCGGCGCCAGTAGATATGTACGGACGAAAAGGACGCGCATGTTATTGGGACTGTAATTGATTTCTTAGCATTGCAGCATCGCATACTGTAAGGATAGACCTACATAAGCATCTTGACTGATGGGCTGTATGGATGAGGTACTGCGTCTTCCGTCAATGGGTCAAATGAATACCCAAGTCCGCTTTGGGCTATTAATTCGAGGGCGGTGCGGGTCATCCAAGACATAATCTCGATCTGAAGATAACATAGTCGTGTAAGTACAAGAACGCCATGAATTTCAGCAGACCTTACTTCTTGGGGGCCACCTTGGACTCGCTGAGAGAAAGCGGCTTCAAGCTATGGCGGGCGATAATTTTACTCGGAGAAACGAACAGTTTTCTGTCAAAGCTACTGACCTTGTGCGTTATACTATAGAAGGTAGGAACTGATAGTGGGACATCGTTAGATTTCTTGATTCTAACAAAGCTGTCAGGACGCACTCATTTCTCGCATATGCGCAATAGAAAATACTGGATTAAGCATCTTGCGTTGCTTGCGATGTTGTTCAGCTATTAAATTTTTGGATTCAGATGACAGTCATTCGACATTAATAGGAAAAACTTACCGAGTGTTCCGAGGAGGCCAGGCCCAAAAATCAATCTGTTTCCTCTATGACTCTTGTTAGCCGCTACGTTGCAACAACGAGATGTTGAAGGCCATACTCAATAAATGCAGAGGTCTCTTCATAGATGTATTGATCCTACAGAATGATCTATTATTATAAAGCTGCAGAAAACAAACCCAATCATTGCCTCACCTTGACGATTATATGATGCATTGCTTTAGGGTCGAAAACATACAATTGATTTTCCTGATGATTCCACGATGAGACGAATTTCCGTTGAGTAAAAGGTGGAACGCACTCCAAACAATGCTTTGATTTTGATCACACTTCCATCTGGCGTACATGACATCAGATACCCAGCTTGAGGAGATCGAACGGTAAGAAGAAACTAACATCTCTCTGCCATTTGTTTATGGAAGTCCCAGGCGTTGATGTTGAATACCTGAGGGAAAGCACCTGGGGTTCGCCAGAAACGTCAGAACACAGAAATTGTGTAGTCCAGAAGTCGTGCAACCTTTCCAAAACGACTCTGGAGCGGGGCCTGGGATGTTATCGAGAGCGGTCTTGACGAAAAATTGTCGAAATAGTTTCCAGAAAGTCCATGAGACTCCATATATCGATATAAGTTTGAAGATTAGCACAAACACTTGGGTGAGAGTAGGCATAATTCCAGACGATGTAGGCGCAGACAGACAGGGGGAAGTAAGAACGAGCAGAATGAGACGTTCACCCGACAGTTAAATAGAGAATCTGGGGTGGGAACAGACTGCTTCTGCGTCTTCAAGCGGACGTTAACGGATAGATGACCAGTATTTGACCACGTAGTTAATCCTCAGATGACAGCGGTGCCGAGATTTTCACAGAGTGTTAGTGTCGATTCAGGAAAGAACCCTTTCTAAGTTATTTCGAGAGCAAGTCTTTGCGCAATAAAGTCGAAGTCAGCGCGCCGCATATGCCGTGTGTCAATGAGCAGTCGCATACCTTGTGACAAAGACATAGATACCAGGCGATTAGCGTACCTCACAAAGCAACAGAAGTTCGGCTTTGGCGACGACGGGAGAAAACGTAAAGATCACTATGATCATCTGTGCTCACTTGTCCAAAGTTGGGCGACTGGGAATGTCAGCTCAGCGTTCTCATGGGATTATGACCACTAAATAATGACGACCCGAGGGTTCGTGGTGATCAAAAGCTCGGAAGTCATCCTGAGCCCGGTGAGCAAATGCTCCCCGTGGGGAGTGTCCTGACAGGAAAACGATGATGTAGTTGACAGAATGTGGGCCGGAAGACAGTGTGAAGAAGCTACCAGCTGATAAAACGTCCAGAATTCGAACTTGAAGGCCTGTAGAGTCTTTGAGTGTGCTCGCAGACGAGGGTCCTGGTCGCAGTAGTCTCACCATTGCTTGTTCGTGGTTGTTTTTGTTGGGTGATGGGGACGCTTAGGTACGTAATAACCAATCAAATGCGTTGAATTCAGCAGTCAGTTGGACTCATACTGATAAATTGACGCAAGTTCTGTATGTCAATATGGGTATCAATGCCTTCCAATAACACCAAGGTTCATCATATTACGATTGTTAATCCCACTGACATCGTAATTCTTCCTTCCCGAGCTCATCGACTTCGCTAAACCTGTAGACCAAGGCAGTCATTTCAGTGATTTCAATAGGGCAGAAGCTATCGAAACTCAGGTCAATAGAAAAAGATTTCTTTGTAATTTTACTATCGATAAGCAAATGTGATATCGTATAATTCTACATCGTATTTGAATGTCTCCGACTAAAACATGATAAGCAAGAGAAAAAATAAAATAGACCATTGTGGGCACGTATAGGACCCACTGTCGAATATAATATGTACTTCAAAGCATTTGTTAAGGACAGCTTGATTTAGAGCAGTTGCAAGTGCTTCTTAATCATTACTTTGCAAGCTCGATGCTCATGGGAAGTTGTGGGCGTTTGTTGCTACCTTTGGCCAAGACCGGGGTGGCAATTCCGTTCATTTGCCAAAAGATTTCCTTGTCCGAGAGGCGGAAACGGAATTTATCGATTAAAAGCAGAAGAACCACCTCTGATTAGGAGTTAGTAATGGATAAAGCGCGAATAGGTGATTGTCTGCAACTTACTCATCTCCAGCTGAGAAAATTTGAAGCCGCTGTTCAGTCCAAAAGTTAGGGCGAAACATTGAGTATATGTACGGGGTCATCACGTACATGCACGCTCTTCCACCTCCAATGAAGGTCATCCTACGCGTTTGTTGAGTATCTTCGCATTGAGCGTCACCGAAAGTTGATAAACTTACAGATGAGAGTAAATGCCAGGAAGATGTGCGCCGGCGACGGTTTCTGGAAGAGGGGCCAGCCATCGTTCAGGCTTCCACTCGTAGGAGTCCGGTCCCCAAATTTCGGGATTGCGATTAGCGGCCATGATGCCGACAATGACATTGGTGTTGCTGGGAATAGGTATTTTGTGTATTTCTTTACCGTTCAATCCTTTGATGGGGGTTCCCAAAGGAAGGACGACATCCTGGCGAGTACTATTGGAAAACAATGTCAATTGTGAGTGAGAATTCCAGGGAAATATTTGAATAATAATGGACGACATACGTTCTTTGGACCATTGATATAGGCGCATACCTAGCCAGAATCAGCAGTTCATCCTTGTGACTTTGGCAGAAATTAATTGATTTGCTTACAGCCTTAGAGTCTCGCGACAGATGGCGTCGAGATATGGTAATGCAACGAGTTGGTCATATGGCACATCTCCTCCAAACTCCTGTCTGGCTTCTCTGATTTCTTGTCGGAGTTTGTCTTGAATATATTGATGTCCTGCGAGGAGCCACAAGATGCGTGACAAAGCAGACGAAGTTGTATCCATGGCAGCGAAAGTGAGAGTACTTTCCGTAAATGTCAGCAAGCCGTAGTGAAAAAAAAGCAGTAGCAGCGCTTACGAGACTTGTCCGAGGAGCTCCTCTTCTGTCAAAGCGTCTTCCTTTGAAGCTTCCATATTGGCTCTCACTGATAAACGTAAGAGAGATAGTATGGTCAGCAAAAGGGAGAGATCGCAAGGATATGGACGTACTGAGAATGCTGAGGATGTCCTTCCCTTGTCCGACTTGTCTTTCTACTGCCTCGTCTCCCTCCGCGAGCGCCTTCCGTTTGGATTCAAATATTTCAAGCGACGTCTTGTGAAGCACATCCGAAATGTCACGAAGATTGTGGAGGGGCTTCCAAGGTATCAAATCTATCAGAAAACGCCGAAATTGAGGCCCACCAATCTTGACGAGAGGTGCCAACAGATACATGCGAACGACGAGGACACGCATGACATTAGGGCTGTATTTCGTTTCATTAACATCGAAGCATTGGATATTGAGGAATGCGACCTACACAAGCATCTTCACTGATGGACTGTATGGATGAGGGACCGCATCTTCTGTCAACGGGTCAAACGAATATCCCAAACCGTTTTGTGCAATTAATTCGAGGGCTGTGCGGGTCATCCAAGATAGGACCTCAATCTGCCAAATAAGCGCGTGAATACAAGAGTACTAAGTATGAAGCTCAGCTCAACTTAATTCTTGGGGTCCATTTTTAACCCTTTGAGCGAAGGCAGCTTCAAGCTAAGGAACGCGAGAAAATTACTCGGAGAAAGAAATCATTCGCAATAAATACTTGCCTTGTGCGTGATGTTATAGAATGTAGGGACTATTAGTCGGAGGCGTCGATTCAGCTTTTGGATATAATGAGGGCAGTTATGACGCACTCATCTCTCGCATATGCGCAATTGAAAATACTGGATTGAGCATCTTGCGTTGCTTGCGATGTTGTTCATCTATTTTCAAGTGGCCATTATATGATTGAATTCAAAGCTGGTAAACGGGTAGAAAAGGCATACCGAGTGTCCCGAGGAGGCCGGGTCCAAAAATTAATTTGTTTCCTCTGAGAGTAGTTAGCCGCAATAATGCAACAACCACATGTTATAAGGTCGTACTCAATGAACGAAGAAGTCTCTTCATAAATGTATTGATCCTACAAATTGATTGCGTATAAGGGCGCGGAAAGGGAAGCTGAACAATGTCCTCGCCTTGACGATTATATGGTGCATTGCTTTCGGGTCGAAGACATACAATTGATTTTCCTAGTGAACTATGAGATAAATTTCAATAGACAAAGGATTGAACGCACTCCAAACAACGCTTTGATCTTGATTACACTCCCATCTAATTAAAGTAGATATCAGATCCCAGTTCGATGATATTGAACATCAATTGAACTGACACTTCTCTGCCATTTCTTTATGGAAGTCCCAGGCATCGATGTTGAATACCTGAGAAAGTGCACCTGCGGTTCAGCCGATATGGTGAGTCATGGAAAGGACGCTGTCAAATCGTGCTACCTTTCCAAGACGATTGTGGGGCGGGGCCTGGGATGTTATCGAGAGCATTCCTGACGAAGAATTGTCGAAATAGTTTCCAGAGAGTCCAGGATATCCCATATATCGATAAGAACTTGAAGAAGAGCAAAAACATTTGGACAAGATGCAAGAAGCTATAGGCACATGAAGGAAGTAGGAGAAGTGCGGTTCAAGCCAACACAGTTAGGCGTTTACCCAGCAACTAAATAGAGGTCGTTGGGTGGGAATAGAATTCTTTGGCTCCCTACGTAAGCAGATAACTCGTTCAGAAACGCATGGGTGACCCCACATAGTTAATCCTTAAATGACAGCAGTCCCGACATTTTCACAGAGTTTGAGTGGCGATTGGGGAAAGCACCTCTTCTAAGTTATTTCGAGACCAAGTCTTTGCGCAATAAAATCGAGGTCAGCGCGCCGGATTTGCTCCTGATGCATGAGTAATTGCATATCTTGTAGCAAAAAATAGATAGTACGAAGCGGGTGTTGGGGAGTCCGGCCTTTGGTGACAACGGCAGGAATAGACGTGAAGATTGCCATCACCATCTGTGCTCGTTTGTCCTAAATTAGGCAACTGGAAGTGACACTTCAGTATTCTCGTGGGATCATCGTCACTGTTAATAGTGTAAGTGACGATTGTAGGGTTTGTGCTGATCAGAAGGTGAGAAGCCGTCTCCAGTTTGGCGCGAACAAATGCTCCCCGTGGGGGCGAGGAGAGACGTCCTGACAAGAAAATGATGATGTAGTTGACAGAATGTGGGCCGGAAGCCAATGCGAAACAGCTCTCGGTTTCTTTAGCAATGGAACATCCAGAATTCGAACTTGCAACTTGCCCGAGAATTCTTCCAGTATGATCGTAGGCGAGGATGGTGGTCGGAGTCAAGGGTCCAGCGCGCAAGGAGATGTGGCCAGCATTGCTTGTTCGTGATTGTTTTAGTTGGGTAAGCTTGGGAGACGCAAGGGGTACGTAAACAATCAAAACGCGTTCAGCAGTCCTGGCACAGGAACATGAATTGTTGAGAAGCCACTGAGAGGGCCGTATTCCATGACATTGGGACAACTGATAAGTTATGCATATAAAAAGTACAGTTGTACACGGAAACCATTAATATTATTTACACCAATGAGTCCTACACTGGCAGATCCTCGAAACATACACATACTACAATTATACATACAGATAGATAGCCACAAGTTCGGTACGCCAATACGGGTATCAATGCCTCCCCGCAACACCAAGGTTCGTCATACTACGATTGCTAATCCCACCGACATCGTAGCTCCTCCTCCCCGGACTCATCGCCTCCGCTCGACCCTGCAGATTAATCCTGCCATCTTCGCGCACTCCAGCATTACGATCTGCAGCATATTGTGCATCTCTAGAACTCAACGCCGTAGTGCTTGCATTCTTTTTGCCGTCCATGGAGAACAGACCTCTTCCCCCTCCAGGCGTGTTCCCAATACCGCTGCCAATGGTATAGACAGTGGTGCTGGATGTATTATTGCTCTGCTGCTTCTTGGATGAATCAAGCCCCAAAACATTCCCCACTGGCACGCTCAGACGGCGCATCCAGCTCCTCGGTTTGTCTGGCTTTGAATCTACTCGTTGGTGCTGCCGCTCCAGAGGTTGCGTCTGCCTCAATTGATGTTCCGCGCTGTGCTTTCCGGAAGCGCCGTATTTGCTAACAGAGCATGCCTCGCAGCCACAATTAGAAGCATGGCTCGAGCTACTGTTGGTGGTTGAATTGTTGGCATCGGCATATTTATCACGAGAGCGAGACTCCAAAGCGTCTTCGCGAGGGGATGGAAGTTGCGAATATTGGCCACGCTTCGGCGAAGCAAGAGGCTGAGTAGGCGACAATGGAGGGGCTAGATGATCACCGCCATACGCGTTGTAAGATTTCTGACGGGGATTGGAAGGACCCGCAGAGGTATTCGACATGTTAACACTGCTCTCCTCGATGGTCATCTGCGATAGTGGACGCTGAAGTTGATGCCGAAGAGACGTGCGGCGTTCGCGAGGCCGCAGTCCGAACTGCCCACTCTGATTTTGAGAAGCGCTGCTGTCCTCTTCACGCAGAGTCTGCAGCTTCGCGCGTTCCCGCTCAAGCTCCCGTGCGCGCATCTCCAATTCCTGCTCGCGCTCTTTCAGCTCTTGCTCCTTGGCCATTCTCTCGGCTTTCGCAAGCTCGTCGTTTCTTTGTTGCTGCCGCAGACGGCGGTCCTCGTCTGGGCTGGGCATACTCCGATTCGACGAGGACGGTACACGGTCCTGGTAAGAGTCCTTAACTTGTCGGGCAGCGGTGTCAAGAAGCGGGAGCGACTGTTGGCGGGAGACAGGAGAACCAGCCCTTGCCCTAGGTGAGAGGGGCGGATCACCTGGCTGGTATCGCGAGGCAAGGTCATTCACGCTCAGTGGTATTCGGGGAAGATCTCTAGGCGGAGGTGACATCGCTCCAGACTATACCGTAAAACAGACACCTACATCAACAAAATTCGACAGGTGATAAAACCGCAAAAAACATACATTACTCGAGTATCGGTTCCGCATTGCAGCAACAAGACTTCCATTACTCGCCCCCGTATCATTCCTTTCCACAGACTTTGGATACTTGGCACTGTCCACAGTTCTGCCTTTCCCAGAGGTAACATCGGCTTTGCTATCCATCATCCCAAACTCCCGACCACCGTCCTCATACTGGCCTCGGTATTTTGCGATGACTGAATCCAAGTCAGCAGAGGATGAAGACCTATGAGAAAAATGCTCCCGGTCCTGTGTCTCTCGGTTTCGTTGGTACCTATAATCCGCGGGCAGAGACGTCTGCGATTCAACAAGTATAGGCCTACGTGCATCAGCCGGAGAAGAAGGCGACGCGGATATAGGCGATGCATCCCCTGTGCCCTCTTCTGCGCCCTCGAGTCTGGTTCTTTTGTCTGCAATAGGCGGCGATAGATTCAGCGCAGAGTTCGAACTATTCGAAGCCTGAAAATTCTGATTCGCAGTTCTGAACGAATCATCCAGCTCGCTGTGTGCCGAGACAGGCGAGTCTGCTAACACAGCATTGCCAGACGGGAATTGGAGGTTGGAAGATGACGAGGCGGATATGGACTGGGAGAGGGCGGATTGCTGTCGCTGGGGCTGGTTTGGTCGTACAGGCGGTATAGGAAAGTGGGTAGGGGGACTAGGGAAAGCAGAGAGAGATCGGACAGAGCCTGTATTTGCATCGACGAATGAAGGCCTTGGAGGATCGAGATTGGCACTCGAAGCATTCGATGAACTGTTTGGAGAAGAGTCGGGAGGCGGTAGATTAGCCCGGGGTCTTGTGGGGGTTGCAGAAGCCTGCGAAGAGAGAGTCTGCTCTCTTAGAAGATCCTGAGAGCTCGTAGAAGCAGAAGGAGGCCCTGTCGAATATCCTGGAGGATTAGAGCGTTGTTGTTCAACTTTAACAGGTTCTGGTACTGCTCTTGTACTAGTTGGTTCTTCTTGGATAGGCTTCAGACCGCCTTTATCGTCCTCATTCGGGGGAGTCTGTCGTCCCCCATCCCCATTATCGACATTGGGCAGATCAGAGGGAACAGGCCCAGTCCATCCTCCCTCACATAGCGCCTTCCATTGACCCAAAGGACCGATCGTGGGTGAGAAACGGCGCACGCATTCGCAAGACTTCTGCCACTCCGAGTCTGCAAGACGAGAAAGAGAAGCAGCGACGCTGTATGTTGTAGCCGTATGCCTCTGAGTTACATTCAGCGAATGGTTGCTTTAGAATACCGATCTGTTAATCTCTCATCTCAAGAAAGACGATAGAGCTCACTATTTCTCTTGTGATATCTCTGGGCCTAATGTACTTATCAAGTTGATATACCGCGCATGTTCCTCACTCGCGTCGATAGCCTTCTTCTTGGACTTCTTCTCATAGTTCTGACCTTGAACCCCATGAAGTTGTAGCATGCGCGCTTGAGATACGGCTGATCAACATACCTGCCTGTTTAATCTTCGCATTAGCGCTCGCCATGCGGTCATCATGGTTCCTCTCCTCCTTCTATACGGTCCAACAGAAAGCTGTCATTAGCAGCTGTATGCTGTGAGATAACCATGTCATAGACGCACATTCAGTTTTTTGAACCATTTCTTCACATCCGTGCTGACAGCCTCGTATTCCTTATCCGCAATCTTCGCAAACTTGGAATCCACCTCAGAAAGCGCATCGAATATCGCCGCACTAGCATTGATGGCGTTCACTAGCAACGTCCCCCCCCGACGATGAGCACCCACCACGGCAGCACTGACAACAGCATAGGGAATCGGCGTACCAGCTATCTCCCCTGTCACTTTCATACCCGCCATGTCGCGCAGCGCCTTCGCCAGCTTGCGCTGCAGCGCGACGACCGCGCCGGACGCTTCGCAGTACTCGTTGAACACAACGAGCAGGTTCTCGATGGACTTGCATGATTTGTGGATATCGGTGCGCTCTGCAAGGACTATTCCGGTGCCAGGCGCCGCCATGGCCTAGCGTGTGTCTGGCGTAGGGGGCGGGGAGGAGGAAGAGGGGAATCGGCGGTATGAATGATGGACGCTGGGACGACGCGCTAATGCGCCCAAGAGACGCGCGACAGTGGTCTGCAAAAGGCAACTTTCGCACGCGTGCTATGTTGTCCCCCCGCCTTGTCCCCGCGTTTCTGCAAAGCTCACTTCAATGGCCGCATATCTGCTCATTAATGGCGGTGAGCACAGCGGGAACAAAGGAAGTTGATTCTGGCATTTTTTGAATGCCTAAAATTAAGGAAAATTGACGTGCAACTGGGAGTATACAATCATTTGTCGATGCATGGCGGCGGCCCGAGAGTCACCATTTCTTCGGAATAATCACCCAGGCTCTTTTATAGACCCGCCAACGCTGCGGATATTCTACTACGAGAGCTTATAGAGCATCGATCATATGGAGCGAGACAAAAGTCAATGCATAGAGCTTCAAGCCATCGCGCGACGTCTGCGGAAGGAGTGAGGCAATTGCAATTCACCGGCATCCTAAAGCAGTTTGACTACTTACAATTGCAAAAACATACCAACAGCGCTGAATTATTTTCTGTTCCATGGCAAAGATTCTTTTTGTCTCTTAGGAGATAGGTATGTTCACGCATTTGTCCAAGGACACATAGCTTTCGGAAAAATGCCGCGGACTTTGAGTGACTTAGGATGCTAGTGGCGTGGTTCTTAATTAAGGATCCGCTCCTGCGGGGGAAAGGCTCGCTGCGCCATCCGAGTTCGTGGGCGCAGTTCAGAATAATTTAAGCTGAAATTTCAGTCTGAAGCATCAAAGTCCCATTTTCAGGCGCCATACGTCTTCATCTCATTGGAAATTGAATACTTGAAGAACGATGGGAAACGATGAGAGCGAGACGGGAACGTGTCCCGATTGGGAAGCTGACGCGGCGTTTCCGTCCGTCTGGCCGCAGTAACTAATTTCGACTTTTACGCGCCTTCTGAAGAGAAAGCAGCATATAAAACCAGAGGAGCTCATACATCCGCTCGGTATTAAGGGAAAATCAAGAGTATCACTCCCAGAACAAACGCGTTAGTAGTTACACGGGCATAATCCAATGCCGCGAGTCGGCTTATCCCGGCTGACGCGGCAACTTGCCCGCTGGCCGACCCAACCTCATTGATGCATATTGTAATGCTTAACTACCTAAAATAACATAGTAGAGGATATGATATGCAGAAAGACAATAGAAATACGAAAAGAACAACAGAATAGAGCGTAAAACTATTCAGCTAAGCTGCCCTCAATGTCGATAATGAAAAGCCGTATTTACGTCGAAGATAGACTCAAACCGCGTAGTTTTTTCACACATTTCTATATAATATAGTACAAACTTACTATACACTGCATGCGAGGGATATTGAGGAAGAAATGAGTGCTGTACAGCGCGACGCAACAGCGAGGACGAGTTTTCGTAAGTAATGTTTGGCCTTGTTTACAGCCCCCTTGAGCCATTAAGAGAATGATTGCTCGCTTCGCTCGCAATAAAGCTTCAAGCTCAAGCTTCAAGCCTCAGATAGGTAAAAGCATATGTGCTGTAGGTATCTATAGCTCAGATGTGATCCAAAAGGTAAGATAAAGAAACTCACCTTGTGTTGCATTGTTTTATACTTTTGCATTTCTGGCTGGGCGCTTATTTCTGCTGCATACAAGACAGCATTCTCTGGTCTTCTTGGCTGTTGATAGAGCTCTGAAAAGTCCAATTTCAGGAACTATCGATCCTTTATACCAATAGGAAAAAACCCCGAGGGCATATTCTTAGCAGGGAAAAATGTCGCCCTTACATGGCAACATGGGTGGAGTGCATCATGCGTCCGCGAACAGTGTTACGACCATCATCTTATCTATGAACGCCCAAAGGCCACAGATTGTGCAAGGAAGAGCTGAGAAAAGCGCAGCATCGTGTACTTATTTTTTCCTATTTGTCTCGCCGGATTCCGGACAGTCCAAAATAAAATGAAAGAGATTAGCCTACTGAAGCTACTCCGTGAAGAACCGTGAAGGCGTGTACACGAGGCGGTGCGCACGGGAACCCTGCTCATTAGTGGGTCGAGTCTGGTCGAGTCCGGGAGAAAATGAACGCAGCGCCCACGAAATTGGCCCAAAACATGCGGCCGCCACCAAGGTGCGCACATCATCAGAACAAATGCGATATCCGAAATCCGAACAGAGGAGGTTCGATTGCGATCAGGCCAGGAAAAGATCATCAGCATGAGTGCTTGTGAGTCAGCACATTTATAGCTGACGCCATCAGGATCTGTTTCTTTTTTGAGAGGGCGCAGATGGACTTGGGGAGATCGGAAAGAGTTGCGGCGCTAACGAATTGGGCCTGTCGGGCTAAAATGGCGAGAGTAAATGCTGCCTGCAGGCCAGTCGCTGGTAGACAAGGGTTGGCGTTGTAGTTACCAAGGGCCTACCCAACATGGCAGACGTTGAGCACGGCGAACAATGTATTGTGCATGCTGATGGAGGTGGAGACGGTTATCTGATAAATAATTGGGGACACGTGAAAGGAGATCCGGGGCCCCTGGCTATCTGATAAAGACTCAGAGCGCTGCTCCTGGTCTACTCGCCTCCGGACCCGTTGCTCTGACACGCCAGCATATTACAGTCCTCACTACTACGCCTTACTACGCCTCCTTTCTCTTTGATACCCTCCTCTATCCTTCCCGTCCCTCAGGCGCTCGCCCTCGCGTTGCCCCCGCCTGCAGGGCTTTACAACGGCCATAAATCTCGTGCCGCGCTGTTATGGAGGCCGCAACACCCCGCTTACACGCCGACTCCGAAGAGGAGTCCCTCTTGCCAGGGTCCCACCACCCTCGTCGCCCAACTCGTTCCCAAACGGGCTCAAACATGTTCTTCAGACGGGTCTCATGGGTTCCACACCCATTCTGGTCAGCCAACCAGTGCCCAGTACATGGCCTTGAGCCGAGCTAATGACCCCTGATCACGCTGTAGGCTCATCCCAGTCGTTCTGGTAATGTCTATGTCGGTGCGCGGACTTTTACTGCAGTTCCACTTCCACCCATCCTGATGTCTCGCGTTCGTTGCTAGCGAGGTGTCACTATGTCTCCGCGTATTCAGGTCTACAAAGCTATTGCGTGTCGATCCCTGAGCAAGGAATCACCCGGAGTGGGAGATCTGGCGTCGTTCGCCACTGCTTGCGGGGACACTGAGGTGCAAGCCCGCGCCGCAAAAATTCAAGCTTGTGCGTATATCTTCTCCTAGAATCGGTCTCAATTATTCATGAATGCTTTTGCAGCGATCGTCACGACCATGAGCGTTCTCAGCGCCATTTCAACCGGGTTTTGGAGTCGACTGGGTGACACCCATGGGCGCAAGCTCATCCTCTCAACCTTCCTCATGGGCGCTCTGCTAATGTGAGTCACCACTTGTCAGACCATATGACATCGTCCCTAATCTCGGTCCCATCGATTTCAAAGGGAATCTGTATTCGTATTAGTGATGAAACCCGATTCCGTGTTTGGACGCAACGCCGAGAGTTTGATTCTTATTGGACCAGTTATTGAAGGTTTTGTGGGGGGGTTGTCGACCTTCAATGGAGTGGTACACGCGTGAGTAAACTCAACGTGTTTAGAGTCGATTTGCAAGCTCACTGCCTTGCAGATACGTATCCGACTGCACTCGCCACGGATCGCGTTCGACCATTTTTTCTTACGTGCAAGGAATGGTCTTTGTCGGACTGGCGGTTGGTCCATGGGTGCGTATCAAGTTTATCCCGACTTCACGTATAAACTAACATCCACCAGTTGGGGGGACTGTTCTTCCCTCCAAAAGGATACAGTGATGGTTACTTCTACGCCAGCATCAGTCTGATCTCCATCACCCTTCTCTATGTCATCTTCGTATGCCCGGAATCGAAGATACCATCGGCGCCCGTTGAAGCCGTGCAAGAACGCAGTGCGCTATTGCGCAAGGAGTCGCCGTTCATGGTTACTCGCCGACTCACCTACAAGTTCATCTCCGCGCTCCTCTTGCCTATCTCTATGTTCGCTCCCCGCCGGATCCCCAATTCCACTAGAAAGAATTATAACATGACTCTCGTTGGTCTGAGTCTATTCCTCTACATCGTCTCAACAGTAAGCAGTTTCTGTGTTAGCATCGTATTTTGGCTGATTTAAATGATAGGGTGTCTACTCCGCTAAATATCTCTATGCACAACACGTATACACGTGGACAACAGCGCAGTTGGGTTACTACATGTCCACTCTGTGGATATCAAGAGCTTTCAACTTGCTAGTCTTCCTTCCCTGTAAGTGACCTTTATTCCAAGCGAACAGTGTCGGTTTCTGACACCAGAATATTCTTAGTCCTCCTATCCTATCTGAAACCTGTATCCACCACTGCCCCTGGGGCTAACCCCAACGCACACGACATCTCTAAAGAACTCAATTTTGATCGCTACCTCGCTTCGATATCACTAGCGGTAGACGGCCTGGCAGACGCGCTCGTAGCCGTCGTGTCGAACAAATCGCAACCAATATTCGTCGCCCTATCCTGCCTGTCGTCATTCACGTCAGGAGGAAACCCAGCACTGCACTCCCTAGGCGCTGTCTGTCTCCACGCCTGTGGATACGGCTCGGACGTTGGGGCCCTCTTCGGCGCCTTGGGGGTACTATCAGCTATCGGGCACATCGTGTCGGTGCGTCTTCTCTTCTTGGAAAGACAGCTTCTCGATGATCATCAAACTGACTATTTTTCGAAATAGCCCTCGATCTACGCGCTGACCTACGGATCATCAGTGGGGAATTTCCGCGAGGCGATCTTCGTGCTCGGCGCGTGCCTCCTGTTCGCCGCGGTGGGCTTCCTGAGCCTCATCTCGCCCGCGGAGGATGATATCGTCTTGCATGATTCCCCGTCGCGCATGAGCCACGCCGGTGCGGACTCCGTGCGGGTGCGGGACTATTCGTACCAGTCGATATCCGACGAGCTCCCCGATGAGAGCCTGGATACGCTGCTGGAGCGGCCCAAGCGGCGGTCGACGTCGGAGATGCAGAGCAGGGTTTGAGGTTGGTTTTGAGATTTTTGAGGATAGATGACTTGCTTTGGGGCGCTTTATTTTAAAATCTGCGTTTGCGTTTTTGAGTTTTTGAGTTTTCCCGACACATTTAACGAGCTAATGACTTTATGGGTGTAAATTTGTACCTGTAGACTATGTATTATTTAAAAGAATTTTGTTTTTCATGGACGCGTTTATTTTGTAGTCTTTTTGAGCTGTGCTATTAGTGTCGGCGCTTGTTTTGATCGCAACTTTACCATGCACCACCACCACCATTGCATTTTCCAAGCTTTCGTCTGAACCCAAGACATGTCAGACGCTCCTCCCGCTCCGACTCCGCTCCATCTCCTCCGCTCGCACTCGGCCCCCATCAGTGCCCTCGCCTGGTCCGCCGACAACGAGCGCATCTACACAGCCGACGCCACGGGCAAGGTCGTCGTCACCTCCACGCGCAGCCTGCGCGCCCTCGCCTCGTGGGCCGCACACACCGACTCCGTCCTCGGCGTGGAGGAGTGGGAGAAGCACATCGTAACGTGTGTACTGCTAAACCTCTTGCTTGGTGCGATTCCCGATGTCTGAGGCGCTTGTTTCCCTTTCTCTATATCTTCTATCATCGTGGCTTTCGTTCGGGTTTTTTTCTTCGTTTCTTCGTATACGCTCTGGGTGGAATCGGATGCGTTGGATGCGTGAAGCCATGGCCGCGATTACAAGATACACGTCTGGCAGCGCGTTGAGGAGCTTCCTCCCGAGGCGCGCATCGGGGGCTCCGCCGCCCTGCCCAGTCTACCCACCCCCGCTCTGTGCTACTCGATGGACGTCAACGCGCTCAACTTCTGTCGCTTTTCCCTGCTGTGCCTGCCCCGAGTCGCAGATGATGCCACCGCCGCAAGCTCGGCGGACGATGGGCCGACAGCGCTGATCGCGCTCCCGAACCTGGTGGACTCGTCTACGGTGCGTATCTTCATTACGCACGATGTTTATGTGAGAGATTGGGCTGATGCGCTGCATGTTTTGAAGGCAGATGTTTGGTCGCTGCCATCTAGAGAGCGGGTGCACGCAGCGATTGGCCAGGAGGTCAAGAAATTGCTCCTTTCTGAGAATCCTGGAGGAAGGAATACATCTGGTACGCAGACATTATACCCCTTCGCCAACCACCTTCCTTCCCTGCTGTTCTCCACGCCAAAATTAAATAACCATTCTTTTTTTAAAAAAAAAGGCATAATGATGTCGCTCCATCTCTATCAACATTCAGGCAGTCTGCGTCTGCTTGCTGCATACGAGAACGGCAGTGTCGTATTGCGTGCTTACAACCGCACGGGCAAGTTAATATCGATAGAAGGCGAGGGATGGGAGGTTCTCTGGACGTCGAAGCTCCATGTCGAATCTAGTATGTGTCCCCCGTCTCTACTCACATTCACCACCTGCTTTAGAATATCTAAGCTAACTATGCCTATTTTCAACTCTTGATCAGTCATGGCGATGCGGGCGTCTCGCACAAACGACTTTGCGCTGACGGTATCTGCAGACCATATCGTTGGGCGGTACGATCTTACGGTGCGCGCTCGTTCCCTTCATTTTAGATTGCAGCAAAAATAACTCATCGTTGTCACTGCAGGATAACAAACCAGCTGATGAGCCTCACGGCGTCCCCTTTCGAACAAAGCACCCCGGCAGTGGGTCAGTGGCCCTTCGGGATGACGGTAAAGTCTGTGCCATCGGAGGCTGGGACGGCAAGTGCGTGTTTTATCCTTGCCACTTTTAGGCCTCTCCTGACAGCATTAACTCAAAACACACAGGGTTCGCCTGTATTCAACTAAATCACTCAAACCGCTCGGGACACTCAAATACCACAAGTCGGCATGCCAATGTGTTGAATTTGCGCACCAGATTGGCAATGCATCAACTGAGCAGGCGCCGCCTGTTGATGCCGAGAATGGAGACGAAGATGAAGAAATGGGTCCTCAGGAAAAAGCAGAAAGAGCACGATGGCTAGTGTCGGGATCCAAAGACAACCGCGTTGCGATTTGGGCTCTTTTAAGCTTCGACAAATAATCTGTAGCATTCCTCCAACTCCGACTCGCAGTAGATATTAAATCATCCCATGTATTGTGAATCTAGAATACCTCAAATAAATAGCAAAGGGTCCATGGTGGCATTTTACCAACGAAGGAAAGGTGAGCGTTAGATGTACATGAAAGGGGTTATTTAGTTAGTAAAGATAATAGTAAGGCAGTTACAATTCTTCAGTGCTTCAAAGCAGCCGAGCGAGCGAGCGAACACACAACAAGCATACGATAAACAATACAAACAGCTCCGCGAACGAATGAGCGAAGGTGGAATAAGTAACGTTAAATAAGCCCAGCGGCGCGTAAACTTCTGGTGATCCTAGCATCTTGCGTCTCTGTCGGGAGCTCTTCTCCTGTCGACGTACGCCGTGGGTCAGATTCTTGGTGGTCTTCCTCGAAGCCAAACCCGAAAACTTGTTCGAGATTCCGCCGAACGGTTAGATCATTCTCTTGTTGCTGAGGTGTCGGGATAACAGGTGTTGCTGGTGACCGAATCGAGTTTTCCCATCGTTTTACTCTCCAGTATCCAATGACGGACGAAAGTAGCAAGAACCAGCCTGAAAATGTTGAAGACGAATCAATAAACCGGTTATCTACCTACAGAATGACGGGAAACGCACCAAGAGTCATAAATAAGAATGAAAGCCAATCTCTCGAAGAGGGCGTCATCATCTGCGTCGGAGTCGTTGGCGCGGGCATGTTGGGCGTTGATGGCTGGCCCCAGGCGCCTTCTGCAGGCATTGGATCGGCCGCATCCTCTTCCATCTGCGAGTCCTCGGCAGCGAAAGCCCGCGAATAAAACCCATATTGGATGAGCGTGAGTCCGAGTCCGGCGCGCGAGCCGAACTTGGCGGCATGCGATGTGTGCAAGAGGTATGTTAGGAGGAAGCCGACGAACTGGAAGAAGAATGAAACGAAGACGTTCAGGCAGAACACCAGGAAGGAACCCGTGGGTAGGTCATCGATGATAAGCTGCGAGCCGTCAAGTCCTGCTGGGGTGTGGATCGTTGTTTCCCAGTAGGCGGGGACAGCGTCCGCCTGTGCCTCGAGATAAGACTATTATTGCAAAGCACAATGAACAGTTAATCAAAACTCCAAGACAACATAGGAGAAACTAATGCATACGGGTGGACTCTCTTTCTGGTTATCCTCGGGCACGATATGCACCTCCCCATTCGCTGACCTGACCGTTCTGACAGGCTGCGGTTTCGCGGTGACGTTTGCGAACACGCCGTCGTTCTCCAGTCCGCCGCCTGTGGGATGCATGGAATGGTGCTCTGTGGGCACGGGCTGATAGTGGGTGGGCAGGATAGCACCTGCGACCCGTTGGAAGAACGAGCGATGGGGCTTGGGTATAGCAACAGGTGCCGTCGGCAAAAGACCGTTTGAGTTGCCATAGTCGTTTGGGAGCGCCCGCGATGTGAGCGGTGGGGGCGAGCCTGGCGGGGGGAAGTCGTACTCGCGCTCAAAGTCGTATGTGCCGCTGTTAATGGCACTCGTCTGCAGCCGCTGAGATGAGTCCGCCTCGGGTGCGGTCGCAGGGGAACGGGGAGCGGGGTGGGTGAGGGGGGTGGACTCGTGGGCGTCGTGACCCTCATTATCGTCGCCGTCGTGATCGAGGTCGAAGGCTTCCTCCATTTCACGGTCGGCGTCCTGCGCAGAGCGCGGATTGGGGAGGGGCGTGTAACGGGCAGACATTGGAGGTCGTCGTCAGAAGGAGAACCTGCATCTTTTATGTAAGCAATCATATCGCCAAGTTGTTTCATCACGCTTTCCTCTCTCACCACCATCTATCCACAATCATATTCCATTGTATTCGTATCTACAACAACAATCATGCTGTAGACCTTCCCATAGTCCATTCAGCGCCTTCCTAGCGCGCAGCCGCACTGACACTGTGCTGCTGAGCCAAGGTTCTTTTCGACGGCAAATGAAAAATCCTAACGTGCCGCAAAGAGTCTCTTTACTGGATTGATGGAATCAGGAGTGGCAGCACTGGTTCGGACATTACCGTGCCTTTCCAAAAGATTTCTACGAACGAGCGATAAAATCCAGTGAAGTTGGTCTTGGACTAGACGCTGACATCTCAGTTGTTGGACAGCCTGATGATTGAAAACACAGTCAGAGCTTGAAAAGGAGTCAGCATTCTTATTAAAAGTACAAAACATGAGATGGGTAAGACTCACGCAAAAGTTCATCACGAACAAATGACGGGTAGAAGAAAATAGACTCTCCTTCAAATCTCCTTCACATGTCATCCACACTCCATTGATAGCTTTCCGTCACCAATCGTTTCTTCGCATTTTTACTCTCGAAGAATTTCTTCTCGAATCCAGTGCCTCTGTCTATAATGTCAAGATATGATCAGCGTCATATTTTGATATAACTGGAGGATTATACTTACCAACACCATCCCAGCGGTATCCAGGTTTGATACCAAAGCGGTTCGGGGGTGGCGGAGGGCCAGTATATTCAGGTCTCCGAGGCCCTTTAGATTTAGATTTCTGCAGCATGAACAATGCACGTTAGCCAATGAAACATAACAACGAATAACTCTTAGAACTTACAGTCAAGAACGCTGCTGCGGGGTCATTCCATAGTTCCTTCGCCTTCAGTTCCTCGTTGAGGTCCCTATCATCCGCATGACGCGCAAATGCAGAGGTCTTGTGCTTCTCCAGCTCCTTCCTCTTTTTTTCTGCCTCCTCCTTCTGCACCAGACCTTTGCCCCACTCCATCTTCTGCGCCTCCTTCTCCTCCTTCAGGCGTTTCAGACGCGCCGCCTCCGCCTTCGCCGCCTTGGTGTCAATCTTCTTCCCAGACACGTCACGGTACACCGTCTCCTGCGCGAGCACAATCTCCTCCGCGGTGAGGTTGTCCGACGTCGATACGTTGTTCTGCGGCATCAGCTTCCTCAGCTGGTCAGGCTTTACCAAGCCACCCACGAACGGCGCAGGTGTGTCGACAACCATGGGCTTCTCGTCTGGGGCTGGGCTCTCTTCCTTGATACCTTCCTGAACGGTGATCCAACTAGTCTCCACAGAGGCGACAACCTTGCGCTTCTTAAAGCCACGGTCCTTCTCCACAACGGCCTGCGCAAGGTCATCATCGTCATCGTTGTCGATTTGAGGTGCCTCGCCCCACCCGCCATCCTCATCGCGTATCATGGTGCCTCCGACAGACTCTGTCGCAGTTTCCTTGGCTTTTCGCTTCTTCCTCTTCAATGGCGCTGTTTTTGAGAGGATGGCCTCGGCTTTGACACCGGACATATATTTTTCGGCAAGATAGGCTTTCATAGACGACATGGTGGAGAATAAATCAGAGAGTAAAACAGGAAAATGGGTATATAGGTGGAGGGTGGTTGTAGTACAGAACAGAGCGGCCGGGGCGAAATGATTCGTGATGCAGCTGAAGCCGTTGCCAAACACAACCACATAGATTCCCCAGTGCCTCGATCGTGACCAAACCTTCAACGTGTCGCGGTTCGCTAGCGCTGCATACATTAACTCTTCTCATCCCCTCTGCGACCACGGCAAGCTCGCCCACCATGCATAGTATCGTCTCCAGGATAAACAACACCTCTGCCTTCCTCTCGTCATGTATGATGGCGCTCCTCGCGGCCATCGCTCTGTCCTCGTTCATACTCGCCTCGTCGCCCACGGGTGACCTTGCCATTTCCTCAATCAAAGTGTGCGTTTGGGCTCTCCTGGCTGTAGAATATCCGATGCGCTGGCTGAACCCATCGGCTTTACAGTGTGTCTTCCAATGCCCGCCGATACCCTAATAAGAAGCAGGACCTGGCGTTTGTGCACTTCAATATCACTGCGGGTATGGAAGTTCTTTAGATGTGACCGTCAAGGAGGAACTCATGTGCTTCAGATTTGACACCGCTATTCCACTGGAACACGAAACAACTATTCTTATATCTGGAAGCAGAGTACACCAATTCGCAAGGAGTGCGTCTCTATTCTGTCTTCCCTCAATCCAAAGAAATATCTGACAACGCTGCATTTTCTGTCAGGTTAAGAACGAAGTTGTCATCTGGGATCGAATTGTACGACGAAAGGAGGACGCGTTCATCAAATTTGTTGGCAAGAACAAATACATGTTCCGCGATCCTTCGTCCTCTTTCAAGTACGTCTCTCAGATATTCTGTAGCCTCAGTAACCTAACATTCCATCTCTTCGATAGAAACATCCCTCCAGCCAACTACTCCCTAAAATACAACGTCATGCCCTATGTGGGCGTATTAACCTACGGCGAAGCAGCAAAAACCTCTGAAGAAATCGTGTTCCCGCCCACACAAGCACGGTTGTAGAATTCGTGTTTTATTAATAAATTGTATTCATTCTAGATTGTCGCTGGGAAGCTACGGATCGATATACTATAGATACTTTTTCGGTTCAAAGACAAGTGCTAATTGTTTCCACATTTCAGTTGCTGGACAGTTTTGCCGCCAAGGCTTCGACCTCTGGCTTGATGCTCGCAAGGAAATCGGCCTTGGTCTTGACTGGCTTCCAACCGATGGCCCTGGAGCGGTTAGCTCGGGCGCGCGAATTCGAACCCAGATACGTTGATCCCTGAAGAGCCGCAATGCTTAGAACCAGGAAGTCCTCATGCAAAACTATAATAACTCACCGCGAGATACTTGTCAATCTCCTCCTTAGTGAAGGTGGTTGGCTCAGCATTGTCTGTCTTTCCAAGCGCCACCATTGCCTCCCCAATAGCTTTTCCAACCTCGTACAAATTATGCTCGCCATTCTCGCCAAAGTAGAATCCCTCACGACCATGACCTGTGGCAGGGTTCTTTCGTATAGCGTCGAAGAGCACAAGGTATAGATTGGCAACTAGAACACATGAGCATTATTCTTTCCTAACTTTCTGAGAGCATAGAATGGCTCACTATCGTCGATATGCACGTCAGGCCAGATGTTCTTGCCTAAGCCGACCATTCCTGCGCGACCGCGGCCCAAAGACGCATTAATGAGCGAGGGGATTTGGATGGAGTGCGGGTTCTGGATCCCTTGCTCGACCAGTATGCCTGAGGCAATTCCGTAGATTGTCGAAGGGAGGATGATGTAGCTCTTGAGATACCCTTAGCACGAAGCCTCAGCAACCCTTCTCAAACACTGAACGTGCTCAAAATACCTTCAGCATCTGCGCGCACGATCTCAATGTCAACGTTGCGGTGGAGTTGAGTGATGGGAAGTGTTTCGATTTGGTCGGCGTTTGCGTCGTCATAGATCACGTCCGTCGTGTGCAGTCCTTCAGCGTTGTCGGCAAGAACGCCTGCAAGAATAATGTGAGTTCAATTGATTCAAACGCTAAGGTGTTTAACGCACCAGTTCCGGACTATGCGCAAGGAGATGGAGCATCAATCTCGCGTCTGAATCAACGAAATTGGAATACATACTGTATGGATGAGTATAGAGACTTGGCCAGTGGTCTCATGACGCTTCTTGAGACCCTTCAAGGTCGCAATGGCTGCCTCGTAGTTGTCGGCATCTGCCTGTAAAGGATCTCGGTTTAGCGACCCGCATCTCCAAGCTTTCAGAACATTACTGACCATAGCAATGACGACATCGCTGTCTGCAGCCAAAGATTCCATCAGGGTAGTATCTGATTGCGATCCGACGATTGGGTTGACGCCAAGCTTTGCGAGCTTCGCGGCTTTCTCGGGAGAGCGAACGAGCACGGTGAGTTTGAACGACGTGACATCGGGACGCTTGAGAAAGCGAGCGAGGACGGAACCGCCGATGTAACCTGCGAACCCAAATAGCGTCAATTGAAAGCCGTAGAAAGTATACTCTTGAGTCTAGCTTGCCTGTAACACCGGTGAAGAGGATGTTGGTCTTCGTAGACATGTCTGAGGTTCACTGTTGCTTGTGAATGTAGGAAGGTATCTTGAGGTGTCCATGGTTTGAATAACCTGCTTTTATCGGAAACCCATGTTCCATAATATGACGTGCTTTAGGTAATCTATCGATGACTGAGAGAGTACTGAGTACTGAGTACTGAGTACTAAGGGTGGTTCTGAGTTGTGGAGCCGATTATTAATTCGGCGGGAAAATCCAATGATCCTCCCAAATGCATTGAAGAGCGTCTAGGTAAAAATTCACTCAGATTCCAGTATTCTGTTGAATAGAAAATGAACCTATAATAATTATAACAATTCAGAAGCGTGCATGTACAGAGAGAGATGTACAGTTGATTCAGGCGATCAGGAGAGGTCAGGAGATTGAGATTGAGACAGAGTAAAATTGGCTGACTACGTCACATGATAAGTAACAGGACCCGGGAAGCTCTCTATGTTTGGTGTCCGCAAATTTTCAAAAATCCGCCGTCAAATCCGCAATGTTTCTGGCCTCAAATCCGCACAAATGGACAGAGGTTAGCACGTGATTTCTAAAAAAGGAAATTTCTCATTTATCTGCGCCTCACTCTGCGCGTCTCGCAAACAACGGCTTCTCAGCGAATGAATAACACATTGGATGATTAAAGTAAGTAACTCGAACCATGTAAAGCTAAATTATCCTTTTTTCTCCATCTTTCCTCCTGGAATGCCGATTTTTAAAGCGGGTGATTTGGCAATAACATTTTTCGTGAGTTGTATCGTGTTCCAGTGAGACGCCGCAAGGTCAGTGAGAGACTTTTGGGTGGGTTGTTCTCCTACAGGAGCATCCTAAGGTGGTAGATGAGGTGGGCTGCTGGGGCATGCATATGAAGGTGATACTTATTTGTAATTGTTCAATGTACAACTTAAGTGAAGTCGGGGGTGATTCTGTTGCCGAACAAATCGTCGTCTAAGACTCGTCTTCGGAGTCATCTAGCGCAGTCTGGGTCGTCTGTATAGAATAAATAAGTAAATGGATCAATATAGCGTTGTAAACGATAGCTCATAGCTTCAAGAGGCGGAAAGACCCGAAGAGAGAGCCAAGAAAGTCCCTGCACATTCCCAATGTTGTTGACTGATCCATAACACAAGTTGGCACCACGTTTGTAAAGGTCGAGAACTTGTCCGATGATGTAGTAGCGCCTTTTGTTGCGTCGGAGGGGATGGATAGCCGTGACATTTTTGGATAGAATATTGGGAAGAAGAGACTCGATGGCGAATCGCGATTGTGGCACAAAGGACTTCGTTTGCATGAGGTTCATTGAGGATGGATTTCAGCACTTCGATCTCTAATTAGGCCGTGATCTCCACATTTTCCGGTCCTCATCCGCCCCAATGGCCCTCAAATCCGCATCAAAGTGGACAGATGAAGCAAAATTCGGCCCTCAAAATGCGTCAAATCCGCACGAAAACGTACACAGATTTGACCAAATCTGTGCCTCAAATCCGCAAAATCGCGTACACCAAACATCGGGAGCTTCCCGGGTCCTTAAGTAACTCAGGTACACTACGAGTAGATAACCTCGTCAGCTCTTCGTAAATGTAGGGAGAAGAATACAAAAATGGAATAATGGGAAAGTAGAAGTGAATTGATGTTGCGCAGGGGACGTTAGCTGGCCCGGCACTCCCCGCATTTCTGCCACCAGTGGCACAACATCAAGGAAAAGGGTAAAAGAGAAAGGAAGGGAAAACATTGCAGATCCCAGCGGATCAATATTGGGCCGTAGCGTTATTAATGCCAAGTGGTTGATTTGTTATAAATACTCCGAGTCCTCGCCCGCTCCTCTCGTCCAACTCGATTACCCACCTTTGGGCTTTACTCATTCTTCTTGATCCAGAAAGTGATTGTCTGTTACTGGCGTTTATGATATTTCACCTCCTGACTAAACACCCCGACTCGAAACAAGTTCGAACGCCCGAATCTCCAGAACAGAAAATGACTTCCATAGGCTCTATCGATGGCCCGTACTTGCATTGACGCTCTCAGCTTCGTATTAACTTCCTTGTCTATCGTGACGTCGATGAGTCCCCGTTCATAAAACCAGAACATACATCCATGCGCTACAAGCCTCGTTTCACGTCCGGCAAACTTTTGGCAATGTTGGCACTCTGGACCGGGATTGCTGCTTTGATGGCTTCAGTATTTTTCACCCCCAAACGCATCCTGTCAATCAAAGAAACATTCCTGAGCACTCTCTTCTTCTTTTGAACGAGCACTTTGGAGGATTCTCAGAACTTCAAACTCGGCTACCAGTGAAGGGATAACAACGTCACCTGCGCCAGGATCGACATCGTGACGCATACTCGCTCCTGGTCTCATCACTCGTTCGTTGATAATTTTCTTCTTCACTAAAGCTCACTTCGAGTCAACAGCTCTTGAAGGCGCGGTTTGGGTGCGTTTCTTATACTTATGTACTGCCAACTTTCCTGGTAAATGGGTCTGATGTGGGTTGTCAATGCAGCTTCGGTTTCCATGGCGGGAGTGTTCCAGTACCATGGGTATATTGGCGGAAAACACTGCCCATATTGTCAGATACGATTCCTTTAAACAGATGGAACCTAACGCGCCATTTTCCTGCGGGTCGTGGCGAAAAGAGCTTATGGCTGGGAAACGTGGCTTATATTGCACCTGGAGGTGCAGGGACCTACGCTACGCTGACTGTCAAAAGTCCTCCCGGAAGTGATTGTTTTCTAGCCGACTCCGCGTCAAGAACTTGATTATTCCACCATCTAGGACGGAATACCAAGAGGTAATACAGTCGATGGATAGATTTCCCCTCACACGTATGAATGTGTTATCAGTTCATCTTTCTAAATTTCATCCTTCAATAGCTGCCTTGGACATTCTGGTTCTTACGGTACGGAACTCTCACATCACTCTTGAGTTATCATCTCATACCCCAGTCTTCAGGACCCATCTGCCAAACTGGCTATTGTTCCAGACCAAATATGGATTTCTCAGCTGATTTTGAAGATCTGCTGGCTCTAATTTGATTACTTATTTCCCCCATCACTGATCTGATTCATAGCGTTATCTGACGCACTCCGAATTTGTCCAGCTAGTACACAGGGTCTTTGAGAACTTTGACGTTGTAACGGAGGATGGCGCGTCTTCCGATGCACGCTTTCGTTGTCTCAAAATCATTGACCATTGCGGCCACTTCAGGAGTTGTGCAATTCACACCGAGGAACACCGAACATAATGAGCTTATAACGGTACGGTAGCGTTCCGTTCCGCATATCACTAATCGCCCGGGACTCACTTCTAGATATCGTTAGGCATGCCCGAATCCCAAAAAGTCGAGCAGAAGTCTGCCCATTCACTATATCGTACGGTGGGCGACGCCAGAAAGGTCCCCGAAAATATGGCTAAGATCCTTTCTCTATGCAAAGGATTCTGGTACAGAGCTGCGAATTTCTGATACTTATGTCCACACTCTTGATACACTCTCGCATGAATTCTCACTCAGCGGGCCTACTTAGGCAAGTCTGTGCTAAATTCTTACATGTTCGGTTAGTCATTCCTGACAGCGTGTTTATGATTACAAGACTATTATTGACTATGTTACTAAGCGCTCGCTTTTCTGCAGAAAGTACTTGGTGCCAGTCCTTCAAAGGTATAAATCAACTGGGACTTGCTTGATGGACTTCTTTCATTGTATTCACGGGTCTACCTTTGCACTCGATATTCTCATTCACTTCCGGAGTTTTGTTAACGATGCCACAAGAGACAAAGATCTTGATACTAGGTGCTACTGGTAAGCTTCCGCGCTTCTCCGCTTCGCCAAGTAAACCCAGAACTGAATAAGAAATTCGTAGGCTATATAGGTGGTACTGTCCTCTCGCGCCTACTGGACCACCCAGATGTTGCCAACTTCAAGATAACAGCGCTCGCCCGTTCTCCAGACAAATGGAACCAGCTTCGGAAGATGGGCTTAAACTCGGTATATGGAACCCTCTCCGATTTGTCACTGCTAGAAAATCTGGCCTCCCATGCCGATGTTGTCGTATCCGCGGTATGTGCTTCCCGCAGTGATTTTGTGAATAATTGATATTTATAGCAATTCTTTCGTTGACCATTTGTTTAGGCGGATGCCGATGATTTGGAAGCAGTTAAAGCTATTCTGAAGGGCTTGAAAGTACATCACGCCGACACCGAGTCGTGTCCTATTTTTATTCATACGGTTTAAGTGCAATAGCCTTTCGCTTCGTCTGGTTGTTAATGTATCTTGCCCTAGTCAGGTACATGCCTCTTCGCCGACACCAACGCTGGTGGTCGCTTTTCGAATATTCAAATATACGACGACTCCAACGTCGCCCAGATTGAAGCCATCCCAGATACCCAGCCTCACAGGGTGGTTGATTTAGAACTAGTCAAGGCCGATAAAGAAGGTAAAAAGTCGCACAGATACTGCTCTATTGAATATTGACCTTCTTAATGCGTTAGGATATGTGAAAACATACCTCGTCCTACCCGCAACGATATACGGCGTTCCCACAGGTCGGTTGGCTGAGCAATGCCTCCAAAACACTCGTGGAATTGCGCTCCAATCCCTTGTGCGGGCTGCGTCTATCCGTGGAAGAGGTGGCATTATAGGATCCGGAATGAACTATTGGCCTAATGTTCATATTGAAGATGGTTGGTCATATTACTCTTTATATCTCTGAAGTTTCGGTCACTCATCAAATGCAGTGGCCGCTCTTTATCTACTCATTTTCAACGCTGCCTTGAAGAATCCCGACACAACACCGCATGGCCGGGCGGGATATTATATCGCTGAGAACGGCGAGCATACACAATATCAGATTGCAGAAGCGATTTGTAAAGCCATGATTGCTGTCGGGGAGTCATCCGAACCCGAACCTTCTGCCTTCACAGACGAAGAAATTCAGGAATATTTTAATGTAAGCAAACGGTGCAGTCCAATCGAGGTTTGTCTTATTGGAAACCAAGTTTTCACTGACGTTTGACCTTCCAGGGATCGAAATTGTGGGCGTTTCATTGTCGCTGTCGCGCTACCAGATCGCGGGCTCTTGGATGGAAACCTAAAAAAGCTACGGTCGATATGCTGACGAGTATACGGCTCGAAGTGGAGGAGACACTTGTTATGAGGAAGATCTATGAGCAATACGGGTTGGTGCCGATAGAGAGATATTTGGAAAAACCAGAATTGCAAGGCGACAATGGAATAGCAGTTGAATAAGGTATTAGGTAGGTGCTGTAACTAGGTAGTCAATCCAAATCTGCTGGCGTAGGCATTGCGAAGCTTGGTCGTGCTAGCAGCTAGACTGGAGAGCTTGTCATTCCGAGCGCGACATCGGAGTGCATTCACAGAATCAACTGGAGAACATATCACTACCATGTATCTTGAATTGTGGATCAACAGATGCGCTTGGCACTGCCTCGACGATGGGCAGATGTTATTCAATGGACGATAAAATTAGTGGTCTGCTGCGCTTCGTACTACTGTAGTGTCGACAATGTCAATGGTGTTGCCCGCCACAAGTTATCATGATTGCGCTGTACTGGTGCTATAAATATTCACCGTTTTTGCCGACCCTTGCGCGCCGCATCCGTTTCATTACTTACCAAGCCCCTGTGACTTGGGATGTACATTTTCACTCAGACTGCGGCCGGCGAGGACTCGCGGAAGAAAACCCGATAAGAAAATAGTATGCCTCCGTCGATGGTTCGGCTTGCGTTGAGGAAAATTTAGCTTGGAAGTGGAGCCTAATCGAGGCCTAACGACAGCAAAAGCAACGGAATAGCATTCATGATGATGAGGAAGCATGGCCGACGCGGCTTATAGAGTCCCGCGTGTGGGCGGAGTGCGAAACCAAGCTTGTTCCCTTCTTTCATCCCCTGTTCATACCTCTACAACATCACAATGAAGTCTTTCTTTGCCCCCATCGCTGTCATTGCCGCCCTGGCTTCTGCTGTCTCTGCTCAGAGCTTCACCATCAACTCTCTGTGCGTCTTCAACTTTTTTTTTGTGTTTAGTCATGCCTCATCGTGTCATTCTCCAGCTTGAACGTTGTTGTTTGCCAACCTTCCTTAATTTCATGGACTGGAGGTGTCTGTGAGTGTCCCTTTTCCCCTCTTGGATAACTTATATCTAATTGAACTTTCAGCTCCTTACTTCCTGGTTCGTTTCTCTCTACTTTCCTCATCTGTTGACAATTTTGAAAGAGTCGTCCGATTTTTTTTTGGCATTAATAGAGGTAAGCAACTCAACCTCAGGTGTACGTGAAACGAGTGCTCATAGTCTACGTAGCATCTTGCCTGCTGGTCAACCCTCCGCTGCCGCGCTGGTTGACCTAGGTCAGCAAAACGGAAACTCGGTCACATGGCTCGCCAACCTCGCCGTCGGTATGTCGCGTTCAAATGCTTCGGTATCTCATTTTTCTGATGCGATTGTTTAGGTACCGGCGGTTTCCTTAACTTGCGCGACAGCACTGGTGCTATCGCGCAGTCCGGCACCTTCACCGTGCTCAGCGGCAGTAAGTGTTTTACTGTGTACGTGCAAGGTGTTTTGGCCAACATTTTCCCAATCAGCCAACACCACTTGCGTTGGCCTAGCTGTTTCTACCGGCTCCGGCGTTGCCTCTACTGCTGGAGGATCCTCTACCACGTACGTTTATTATGTTCGATACCTGTCCACTGTTCTCATGTCTTTCTCTCCCAGTTCGCCTGCTGCTGCCACCACCACCTCAAGTGGAACTAACAGCATCACTGGTAGTACCACCAAGACCAATGGCACTGGATCCACCACCGGCACTACCGCTAAGCCCACTAACACCACCTCTGGCGCCATTTCCAAGCATGCTGCTGCTGGTGCTGCAGTCATGATCGGCGGCGCTCTTTTGGGCCTTGCTCTCTGAACAATTCCATCATTCGTATAGATATTTCGGAAACTTGCATCACGGACTGAGTGGACTAGATTCATAATGGACTTAGAGAGTGTTGTATAATGTTCCAAGATGAGATCCTATCATCTATATCTATCTATAGCGCATTATTGACCATGTGGCCTTCTCTTGACCATTCTCAAAAATATATTACTCTCGTTTAAACCCCTCTGTCGTCCTCTCTAAAGGCAGTGATGAACCCGCCGGACTAATCAAAGCTCGCGATATATGTGCTTGATTCGCCGAGTCGAGGGATATTCAAGAAGTTGCTCCCTAAGGTAGCAAGTCACTATCTGAAGCGCATGGGGAAGGTGAAATATGCTGCAGCGGTCCGCATCAACCGTATTTTCTAATCCCATCCAGCTTTTCGGAGCTGGGGAAGTGTGGGGTGACGGGAGCGTGAGGGGGGCTAATACAGGCATCGCCGAGAATTCTACGAGGTCCAGAATGGCAAGAAAAACTAAAGATATAAAACCCTCAGGAAGGAGCTTCTTTGGCGTTCGCCCAACCTTGTTCCCCATTTTGCAGAACATCAGATTATCATGGGTGGAGGTACAACTCTAGGTGGCACAGCGCTTTCTGCCCATCGTCGTAAGGCCTTGGTGGGCGAGTCAGGATGGGTATGTTCTTCATCGCTCGTTGATCTTGCGCCATGACTGATTTGATTTTCGAAGGCTGGTCTAGTGCATAACCGCAAGATTTTTGCTACAGCAGTGTTTGCTTCTCTTGGAGGATTGTGAGAGCAATTTTGCTTTTTTCACAAATCCGATCTGACGAAAACATCAATTTATCTAGACTGTATGGTGTGCATATCAGTCCCCATATGTTGAGGGCATTGTCTTAATCAACGGACTGGTTATAGGATACAACCAGGTATGCTCAAAGCTTTCCGTTGGCCGTGTTAGAAGACTGACTTTTCTTCTCATTTATCAAGGGTGTGTTCTCCGGAGTGTTGGCGTACGTTCTCTAGTTGCCGGACGCCCTTATGCAGCTTTTCTGACCTAGGCATTAGGATGAGCTCTTTTGACACTCGCATGGGCGACGCTGTGTCCAACACTGGGAAGAAAGGCTGGCTAGTAGCTATTCTCGAGCTGGGTGCATGGTTTGGCGTGCTCATGACCGGTCCGTCTTTCCCCTCCGTCCCGCTCTTTGCCATCGCTTCATCGCAGCTCAACAACTGACGCATCTTATGACACAGGGTATCTCGCTGACAAATTGTCGCGAAAGTATACAATCGTACTGGGTAAATCGTTCAATTTTTTTTTTGTGAAATACTGAATGGGGAATTGACCTGCTTCTTATTTGTTCGCGGTCAATACAGCTGTTGTGGTTTTCTGTATTGGAGTTGTTGTGCAGACATCGGCATTCCAACCCTCGTCTATCTATGGAGGTCTGGATATAACTGATGGATTCTCATTGTGTTATCATTTATGCTGATTGAGCGGCTTTTTCATTTTCATTCTCATTCTAGGTCGTTTTGTCACTGGTCTAGGAGTTGGTTCGCTCAGTATGGCGGTTCCGCTGTACAACGCCGAGATTGCTCCTCCTGAAGTGAGAGGCAGTCTGGTCGCCCTCCAGCAGCTGGCCATTACGTTCGGGATCATGGTCTCCTTCTGGATCGATTATGGTAGACATCATGCGCCACATTCTATGGCTATTTTTGACGCTGATATAATTTTGCGACTTGCAAGGTACCAACTACATCGGCGGAGTTGGCGTAGGCCAACATGAGGCTGCATGGAGGATTCCTCTTGCGCTTCAGCTGGTTCCAGCTGTTATCTTGGGTGTTGGAATTTTGTTCATGCCATTCTCGCCTCGGTAAGTTGGAATCCTTTCGCGTGTGATATTGAAATCTGACGGGCAAATTGATAGATGGTTGGTCAATCAAGGCCGTGATGATGAGGCTCTCGCTGTGCTCAGCCATGCTCGCCGACTTCCACCGGACTCGGAGATCGTCCAGATCGAATTTTTGTCAGTGAAAACCGCACAGTTTGAACTTTCAGGTCACTTACATTGTGCCGCTATAGGGAAATTCGCGCACAATACTTGTTCGAGAAGGAAACTTCTGAGATGAAATTCCCGCAATATCAGGATGGCTCCTGGTCCTCCAACTTTAAGCTTGGATTTTATAGTTATGCTAGTCTCCTCACAGACCGAAGTATGTCTGTTCTACATACCGCCTTACGGTATAAGTACTCATTTTCGGAATCTCAGATCTTCTGTACCGTGTTGCTATTGGAACTTTGTACGTCGTTCATTTTGTGTTCGAGATCAGGCAGTTACTTACAGTGCAACCACAGGACCATGTTCTTCCAACAATGGAGTGAGTATTTCACTAACCCTATGACTGTCGGTCTACGTATAATTTACGTTCCCTTCAACAGCTGGTATCAACGCTATCCTCTACTACGCTCCAACTATCTTCAACTCTCTAGGTTTGACCGGAAATGCCATCTCCCTTCTGGCTACTGGTGTCGTTGGCATCGTGTAGGCATTTTCATACATGTTTTGCAAGTATTCACCCCTTGACTTCTATCATAGCATGTTCTTGGCCACTATCCCGGCTGTTATTTGGGTAGACAAACTTGGACGCAAACCCGTTCTCGTCTCCGGTGCATTCCTTATGGCTGGGTGAGTTCCGAGGAAATTTTCTGAATGCCGGTGGTACATTCTAATCATGCACTGCTATAGTTGCCATATTATTGTGGCAATTTTGACTGCACGGTTCCAACACTCCTGGCCAAGGTGAGGAGGTCAAACTTCTAAACGAAAGCTACTATCTAACCCAATGGTTTTAGCCACGTTGGTGAGTAACCTGTTACAGAGGCCTTGCCATTGTTCTAATAGTGATTATAGCTGCTGGATGGGTTGCTTGTGTTCTCATTTGGATATTCGCTATCGGTATGTTTATCTCAGTTGTAAGAGAAAATGTACGAAGCTAAACCTTCCTTAAGGCTTCGGTTATAGTTGGGGTCCCTGCGCATGGATTCTCGTGGCCGAGGTGCGAAATCTAGTTGAATGCGTCTCTGCTTGTCTTCACCTGGAACATTAAGATTTGGCCTCTGAGCGTGCGAGGAAAGGGGCTCTCGATTGCCGCCTCTTCTAACTGGGTAGGTATTCCGGGTTCCCCTGATATGTATCAAATCCCTTCGCTAAATTATTTCCCTCACGTAGATGAACAACTTTATTGGTATGTTGCCTTTTTGTATACGTTATTTCGAGGTTTAATTTTAGTGTGCCCTGTCTTTAGTGGGCCAAGTGAGTACTCAATTTTGAATCATTTCTGTCTGCGAGGCTGAATATCATACAGGTCACACCGACAATGCTTCAACATCTAACATACGGAACCTTTATCTTCTTCGGGGTAGGTCGACAACAAAGTTGCTTTAATTTCGATGACTGACATTTCACGTTAGCTATTCTCTCTCATGGGAGGACTATTTGTTATGTTCTTCGTAAGTAGAGTTCAAAAACATCGGAGTAACTTAAGATGTTCATATATCTTGATGCTATATAGGTGCCTGAGACGAAAGGTTGTTCTTGATCGTATTCACGTCCTCGTTCATTACTGATTCTTGTTGCGCAGGCCTCACTCTCGAGGAAATGGACGACGTGTTTGGAGATGGACAAAGACTCGGCGCTGCTGACCAGGAACGCCAGAATGCCATTTTCCACAGACTTGGTCTGTTCAACGACCCCAAGGACATCGACTACGAGAGAAAGAGCGACGAGGAATTACACGAAAAGGTTTAAGACGTTTACGGACTAGCATGTATCTACAAATTTTTGTTATCTTCTCTCTTGAATGAACGAGAACCGAGTCTTGAATGTGCTGGACCGACCAATTGAACATTCTGGATTGCAGTCCAGATCATTGCGGAAGAGGCCGGGGATGGTGTGTGACAGCGAGGACTAGCGTGACATCACCTTCAGTAGCCTTCAGTCCTCCTCCTCTCCCGGATATTCTCTCCAAAGCAATGTTCAAAACCGCTGTCCGTGCAGCTCGTCCCGCCGCTAATGCGGTGCGCGCGTCCTTGAAGCCCTCCAGCTCCTCGCTGCGTGCTTTCTCCACCTCCGTCCGCGCCCAGTCCGGCCCCCCTGCCCCCCAGTTGTACGGTACTGGCGCGAAGGCTGGAACCGTCCCCACCGACATTGAGCAGGCCACTGGTCTTGAGCGTCTGCAACTTTTGGGCGAGTTGGAGGGCATTAACGTCTTCGATGACTCTCCTCTGGACTCGAGCCGCATTGGCACCAAGGCCAATCCTGTCTTAGTCCCTTCTTTTGTACGTGACACATGTTGCCACGTCCTGCGCGCATTTGCGCGTTATGTTCTTACTGACCTGAAATATCCAATAGGAGACCGAACGTCTCGTTGGATGTACTGGTGTCCCCGCCGATTCCCATGATGTTTTGTGGTTCAACCTCGAGAAGGATAATATTGGTCGTTGCATAGAGTGTGGCTCGGGTGCGTGAACACACATGTCCTAATTCCGGAAACTTTGTTGACTTGTCGGTATAGTCTACGCTCTTGATTTCCAGGGCGAAGAAGTTCACGGTGACCACCACCACTAAATGTTGAACGCAGTGCGATTGTGCAGTGGTTAGAAACGGTCCGAAGTCTTGAGATAGATGGGTGGAGGATAAATATAACAAGCTCTGTTGTTGGATGACCACGTGTATAATCCTGCGGAAGTCAAATTTCTCTTATCTTATTTCCTTTACTTCAACGTTTTCCTCCGCACTTTGGCAGCGATTGATCAGGGATTTGGCCAGTGTTCGTAGCGATGCAGGAGAAGCAAGGCTCGCAGCACATGCCTGTCATTCCTTTCGATTTTGTGGCCTACCTTGACAAACTTCTAAGGAGTGGTAAATGGGAAACTGAAGCGCTTCAAGGTGGAGCTGCGAACTATATTGTCCGTGCTCGCCGTTTTAGCAGCACACTCTCGAACAAGATTGAGAACAACGATATAGATCAGGATTCCCCACAATCTCACATATATACTCCAGATACCCATTCTATTATCATTAAGCAGGCACCCCCCTTTCTGGCCAAATCCCCCGAGATCGCATTCTCTCCATATCGACAGGCATGTCACCCGTCCCCTGATCACCCGTTGACGTGGTATCTAATGGGATCTTTGCAGACTATAGAAGCCAAGGCGCTCCGAGTATTCCATCTATTGGATATTGGCAAGACGTTGGATGGTCTTGCGAATGTGTTATCCCGAAATCCTGGTATCCGCATCCCAAAGCTGCTCTATCACGACGAATCTGACAATGTGCTCATTCAAAGCGATCTTGGTTCGCTACCCAACCTGCACGAGGTCTTGATTTCCCCCACTACCACCACCACAACTGTTGCGGCACTCGGCAATGTCATTGGACAATTCCTCGCCGACATGCACGACCCAGTGGCTGTTTTGCCTGAATACGCCGAAATGTTCTCCAACGCAGTGGGCGAAAGTACAATGGAGGCTTGCATAGAACAAGCTCGTAAATTCATGCAGGACAGTGATATTTCCGACTACGACTTACTGGCGAACACCGCGCTGAATCATTGGAGAGCTCGCGCAAAGACTGCATTCAGTCAAGGGGATATCTGGTTCGGTACCCTTCTAGTGGACGACCACGCTCTGTTTCGTGTCCAAGGTGACCGGGTCCCTTCCGTAACTGTCGGGATATGCGACTGGGAGTGGGCAGGCCCCAACGATCCTGCTGCCGACATCGCTCAACTTGGTATGTGAGGCTCGACTTCTATTTCATTTCATCCGTTTGTTCAATGAATTCCGGCATCCAAAATCCTATTTCTGTTTTTATATAGGGTGTTACGTCCACTTGTTGTCTATCTGTCCCTTGACTTCATCACCACAAAATAAGGTCATATGCGCTTTTGCGGAGGCGTTGTATGGGACATATTTTACAAGCCTCAAGAAACAGCCAGATTTGAACTTCTGGAGGTCTTTATTGATCATGCATGGCTGGGAAATGATCAATGCTGCAGGTTGGAGTGCACGACAGGCCCTGTGGTGTACGTGCAACGGTTCGGGGGTTAGGTGCGATCATATCAAGGCTTTAGTCACAGAAGGGGCCAGATTTTTACGTGCTGCAGGGCATACCTCCTGCACTGTTGAAGCGACCCGTGCAATGTCTGGACTTCCATGGGCAAAATATTTTCCTGTCGTCGCTGATGGTACATAAGTCATCACCCATTTCATCCGCTTCCTGAATCCTGATCCCGCATTCGCGTGTTTAGTGAACATTTCATTGGCATCCTCTGATCTGAATACTCAGAACCTGCCCCCATGGGAGGACGCTCAAAGACGCTAATTGTATGAATACATATGCATCCTCTATTACCGTCTCTTTGCTTTTTTTTCTTCAAGTTGATTTTTATCTTTGGTTGTATCCATTTTTATGGGTCTCGATAGCTACCAGGAAATATTGGCAGGCGTACAGCGTCCTCGATGTAGATATATAACTATTTTGCTTGTAATTAAGAACACTTATCCAGGGATGGTGAATAGTGGTGAATGCGAAAGTATGTATGCCACTCGGGGGCCGGGCGGGGTCGCGGACCCGACTGACCGGATGCTGGCTTGCCGGATGCCAATGACTCTGATCCCGTCACTGAAATCTCTCTTGTTGGCAACACACTCCCATGAGCAAATGACTTTCATTGTCTTTATTACGAACTCATCTAAGTACTTAGCCGCCCAGTGTCCAAGCAATATTTTGGTCGCTGATTTCAACGGTCTCTGATCGCAAAGAACTCTAGTTCATGGCCGTATCAAAAAAACGCGACGAATACAAAGCTTGGGTCAGCTTGGACGTCGAGACGAATGTTTAGCTGCTGGGAATGGTTTACCTGGCGCCACTTGTTTTATTCATCACGCAAGCCAACAAGGACGGCTATTGGCAGCAGCATGCCGCGCGGGACCCGCCTGGTCCTGACTGGACCAATTATCGGACGTGAGTTCTACGCAATTGTCCAATGAAGGAGCACTTTTGTGAGGTCGCACCAGGGTCGTACCAACCATCAGCACCTGCGACTCCATAAAAGCGACACTTGGATACGAGCTTCTCTGTGGATTTTCTGCGCATGACTTTGCGCGCTTTCTCAAGGCATGCTGGTGGGCTCGGTCCTTGTAATTTGTTGTTGGCAAAGCAACCTCCCACTTTCGGTATTTTCTCGGACTCCCTTTGCTGCCCCTTCAGGTGCGAATGTGTGCCTTCGTCCTTGAATTTTGGGTATTAAATATGAGCGGATAGCAACGGCTTGCAAATTACTTCTCCTTGCTTCCTTCGGTCCAGAGAACCTCAGACTTTTTGGTGTCGTTGACGGCTCATTCATTTCTGCCTCTTCACTTTACTTTCGACCAGGAGTCTTTTCACTTTTCGACCAGGAGTCTTTTCACTTTCTTTGAAACTTTTTCATTCAAGGGTCTATCTCATTTGCCACACTGCACTTTCTCTTTCTCTCTCGCCAGTACACTCTTTCTTTGAAGCGATTCTTCGCCGCTATTAATTTTCAAGATGTTTATGAAGTCGAATCTTCGTTTTATGGCTTTGGCCGCCCTTTTGATCACCTCAGAGCAAGTTCTCGGTCGCGAGCAGTGGCTGGAGAGGGATGGACGACCTGTCTACTTGTATCCCAGGCGTTTCGGTCAGGAGCAACCTGAGGTCCTCTCAAAAATCCGTGATGCGTGCGGAGGTGCTGTGTGCGGGACATTGGCAGGCCAAGCTGTTACTCCCCTTCTTGCTGCACAACCTGAGTGCTCGCAACAAGATATGGCCGACGCGATCATCGGTATGGCGTCATCGTATATATGTTCTCTACCAATTTCTTGAACTGATTTCTTTTGTTACAGATGCCAGTAAACAATTTGATGCTGCTACGGCGGCCCTCATGGTTGCTGCTGCCATCGAGTATCGTCAGGTTGAGAAGAATACGCCTCCCGTAAGTCCCATGTTCCTCGAGCTGATAGGATCTACTTCATTGTCTTTTGCGTTAGGATTTCACAACCAATCCTCCGACTTTGCGAAATTCGGTCTTCTGTCAGAAGGCACCCAAGAATCCTGAACTCAACGGTCTAGTTCAGGCTCAGGATCCTGCCAATGATCCTGACCTGTTCTTCGATCCCGCAAAGCCAGGAGCGTCAGTGCGCAAAGGAACACAAGCCAACACCTCTCCTTTCAATGATGGTGCAGCACAGTGCGTATCTCATGAATTCTTCAGTCGTCTTAAAATTTAATAATATTGCCATAAAGACCTGCTGCATCAGCGGCTACTACGACTGCCGCAGGCGTCACCAAGACCGCTGTGCTGGTCACCGACCCAAGTGCCACTGTTACTGATTGTGTCGTATGTTGTCTTTACCAAGTGTTGTTCAAGGGATATCGCTGATCTATTTCATTTAGACTGCAGTGACTGTTACCGTTACTGGCACCGTTACTGAGACCCCCACTGATGCAGTCACTGTCGTCGTCGGTGATGCTACGAGTACCGCCGCTACTGAAACTACGACCACTGCCGCCGCTGCCGCCACCACGACTGTCAGCAATGTTGGTACAGCCGATTTTGGTTTTTGCACCATTCCAGAGATCGAGTTTGGTGTTGGCTTCGATAACCGCAGGGAGACCAGCTTCCAGCCTACTGACAAACGTGAGCGCTGTCTGCTAACTGTTTGGAGGCAAGGAGACTAATCCCGTATCTCAGAATCTTTCAACCATGGCTCTGCTCAAAACATTGATATCATCACCCGTATGGTTATTTTCTGGAGTCCCAGAGACCACCGTGGCTCATCACTTTTCGTTGACAGAATTTATCTGTGATTCTTTGACCAACAGCTGCAATGCCAACCAAGATGCAAAGGCCCTTTGTGCATCTGCCCAACAAGCTGCGGACACCGTCACAGCTAAGACTGGTGCTCAGGCAGACGCGTTCAATGCCGTCTTCGGAATTTCGACTGTAAGCAAATTTTTTAATCGTTAGAGTTTGATTCTTGACTTATACTTTCCCCAGAACTTCGCAAATGTCGCAGCTATTGATGATCAAGGAAGGCCCGTTGGCGGAGCTGCCGCCGTCACTACTGCCGCTACGCCAGCTAACACCGATGTCGCTACCACATCCTCCACCTCCACTGCTGCTCCTGCTGCGACTACCGCTGCCGCTGCTGATGGTTCTGGAACCGGAGACTTCGGCAAATGCACAGTGCCCCAGATCGAATTTGATGTTGGCTTCGATGGCAGGAAGGAAACTAGCTTTGAGCCAGTTGACCAAGGTATGTTTATATTTTATGTATGACCTGCCTATATTGATCTTTTTGCAGCCTCTTTCAACCATGGATCCGCTCAGAATATTGACATCATCACTCGTACGTCGTGGTTTCACACTTCCTCAATTGATTTCTAAAGATGTGCATAGAATTCATCTGCGATACCCTGACGAACACTTGCGGTGCTGACCAAACCGCCAAAAACACCTGTGCCACCGCTGAGGCTGCGGCATCGGCTGCTGCGAAAGGAACTGGCGCTCAAGCGGATGCTTTCAATAAAGTATTTGGAATTTCTACTGTGAGTAGAGGTTCGCATGAACTAACGCATAATTTGCTGACATCTTTATCAGAATTTTGCTGCTGTCGCCCAAATCGACAACCAGGGTAAAGTTGTCGGCGCTGCCAGCGCAGCTGTGAGCATTCTTTCCTCATGAAGGATAATTCCCAAATTGACGGTGCATACTTCTGTTTAGCAACCCTCCGCTGCTGCCGCCTCGCCCTCCGCTACTGCTGCTGCTGCTAACACTAGCACCAACAACGCAAGCGCCAACAATGCCAACACCGCAGTGACTGACAACCCTCTCGCAGCTGCTGGAAACCTTCAAACTTTCACCGGCGCTCTCGGAGGAGTGGCTGCGCCAGCCGTGACCTCTTCCGGTAATGGCCAATTCCAAGTGACAGGCAATTCTTCCTTCAACAACCAGAAAAATGCAGTTGTGCGCTCTTGGTAAGTCAAGTCTGCTTTACTCTTGATGCAGTCGCTGATGCATTCATTACATATATGTAGCGACGTCCAACATAATCAGTGCGCTAACGCAGCGAACGCTTCAGGCAACAAGAATGGAATTACGGTTGCCGCCTGCAGTGCACAACAGGCCCAGTGCATAGCAGTGGCCAACTAGATTGACACCATTCCAATTTCCTCATTTGACTCAATTCTTTCTCAATTTCACTCGGTTTATTGGAACATTTGCCTGCTTAACGTTCAACGTTCATCATTGTAGCTATACATGAAACTATGCTTCTAACTGTAACTAATTTTTTCTGATCAATACAAGTCACATTGGACCCTTGAGTGAATTGGAAGTCGAGCCCAATTTAACGCCCGCCAGTAATCGCTTGTTGGAAATTCTCACGGATCCTAACTTGAACCTGCTTTGTTGGCTTCGCTCTGTGTATTCGCTTCTGCTACCACGTTCAACTAGACCTTCTGTGTCTGCCAATGTCTTTACCTTTGTAATGGTTGTCTGACTCAACCACGATGGCTTCAGATTCAAAGCACGATTACCTGGTTGAACGATAGCTCTAAACTTATCAATTTGCTAATGAGAGCTAATGACGCCTTCTGAAAGCAAGATGGTGTATATGTAACCTGTGGTCTTTCGTTTCACTGCATTACTGATTCATTACAGGCTACAGCGACATCCCACCATCCATCGACATCGATAGTTAGGGGAGCAGTGGGCGTTCCTTTTCCGACTTGAACTCTTCCTCTTCTCTCGACTCAGAGATGCTCTTTCCTGGAGAACACTCGGTCAACCACTTTGATGACGCAGAACATCTGCCACAATCGTTGAATGCCTCGGAACCAGGTCCATCACCAGCAAATCTAGCAATTGCGCCTGATGAAAGAGTGACGCTGCTGCTCTCCATCCGAATCTCTAATACAGACATTCTAATCCCTTGGTTCATCGACAGGCTGGTCTTCTGGGACGCGAGGTAACCCTCTTGTCCGCAGTAATGCTTATTGTAGGACAGATTACTGGGTGAATAATATTTTCGTTGCGGTCGTTTCATTACTGATATCCACTTTTGCAGGTCTGGAATTTATGCAGTTCCTGGAGCTATCCTGAGTTCAGTAGGATCAATAGGCATACTATTAGTATTCTGGGTTGTCGCTCCTATCTTTGCTTCTGGTAAGAACCGCGTTTTCAACGACTTACAGGACTTTGCACCCATAAGAATACCCAATTAGGCGGCCTCTCTATTTATGCCGAATACGCTTCTTTGTTCCCGCATCGCTCTGGCGCCGAAGTTGTTTATCTAGAGCAAGCCTACCCTCATCCTCGGTTTCTTGTATCAGTTTCCTTTGCCGCCACGATAATATTGACCTCGTTAGTGATCCAACCTTTAGTGCTGTCTCTGGAACGGTTTCTCACTTGAAAATACTGTAGATTCAACGCTTCAAACGCCATAGTTTTTGCCCAATATTTCCTGTCTGCATTTCAAATTACAATTACACCCCAGAGTCAAACGCTCGTTGCCTTGGCCGTGTCATTCATCACTGCTGCGAGTATGTTTGTGGTTTAATCAGCTCTGATGCCAGGAAAGAGCTGAGCCACCTTCTAACGTCTCCACCCACAGCTGTCGCCTTTTCCACGAAGTGGTCTCTTCGGGCAGTCAATTTTTTGACCAGTGTCAAGATCGTCGTTCTTATATTGTAAGTTTCATGAATTTCCAATGAATTTCGAATACGAAATCCACATCCTGACACAACTATCCCTCTAGTATGGTTTTTACTGGCTTCGCTGTCCTGAGTGGATTGACGCACATTGAAAACCCTTATGCAAATTTCAAAAACCCATTCGAAGGGAGTTCGTTCAATGGAAATGCCTTGTCGACTGGCTACGTAAGTCAAGGAATAATTTTTAATTTTTTCCTTTGCTAACCATTGGACAGTTGAAAGCAAATCATGCCTTCATTGGATGGGCTAACGCTTTTAATGTCATATGCGAAGTAAGAAGCAAGAATCCAGCGCGAACTGTTCGCAAAGCCGGAATCATTTCCCTTGCTCTAGTATCTATCCTTTTCCTGTTTATAAATATAGCATATATTGCTGTTGTTCCTAGGGACGTTATTGGGAACTCTGGACAACTTGTCGCAGTGTTATTCTTTCAACGCGTATTTGGTTCCGCGGGCGCTAAGGTAGGGGGCACGTTAAACCAACTACCTTATGTAAGCAAATGATGAGCTCGTATTCCTCAACCGCAAGAGCCTTTCCCACGGATCTAAGTGCAGGGAAACGTAGCCTTTAATCAATCTTGCAACTCTCTGAAGACAGATTTAAGTTTGACTAAATTTTTGACGAGTTATATCCCGTTCTTGAAAAAAATCTGGTTTTCTCCCAAAGTGTTTTTCCGTGCATTTTAGCTCATTCTGCCAAATTTTATATTTCTGACCTCGAACATTTTGCCGCACTGTAGGGTTAGGGCTATACCCCGGCCCGGGCGGCACGGAGTACCGCAGGCCACTCGCGGCGATCCGCGTTGGGCACGCGCTGATGCGCACCGCGCACTTTCTGAGCGCATTGAAGTTCTGGTATGTATTACCAACAAAATCAGGTATTTAATGTATGTAATAGCCTTCAAAGGGACATATTTACATCTGACATGAATTACAAAAAAATCTTATCCCTCTAAAATTGAAGATAGTGTCAATTGCGCTCTTCAAAATTTTTTGGATTTTGCGAACCCAACATTTTGCCGCTTACATAAAGGCTTACATAAGGTAGTTGGTTTATCGTGCCCCCTACCTTAAAGCTTTCCCTCTCCTGGTCACGCTGAGCTGCTTCGGCAACATTGTACGTTTCCCCCATTTAATCTTATGAAAGCGTAGAGACTGATGCTATCCTAGATCGCTGTTGTAAGAATAGACTTTCTTATGAAGCATCTTTAACGCAAATCTGACTCTATGCTGACTTGCTCAAAATCAGAATTTAGGACAGGTGAGAAGTATTCTAATACATTTTCATTGCTTCTCTACTATTATAGTTCAGGCTCGTATCGTACGCGAAGTAGCCAGACAAGGACTATTGCCATACCCTTCCTTCTTTTCTTCAATCAAGCCATTTGGGACTCCTCTTGGCCCGGTGACTCTGCGCACGGCTTTAACAACTTTGGTCATTCTTGCAGTACCAGCGAAGGACGCATTTAACTTCATCATCGACTTGACATCCTATCCAAATTTCGTAGGAGCCATACATTGCATTACGGAGCTTCTCATTCACTCACTATCAACCAGGTCTTCCAATGCGCATTGGCGTCTGGAATTTGGGTCATACGCGCAAGGCGACGTCGAGCGAATTTACCGCCTGCACCTCTGAAAGCGAAAAGTCTTGTGATCGTTCTTTATCTCACCTTCTGCTTCCTGCTTCTCGCATTACCTTGGTATGAATTTTCTGGATTGGCGAAATTTTATTCTCACATCTTTGCTCAGGGTTCCTCCAGAGCCAGGACATGCAGACGTATCCTTTTGGTATGCAACGTGAGTATTTGTTTCCTTCTGGATTAAGAAGGCCGTTGGTGACCGTCCTTGATTCAATTCTAGATATTGCGTTGCTGGCATATTCCTTGTCTTGGTAGGTTCGAACTTCTTTGGAATGTCTTCTTTCTTATCTGTTTCATCAGTGCTGTGGCATATACTACTGGTTTTGGATCATTGTCTTACCGCGGCGCGGTGGGTACGAACTCGTAGAGGAGATCGAAGAATCCTCAGACGGTGCACGGAATACCAAGCTCACAAGGAGATACATTAAATCTTCTGCAGATGAAGGAGAACAGCAGCCACTCCTAGCTACTACATGATATTTTATAACGACTTTATGACTAGTAGAAACTTACCTTTGAATTCCCGATCCTACCAATTACTATACTTTACAACTTGTACACCTCGTAGATGGTCCAAGTTAGATACTTCTATGCTAGATATATACTCAGAAAGAAAACCGAAAGCTAATTGAGAGTCGAGTGGAGTGGGGTGATGTGAACGCCTTATGATTACAGATTTGATGGTATATGCAGCCAGAATCGTCCTGATGGATTGCGTTGGTCAACCAGGTTTAGATAATGAAGCAGTCAGAGCTTTTTGTCGCTCTGTTTCCCATCTTGCAAGTTCTTTTTTGAGTCTGTTGACGCGGATTTCGTGAATAGGATGTGTTTCTCCCATGATCTTCCTTGCAAGGCCTCCTGTTGAGGTTTCTGGTTGACTGTGCTTTGCGCAGTCGAGGTCGCCGCCACCAGCTCTATCTTCCCAGAACTTGATAGCATCTCTGGCATCGAAGCCTGCATGTGCTAGAATCCTAGAATGACGAACAGAGATATAAGAAAGCTATAAAACACAGAGGAAATAAAATGGGTGTAATGCTTACCTTGCAGATACGACATCAGCCTCCATTTCTTGGTTGGTGCTGCTGCACGCTTCAGACAGCTTGAGAAGCTCTCCGGAACCAACTTTGCCCAGCTGTGCTACGGCGTCGTTGACAAAAGGTCCAAACAACATGGTCACGGGAAAAATCAGCACCCGAATGACATCAGAGAATAATGAAAGTGCTCCCGGGACCATAACAGTGACGGAGGACAGACTTTCCAAGTGATGCGCAAGGATCAAGTGAGCCATTTCGTGAGCCAGTAGAATGGCCAATTCAGCAGTTTGTTCAGGGGTAGGAGTGGGTTGGGGTTGTACTGGAAATACCGACCCAAAGAAACGGTTCCACAGTGAGGTTTGGGCAGGCTCTGGGGTTACGTATTGGATGGGCATCTTAGCGAAGATGTCGTCCAAGAATCCACTGTAGACGACGATGCCGCTACCTCCATCTGGGCCGAAGCCGTAGGAGAACGCATTGGATGCGTCGGGTTTGTCGATTAAAAGGAGGGAATAGGGGGCGCCTGCCACAGGGCGAGGGGCCAGAGGCGGGTGTGCGCCCTTCGCCATATGATTGCATAACCACCTCAGGTACTCTGAGGCCCTGGGGCGGGGGCGCAAGGGATGCGACGCAGGTGGTGGGAGAGGATTGCACTCCGGACCACGCTCTGCCCAGTTCGGGCATAGTTCGGGTTCCTGCGCTAGCACAGGGATGGTGGACTCGAGTTTGCGCAGAGTGTCCTGCACCCACTGATAGCGCCAGTCGGACGTGGGGATGACCCTGGGCGAGCCTTCCTCTGCGAGGATTTCACCGACTGCGCGATACCAACCTGGCCCAGCCAGGCGCGCAGCAATTTCATCCTCCTCCTCTGGGGAGAGGAGAATCGTGCGCAGTCTACGTACACGTACACAGCCTATCAGCATTCTGAAAGTCTAAACTTGATGGGCGGTGAAAGAGAGACATACCTCCCCGTCAAAGGGGTGTTCTCCAGGCTGGCTACGATAGTCGCCCAGAACAGTACAACGGGGACGAGCATCATCAGCGTCAGTATCCTCGTCCGCGAGCGTATTCGTTTCAGATGTTTTTGCTTGTGCTCCTCCGTAGCAGGAATCCCGTGAATGGCGGCATACTTGATCATTCTCTGCGACTTCATGTTCTTCCAAAGCAGGATGGGAAAGAAGGTCAGGACGATACGACTGGCCATGCGGGCAAGCTCAAACCCTGTCGACGCCTAAACTGGACATTGTCAACATCAAGCGCGAAAAATGTAGGGTGACTGCGTACCTTCAGAAAACTAGCTAGCACGACCACTAGTGGGCCCCCAGCATTCGGGGGTGTCGTATGAAAAGCAGAAGAGAGCGACGGACGCCATAGCGGCGATACTGGTATTGAATGAGGGGACAAGCTGCGGTGATTGGGGTTGAACGCGTATGGATTGGGTGGTAGCGTTTGAATGCGATGTGAGCCTGAGAGTAAGGTCGAATGGCGACGAGGATTACGAAGGAATAGGACACGGCTCTCAAGTCGGAAAGCAGATAGTGGGGATGTGTGTATTATGCTGAGGATCATCGTTCATGAATCATGATAGAACGTAAGGGAGATGGATATCTAGCGTATTTGTGCAACAGGATCAGCAGTTTTGAGTTTCCGCCGTGAACTTTAAATATAATAGGAAATTTCTAAGAATAGCTCCCGCCGCCGGCGCGCCTTTGTTTTGGAAACATTGCGCACCGGCAGGACTTTATGCAATCTTCCCTCCTCCACGAGTCTCCACGACACCATCGCTTCGATAGCCTGAAGTGCCGGCAACATCCCCGCCAACGCTTAACACCACTCTCTCGTCTTCCCAGAATCAATTCAACAGGTCGCGACAAGCCGCAACGCCCAACTTGCAACAGTCTGCGGCTTTGCACATTGTGCGTCGACATGCCCTCGTAACCGCTAGCGGCCACAGCGAGGAGTCGGGAGAGAGGATCTCGGTCACGTACCCGCCCCTTCTTGTAGAGTTTCCTGAGGCAGAATTTGGGTGCTGAGGGAGTTCTGGAGGCACGCTGCACAGGCGGAACGGCCTTGGACAAGGTATGTACAGTCCAAAGGCCCTATGAATCTGAGCGATGCGCTGAATTTATGAATGTATTCATGCGCACCGTAACTAATGATGCCTATATCCAGGATGCTCCCACCACCCACCATCACCAACGCACGACTCGCCTTGCTGACAACACCAAGAACATGCCGTCCGATCAATCCCTCCACCCCCCCTTCCCCAGCAAGCAACCACGACTTCTCAGTCATACGTGTTTCCAACACATCGCCATAGCCATAATTTGAAAGCTTACCATTCCTCGGTAAAGTCGTCTACTTCGTCTCGCAGTTATGTAAAGTATATATTATTGTACACTATCAACTATATCAATCATGCAAAAAAACCTGTTTAACATCCTATATATCAATTGAAAAGAGCAGAGCTCAGAGTGAGAAATTATGTTCAACATAGCCAGCCATGCAGGTACTTGGCGGGCAACTTGGACTTGGAGTCTTGAACGCGCCTCTAACTTGGCGACGGCGGCGAGCCAAATAATCAATAAAGGCGCACCGGGAGCGGCATTCCCGAGTTCCGAAACCTGCCTTTTATATTTAAAGTTCACGGCGGAAAGTGATCAACTCAGGATCAGTATGTCCTGCACGTGGAAAAACATTCCAAATTCAATTCTTTGCTTTCAAAGCAGCGCTTCCGATGTTAGTCATCCCCAGATAGACTGCCTGATAGTAATCAGGAAGCCTCTTTATTCATGTAAGTAGTTGTATGTGCAGAGCAGTGTATAATATTATGTAGATGGAAGATATATTCAAGAAATGAACGTAGCCTCGTTGTAGATCAGACCTTCAACCTCAACGCCCGAGGACAAACCGGGGGCCAGTTCTTCCGGGCCAGTAATGGAAAGTTTGCCAGGGTTCAACCACTGAATAAAATTGAAAAATGTGAGAAAATGTTAAGGACAAACTGCGGGAGAAGTACCTGGTAAACGTATGGTTTGGTTCCAGCAACGTAGTTGACGGCAACCTTGATCACATAAGGGATTTCGGCAAGCACGTCGACTTTCTCAATGAGACCTTTAGGTGCCTCCAGGGATCCCAAAGGTGCTGCCAGCTTCGCCTCTACGATCCCAGGGGCCTCGGAAACGATGGAGGGTGCTTTCCACTCAAACAAGATATCCTGAGGTTTCTGATAGCTCGTGTCAGGGTCAGTCTCGGTATTGAGATGGGTCGCCCTTGAAGTCACAGTTCCTTTGGGCTCCTCGCCTGGCCATTTCGTCTCCGAAGTGACCGAAACCAACTTGTCGCCAATTACCACCGAACCTACACTGACTACCACCCCTCCGGAGCCAGGGCCACATTTGCCATTCGCATCACAAGTCGTGAAGTCCATCTGAACAGCAGAAACGCCTCCCAGCTCGTTGCTTTGGAAGTTGGCAAAGTTCCATCGAGAGGCGACCAAGTTGGGGCGCATTCCTTGGATCGCGTGCACGAACAAGCCTGTGCCTTTGACCGCCTCTGCAATCCCGTTGCGGATGACATGCCCAGAAGAATGGATACGAGGCCAGAAACGATGGATCACATAGCCATCTGCGTTCTTGGGATCGACACCGAAATGCGAATAGCCTCCATCAGGTCCTTTACCGACCTTCCAGCCAGGGACGCCCCCGGGTCGCTGGATCTCCAAAGATACCTGTAGGTCGACTCCCAGGTTGGCACGGATGGTGTATGATTCGGGGTATTCAGAATCGGCATGGGACTTGTACAGAATAGAAAATTCATCGGCTTTGCTGGAACGCTTGTCGTAGCCTGGAGGAGGGGTCACGAAGTTCGTAACATTGACAGATTTCCATATCTTCTCCCCCTTGCTGGGGTTGGCAACCTTGCAAGTGAACTGTATGGTCGGGTACCAGACACTTGATCGGATGTTAATTCACGAGGCAAATGCGAGATCGATGGATTGAATGGGTGCTCACCCGACAGCAGAGTGGATAACCTGGCACAGAATCATTGTGCCGTCTTCTGTGAGCGTGTAAAAGCACTGAGTCTCGGTGGCGAAATTTCCTCCACAGAGCCATTCCGTATCTCGCTGCTCAAGAGGGCCGAAGAGCTCGTTCTCTGGGAACTTGTCGGAGACGGAGTGGAAGGTCGGGGCTTTCGGATCGACTGGAGGCGCGGTGCTGGATAAACATTGACGTCTCGCTGAATGGGACGATGATGAAGAGGACTTACGAGAAGATTGAGGAAAACATGATGGGGGTCACAAGAGAAATGATAATCCCAGAAGGGTGTCTCCTATTTATGCATGATTCCAGAACAACAACTGCAATGCCAGACTTTTTATATTCCCCTTTCTCGCCATCGATAAAATATCTCGTAAATCCCTACTGTCCTATTTCGAGACGTGATTGTCTTCCCTAGCCCCCAGCTCCTCGCTTCGCGGTCTTTTCCGCGGTCGTTCTAAATGCGTAGACGACTCAGAATTCCAGTCTTCACCCAACCTCATAGGATCGCTAATTTCGGGGTCCCATGAGTAGTCTAAATTGTACATAGATAGGGCCGGGTCGACCTCAGTAGACGGATCTAATGTCCACAGGTTTTGTTCAGGTTCTGATTTATCAATGGGAGGTGTGTCTGCATTTATTACTGAGGTGTGGGAGGGAACAGAAGGCGTGGTTGACGACGATGCGGGTGGTGGAGATGGAGGATGGGCATCCGCGTCGTAGGCCCACGAAAAATCTTCAGTAGCCTCTGCATCTTTCCCCCCCTCATCTGGCCGACTAGGTTGCGGACTAGCGAGTTTCTCAAATCGCATCGAACCATTTTGAAGAGCCTCAAGCAATGCCTTATTTTGACCGGCCTTCAATGTAGAGGGATTTTGGGCGGGAACACCTTCAGGCCACCCGACCAAACGAACACCATAGATATCCAGCTTTTCTGGATTTGTCCATTTCATTTCCGCGTTTCGGATACCGCTTGTGGTCCTGCCGAAACGTCAGCATGCACGACGAAGTTAACGAGAAGCGTGTCCAAACCTGAGAGCATTGCGAACGAGTTCGTAGAGTTCGTTCTTCAACGATCTAGCGGGTCCTTCTGCTCCTCTCGCTTTCGGTAGAATTGGAGGTGGGGTTGATACATGGCGCTCAGTCGCCTGGATATGATGTATTTGTGCTGTCGTTTGCGCATGAGTGGCATAAAACGCCTTGAATGCCCGGGCACCTGTTTCTCCACCGCCTCGCATTCCAACTCTCCAAAATTCACGACCAATTAAAGACCCTCCCAAAAATCCACCATCTGATGCATCGTTAGGATCAATAGCGAGCAGGAATGATTGCACTCCAGATATATCAGATAAGGATTCCAAAATACGTGAAGTGTCACATAATGAAGTTCGCACTACGACGCGTGGCCAGGGTTCAGATGGCGTCAACCATGCAGGATCCAGCAACACGCACCTTGAGCCGAGCGGCTGAGTTTCGATGTGTCTGTTGTTGGCTGGAAGAGATATTTAGCGTGCCATTGAGCAATACAGCGTCTTGTCTGCAGAACGCAATCAGAATGCAATGTTATTGCCAACGGAAGGTCCTAAAAGACCTCTTCGTAGGGGCGCGACTCTCGCTCAGCGAAAGCCTTGATATCACCGAGGCATTTCTCCATAAAAGTATCCAGCCGTTCTAGGAAGAGGCCGTCTTTAGGTGCCTCCCCAGCGCTTGCTTCGTATTCGAAGATGTGCGTTGTACTTGGACTCATATCAGACATGGAAGTGATGACGAGGATAAGCTAGTTCAAGTAGAGTTCAAGTAGTCTTCCGTGACATTTACGTCGAATTTTGACAAGGTCACAGATCGATAAGGGAGGATTATGAGTGCGGTAACAGTGCTGAAGCGCAGTGTGCAATAATGTGCATGAAAGAAAGCAGTGAAACAACTTCAACTTGAACTGTCCCCGAGCTCAATTTCCATGCCTGCTCGCACGTGACTGCTAAAAATCTCTCTTCCCCGCCTCCTAGTAGCTACTTTCATGGGTCGAACGAAACCGAAGAAAAAGGTCCACTCGAAGGCAACTGACCCACCTGCACAGCATGCGTCGCCCCCAAAACAACCCTCGGTGCCAGCTCTGCTCGAAAAAGTCCAGTCTCTGATTGTCCAATGCGACTATGAGCTAGCGTTGAAATTCGTTCGCCGTATCCTAGATCAAGATCCAACAAATGCAGAAGCTAAGGAGATGCTTGGGATTTCTCTCCTCGAGCTAGGAGAGATAGATGAAGCCAAACTGGTATGTAATTGAGAGATGTTATTGTGGCGATTGCTAAATGGATGTTCCATTTTATAGGCGTTCCAAGCGCTCCTACCTCCCAACCCCGATGCCCCCAATCCATCTCCACCCTCCGCCCACCTCTACCTTGCACAACTGAGTGATGATGATCCTAAGTTGGCTTTGCAACATTATCAGGCCGCTGTGAATATCTTCCAAGCCCAGCTCAAAGGAAAGGTCCGCGCCGATGGCGAAAATGCGAAAGACGAAGCCGAGTTAAAGTCCAGTCTCGTCCAAGCGCTCATCAGTCAAGTGGAGATTTGGATGGACCCGTCTTATGACTTATGGTGTGCTTCATTCTGTAGTTTGACTTTTGATCTTACGAACTAATTTTTTTTGGACTTTAGCTTCGAACCAGAGGCGGAAAAGACGTGCGAGGACCTCCTTTCGTTAGCCCTAGCGACAGATCCGGGAAATCCAGAAGCACTGCAAAGTCTGGCTTCTGTTCGAATGTCGCAACAGCGTCCAGAGGATGCTAAAAAGTGCCTCGAAGAAGTATGGGCAACTTTGAAAGATCTAGATCTTGGTGCGTCCTAATATCTACCTTTCGCAACAAAAAAGAATTCACCAGCAGGATTTTATAGACGATCCCAAATTGCCTCCGATACCCGTACGGCTGACGTTAGTCAGGCTCTTCCTTGAACTATCGTTATATACCCCAGCCCTGCTCGTGCTACATGGCATTACCTCAACCGACGATCAGGAAGTGGAGGCCTGGTATCTTGAAGGATGGTGCTTCTACCTGATGGCAGAACAAGCGCAGGAAAGCGGGGGTACTCTCGACGAGTTAACTTGGCAAGAGCTTGCGAAAGATTCGAGAGATTGTCTGGAGACATGTCAAGTTGTAAGTCATCAATTCAGTTCCAAACAATTCCAATTTTCCTCATGTCTATTGATCAAAAGCTTCACCGAAATCAAGATCATCCTGACAAGCCAATGCTGGAGCACGTCAAAGAGCTGATAGCCAAACTGGACTCGTTGGGAATAGAGGCATCTCCACCGGAAGAAGGCGATGACGAAGAGGGCGACGACGATGAATGGGAGAGCGTAGATGAGAGCGTAGATGGTGACGGCGACGTTGACATGCAGTGATCTTTCACCTTCACTTTCACTTCCCTCGCCGTCGAAAAGTAATATAGAAGGTAATGTTTTGGACATCTATAAATTTGATTACGACAGTCATGAATTTGATGAGCTATATGCATGTTTATTTAGAGCATTGACATTGTCCATGGGCTCCTACACGGCGGCTTACTACGGGTTGCAAACGGGTTGTCTGGAAAAGTGTTAAGAAAAATTGGCGTGGCTATCGCCTCTGATGCTGGCTGACCCAGCGCACGAGTGTCCTCCTTATTTTCATGGATTTCTTACTTATATTTCTACAACGTTTTGACATAGATTGTAAACGTTGCGATGTGCTGGATTGCACACAATTTTAGTGACAAATGTTGACCACCGGGCGTCTATTTTTAAACTCAATGCCCTTGTTATCTAATCATGATGCCATTGTGTCTCGACTCCCATCCACCCCGCGAGCCTGTATTCCACTCTATCTTCGTGTGAGTTCAGCAGACACAATTAACTCTTCTAATCCTGGATTAAACACCTTTATCTTTAGCTTATCTTTCCTAAGGCGGTCAAGTGAGACGTCATCTCCTCAAGACTTGACGAGTGTCCCTCACTTTCATACGCTTGGCCAAGACAACCCAACACACTGCAGAGATGGAAAAACTTCATCACCAAACCATTAGCGCCCATATATTTCTCACCGGAGCTACCGGTACGCACTTTTCCACTTGTCCCGCGTAAACCGCTCATCGGGGGACTTCGCGACTTGGCGATGGGTTTTGCCTACTCGCAGGATACATTGGCGGCAGTGTGCTTGCCCGTCTGCTCACCCACCCGCGTTCGGACACGTTTAGGATCACAGTCCTTGTGCGCAAGAGCGAGCAGGTGTCCCAGTTTCGATCGATGGGCATTCGCGCAGTACTGGGATCGAATGCGGACCTGACCCTGCTGCACGAGATTGCGGCCGATGCAGATCTTGTCATAGCCTGTGTGAGCGTGGCCTCAATGAATGACTGCTGAATGATTCGTTGATATATGCAGGCTGATGCTGATGATGAAGAAGCTGCAAAGGCAATATTACAGGGGTTGAAAGATCGTCATGAGAAGACTGGAAAAGTTCCCTCTCTCATTCATACCGTCAGTGCCATCTATCCACTTCTTTTGCCTCACGGAGTCATTAAATCAGGCCCCGTCTTCCAATGTTCCTTGCTTCGCTTGATTGACGTTTACACACCAGTCTGGAACGGGTGAGTTGGCTGAACCTGTTCCTTGTGATGTGGCGCACTAATAGTTGTCCGGTGCGTGCCAGCCGTTTTGGCTGACAACGCCCAAGGAATGTACACCACGGATGTCATCTACTCAGACCTCAACATACCTCAGATCGAGTCGCTGCCAATCACTCAGCCGCATCGTTCAGTGGACGTCAGAGTTGTGAACGCAGACGAAGCAGGTAGGTGTGATTTTGCCCTGGAAAGTGACATCGCTGATTCTGATTCTACCCACTTATGAAAGGCTATGTCAAAAGCTACATAATCCTTCCCAGCACTATATATGGTATCGCGTCGGGTCCCTTGGTGGATGCTGGCCTGCAGAATTCACATTCACAACAAATACCAACTCTGTGCAGGCTGAGCGAGGCGCGTGGTCGAGCAGGAATGGTAGGCGAGGGAAAGAATATACGGCCAAACGTTCACATTCAGGACAGTGGGTATAAACTATTCTTATGTGTGTAAATTGAAGCTGACAATCAAACATAGTTGTCGATGTGTACATCCTCATCATTGAATCAGTAATCCCACATACCAGCGAAGAACACGGACACCGACCACGGACGCCAGTGACCAGCCCACATTTCGGACATGGAGCAGAAGGGTATTATTTCTGCGAGAATGGAGAGTACACCCTGTATGCTGTCGCAGAAGCTATTGGCAAGGTCCTTGTGGCACATGGCAAGGCCACGGAAGCGACGCCCACACCGTTCACTGCAGAAGAATATTCGCAATTCTTCCCAGACGGAACTAATTTGGGCTCGAATTCGCGATGTCGAGCGGATCGAGCAAGGGCGATCGGTTGGAAACCCAAAAAGACGACAAAGGATATGTTGGCGAGTATCAGACACGAGTTTAAACACTGATATGTGACATGTGTATGGGCGCTCTATTTTATCTGGCTTGCTCGGAGATCCGATGATGGAATTCAAATACAGATGCGATGTTGCCGCTAAAATCCTCCAGTGAGAGTGCTCCATACATTCGATAGTGCAGAGATATTGAAATGTTTTATCTTTGAGATGAAATGGCGAACAAAGGCGAGGTCAAACTTGATCTTTTAAAGTTCAGATATGGTATAGATGGCGCTAATCAGAGGAATTGCCGACCGGTGAGAGCCGGCTATGGCCTGACGACTTGTCGTTATGGACTGGATCAGTAATTAATCATGGCATTCACACCCATGGTACGGCTCGACTGCTTTCCTTTTTATCGCCACGGTAGTGTTCTATTTTGCACTGCGGTGTATTTCCTTCCTTCGAGAGGTTTGCTTTGGGTTCAGGCCCCCTCATTCTTTGCTTAGGGCCATATACACGACGTCCCCGACACTCTTTTGATTTTCGGACCCTTCACATTCGTTTCACGTCTCCTCAACGCCACTCAGGCTCCTCTCATTCCCTCGTTCTCCTGCAATGCCGGCCTTCATTCTTTTACCACGCTCAGCAACGCCCTCGTCTGCAAGCGCAAGCTCCTCGATTTCCAACCCGATATACCTGGCTGGCGTCATCATCGCAGTGGTTATCGTCCTCGTCATTGCAGTATGGCTTGGATTGCGCGCATATCGAAGACGCCTTGTAGCAAAGCGCGAGGAGAAGTTGGGCGCTGCTTTCCTCTCGGTCAAGGGTCTTGTTCGCGACGACGCCATCATGGATGAAAAATACGCCGATTGGGCCCTGCAGTGAGTTTTTACTTGCAAAAATATGTTCGGCGATATTGCGTTACTGAGAAGAAAAATCAACCAACCCATTGTTTACTGGGCGGACTTTAGGCGCTCTGCCACACAGGTTAATTCTTTTTCTAGGACCAAGATCGACCAAACCATCGTTCTGCCACAGAAAGCGCGTCTACCTTCCGACTCGGACGACAGCCACATCTCATTTCACGTTGTTGAGCCACAGGAAAAACAATCCGACGCGTTCCCCACGGCGTTTACTCCCAAACCTTTCTCGTTTGCACTCGACCCACAACGAACCTCCATGCTTGACCCGGGCGTCCGCAACTCCTTCATAAGCACCTCCAGCCAAAACCGCTTTTCCGTCATGTCGAGCACGTCCTCATTTGAGTCTACGATGACTTTGGGCACTATGCGAAAAGTGCGCCAAGTGTATGACCCTGTTCTACCTGACGAACTTGTTGTCCACACTGGCGAGCAATTGACCGTCGTGCAGTCGTTTGACGACGGTTGGTGCGTCGTCGGCCGTGAAAACGCGTCTTTGGTGCACACTGCCAAATCGCTGTTCAAACCTGCACGTGTGGACGAGGACGATGTTGAATTAGGTGTCGTGCCAGCGTGGTGCTTCCTCAAGCCCGTTAAAGGTCTCCGCGCGGAAAGACCTGTGCGAAGCACCAGTCTAGGAATCACTGTCAATTTCGACGCGCCTGGAAGTTCGTCTCGCAACGAGATGATCTCTTGGTCAAACTTTTAGATGATCAAGTCACTCTACCCTAACTCTGTACCCTCCTCACACGCATGCCTCTAGCCTCACACAGCATAGACCATACCACACTGGTTCAGGAACTCTCTACGCTCATCATGCACACCAAACACCCTCTCCTCTCTGCATCTCTCTCCTCTCTTTTAGCTATATTCATCTATTCCATCTCTGCGCGGCCATCTTTCGAATTGGAGGATCATTTGGATTCTCATCCCCTTCTCGGCCAGTTACTTACCCCATCGCAAGCCGGCTCTTACCAACTTCTACGAATTGGTGCATACGATACTATACCCTTTCTATACCCGTTCACCGAGTCACACCTCGACTGTAACAGCAATGCTGGTATATTGCGGAGGGATACCTGTTCTTGTTCTTTCTTTTTCTCAGCATTGAAGCGTTACGCTGCTGGTGATTATGCTGATGTGTTGTCGTCTTCGTATCGCCATTTGATTAACGTAGGATTATGACTACGCTGTACAGTATCATTGTGTGTTCAACCAAAGATTGCTTTTGTTGTCAAATTATTTCGGGAAGTCGATCCTTTTTGCAATAGCTCCATCTTTGGATGTGTGCACACCACATATTTCCAACATCCCCTTGGTTGAGCACCATATAAGGAATGCACTGGAGCTTCCATTCTTTCTGCCATCCGCAAACAGAACAATGGTCAGTTTGCAAGTCCACGATTTTACATACGCTCTTGATTCGGCTGGATTTTCCTTGTCTTTGCGCGTAGCGGCCCCATTGCTTCTTTTAAGTTGCAATTGGAGCGCGAATGACAAATAGCAGAAGAATTTGATAAATTTCGACAGCGAATGGTAAACGGTCTTTCAACCTTTCCAGTGCTCTCGTCGCGTTCTAAAAATAGACAAAGTTCACATTCGATCCCAAAATACGAAGGTTAGCCAAAGGTATCGAACTCGCAGGTACTGAACCTAAGTATCTGCCAGATTTTTTCTACTGTGTGCGCCTGCCGACATCTGACATTGCGTGGATATCTGGGATCATATCGCTGCTGCATCTCATCTCCGATGTCCCAGGTGATATATACGGTCATCCGTTTTGGCGGCGCGCATCAGCGCTCAGTGTCAGTGGGCTAACTGTCCGGGGTTTCGAGGTGAACTGTATAGGGGTCAGACTTGAGATCAGTAAAATCTTGGTAAAATTTTGCGAGGATGCGCAAGCGTGGATTATGACCAGTTATCGCATATGAGACGAGTTTCGATGCAAAACTGTGTATTGACAGTGTATTTTTTTTTTGACAACCGGTGCTGGCAAGCGCGAGCAGCTGGGAAATTCAACGGATATGTTTTCCTGCCGACTTGAATGAAGGGGGTTAACTTCGCACAGAGAAGTTAATGATCGATTGCAGGATCAGTGTACTGGTCTGATTCTGATTCTGGACGTTGACTTACATAACAACCATCGCACTTCTATCGCATTCTTCTGAATCGTTGAGCGCCATAAGAAAAAGAGGCACATAGCCTCTTTTTCTGAATTTGTTGCAGGAGTTGTGCAGAGAGGTTCTGTGATGACGAATTCGACCATGTTCACGAAAGAGGAAATCGCCCAGGTACGCATCACCGCTGCCCCGCTTTTCCTGCTACAAGCGGTCCGCTCATTTGTATCTCAACCACCACCATTACACTTCCGTCTGCTTCGTCCCGACGACGGCTTCCAGCACTCCTCAGCAAATGACTTGGTGAATCTACAACTTCTCGGGAAGCCAGATCTGCGCTTGCTAATTGCCAACCCGCCCTTGTCTTCAAGTGGATCATTATAGACTCGGTCGTTTATGATCTTTCTAAGTTCTCTTCGATTCACCCGGGAGGTGTTTCTGTTCTATTAGACGATGAAATAGGTAATAACCCGGTTATGCACATCGACGTACAATTACTCAACCCATCGTTCAGCTGGGAAGGATGCGACGGAAGCGTTTTTCAGTCTACACCGTCAGGAGGTTCTGGAGAGGCCTCAGTACGCTCGACTTCGCATAGGCACTGTTGAGGGGTGTGTACCCGTAGTAAAACGCGCCAGCCGGGAAGATCTGAGTGAGGTTCCCTACGCAGAGCCAACCTGGCTGAGGAAGGGGTACCATTCGCCCTACTACACGGATGTGAGTAAACATGCATGCTTCACCAAATCCCATAAAAAACAGTCGGTAAATCATGTACTCTAGTCCCACAGAAGGTTCCAAGCCACGGTTCGGAAATTCGTCCAAGAAGTGGTGTTCCCCGATGCGCAGGCGCGCGAGGAAGACGGCGAGCCGCCATCACAGAGTGTGCTGGATGCCATGGCCAAGATGAATATTATTGCAATGCGTTTGGGTCCTGGAAAACATCTCAAAGGGCGTGTCTTGATGGGCGGAGTGATACAGCCTGAAGAGGTCGGTGGTTTTCTTGACTTTCTGGCTGCGCATTCTGATTTCATTCGTAGTTTGACCAATTTCATGAATTAATTATGTGGCAAGAATTTGCCCACATACATGCTCGTGGATACAATGATGGTTTGGGAGGGGGAACGTGCATTGGTGAATTCCAGAATAATGACTGGCATTTTATATGCTAACGGTTATTAAAGCGCTTCCGCCTGTCCTTAATTTCGGGAGCGAAGAACTAAAGGCAACCATTGTGGAGGATATTTTCAACGGTAAAAAGACAATATGTCTGGCAGTCACGGAAGCGTTTGCTGGAAGCGACGTAGCTGGCCTCAAGTGTCATGCAAGGGCTACAGAAACGGGTTGGGTTGTCAATGGAACGTGAGTTACAATCTCTCTATTCTAATGTATTACCCTCAACTTTATCATCATTCCCCAGGAAGGTAATGTAATGTCAATATATGCGGAGATAAAAACGCTCACCATATGCAGAAATGGATCACCAATGGAACCTTCGCCGATTATTTCACTACCTCATGTCGTACCGACGAAGGCAAAATCGTCGCTCTTTTGATCCCCCGACAAGAGGGTATCTCGACGCGTCTCATCCGCACTTCATACTCGGCTAGCGCTGGTACGGCATATGTCGAGTTCAGCAACGTATACGTTCCAAAGGGCAACCAACTCGGTATTGGAAAGAATGGTTTACATGTCATTTTAAGCAACTTTAATCATGAGAGGTGCGTGCTCAATAACCTTTTGGTTCTTTTGTGATTGACGTGAACGTTGGCAGATGGGCTATCATAACGTGGTCCATTGGGGTTCAAAGGGTTATCACTGAGGAATGTTTGAAGTGCGTTATACCTTGCGTTCTTGTATTGTCTGTCCTTAATAAACCTTTGTTAGATACATAACTTTAAGGAAAGTATTTGGGAAACCACTTTCGTCACAGCCAGTCATTCGCGCAAAGCTGGCTGCGATGATTTCTCGTTTCGAAAGCTGTCAAAGTTGGCTCGATAATATCACGTATCAAATGAAAAATATGACCTATAATCAACAGGCGAATGAATTGGCAGGGTGAGTCTTCATCATCTTTGGCTGATCATCGATTCACATCCCCGTAGTCCCATCGCGCTCCTGAAAATGCATACCACAGGTGCTGCCCAGGATACTGCAAGGGATGTTGTGCAGGTTTCTGGCTCTACCTCTGTGACCCGTGAATATTTTATTGACTGTCACCACTTAGATTTTCGGAGGTCGGGGGATAACACGGTCTGGAATGGGCAAATTTATAGAACATGTAAGATTGGACCAGCCTTTCTAAGTTTCTTGACACAAAGCTTCACTGACCAATTTGGTAGTATCATCGAACCCTTCTGATTGATGCGTAAGTCATTTGCATGCTATTTTGCGGCGCTTCCTTACCCAACATTGCTTTTGAAAATCTTAGTATTGGTGGAGGAGGTGAGTGGATGCTTGTCTCTTTTTCTATTCAATATGATTGATAATGGTCATTTCCCAGCGGAAGATATCATGCGCGACCTCGGGATCCGACAGGCGCTTAGGAAAATGCCCAAATCTGTTCGGTTATAATAGTGGGAGATGTACACAAGGTTGCTATCTGTAAATGTAAATAATTTTGAGCATGGCTATGTTTTTCTGACAAGCTCTTACATTTGAGCTTGATGCTGTTGGTGGGGAATCTACCGGTCAAAGAAGCGCCGGCGCGCCGACGTCATGATCTAGGGCGTGACCTGGCGTGACTGCCTCCGTCACGGCTAATTGGAAGGATTGTGATTGGCGGAACCATTTGCGGTCATACGAATTTCCGTCAGCGTCTGTATCGGAATCACATGCGATGAGACAAAAGATAACTAGTCTTGGACTGCAACAGACTGCAACGGTCCTATTCCTTCTCCCCCATCTATCTTCACAATGGCATCTAAGGAACTCAAAACTTTTACGCGCAAGGAAGTCGAAAAGGTATCCATGATTCCCTTCCAATGAAATGACTCCAACTAACCGTGTTGTTTATAGCACAACACAGATGGCGACCTGGTCAGACTCTCATGAGTTGCCGTACCTGGGACCACGACTGACAGGAATCTCTCCTCTAGTGGATCGTTATTGATGCTAAGGTCTATGATGTCACAAGATTCAAGAATCTGCACCCTGGAGGTGCCTCTGTCCTGCTCGACGAGGAAGTTGGTTAGTGATGAGACTTTTGCCAATTAGCGGTCGTAGTTTTGATCTTTCTTCGTTTGCAGCCGGTCAGGACGCTACGGAAGCGTTCTATGGCTTGCACAGGCACGACATCATTCTCAAACCTCAATTCGCTCGTCTGCAGATTGGCGTCATTGAAGGAGAACAGGCCATCATCGAAAGCAGAGTTGTTGGCGAACTCAGCAAGGTTCCTTATGGCGAACCAACCTGGTTGACCCAAGGATATCACAATCCCTACTACACTGAAGTAGAACTTTTTTAAACGGAGTCGAGCCACTCACTAATTGCTATGATAAAGAATCACCGCGCCTTCCAAAAGGTAGTCCGCAAGTTCATGGACGAGATTGTTACTCCAGATGCCAATGTATGTTAAGCTCCCATGATTTTTTAAAACCATGCATTCACGCAAAGCATTCTGTCAGGCTCGTGAAGAGGATGGAAAACCTCCCAGCAAGAATGTTATTGAGGCTATGGCGTACGTCGTAATTCTCGTCGCGGCCTCCTCACAGGAAATTTATTGAGATATATAGCAAAGTCAACCTACACGCCATGCGAATGGGTCCTGGAAAGCATTTGAAGGGTTCGTTTAGCCAGAAATGTTACGTTGGGTTTTATTGTTCTCATATCATTCCTAGGTCTTGAGTTGATGGGAGGCATTGTGAAACCTGAGCAAGTCAGTCCTAAACCATCTTTTTCACTGGTCCAACAATCTGATCAATCTCAATAGTTCGATTACTTCCACGAGGTTTGCGAAACCTACTATGTGCTCCGAAACTTGAGTTTAATCAACTATATGACAGCTTATCATCACTCAAGAACTCGCTCGAACTGGCAGGCGTGGTTACGGTGATGGTACGCAATTTTTCTTCTCACTAAGAATCGTTCTTTTATTTATTTATTCTAAATTCCCTTTCATCAGGCCTGATGGCTGGCTCTGTTATTGGCCTCCCTCCTGTACTCAACTTCGGAAGGCCTGAGATCAAGGCAAAGGTCGTCCCTGAAGTTTTGTCTGGCCAGAAGCCTATTTGTCTGGCCATTTCCGAAGCTTTCGCTGGCAGTGATGTCTCAGGCCTGAAGACCCACGCTAAAAAGACTGAAGATGGCAAGCACTGGATTATCAATGGCACTAAGAAATGGATCACCAATGGAACGTAAGTACAGCACTTTTATTATGGCTTTAAGTCTAACAAATTTTTCATAGCTTTGCGCACTAGTCAGTATTTAATTTTCGCTTTTCGCTTTCCCCCAGAGTCCTGATGTTGTGGCCGCAATCAGCTTCACCGTCGGTTGCAAGACAGACGTATGTGTCATTTATCTCATTTCTTTGCATATATACTTACAAAGTAATAGGATGGATTCACCGTTATACTTGTCGAACGTGGAGAGGGTGTCGAGACCAAGGCGATCAAGACTAGCTATGTAAGTGTCCTTCAAACATGAAACTCCAGCAGTATGCTAAATATTCGCTAGTCACCAGCAGCAGGAACAGCATATATCACATTTGAAAATGTCAAGGTTCCTGTTGAGAACACCCTCGGACCTGAGGGCGCCGGAATTTTTGTGATGCTCAGGCAAGTTCCTCAAGTCCATCTCATATATTTCTCTAAAACAGTTTTACAGCAACTTCAACCACGAGCGATGGGTGATGATCTGTTCATCCGCACGTTCCCAACGTCTCATCGTGGAAGAATGCCTGAAGTACGGGGTTCGCTCTTCTTGATGTTGTAAATTTGTCTGATCCATCCCTCTCAGGTGGACCAACCAGCGCAAGGCGTTCGGCAAGCCCCTCCACTCCCAGGCCGTCATTCGAAGCAAACTTGCCGCCATGATTGCCCGTGTTGAGAGCGTGCAAAATTGGCTTGAGAACTTGACCTACCAGATGAATAACATGGTCAGAATGATTTTTAGAGCCCCAAGCATTTGGCTCACATCTCCTTATTTATAGTCATACAAAGAGCAAGCATCCAAACTGGCGGGGTAAGTCGTACTCTGAACATTCGAGTACCACATTTCTAAATACATTGCCGCCAGACCTCTTGGTATCCTGAAGATGCAAGCTACTCGATCAGCTCAGCTCACCGCAACTGACGCTGTCCAGGTAAGTGCCAAAATGGACATGGGCAAGTCAGTTTGCTAATTTAATTGGTGGGATCAATCAGATCTTCGGAGGTCGCGGAATCACCAGAACTGGTAGGTTGAAGGAGCATATCTTCAGCCTAAACTTTACTGACCCAGTTCACAGGAATGGGCGAATTCATCGAACATGTTTGTGGTTTGATTGACATGCGAACCATTGTTTTACTGACTTTTATCATTTTAGTATCATCGAACTGTTCCTTTCGATGCGTGAGTTTTTCTTTTACGGGTTCGATATCTGTTTCCGTTGGCTTATGCGCAATTTTTTCTCTCTAGAATTCTGGGAGGAGGTTTGTTATCATTAATCAACACATATATATACCGTATCACTGACATGGAAATTTTCAGCGGAGGATGTTCTGGGAGATCTTGGTGTGAGGCAAGCCATCCGTGGTTTGCCGAAGAATGTCAAGCTGTAGATTTCGTATTAACGTATACTTCATTTACACTGCATCCTTATAATACTCATGCATACCTTAGTCTAATGTTGAAGTTTTCTGTTCAATGGCGTGACTCGTTAAATATCGGTATTAGTGTCGTGCAAGATAAATATTTATTCCATATATACTTACACACTATCTAAATTGCTTCTGTCGTTCTTCATGGGTACTCCTAATACCAACGTTGGTGACAGTCGAAGCTGGACCTGACGGCTTCCATCCAAACCACTGCATCACGACATTCTTTGCGAAAATTTCTCCAAAACCGAGCATGACACCGTTCACGAACGGCAGGAACAAGTTGACCGCAAGGGCGGAGAAGAAGGCTGTCACCCTCGTCCGTGTAGACAGAGAGGAATCGAAAATTGCCAGTGTCACGGAAACAGGGGCCAGTTGGGGTGCTGGCTGAGGTTCAGGGGATGGGGTATCGTTGTGCTCTGGGAACGACATTGATGGGAAGGAGGATGTGACGGAGGGCACGTCTTCCCATTTTTGAGATTCGTTTGTGGCAGTTTCTAGCTGAGAATCTGACCTAGGCAGAACGGCGGACGGGGTCTCGTCCGCAGGGATAGAAATAGCCTGAAAGTAAAACGAAATGAGTAACGAAGAGCGCTCGTGGGTTGAGAAAATACTGACTTGTTCTACGACTTCTGTCTCTACATGCTCAAATGTTGTCGAGGAACCTTCGCCAGTCGTAGCGGTGGTGGTGACGTCCTCAACACTTTCCCAATGCTCTGTTGTTGTCTCCTGCACAGACGCGATGGGTTCATCCACAATACCCGCTGCTTTTCGCTTTGCAGCTTCTTCTCGTTCAATGGCGCGAATGGCCTCCCATTTCAGCCGCTCTTTTTCGGCTTTTTCACGCGCCTCGGAGGACTGTGAGCGCCAACTTTGGACTTGCGCCTCGTACTCCACTTTCCATGAATTATCTTGTGGAGGGGCCTCTGCAGCAGGCTCTGAGGGTGTCTCTGCGGCAGTTTGCGTGGTAGATTCAGCGTTGCTCGTGGTGGGGGTTTCTTCTTGAGCAGATGCGATCTCAGGTTGCAGAACTTCGCGTGGTGGGTCCGAAAACGCTTGGTCAAGCGCAGACTAATATGAAATTGGTTAAAGAAAGTTTAGTTCATGGAGCTCATGGAGTACCTCTAGCAGATCGAAAGTATTGGTTGAGCCTTCCATATTGATATCTCGTCGGTCGGAGTGACGGAGTCGTTCGGGCGTTCTGGCACAAACTCCTCCAGCGCAGGCGTAGCATCACACGTCACACGTAACAGTGATGGCGTGATGGGAAATCGGCCATTTATGGAAGCACCGAACTTACTTACCTTTTTAGAACGGCGAAGATAAGATGACTGTGGACGGTCCACGACAAAATGTGCACCATACGAATCAGTATATAAATTATTATGATGGGCGGTGATTGTCGAGAAATTGAATAAGACCATCTAGTAAAGACAACGGTGGTTTTGGAATATTGCATTTATTAGTATTACGAGCTACGGGGGTGGATCTTTTGACCTGACTTGGACCTGACCATTTTGTCAAATTGACAATCGTGGTGTTAGCGATCATGTCTTATCTTTATTTTCGCGTCGTTTACATCGTATGGGCTACCTATAATCTCAGGTATTACTCGGTAACTGCGAACATGCATTGTGTCCGACATGCATTGTAATGAAAACGTTGTGAAAATGGCATCATTATGCCTCGCACACTTGCGCCACCGCTTCAAATCTTCTTTTTTGTTAAAAATATAATATTACAGCTTGAAGTGACCGCCGAATCAGCGAGAAAGGAGGGTACATACATAGAGCGAATTTATGATGGTGATTTCTCAGTTTCGTTCGACGCCATTGGACGCATCGTTCCTTAGATATGAAATGACTCCTTTTTTGCCTGACAAGACAGAATCATCTCTCCAGATAAATCGCATTCAATACGCCAGAAGTTGACTCTGGTCCAAGTCTAATCAGAGTTTGGATTGTCTATCTCACGGACCTGGATTAGTTGCTTCTGGCTGCCACCTTCGAATTCTATGAAGTCCTTCCCAGCAGATCTCCAGACTGAACCCATTATTGTTTGCAGGCCATCAATTGATACCTGGATAAAATAATTCAATTCATCTCTTCTGCTGGCTCCTACACGGGCAGTCCTAGTCAGCATTCTAGCCGCCGTATACTTGTGATCCCTGTGCAAATACCACAATGCAACGCGTACAATCGGGCTTTGGCGCGATACATACATTTCCCAAGAAAGGTCCACGGCTATTAATATGGAGCAAATTTCTATCAAACAGATGCTGCAGCGAAACAATGGACTTAAGACAGGCTTAACGCATATTTTGTGGGACATTGGGTATCAACTTACTTTCTCAGATACTACCTACTACCTCCAATTGTGATCATGGCAGCTGATCTGATTTCCAGCGCCAATGGGAAGTACTTGGACGAAGCGGTGGACTTTCATGAGAGGCATCAGATTTTCGGTATTGTGGCACACGGGGGATGGCACTGTTTCCCGAAATAACCCTCTGTGGATGGAAGACAAAACAGGCAAGTCCGACCCTGCTTTGGCGACTTTGATGAGGAGGCCTTGTAAGGCAACTCGGTTCCAATCGAGACCAGCATGACTGCCATCTCGAGTAATAGATTGGGCCTACAGGTAGCGTCCGGTGAGGCATAATTATCCGTGGAGGTCGTCTAAGGGCGCCATCGTGACTTCCTTATTTGTGCCGGTTGAATCAGAGATCAAAGTGTATTACCGATACTTTCTGCTGGCACGTTATCGATCTTGGATGTCTGGACCTCCAAAGCTTCACATCCCAGATGGTACTTGATAACGCAACTGGTGGAACTCAGGGCAAAGATCCCCCATGCCCGATGAGTCCTGGCCTATGTATCGCGTGACATTCAACGTTGTTCTGCCACTGCCAAATCGTATATTATGGTCATCACTCGCCGTCGGATGATTTCCCATCTCCCTTTCTCATCTCCGTTCCACTACTTTTCTATTCGCCCCTTGCCATCGTCATGTGCAGAGACGAAGTGTATGTAACATTGCGCCTTTCTTTGCTCCCTCTATTGCTGACCTTGTCTCTAGATTCGGAGACTATTATCGCCCATGTGCGGTCAGTTATTCAATGTATATCTTCCGGTATCCTGGACTTACGTCTTTTCCAGCACTTTGTGAAATCATACTACTCCGGTGAAAGAATCGACTGTCAAAGTCCAACCTGTGCCCTGAGCTCTGCTCACATACACAAGGCTCTCAATTGCCCTTGTCCTAGGGTATCGCCGACTTCATAAACTGTTATGACGCCGAGACTAAATTTACCCCATCCGCCAGCTTCTTACGGACGAGCGCCGCATCCAAAGTATGTTCCATACCAAATGCGACCAATGCAAAGGAGCGGATCCCATTAACGTGCGCCGGCCCGGTGGACGATGAGCGTCGAGTTGTGGCACTGGTTCGGACTCCGGAGTCCTGTGGTTTTATATGTATTCTATAATGAACAAGTCATGATTCAGTGCATCATTGGTATATGTAACATACATTTAATACATCTGATAAGTTGTAAACCTGTACTTCTGAATGCCCAAAAGATAGTCGCTGATGAATGCCATAATTAGCTTTCGGTTTAAGTCCGTTGGCCACTTGGACCAATAGTCGTAATCAGAGTGCCATACCTTGAGTCGTGCCACCAAGACCAGGATATCGGAAAAGAAGGCATTCTCCGGGCTTCGTCGAGTTAGAAGCGTTTCCCCCCGCGTTTGATCGGCTGCCTAGTGCCTCTTTTGATTCCTGGCGCAATAGTTCCCGGCTTCTTGTGGTTGTTTTCGCTATCGTCATCACTGGAATCCGGTACGGTAGGTTTTATCTTCTTGATCGGTCGCTGAGGGGAATCAGAATCAGATGACACTTTCGACACCTTTGTTTCTGCGCGAGTAGGTAGCGGAGGCGTATGTAGCCGGGAAGGCTGTCGTAATTCTGCGTCTTCTACGGCCTTTGAAGGCCCAGCAGAATTGGCACGAGATGCCACTTCAGGTTTATTTGCCGGCGGCAGTAGGTCGTCGTCAGATTCGGTCGCAGAGTCGGGGTAAACTTCTTGAGCTTTTGCGATAACTTCACTAGCTACTATGCTCGATTCGGCGGGAGCCTTCTGAGGAAGAGCAAGATATTAAAAGCCTGTCGGACGCCGGACATATGTGGACTTACAGGGGAAATATTGTACTTGCTTGTACCTCTCGCTGATTTCGGCGGAGAGATGACATCGACTTGAACTTCTATCGCCTCAAGGAAAGGCTTCTCAGCTATTGATGTCACGCGGGCTAGAGCGATCAAATGACTATTACTCATAGCACAAGAAGAAATGCCATAAAGACATATTGAACACTCACGAAGATCTGCGGTGAAGTTAAACATAGCTGTCATTCGGCTGATAGAGGTGGCTACGCGAGGCTTTGATAACGCATTCTTGATATGGGTATCGACTGTTCGTCTCGCAGTTCGACCAAGTTTATCTATCGTCTGTACATAGTTCGCAGGTGATGGCAAAATGGTCACATTGTAAGCATCTTCGGTTCAGAAATATATGGATTCACCTTTTCGACGTCTGTGTCTGACATCTCGCTGATGGGCTCCGCCGCCGAGAATGTCAGGTGGTTCAGACTAATAAGCGGGAATAGAAGATGTTTGGATATAATTTCTGAGGAGCTTTGATAGCCTACGAAGCAGGTTTCCCATCGCCATTTGAAAGCCTCACACTCAACTTCGATGCAAAGGTCCTAGTCACGTTCAGTTTGCAACAGAAGGACGGAGAAAATGGAAGACAGACAGAATACTTGGATGCTACGAGTTCGAAGGATAAATCCGCGATGCCGCCTATTGTATGAGCCTTGGAAAGCAGCTCAAGGATGTTTTCCCTCCAAGTGTCTTCTTTTTCTGACTGCGTAAAAGGTTCTGGCGAACGTGCATTATGCAAGCGCCAGCGACGTGCTAGCAGCTTGGCGTTCAAAACTGCGAATAAATTGTCGCGGTCAAGTTATATATATTGCATGACGAACAGCTCGAACCTTCGGCCCACACTTTCTTTGTATCCGTTACCATCACCACACACGATAGATCCGCTAACGAGGGATAAAATTTCTGTGCAAAGACGGGAAGATTAGACCGTATCAATATCTACATGAAATTTCAGGATGCACCAGAAGGTATGGGGTGGATGATTCTGCGTCAACTTTCGACAGCCAGTCCTTCTCCAGCAGACGCTTGGCGTGTTCCTAGACAATACTGTGGTGAGTAGACTGATCCCCATCGATATTGCGAGTCTCAGGTCAGGACCTCGGTAAACTGTTCCATGATCTGGGGTGGTGTTCAACATCAGGACAGACGTACTGATACTTTTTGCCATTTATGAACGTACTTGATATGGCACGGGAGATGACGCGTTATTTATGGCTTTTGAAGCTTTAGATCTCTTCTAATTTGATTGGGTCGTTCTTCGCAGTGTAGGTTGCTCCTTTCGATAGGTGCGACGTGATAGAAGTGTGCGATGGGGTGCACGTTCAGAGATGTTTCCGAATGCGATCCGAAAGAAGCCTTATTCCGAGATCCTATTGCTGTAATGAGACTATGAGAAACAGAAGTCAATGGATTCAAGCAAGATAGCACGGTGTTAGCACGGTGTTGTACAAGTTGAAGTCTCTAAACGTGCAGAACGGAGTCACGGTAAACGCCGAAGTATTGGCTGGTCACATTTTGGTCACTACTGTGTCATTTGTCACGGCTGCCAGTGTTCCTCCAACTCTCCTCGTTTGCCAATATCATTCTGTCTTAAGTAGTCCCTAGTTTTGCACAGGCAGATGGCATCGTTGATGTGCCAATACAGCAGATGTACGATTATGGGTTATCAATGATTCCCTCTGCCCACTGTAGTCTGATTCTGGTCTCTCCACAGAGTAATTTCTAGGACCATAACCTATAATGGACCATCTGGAAGAAGGCCAAATCGTCCCAGATAGTGCAGGCGATATTTACTACCCCGAGCTCGAATGGCCTGGGGACGATGAAGCGAGTTTCGGACCGCAAATCACCTCAGATGTCTCTGCAGGTCCTTCACAGAATCTGCGATCCGGACAACCTGTATTCCGCTTCGTCGCCCTACGGTCTTCGATTCTGCCCAAGAAGCAGAGGATTGCAGTTGTGGACGCATATCCCGAGATTCAGATAGGCCGGGATGTCCAACCTGAGGGATCTACGACGCCACGCATACGCTTAAAGGAAATGGAGGTGTCCAAGTTTCATGCTACGGCCTATTGGGATGGCGCTCGCAAAGAGTGGAATTTGGTGGATATGGGCTCGATGCATGGAACCTACCTCCATTCTGGACCAGTCCGTTCCGATTCAACGAATCCTGGCGCACGACTGTCGCAGGCGCGCACGGCCAGCATGCCGCAACGATTACGACATTCTGACCAGTTAACAATTGGGGGTACCACCTTTGAGGTTCACATTCACAATAACCAACAGCCATGTCAGGACTGCGCTATTTTTGGCGAGGAAGAAGAAATCTCCTTGTTTCCACCTCCCAAGAAGACTGCTGTAAAACGTACGAGAGATGTCGCTGAAATAGAATCCGACACTTCCGCCTCATCTAACCCACTATCTATCGACAAAAATCCGAAAAGGGCATTGAACATGCTGAAGCGTAGTCTCCTGACTCGCCACGATGCGTCGCAGCGCTCTTCTACGCCGCAATCTCCCGTAGCTGTCGAAAAGCAGCCTGAATATGTTGACAGAGCTGCTCGTCGCCGCCTTTTTCATCCATCTTCGCGTCCTGACACTCCCGGAATGCCAAACCGGTATTCGCCTGCTGCTCAGCAAATCCCATCTGCTGTTGCTACCGAACCAGTACCAGAGCCGGTTGTTTCTGCACCAGCGGCGCCATTACCTTCGACAAATATCGGGCACCGTTTACTTCTGCAACAAGGATGGGCGCCTGGAAATGCGCTTGGTGCTGATTCACCCGAGGATCGTAAAGGCCTGATAGATCCACTTGTAGCAAAATCCAGCCAAAATCGAGCAGGACTGGGCATGAAACCTTCACCCACCGCAGCCAGATACGACAGCCCAACTCCTGACCTCAGTTGGCAAGATAAAGGAAAGTTCAAGCGCTTCGACGCACAACGATAAGGCGGTTGTAATCAGTTTTCGGATTGAGGACAATTGCTGCGCAAGCCATTTGTCACGAAAATGTAATTTGCCTTACAAGGCAGCCATTCTTAAACCAATATGTAAGGCAATTTAAGAATCCTCGAATCCTCATGAGACGAATAAAATGCATTGTAAGGACACATCATTGCTGTAATAGAATATAAGAAGTCCAGATGCCTTTTGATGCCTTACGATACGTAGGCGCGCCTTAAATGTACATTATGAGGCCCTTCCATCCTTTAGCTGGTGTCGTATAATGCCTATAAAAAAGTTTATAACATTATGATTCTCTTAAGATGCCGCGATAATATTACAATATTCTTACAATTCAGTGATAATATTGGGACAACATTACATACTCGATCCAACATTGATACACTCTTATAATTCAACCATAACATTACCATAACCTTCTCAGTAGAATTGTAAGTATGAGTAGATAGTTTTAATAATAACACAAGATTATACTCCATAAGTTTACTTGTGTTAACTAGGTCAGTACGAAGTAGACCGTCACATTTCACCCCCCCACATCGCGGATGTCGCATAAATTGCATGGACTTTGTACATTGCGACAGTGCCATAGGTTGAGTGAGTCACAATGTTAATCCTTTCTACAGGCTTACAGCGGAGGTGAGATATTGAACCATGAGCGAAAGGACGAAGCGGAGCGACGTCGAGGCGGGGAAATGAGATGAACGAGTAAAGGACAAGGGTAAAGGACGAGGAAATGCCACAACGCGGCATTAGACTGAGGTGGCTGATGGAAGTGGCATGCGACGACGAGGGCTCAATGTAAGTAACAACGGGAAAGACGACTCACCCGGCCCTCCCTTCAACGTCAACCTGTGCGTGAAAAGCCTATGGAAAGCATGCAAGTGGTCACGTCGAGGTGTCAAATTGTTTACGTGTTGACAGCTAGGTCTTGCACATAAATCAGCTTTGGTCCACTGGCGGGTAAGGGCGGGTAGGTATGAACACACACAGGGACTCACTCGAGGCAGGGGTGGCGACCGCCGACGACGCGTCATTGGTCAACGCTTCAACTCTTCGAAGTCATTGCAGCCTGCCCTCGCGAAAAGACCCCGTACACCTGTCCGCAACACAAGTCGTGTTTGGCTAGCAGTGGAAGACGCGTCGTCTCGGTCTTCACGTGGGCACTGGGCGCAGAATGTGCTCGACGTTGCGCGCGGGTCGAGGTATATACGAGGCGCGGTGACTAGATTGAGACCGGGCCCAATAAATAAGAGTAAACAGCCTGTAGAAAAGCTATAAAAGACCGACCTCTTTCACATAAGTGGTGTCTTCTTCGGGGGGATGGGATGAAATGAGGGAAGCCTAAGGAGGATGGGGGTAAATGGGAGGTAAGTAGGACGAAGGCGAGTTGGTTGTTTCTTGTCAGATCGTAAATGTGACTGATGTGTGACAATTTGCAGCGGTCCGGTCATAGACGGTGAGCGGCAATTCTTTCAATTTGACTTCGTCAACTAATTCTTTTCAATAGGTGAATCAGAGCTGATTCCTTTTAAATAGGTTATATAGGATTCGGATTTTTAGAAATAGTAATACAAAGATAAATTTATTTTTTCATGACTGGAATTTGAGTGACTGAAATTCAATTTGTTTAGCAATGGATTAGATTTTTTTTTTGGGTATTTCTAGATAGTCTTATATGGCGTTCAAATACAAAAGACACTCATAATGGATGTTGAGGCATGAAGATCTGGAATTATAAGACTCTGCACCTGTTATAATGAATAGAAAGGCATCATTTCGGATGTTGAAAGGCATCGTAAGGCGTTGAAAGGCGTTATTCCAGGTATTCTAAGCCATCATAACGCGTTACAATTCATTATATGAAACCATTGCTAATATTATATGACTCTGTACCGCATATTATGCATTAGAAGTCACCTTTTGCCTTAAGCATTTATAAGGCATTACAACGCATTACATGGTAATTTAGATTTTCGTGACATTTCATGTCGCAGCCTCCTCCCATTTTGAGGCCTCTTCTTCGTTTTTGCTCGATGGTCATCTCGTCTTTGGAGACAAAAGGGTGGGTTCTTGTTGGCCACCTCCCTTTGCTTTATCTGCCGCAGGCTAGTGGTGAATACACGCTGGATCTGCGCGTCTATAGACCATCTCTTGTGGACGTTGGACTCAAAATTGTATATTTTATTTTTCGGTGCTCGAATTTTAACTCCGAATTCAGCTTGTATGCCAGGGCGCTCATTTGTATAGATGTCTTTATTTCTTTTACTCGGTACACTTGTTAACTGTAGATGTTGTATGTGTTGTTTCTCACAATGATTGGTTATTCTCGATCGTGCGAAAATAATGTCTCAGGTCGCGTCGCGTCGAGCGCGTTATTTGGTTGGTTGTTGCGGCCCACACGTGACCGTTGTTCAAGGCCAGTCTGGTTGGATTTGGCTGACGATTGACCTTGAGTTGACCACCAGTCTTCGTTCAAATTCTTCCTTCTCTTTCCCTTCCTTTCTTCTCCAAAAATCACCAGGGGCCCGGGCTTCATCCTTCCAGGCTGTTCAAATCGACATTCGACACTGACAACCACCTCCTCATCAAGAATTCTCATTCCAACTACTTCAACCAACTTCGACATGGCCACGAATCACGCCCGCGTAAATACCCTCCCCCCTGTTCTTCTCTTCTAAGACATATCCTAAACATTTTTCAGCTCCCACAACGACGCATCCTTGGACAACGTGCCAAGGCCGACGAGAACGCGATGAGTCGACACGTCCGCCAGCCTTCGAATGGTGGCATCACAGGCCCTATTCGCTTCACAGCGAAGGAGAATGCATTGAAGACGACAGCTACGCGTCAAGCACTGAGTGAAGTGACCATAGCTGCTGTAAATCGCAAGGTGCGTTGAGACGTTCAAATTCCCCGACGTCAACGCTCATGACCCTTTTAGCAGGAACCTGGTGTTAAACCTTCAGCGGGAAAGGAAAAGGAGGAGATAGGTCTAAAACGCGGTCGTTCAGACTCCACTACCCTTGCACAACGCGTGCCACTTGGTCCTGGACGTGGCCAAGCCGTGGTCAACGGCACCACTGCTCGGATCCCTCCTTCACGTACCCGCCTCCCTGCCCCTCCCAAACGCATTTCTACCCGAATCATCATCGAAGAGCAGATCAATGAAGAAATCGAAGTCCAAGCTGAGATCATTCAAAGCGAGATGGAAATCGAGGACCAAGTTGACGAAGACTGCGACGACGAAGTTCAACTTGTTAATGAACAAGAAGTTGAAGCTATGATCGGTGCACATGATAATGATTCGGAGGACGAGCTGGACGAACCGCAATACCAGAGGCCTCCTCGCGTTTGGCCCGAGGTCTCAACAGACCACGCCGTGAGGTATCAGAAGGAAGTGCAATCCATCCGCGAACGATTTGAAGACGAAGTTGATATGTACGATACGACGATGGTTTCCGAATATGCCGAAGAAATATTTGAATATATGTGTGACCTCGAGGTGAGTTTGGTTTGTCCTTTCGTCCCTTATAAACATCAGTTAATTTATCGATGTAGGACGAGGTCATGCCTAATCCAGACTATATGGTCGGGCAGGCGGAGCTTTCCTGGGGAATGCGTCAAACGCTCGTCGACTGGTTGCTGCAGGTTCATCTCCGGTACCATATGGTCCCAGAGACACTCTGGATAGCCGTGAATATCGTGGATCGATTCCTCACCAAACGTGTTGTTTCATTAATCAAGCTTCAGCTGGTCGGTGTTACTGCGATGTTCATCGCAGCCAAATACGAAGAAATAATCGCTCCTTCCGTTGAGGAGTTTGTCTTCATGACTGAGAAGGGGTATACCAAAGACGAGATCCTAAAGGGCGAGCGCATCATTCTGCAAACCCTCGATTTCCGTGTATCGCATTACTGTTCGCCATACAGCTGGATGCGAAAAATTAGCAAGGCAGACGACTACGACATTCAAACAAGAACACTCAGCAAGTTTTTGACAGAAGTGACGCTTCTTGACTACCGGTTCCTCAGAGTTAAGCCGAGCCTTGTCGCTGCCGTGGGGATGTATACTTCAAGGAGAATGTTGGGAGGAGATTGGGTACGTTCGAATCTTATATCTTTTTCCATGCCCAACCCTCGTGTTCTCCCCGTGGCCCGAAATCATGTGACTAATTTACCTCTTGTAGAACGCCGCATTCGTCTTTCACTCGGGCTACACAGAAGAACAACTCATCCCCGGACATGATCTCTTAGTAGGGAAACTGTCGGAAGAGAATTTCCACCGTCAGTATGTCTGCAAAAAGTACGCGAACAAAAAGTTCCTCAAGGCCTCCGTCTTCGCCATTGAGTGGGCGAAAGGTCATACAAACGAAGCCGATCCTGCAGCCGAAATGGTGCTCACAGAGTAAGCTACTCGTACTGTTCTCGTCGCTTTTCTTCTTTTGTCATCCATCATGTTTGAATATGCAATCCATCTCAACTCCCAATATTCACTTTTTTCTTCGTTTTGGTTCATCAAATCTGCATATCGCGTTGTTTATTTCTTACCCGGACAACTTCTGCATGTCGTGTCTCTGTCATTTGCTTTTTATTTGCTATCGTCATCAACAATTTGAATCCCTCCTTCCGCCCTCCCTTTTTTCCCTTAACGCCGTTCTAGTCAAGCACCATGTTCTAGACTAATAACCCTCCCAAACCAAACACACCCTGCTGCTCGGCATGTTCTCATGAAATCTATGCTCATTTACCCCTACTGTCCACGATCCTTATTTCCTCCCAACAATCTCTAGGGTTCCATCTCCCACTCGCGTCTTGTTTCTCTCTAGTTCTGTACGACCATTTTTCTCTCTCACTCAGTATATCTTCTATCTCTGATATGAACGATATTTCACGACTGGTTCTGTTCTTTGTGAACTTCACATCTCCTTCCTGTATGCATCTCTCTCTCCCTATGGCCGACTCTCATGCTGCGCAAGATATAATAGAGTACGACTACAGTCTCGTTTACATCTGTATAGTATGTACCCGCGCGAGTCGCTTCTGAATAATTTATGTTTTCCATGCATCTCATCTTTTGCGAGCTCGAAGTTAGGCGGAACGGAGTTTGGGAGTCGGCGCGAGGTGTGGCAAGTTGACCTTTACGTCAGCGATAACCGTTGTCATTTCACATGCTAAGTGCTTGAAAGAGCTGTCCGGCTATAAACTGCTACCTCGCCTCTGCTCTCCCCACACCGTTGTTTCTCTTCCCTTTTCAAAAATATGTCTTTCAAAGGCCAAACTGTTGTGATTACTGGCGCTGGAGGAGGCCTGGGCAAAACGTGCGTGTTCTATCTCCCCTACAGAAGATAGGAGATTGTCGATTAACTTGTGTCGGATCTACAGCTATGCGCTCCTCTTTGCGTCTCGGGGCGCTAATATCGTCGTCAATGATTTCAACGCTGCGGCTGCGCAGAAGGTTGTCGACCAGATCGTTCAAGGCTCGTTCAACCAGATCCGACATTGTCATATTTAGCATGTATTGACTCTCGTTGTAGCCGGTGGAAAGGCCGTCGTGAACACTTCGTCTGTCGCCGACGGAGCTGCTGTTATCAAGAGCGCCGTCGATGCCTTCGGAACGGTCACCATCCTCATAAACAATGCTGGTATCCTGAGAGATAAGGGGTGAGTTTTATTTTCAGGCTATCTAAACGAATGGCATTGGAACCTCTCTTTTCCCCAGTTTCAAGAACATGTCCGACAAGGAATGGGACCAGATTACCGAGGTCCACCTGAAGGGCGCATTTGCCTGCACCAAAGCTGCCTGGCCACTGTTCCGCAAGCAGAAGTTCGGTCGTGTGATTAATACCGCAAGCGCCGCTGGTCTCTACGGTACGTCTCTTGAAGGACCTTCTTCGGAGGTGTCTCACATCATTGTAGGTAACTTCGGACAGGCCAACTACAGTGCTGCCAAGATGGGCCTCATTGGATTCACCAAGACTCTCGCTCGTGAAGGTGCAAAATACGGCATTAGGTCTACTGCCATCGCCCCCGTACGTCATACTTGTACAATCTTTGTGTAAGGCCCGAACTGACTTTCGTTGAAATTAGATGGCTGCCTCTGCTATGACTGAGACTGTTATGCCTCCTGAGATGCTGGCGAATCTCAGCGTATGTTTGACTGCGAAGTATATCAACTATTGTTTCTGACTTATGACGTGCAGCCTGAATTCGTCGCTCCTTTCGTTGCTGCTCTTTGCCACCCTGATGGTCCTGACGCCTCAGGCAAGGTCTTCGAGGTCGGTGCTGGCTTCATCGCTGAGCTCCGATGGGAAAGGAGCAAAGGCACTGTCTTCAAGACTGATGACAGCTTCACACCCTCTGCTGTAAGTAATAATCGTCGCAAAATACGGTCATGCTCTCATCATTTATCTACAGGTGAAGGCTAAGTGGGCTGAGCTGACCGATTTCACCAACCCAGACTAGTATGTCACTCTTGAGTCTCATTTTCCTTGATGATTTCTCAACACAAAATCAGCCCTCAATCTGTCACTGATGTTGATTCTCTGGTAAGTTCCGAGTCTGCGACAAATACAAACTTGGTCTGATGCAGAAACTATCTATAGGGCAAGCTCGAGATTGCTAAGAAGCTTTCTCCCAATGCTCAATCTTCCCCCGCTGTGCGCTTCGACGGCCAGACTGTGATTATCACGGGTGCTGGCGCTGGTCTCGGCCGCGCCTATGCGCATATGTATGGTAAACTCGGCGCTAACGTCGTGGTCAACGATGTCAGCGAGAAGGGAGCCACCGCAGTTGTTGATGAGGTTATCAAAGGTATAGATATTCACTCATCTTGTTCGTGCATTTATAACTAATAGCTTTCATTAGCTGGAGGAAAGGCCGTCGCCGCTGTCTGCTCTGTCGAGGAGGGCGAGAAAATTGCTCAAATCGCCCTGGAGAAATTCGGCGCTGTCCACATCCTCATCGCTAATGCCGGTATCTTGCGCGACAAGTCTTTCCAGGCTATGACTGAGCAGGAGTGGGATATTGTTCTCGCTGTGCATCTCCGGTAAGCCTGGCTTGATCTCGTATGTAACCCCCAAACTCAATGATCTGTATCTTAGTGGTACTTACAAGGTTGCCCATGCGGTCTGGCCTATTTTCCAGAAGCAAAAGTACGGACGTATCGTGACCACTTGCTCGCAAGTCGGTATTTACGGTAACTTCGGTCAAGCCAATGTGAGATTTCTAATGGCATAGATGTTGAAATTCATTGAACTTACCTTCTTATCCGTAGTATACCACAGCCAAGGCTGGTATCATGGGCCTGACAAAAACTCTCGCCATCGAAGGCAAGAAATATAACATTCTTGCCAATGTTATTGCCCCATCCGCTGGAACTGCCATGACCAGCACCATCTGGCCTCAGGAGATGGTTGACGCTTTTAAAGTAGGCCATTTTCAATATGAATAATTTATTCCTAACTTATCCTTTTTTTAATAGCCCGACTTCATTGCACCTGTCGTTGGATACTTGACCAGCAAAGGTATGCCATATCAATGGTACCTTCCATTCCAGCAATTAACATCGACTTTTTTCAGAAAACACTTCAACATCAGGTGCCCTGTTCGAAATTCTTGGTGGCTGGGCTGCTCAGACTCGCTGGGAACGCTCCGGTGGCTACGGATTCCCATCCAACAAGCCATACACCGTCGAGGATGTATTCGCCAAGTGGGACAAAATCACCAACTTTGGTGCGTTCATTTTTGGCCTGGTTTACGAATGAAAAAACTTATCACATTATTAGACGATGGACGTGCTACCCACCCAACCTCCACACAAGAAGCTATTCAACAGGTAAATATTCAAGCACTGCATCTCAGTCCTTCATTAAATTGAAATTCTTGCCTTTTCACAGCTCGTTGAGAACTTCGACAACAAGGCTCCAGAGACAAAGGCGAAGTTGTAATTTATATCTCGAGCAATACCCTACGTAGTTTTACTGTATCTCATATCATGCATCTAGTAATTCTATCACATTCATGTTGGAAATAATCCTATGACAATGGGCACACATGACAAAAGCCTGCCTAGAAAACGCCTTCGAGATCCTTGCGAGTGAAGACATGCGACCCACGCCTGACTCAAAATGCATGTGATTGCGCCATGGATGGCTATTGGCATTGCATGCTTTGCTGAACTACACCCTCACCGGCTTGTCTTGAAGTTCTACCAACACTATGTCGTTCAAAGATCCCAACGCATTCGCTGACCCAGAAGACTCGCAGCTCATCAAGGATGCTAAGAAGGAGATCATTGACCCAGTCTCCTATTCTTACACTGAGGTAGCTGTTACCCCAATCCATCATCTTGCATGGTTGTATGCCTGACCACAACCCAGAGAGATGTGATCCTCTACAACCTTGGAATTGGGGCTACTGAGAAGGAGCTCAAATGGGTGTTCGAAGGCGATGACGAGTTCTCTGCGCTCCCCACATTCGGTGTCATTCCCCAGTTCGCGTGTAGTTCGTCGATCCCCCTGGACTGGCTGCCGAACTACAACCCGGTATGTTAGTTCGAATGCTAGATATCGGAATATCCATCTGAATTTTCGTTCTACGTAGGCGAAACTCCTCCACGGAGAACAATACTTGAATATCAAGGCTCCTATTCCGACTTCCGGAGAGCTTGTCAGCGAAGCCAGGTCGGTTATTGCAATATTGACTGCACAGGCATGGTTACGCTAACAGCTCCGTCGTTCTAGATTGCTTGAAGTCTTGGACAAAGGCAAGGCCGCTGCTGTGACAACTATCATTGAGACTCGCGATAGAAACACGGGCGATCTTATTTTCGAGAACCAGTCAACCGTTTTCATCCGGGGCGCTGGAGGCTTTGGTGGAAAGCGAAGCGGAAATGGTCAGGAATTTACAACTTAATTCCATGGCTTACATACTTATTTATCTACAGACCGTGGAGCTGCCTCTGCCTCCAATGAACCCCCGAAGCGTAAACCTGATGCTGTACTCGAAGAAAAAACGAGCACCTCACAGGCAGCATTGTACCGGTATGGCTAACAATACACTTCTGACTACGTCATCTCATACGTGCGCGATCTAGTTTGAGCGGTGATTACAACCCTCTCCATGTGAAGAAATTCATTTATGGATACTGTTCAATCTCATATTAAATGTTCGTTGATAGATCCTGCCGGAGTTCGCTGCCATCGGCGGGTTTGACCAACCCATTCTTCATGGTCTTTGCTTCATGGGCATCGCTGGAAAACATGTCCTGAAAGCTTATGGTCCTTACAAGGATATCAAAGTTCGGTAAGCTGAACCGTGAATTCCAACTGAAAGGGATGTTGATGAAACGTGTTACCAGCTTCGCGGGTGTTGTATATCCAGGAGAAACCATCGTGACAGAAATGTGGAAGGAGGGTCAGAAAGTCATTTTCAGTAAGAGACTGCATCCTTGGTGCGAGTGATTGTCTTACCTCAATATATCTAGCTGCAAAGGTCAAAGAGCGCAACGCAGTAGCATTGACTGCCGCCGCAGTCACATTGGTGGAGTCCACAAAGTCTAAATTATAATACACGACTAGTAACTACCAGGCCTTCGGAAAAAATTGAACAATACATATATTTGTAACTGAATGGTAGATATCAAATGGCGCTCCTAACATGACATGAATAAAGGAAGGTATATGAAATAACCACACATCTCTGGTATTCTGCAGGGTATGATACCGGGTATATATTTAGATGGTGCATTGTGACAGCAATCCACCTGATGGGTCAGAGCCTACCGAGAAAGGAGGCAAATGTTAGGAACAGTTTGAAGCACAGAAATGGAAGAACAAACCAGGGTAAAACCAGAAAGTTACAGCAAGGATGAGATATAGTGCTGTTCAAGGCGGTGTGAATAAGTTGAGATTGAATGGTATGGAAGGAGACCTACACATGAGAATGAAGCCTTCAAGCCAATTAGACTTTCCATCTTGGACGACGTAATTTACAGTGAGGACTATAATGATATGAAATTAGGAAAAGGCCACAGCATTCAAAACAGGTTGTAACTCAATTACCTGCAAGGAACATAGAGATCGATTCATAGGGATCAAACAGCAAGGTCAAAGGCTTTCCGAGGATCCAAGCCAACGTGACAATAAAGCTTAAGAATAGAAAACAAGGTCAGCAAAAAATGAGATGCGAAACGACGGACAATAACATACGGAATAACAAAGAGGGCAATTTGCTGTGCGCAAATATGATCAGAATTACTTCGCCGTCTGACAATAAACGATCGAACTCACGATACTCGATCCAACAGCAACACCCAAACTCAGATTGAGCTTGTCCTTTACCGAAACGGTGACGGCTGTAACGTGTTCTGAAAACGCAGTCAGAGCCTCGTGTGAGTTCATAGAATCTTAGATGATGCCTCACCTGCGGCGTTACCAACGATAGGCAAGAGAATGATACCAACAAACTCTTTGCTGATGTGGCCAGTCTCCGTCATGCCGTCGATAGCACTGACAAGAAATTCAGCGGTAACAGCAACCACCTACGACAGGTTGAAGATCAGTATTCAGACATCGATTCACGCCCTTAAAAAAAACAAAGACATACCGTTGTAACGACGACGAGAAGAATTACCGTCATCCATATGCTCAAAGTAGGAATCTCTTCATCCTCCTCTGCCTTCAGATCTTGTTTTTCTGCATCTACGACAGCGACATGTGTGTGCGTGGTTGTCGTCTGCGCGTGGCTAACAGAGCTAGGATTTTCACTGTTGACAGAGTCGCTTAATGGGGAGGGACCATTGAGACTACTGAAAGTTGGAGATCTGAGTGTTGTGGTCTGCATCTGTGGCGAATTCAGTGGAGATGAGTATATGATCGAATTAGATCCATTCGTTCCATCGTTGCGGTGTTCCTTGTCCTTGTAATGGTGTATCTTCTCGGAGATGCCTTGGAAGAGAGGTTTGTCGTATTTCGTGCTCTCGATGGAGTGAACGCCCTTGTCTAGGTAAAGATTTGTGTGCGACCATAATTGGAAGGTCAGATACCCCGCATAAACTGTCATACATAATTAGAATAACGTTCACAACGCCAAGCGGGGACTCACTGAAAAGAAGGATGATCGCCACCTACAACGCGACGATTAGTGCCCAGGAAGATCTAAATGATGAAGTACTTACCCCATGACTGACAGAAAGGATGGCTTTCCCCTCTGAGCTATCGCTCAATCCCGTATCTGAATTCGCGCTCGAAAAGTGGAAAGCAGCCGGCAGGAGCACAGCAATAACACTGATAGTAAGCAGCGATGAATTCAGTTGAGTAGCGCCTGTCGATCAAATAAGTGAGTCAGCCAAGGCGCTTGTTTCATCAATTTTGACAGAACGTGGACACGCACTGACGCCAAATCCTTGTTCAGAGTATTTTAAGCCACCGGCAAAGAAACACATTCCAAGCACAAGAACTGAGGACGCCAAGATCAATTATCCGTCATTTAAAGTCACAGAAGATGGGCGCTTACGCAAGTTGCTGAGAATTGATCCCACCACTGAAAAATAAGCCGTATTAGTTCAATTGCCATAAGATCCACGATTTCGGTTGGGTTTGGATTGGGGAAGTAACCGAATTCTACGCGGGGAAATGACGCATAGCTGATGGATCAACTCACATGAAGCTTGGACGACTCGTAATTCACATTTAATCAATGCAATAATCTAGAATTGACCCTGCTCTCAACTTGCTCATATCTATGGCGAGAAACTGTGCTTACGGCCACTATAAGTTCGACGCTGTATAAGGGGTTAGCACATCATTTTTATACCATTCACGGTCTAAACTTACGCGTTTCCCTAGAGTGAGTTCTAGTTGTGAGAAAAAATTCACTGATACTTGGATATAGAAGACTCACCAGTGTGGCGTTCAATAATCCTGCCAATGTCTGTCCTACTCGCATCGCCAGCTCTTCTGTTGCAAAGCCGAGTAGCTAACAATGGTTTTTCTGAGTATGAACGGCCTCCGGACAATTAGGCTGCGAGTGGCTCACCTTGGCTAAAGGAATGATGGCAAGAAAGCAAACTGCAAAAGTGGCGCCGGTTCGATGACACCTTCAGAAACGGTAAAATCCTTTACTCACAAACAAAAATGATAGTATCTCGGTTTTCAAACGAATGTGGAAGGGCAAAATGTAGGGCCCACTATAAAGGGGCGTCAGCCACAGGATTTCACTGATCAAGTGAAGATATACGCACCGATACGGGAATAAAAACGAGTAATACATTCAACCCTAAGATAGTTTTATCAATGAGATTCCACGGTCAAGTTTGGCGCCATTCGTCCTTACATGATGACATGATAATTGCTTTCAGACTTTCAAGAGGACTGGGGGGATCGCCAACCTTCCGAGGTGGTTGAAGCAGAAGCTTTGTCTTCTGGCGAATGGTATCAATTGTTCGTCTTCTGATATCGGAATTCTGCTCAGCAGTCGCTGTCGAGGTGGACGAAGTAGGCATTGAAGGTGGGGTATTGTCTGTGGAGCCTAAAAAAACGCGCCATTCCCACATATTTAGCTGAATTAAAGCTGTGTCGCCGCTTTGAGACGGCGATGCCTGCTGCGAAGCAAGGCAATGGAATAAAAGCGCTTACCCATGGCAGTACAAGAGTCAGCGGTCAAATTGAGAGGACTGCGGGTGAGATACTTGGGGGAGACGGAATTAGTAGGGAAAGTCAACCACAATCCGACGAGGCGGTGTTATATAGAAAACTGTCAAGCGATCTATTTATAGATGCATTGCTTAACAAATGGCGTGGCCTGTACACACAACGGGCAAAAGTTAACTCGGTTGAAACATACTGTCCCTAACTCGGTTGACTCACGGTTGACTCGCGGTTGACTCGTGGTTGACTTTGGACACTGTACAGTGGTCACGTTTTTGACACGAACCCCAACCGTTGTTCAACCGTAAGTCAACCGAGTTAAGGGCGGTTAGTTTTGACCGAGGCAACTTTTGCCCGTTGTGTGTGGCCTTCCTCAAAGCCACTCCCAACAACTTGCTTTCAATATCGAGGGGAGGATGAGCTCATATTGTGACGACTGGGCTCCTGCGGAATGCATCGTGATATCCTCGTGGAGTCGTATATTACTCGATTGCCAGCATCATCTCACGGGGTGGGAATCCTTCGCGACAAAACGTTCCTCGTGTCTCCCAAATTAGCAAGCCGATATGTTTCCTATCCTATTTTAATTTTAGGAGGCTATATATATGTATAAGGCAATCTACGCGAACCCACTTGTCTAGGTAGTGGTATATGCCATCTAATAGTCAAATGGTGAGCACCGCCTAGCTTTACCCTGGAAAATGACTATGTAATTCGTAAATATGGTAAAATTTGAAATTCCTAGAACCCATTCAGTTCTCCAGCTCCAATGGCAAGTAAAATCTGATGAAATCTGATATGCAATTCAAAGCAAGATATAAATATAACAGATGCGTGAAAAAAAGATATACAAGAAGAAAAATCAACCAAAGATGAAATGAAATAACCCAAAATCCCAAAGAGATGTTGATGATGCAGGCCCAAGTTGTCTACGCCTGATCACTGCTGGTTGGAACAAGGCCACAGCGCTACCGGACACGGCGCCGACAAGGCCGTTGAATAGATATATATAAAAAAAGCCACTCGCACGCCATGACTCACTGAAAGATCAGAAGCGTGGCACAGCACGTCTAGTATGCCTTGCTTTGCCCTGATATGGTGATATGGAAAGTGCAGTGGCACGGCGACTCTTATCAGATAAAGTATCCTTACAAGGTCGCGAGGACCTGCAGGAAGCAGAAGATCATGATAATGGGAAGCCCACCGAGCATAGCCCACCTTCCGACTTCACGGGCCCTCGCTCCTCGCCGCTCGGGGACTCTAGTCTGCAAAGGCCATACGAGCGTTCGGGCAAGTTAGCCTTGGTATGCAAAAGAGACTGCACCGTAAAGGCCGTCCTCTCGTCCTAGCATGCCGTATCCATGGAGAATCTGCACAACAGAAAAAAAAGAAGAGACAAGGTTGTTTATCAGTAACAGCCACACTCAAAGATGTTTTTTTTTGAAGCAGAGAAAAGGAACAAGATACACACCTCCATTTTCCTTGCATGCCAACCAACGCCGCTGCTAACATTGCCATTCGCAGCAGAAAGCTGTTCCATCTCGATTCTAAATGGATCTGTGGGGGGTAGGTCCCGACGAAGAACGCTCCCTTGACCTGTACCACACTCAGCAACCCACGCGCAGGCTGTATCAACGTACCATCCGCGTCCGCCCTTGCTCCTGATGATTCGCCACGACCCAGCGCCTGCCCCGAGCCCGCCGAGCATCGCCGTCGCCAGCTCGATGACGCGCACGCGCGAAGGGGGCGGCTTGCTCGCCTGCGTTCCCGTCAAGCTGAACGAGAACGGCGGCGAGCACAGCGGCCGAATGAGCTGCGAGTGCAGCGCAATCGTCGACTGTCGGGTGGACGACTTCGGGTCGTTGGTGGGCAGCCGAATCCCGCAGTCGAGTTCCGGGGACGTGTTGACCAGGGTCAGAATTTCGACATTCGGCGCCTTGTCTTTAACAAATTCCGTCACAGCCTTGAGCTCGAGGTGTAATATGTGCGACAGTCCGAGCGAGCGCAGCTTGGGTTGCGGCTTCATTTTGGACAGGATCTCCCTGTTGATCGGCGCGCTCGACATGTCCAGGTAAACGAAATTGCCGCTGAGGAAGCAGGGTGCCTCAGTTACGATGCGTAATAGGTCGGCGTGCACGAGAGGCGACACGTAGGTCATGTCGCCATAAAGGTTGAGCTCGGTCAAGTCCCTCGTGACAAGCGAATCGACGAGGAAGTTCGCGATACTTTCGCTCGTCAATTTAATGCAGCGCGCCAGAGCGAGCGATTTGAGACGCAATGTTTCGGACTGACCGAGCAATTCGAGAATATCGGGAGTAAGGCGTGTTCCCGACAAATCGAGGTGCGTTAAATTAGGGAAAGCGAGTAGGAAAGACCCCAGGTATCGAGGGAGTATCGACTTGACGCCGCGCATGCCCAGGCGCTGAAGACCGGGGAATAAAAGAGGTTCATACAAGGCATTGCGCACACGTGAATGGCGCGCTATTTCGTCAGAATCCTCTTCCTCGGCGCTAGAATCCGATACAGAAGGAGGAAGCAAGTGGGTATTGACGAAATCCGTGAACGCGTTGACGAAAACTGCGCTGACGCAACCGGTGAGGTCAACGGCTTCGAGATCTTTGCATTTTTGGCGTCGCTCGCGATCCTCGTCTTCAATGTCATGAAGTTCCATAAGCGCGCGCCCTCTAGTTGGGCGACCGCGGCCACCAGAAGGGGCACCGCGAAGGAATAGCTCGACGAGGACTGGAAGAGTCAACGCGCCGTCCATGTATTCGGTGGCGCCAAAGGTGATTAGATTGGGCATTTCCTATGATCATGGTGAGACACCAATGTCGTAACCAGTAAATTAAATGGGGTCATACCTTAAGGACCGCTTGTACACGGTCGCCGGTAACGAAACGGCTGTTAACACCCTCTTCTACCGAGCGACGCATTCCAATAGTACGGAAGTGATTGAAATCCAGATGGCGGACATATTGACCTGGACGAGGGTCGGTCGGGGTTGGCACTACAAGATCAATGTTGAATGTGGACTGAGATATAGACATTAAAATGCGACATACCATAGACACCAGGTGCTTTGCGGTTCATGACGTCCTGCACGGCGTCGCTGATGGTCCTCAGAATTTCCCATCTAGCGGGACTTTTGCTTTTCGGGCGAAGGCGTCGAGGGCTCGGATCACGAGAGGGAATAGGAGAAAGGAGATCTAGGCCGATGCTGGTATCCGGAGAATCAGAGGTATCGAATAAGTTATCTTCGAAGCATAAGGGCTCTGCCCGGTGGGTGGTGAGGGCGTTGGCCGAGTCCATGGCTGCCTGTGTCGCAGCTTGGAGACTCCTGCCCATGACGGTGTCGACGGTCTCTTCGTCGTAGTTCCAGGCGATCTCTTCGACGAGGGAGAGCCATGTGCGAGGAAGACGGACTTCGAGGCTACGGATTTTTTGTCAGATGGTCGAGTCATAAAAAAATACGAGATTGAGTGCTGCTCACTTGTGCCAAAGCCAGGGCTTAGCGGCCTGGTACCATGCGTGGTTTACGAGGCAGAGACTGACGAGGGTACGTCTAGTGACGGGCTCTGACCAGTAGCCTGCGGGAGAAGAGGAAGGATGGGACGTGGGGACCCGGTCATCGTTGGCCAAGAGGAGAGGGTCGAGGGACGGAACGTCTGGAAGGAGACATGCGGCATATATATGCGCGCATACTGCGAAGGTCAACTCTGAGGGGAATTGTAGAGTGGTGGCAGGGGACATCCAAATAGGAAGGGATATTGGAAGAAAACGGGCGACGAAAAAACGATGACGGACTCGCGTCCTCTTTTATAAGAATTCCGCGACGGAAGTGACGCCTTTAGGTCACAACACACGGAGATTGTCCTCTTTCGTTTAACCGCCGGATCACTACACTCGATCATTGGCCAAAGATAACACTCAGACAACACAGTCAGATCCACTCCTCTCTTCAACCACCACCATCGTTCCCGCCGCCTCGTCCCAGAATGCCCCTCGCCGTGTCCGCGCTCTATTTGCCACCTGAGTGCGGGTCCATCGGCTACTGGCCTGTGCGCACGCGTCATCTGACTCCCCGATGGCATTTAACATTCTCGGACGGCTCTCATACACCATATATTTGTCAACGCGCTACGGATCGTTAGATCAGCGAGGGTCGTATTCCCCGCTACGACGACCTTATATTAAATCCCGCATCGTTTACGTGCTGCTTTGAACGCGTTTGACCGTGCCTGGCACGTACATCCCCGCAGTGAACCTCGTTTCCGAACTGGCTCCAAGATCCCGTATTCGCCACGGCAGCAAGGGTCCACCACCCCTCCTGTGAAAGCACGCACCAGCAATCCGGCGACCACCGTGGAGGATCCACTCGCAGAAAATAATTTCCTTTCAGGAATAAACATGGGCTCACCAAAATAGTCTTTTCTGGGGCGTTCTGGAAATGTAGGAACGTGTGTTGAGGGGTTCTGAGGTATGTCGTCCTTCCAATTAGAGTCGGATCATGGTCAATCCCGCAAGGATTCCTCGCAGCTCATGTGTCGGCTTGGCTATTACCATCACTATTAATTTCATGGCGCGATCTGTTCAGCCGAATTATCGTATACCCAGCCATACAGGAGACGACGCTAAACTCTCTCTGCCCATGCTTCGCGAAACCCACCAAACTTTTATGCTTCTTCGTCCACGCATGCGACCGCTTTCCGATATGAGGCGATATGACCCCACATACGCACAATATGGAGTTCATCCTCCAACGAGCAGGATATGCCACACCCACACATGACCTCGTCCAGTTCTTTCCGTTCTTTTCTAACAAGCGTTCTCTACCCTCGCAGTGTCGGCATTTCTGTCAGTTGTCGCATTATCTGATGGTGAAGATACCCCCACAACTCGGTTTGATGTACTTGCATACATTAGGCGCCAGGATAGAGTGTCGGAGTCTCAAGGCTGTGAAACGCGCCGCGGTAGGCCGTCTGTCATCTCGTCGCTGTGGGTGTCTCCGAGCATGTCCATATGCAGGCTCTCAGGACATGGAGTTGGCATCGTCTCCACCGATTCAGTCGCCCCCCCCCGCGCTCGACGCCGATTCTTTTGGGGGATGTTTTGAATACCCCCTCAACAAGATCACGACACATGACCTTCCGACATCGTTAACATCATGCATGACATCTCTAGGCATCTTCGCACAAGGCTGCAATACTCTTCTGATATAGATTTGGGGCTTGGACGCATCTTTCGGCCTTAACGCTCTGCATATGGACTGTCGACCGTTCGTCCGTCTGGCCGAGCGCAAAAAGCCATGAAGCTTTTTGGACCGTACATACCACGAACGTGCTTTCTCAACCCTTGAATGTGGGCTTCTAGGTAGCTTCTAGGTAAAATCCTATAAATTTCAACCGGTGTCGCGAGTTACTACGACATGGATACGACCCCTCGGAAGAGGCGTTAAAGCAGGTCGACTGGAAGGACGGAGAGCCGTTTGAGTCTTCGGATCTCTGAAAAAAAAAAGCTGGGACTGGGAAGACCCGAGGTTCAAGTTGAAATGTCTGGACTTTGGGGTGTGGCAGCCGTGTGGGGAGGGAGGTCATCTGTCGCGAATCTGAGGCAACTTGAGATCATTTCGCAGAATTATTAATTCCAATTGGCATCGCATCTTTTAGGCTTATTTTCAGGATGCGGGTTGGTACTCATCGCATTGCATCGTGCGGATTCGGATGGATTGTCAAATGATTGGGAGGTATTTATGTTTACTTACACTTCCTTGTTGTGCTACGAATCTGAAAAGATGTGTTTTTTTGTATCAATTTATTCTTGCTTTGGTGTGGTGCCTCTGCCTCTGAATCCGAGTCCGCCGCCGTAAGGATGCATGTCAAGACTATTCTACATGTTTGTCCTTGTGCGACAATATAAATTAATGGACGCCCTTGGAAAGGCGGGCCTTGTGTCCAGCTGATTAGTACGATAGTCCCCATCCGCTGCGAGTTGACCCATTCAGTCCAGCCAAAGCTACGTAGGTTGGTCGTCATTCCCTACTGAAAGGATAGATTCCGGAGAACATAAGGATAGAATGGAATGGGTCGAGGGGTCGTTAATATCCCGTTATGTTATATTCGAAGCTCCGCGCCCCTACCCCTCTCTGCAGGACAAAGCAGGGTAAGAGTGGGTAGATGGGACAGAGGAGAGACCCAACTAGGGGCGGACTCTCCACCCACTGGACGGCGTCGGGGACATCGCGCTCGACGCTGCCGCCGCTGGCCTCGACGGCGCTTCAGATCCATCCTAAATTTGAGTGGGAAGGAAGGGCTCTGGATCATTCAGAAGGCGCCGACATTCAGCCAACGAATCAACGGTCTGGCGCGTATATAGAGCTAGCTTTTTTTCCTTTCAAGGTTGGTTGCTAGAAACGTGGTTAGGAAGTCAGTCAGGAAGGCCGGGACGGATCGTCTCATGGCCTATGTACTGTACTCGTATATATCAACGGCTGAGCGACGTAGGTGTTTCGAGAGGCTCCTTACTTCATGGTTAACGTTCTTCGACGGCCGAAGCGATGGCGCGTCGGTGTTCAGTGCTTTTGTTTATTGCTAATGATATGATAAATGTCCACGGAACGGCAAAGAAACATGTAAGAATTTTTCAATCTACCCTCAGACCGATCTCTTGAAATTAAACTTCTCTCGGCCTGGGCCCCCCTTGGATCTCTATAGACTATGGTTCAGCCGTCAAGGATGGTCTACATAGTAGCAATTCCACTCCCTTAGACTAGGCCTATTTGTATCCCCCTAATCATAATATACTTGTCGCGGATTCAGGTAATCCAGCCTAACCGTCCGCTAAAAATGTCCAGGATACATAGTCGCCGTTGAGCATAGTCGCGTTGAGCATAGTGCTCATTGCAGCACATCGCGCGGATTGATTGAGCACTTGCATGCTTGTTGTGCTACTCTAAATAGATATATCGGTGTGTCAATTTATTCCTGCTTTGGGGTGGTGCCTCTGCCTCTGCCTCCGAATCCGAATCCGCCGCCATAAACGGCAAGGGTGCAGCATGTCAAGACTACATACCTAGTCGACAACTCAAAATACGTCCTTGCATAGGTGGGCATTGTGTCCGGCTGTAACCAAAGCTAGTCGACGATCCTGGCTCCAAATCGAAAGAATAGCTTCCGCAGAACCTGAGGCTAGGATGGGATACGTCGAAGGGTACTAGTCAAGACCCCAATGTGGGTTTGAATATTACATTCGTAGCTCCGCGTCCTTGATTTTTCTCTGACAAAGCAGGACAGCAGCGGATAGATGGGCCAGACGAGAGACCCGACCAGGAGTGCACCACTACGAGGGCGGTGCAATCGTCGCTGACCACGACGTCGCCTCAGATCCCTCCTAAATTTAAGTGGGGAGGAAGTAAAGATTCGTGAAGAAGGCGCCAATTTTCAGCCACCAAACCAACGGGCGGTGAAGCTAGCACACTTAATTCAGGAGACCAACGGACAACACGCAGTAAAGCTGTTCCTGTTCCCCGAAGTGAATTTGAAGACCTGGAAATGCGCTCAGAAAGTCGAGTCGTCTCGTGGTTCATAATGGCTGAACGGGATATGTAGGTGTTTGAGGCCATTGTTTGGTGGTGCTCATATGGTAAAAAGCGCGAGGAAAGCTGACGGAACAGCGTCGAAATATGTCTATTGACCATTAAACGTATGCAAAAGAGTTGGTGTGCGTCCCACCGCGAGTGCAATCACCTAGATGAAGCATTAAGCACAACAATTAAGGACGGACGTAGAACTCGTATTGAGTGAACATCCATATCAGACTCGTGGCTAGAGAAAAAGAGTACTTGAGTAATATTCACGAGGCCAGGAATATTTCGGCGTACTGGAGACGATGACGGGGCTGATGACACCTGGATTGAGGGTGGCGGTGCGGTAGATGAAGAGCTCGGAGGAGAAATGGCCAAAGGCAATGAGGTAGGACAGGAAGGCCATGTCATAGATGCTAAAGGACGCGTGAGCGACGTGTAACTTGGGAGGTGCGAAGTCGCCTACGTCTTGTCATTGATGTTGTACGCGGCGTACAAACGAACGACAGCAGACATGAGCGTCCACACCGCGAAGGTACGCGCCTGCAGGCTGGTCACTAGGTGATCGTCGTGTTCATTTAGCAAGCGCCATAGCCGACGAACGGAATAGAAGAAGACGCACCGGTGTGCGACGGGACATTATTATAGATCCTGCGTGTGAGTTTCAAGGTGACGAAGTTCTGGATGGAGTTGAAGACGGCGGCGGAGGCGACGAGGAGCTGCCAGTTGGCGAGCCAGCCGGCGGACTGGGGGAGGTCTGTGGGGAGTCAGCGACGAAAGAGCAGAAAGAGAGGGCACACGGACAGGAGAGGAGGAGGGCGAGTGACATGGTGGACCGGTGGAGAGGCGCGTGTTAGGGCTTAGGTAATGTGTGGGACGTCAAATGTACCCTCGAGAGCGACGAGGTTGACTTCTTCCAGCAGCCATGGAAGCTCTGCCGGTCCAAAGGCCAGGTTCCCTCCGCTCAGTGGCCAGCAACTCCAGTCTGGGCAGCGCAGTCAGTCTTTCCCGCCGTCCAAGGACGAGGGCCCGCTCCAGGACCGTCACTGGCAGCCCCAAGCCCGGCGATGTCCCCCAAAGCCCCCTTGCCTCAGATCTCCCATACCTCGGCGGCCCCATCGTCCAGGAGCCTTTGGAGGCGCACGACGCGTCGTCCTCCGCCGCCTTATCTACACCCCCACTCCGGCCCCCCAGATCTCCCCAGCGCGTCGACAGCCTGCAGGTTCCCGCCGAGATACGTAGCAGCGACACCGGCTCCTCTCAGGGGACCTCCCCGCCAGACCAGACCTTCGCCGACCCCACCCAGTCCACCGCCATCTCTAGCAAACTGGTACGTGCAACAGCTCTCAGCGCGTCGTCTATAATTGAAACTCAATCATGTGCATCTAAAAAGTCAAAAGCGGCGATGCAGGCCTCCAGTCTTCCCCATCTTGATACCGGGTATAGACCGCCCCCCTCAGCCTTCTCGCGTGATCCCTCTCTGACGCCAGTAGTTAATGTGCGCGACTCCGTGTCCACCCAGAAATCTGGGGCCTCTTCATCCCTTTACCCACCTTCAACTTCCACCGCGTCGGCACCCGAGTCGCCCACCTATCCCCAGTCCATGGCGACAGACCAGGACATCCCGCCATTTGCATTGGAAGTGAACGAGGTACAGGAGTACGACAGCGACGATGTGTCTTATCGTCTGCGCCTCCTGGTGAAGAACAATTACTTTCTGCCCCCAGCACATTCGAAACCCTCAGCAGCCGATTTTGCACCACCCATTGACCCGCAGAAAAAATCACCGCGTACAGGCGCCCCTGGCTTCCTCGACATTTTTCGCGTTGGCAAGTCCAAGTCCAAACCTACTACACCTATTGGCCCTGGTCCAGGCTTGAACTCGCCCGCCCCTATGCTGAGAGCCACCTCCGACTCAATAACAGCGCCTTATACGACGCGCCAGCAACAACCACGACCCCCAGGACAATTAGTTCACGCGTCACCTCCAAGTCCTGCACCTCCCTCGCGCGGAAGGGTTGTGGTCGTGCGCGAGAAGATGCAGGACATTGCTGTTGCTGCTAAACAAGCGGAGCAAGACCTGAAAACAAGGGGCGTTCGTATAGATCAAGGGTCGCAGAAAACCGCCCCCGCGGCGGGTGATGATTTTATTGATCCAACTGACGCGGTCGATCTTCCCCTGCCGTCACCGTCGTATCCTTTCGCTGTTCAGGCGTCTGCTCTGCATGGTTTGGGCGTCCTAGAGTCTCTCGGTGCAGATGTTCTGGCTGATCATTTACCGCCGTCTGAGAATCCAAATCTTAACATTTCTTATGATCCAATAGAGGACAGTTGGAGGAAGGCGATTCTCAAGCAGGCTGTACATCATTCTCTGGACAATACGCCGGAAACGTCGACATTCTCGCATGCAGTCACACCGGCAAGTCCAGTCACACCACGCTCGAGATCGAAAACTGTCGACTCTCCGCGAATGCCAAGTCCGAATGTGGCGCAGAAATTGTTGATCAACCAGAAAATTCTCTCGCCGTCAGCGTTGGATGACGCCGTCAAGCCAGCGACGACGGAGCATGCCCGTCAGAAATCTGCTCACAGTCAAGCATCGGCGAAAGGAAAGGCCAAGTTGGTGGTGCCCACACCGGATACGTCGCTCGACTCACGGCCAACCAGTTACCAACGCGTGGAAACGCCTTTGGGTCCTATGACACCGTTGGGCCCTCCTCCAAGGCGCCCCTTCCTGAATACGGTATATTCATCGTCTCAAGTTGAACTGGCACATTCGAGTTCGTCTAATGATCTTCCTGCAAATGACTCTCGTCGCACTGTTCGAAGAGCCATCTCTTCTCCCTCTCTCGCGGAAGGATATGACTCGCATACATCTCGACATTATCCCATGACCCCTCCGCCCCTCCCTGGTTATCCAAGAGACTCGCAAACAACATTCACGTCGTTCGGTACTGTTCGTGGGAATGACGACGGCGATGATATGTCGATGGAACACATGGAATCGGAAAATGAAGGCGGGCGGGCGCCTTCGTTTAGGTCGGCTGTGATGAGCAGACCGTCGTTGTCCGAGTATTCGCAGGCCTCGCAGTCCCCTACGACTTCGGTGTTCCAGGACATGCTGAATCGGGAGAGCCACTCGAGTTCGGCGAGTGCTGGGCCATCGAGGTTTAGCATAGAGCAGCGGCGCGCGATGATTGGGAATACAGCGTCGAGGGCGCTGGCGATGTCGCCTCCTCCGCGACAGTCGAGCTCACTGGCGCATGCTGCGCTTCCTCCCCCTCCCAGGAGTTCGTCGTTCCACTACCAGGCGTCTGATTTGTCGCATCCCGAGTCTCGTTCGTATCACACCCCACAGCCGGACTCAGAGGAGTCTAGGTTCGAAATCCTCGCGCCCGAGCCCTCAAGTCCGCCTCTTCCTTCAGCGGGCCTCCAGGATGAACCAATGCATTCATCCCTATATCCATCCATGGATATGCAACTCGGCATCCGGTCGAATCCAGGGCCCTCCTCGCCGACGTCGTTCTTTGACAGTATACAATCCCAACCTAATGCCATGGACGATCTGGAATCGTCTTCTGACGAGAGCGATACCGAGGAGCCGCACCCCCTACCCATTCAGCCTGCTAAAGTATTTGCTGACCCCCGCTCTCGTGCTATCTCCAGCGTTTCTGAATCTGGTCCCAGACCGCCTATAATGAAGCTGGGTAACTTTTCTACGCCGCATGTGCGGGATGGGGAGAGGCTGCGGCAGCATACGCTGCCTATTGGGCATTCTAACCCCAAGCAGTCGATTGGGAACATCCCTACACGGCCTACTAAGAATGATATCATTGCTTCGTCGGATTTCTTTAAATACGCGCAGGCGAACCCTCCTAGTTCTATATTTTCTACCCAACCTACAGGATCGAAGGATGTTCGGAGACCCTCTACGGCGGATCAGGAGGTCACGTCGTGGAGGAATAATCAGAGGGCGCAGGAGTCGCTCAGGAAGCTGGACGGCATGCTCATTCAGCATATGGAGGATGAGAAGGACACCATCAAGCGGATAGCGACGACGCTGAAGCAGACGAAGTTGCCGCCTAGTGCTACTACTGACTCGCAGCCCTCCTCACACCCCGACCGCCGATAGATAGAAACATTGGACACTACATACTTTCTTGCACTTTCATTTTTTTTTTCATACCCAGCTTACTATACCATCGCTTGCTTTCTACCTTCATATCTATTTTTTTCGCATATATTATCGCACACTATTTTTCTTTCCCTCTCGCTGGTTTTCTTGTCGTATTTCTTGATATGTTGCTCATGTACAATACTCACGGATCGTGCACACTGGATAATATGCAGCATGAGATTGTGAGCAAGGTTGACTTGTGCCGGGGGTTGGTACGTACGCGGACACGTGGATTGATTGCCACTTTTATAGACGCCCCTGAGCGTAGGAGGGCTCTCGCGCAATTCCGAGTCAGTGTCACTGCCCTCTGACAGCTTTACTCTTGCAGTGCCACCCACCATCTCTTTCTTCCAAACTCTATCCATGGACAGGTACAACGAGCGCGCATATTTTCCATATTCATGGCACCAGGTAGGCGCTTTCCCAATCTCATCCTGAGGCTGCCTCCTGACGGTGCCTCATGCTTATTTATTCTAGTCGCATGATCAGGTAGATTAATAGTCGTGGAATGGGCATTGAATTGCACTCATCATGAAGTCCTTTGTTGGATAGGCTACTGTGCTGCTTATGGTCCCATACAACATCCAGGATGAAGATCTATCTGTGGGTTTGGTGGCATTTATGCGGATCGAATGATTACCGACAGCCGTTCCTTAGGTGCTCATCGACCAGCAACATCTCATAATTGGGGTCCGGGGCCATTCTCCTATTGTCAAGGTAAAAAAGAATGTTTTCGTGCTAAGCTTGCCATCTAATGGATGGGTTGGATTTGCAGGGAAAGATCTATGGGACAGTCGACACAGCAAGTTCGGTGTGGCAGCTCGAGCCCCGCCTCACACGCCAGTCCAATCGTGAACGCACGACATCTACTGCGTCTACGACCTCGACGCACTCGTCCTATGCATTCGTATCCGATCCAGATATCTCCAGCAGCTTCGCCGCTTCCTTGGAGAGCGGGCCCGTCTCAGACGCCGAAGATGTCTACTCCCCATCGCCGGCGCTTTCCTCGCCCAATCTTTCGTTCACGGATGAAGTTCTCTATCCTCTCCCACGGCGGAAACTCCCTCTCAACCCAGTTCATTCCCGCTCGGTCTCACCAGGGCATACCCACCCCAGCATCACTTCTTCGCTGTCTTCTCTGGAGTCTGGTCATTCGCCCCGTAACGGCAGATTGCTGACTGTCCACTTGGAGAAGGAGAAGTCTGTCATTTGGCCCTCTCTTATTGTTGGGCCGGTGCCGGATGACTTGGCATCGAGCTTCACCAACACTGTTATTGTGTTTGATGCGAGCGAAGAAAAGGCCGACAAGTATAATATGGATCCGACGAGTCTGGCACTTATCGCGTTGGAGCTGTGCGATATACGTAAGGAGAAGGAGGAGGCTTTTGAATATTTCCTGTGAGTTGCGAAGCCATTTCTATCCTCGCGCAAGACCCATAATTTTCGTCCTTGAATTGCAGGCGAGCGTGGCAACATGCCCATGTACCATCGGCGACTATGCGTCTCGTCTCTCACTACCTTCCCTTGGACGAGACGTCCGTCTTTCATGAAACACCAGAAAATGAGGCTCCGGATATCCCAGAAATGTTGCAATACTATCACAAGTCTGTAGGCGGACCGAGGGGCCTCGCGCAACTCTACCTGGAGGCAGGGTTATTGCATTTGGAAGGGGCGGCTTCTACCCTTCTTGCAGCATCTTACTCAAGCCTTTCCTCTATACGTATTCCTCTGCATGCGCAGATAGGGGAAGGAGGTACAGAAGCATGGAGGCGAGACCGCGAAGCCGCAGCCAAGTTCTTCGACCGAGCCCGTGTTCTCTACCCCACATTGGATATCCCAGCCCTTCCGGTGGAAGGGGCAATGGAGCTAGAGATGCCATCCATGCATCTACCTATGTCTCCCCCTGAGAGCGAGCAGTCCAAGGAATCATATGAGCCGGATTCGGAGCACGAGGCGCCAATCGTCCGCCGGCGTCGAAAGAAAGAAGAAGCGGCGGTGGTGGAAAAGACGAAGACGGATTTGGACGACTACGATAATGCTTGGTACCTCTATATTCCCGGGATTATTGGCGCAGGCACGGCGCTGCTTGTAGTCGGCATTGTGGGTGCACTGAGCTTCTCGACCTGGTCCAGGAGGAATCAAGGCTCATAGGAGAGATGTCCTTATTCCACTTATTTCACGAAGGTGTTATAGATACCCAGGTGGCTGGTGCTCTGGACTCTGCTCGCGTGTACATATATTTCTCCCGCTCATCTCTTGGAATGCTCTATTTTACTCGCTTTCGTGTATAGACTTGTGATTTACATAACTATGTACACTGGATGATTTCCTATCCTGCCCCAGGTGGCAGAGAACATTGGTCTATTTTGAGAGAACTGGCATCGCAATAGCAATTATATGCGGATAGGTATGGTACCATAACTGTCAGGTCCTGATGAAGCTGAGCTCGTTGTGGAAGAGGCCAAAGGCCATGTCGCGATCGGCAGTCTCCGCTCAATCGCAACCTGCGATGACCACGAGCAGGTCTTGGAATGTCAAGTTTCTTCTCGAAAATCAAGACACAGCTCCCACAGTGCGACACGCTCTCATCATCTTGAACCAGCCGTTCTCGTTACCGCTGCTTCGTCGAGTATGGGCCTCGACTCAGTGGCACTGCTGCGCTGACGGAGGCACCAATCGCCTGTATGATAGATTCCAAGACGAACAAGATCGCGAGTAAGTCCGTCGTTCAGACCCTCTTGATACCGGATGCCGTACTCAGAACACTTGGGTCTAGGTTCTTGCCAGATCTTATCAAGGGCGATTTGGATTCTATACGCCCCGATGTTCACAAATACTATGAGGCTCTGGTAAGGCGACCAGCAGAACAAGAGCGCATATATGCTAATCAAACTGTCTGTTCTCTTGCTATTAGGGTGTTCCAATCATCCGAGATGAAGACGAAAACGCAACGGATTTAATGAAATGTATAGCTGCGCTGAAAGAGAAGGAGAAATCAGAGAATTTGGTTAGTCTCCATCGCTCGTTCAACAGCACACAGCTTATCTCTTTCCTAGGCATATCATATCATTCTTCTAGGTGGACTATCTGGTCGCCTTGATCAAACGATTCATACCCTGTCGTATCTGCACAAGTTGCGTAAAGAACGAGAACAAGTGTTTGTGGTCACCGATGAAAATGTTGGTTGGGTTCTCAACGAAGTAAGACCAGAAATCTTTGTCGAAAGGTATCCCATTTAGCTGATCATTCTATCCTGTAGGGCGAGCATAACATCGACATTGAACACGACATCTTGGGCCAGACTTGTGGCCTTCTTCCTGTTGGCATTGCTTCTACAATACTGTCGACAGCTGGCTTGCGATGGAACCTGAGTACGTCCCGGATTTTATCGCTTCCTTTCTTCGTGCTAACGCTGTTTCAGCGGAAAACATATCATCATTTAATGGCCTCGTTTCTACCTCCAATCATCTGGTACCAGAAGAGAGGGTCGTTTGGATAAAGACGACTGAACCGATTTGGTGGACAGTCGAATTGAAGAACATCACCTAGCTCATTTGATGCTAGAATCACTGCGAGATTGCTTCGAGTTGGCATTTTAGAGAGGCAGACTTAGAGCCTCATTATTATTCACAATGCGCATGATAGTGCACCCAAGCTATGAGAGATTATTACAAAGTCAGTATTATTTACTTTCACTTCCTTCATCATATTAGACAGACGTCTCTCTATCAGTCTCACTATCTCTAGCAGCTTTACACAGGAAACATGCGTTGGTCTTCTCGTTGTCCGCGTTTTTAACTTAATCTTTCAATCAGGGTTTTCGGCTCTCCCTCGAATCGGCTTCCATTTGTTTGGATTAATCGATTGCAGGTATGCCAACTAGAGTATGCAGATATACTATGAGCCCAGTTCGAGCAAAATGCCTCAAGTACAAGCCTTCTCTTACTCGTTCCAAGGCCTAGCACAGCTCAGCGCACAACCACCTTCGCAGGCCAATTGCAGTGGAGCATGCGGGGAGGCGTATCCTTTGGGTTTTTGTAGACAAGGTGTTGCAGTGAGCCCCCAGAAGTTTGTACCGCAACATCTGTACACAAGAAGGATGAGTGATAGAACGCGAACAGGGATGGTATGAGAAGTTGGTGGTAAGGTGGAAGGATGTCCTTGTTGTGTTTTGTTGGGCAGACGTCCCTTTACATACGAATGATTATGGGAGTTTTGACCAAGTTTCGACTGCATGATGTCCAGTTCAGATAAAGCCATCACAGTGTTATACTTCGCTGCTGCATCCACCGCAACGGGGGTCACTTCAGAGAAGGTAACCCTGCCTCAGGGAGGCCTGAAGCTCTCAGATTTGCCAGAGCTACTGGCTTCACGCCACCCAAACGCAGATCTAGGACCCATTCTCGAGAACAGTCAATGGAGCGTTGATTGCGAGATGATAGACGATCCAACGTCGACTACTCTGAAGGGAGGGGAGGAGGTTGGTGTTATCTGCCCCGTCTCCGGGGGTTGATAAGCTCGAAAGGCTGAGAGCGACGATACTTGTCAGTGGGAAATGTGCGTCTTCACTCACACGTAACCTTCCTTCCTTCTCTCCCTGACTGCTGGCGATGCGCAGTGTCCTGGAACCTTTGCTGTGGGCTGCTGGTAGTGGATTCGCGGTTTTGGCTTACTTGTTGTACTCATCGTCGCAATCAAGTGTTATGATCAAACCTCTCAAACCCGCGTTTCGTGCCTCTCGCTTGACACCCACCACGTTTCTTATCAACGAATATGACGACGTATACTCTGAACACCCTCATATTTACGCGAAACTTATCCCTGCTGCAAACACCATCCTCATCATTGACACAGGATGCGGAGGCAAGTCGAATGACACCGATATCACAATCAAAAGCTTGAATAAATTCATCGAAACCGTCGAGGTTGATGCTAATGGTGGATCTGCTCTGAATGAAGGAGGAAAGATGGGATATGTTGTGGCCTTGACCCATTGCCATTACGATCATATACGTGCGTAGAAAATTCGACACAAGTACCTTTGATAAAAAGTACTGAATGCCTATTGATGTGTTGAACATTCAGTGGGAGTCGAAGATTTGTGAGTATGCTCGTTCGAGGGTTCCACATTGACCAAAATCAACACCACCATTAACTTTGTATATAGTAGCAACAAGAATTGGCCAATCCTTGCATCAGGATATTCGCCGAGCTTTCTTTCCAAAGAACAACTCCCCGAAAATTCGCTATGCAAACCAATGGGTATCGCAATGCCAAAATACACGCCTACGCTTGTCCCGCACCGTCACCACGTCACCTCTCCAGGGCCCAACAAGAAGAATTTGGGCGTTACGATCTTGCATACACCTGGGCACACACCCGACGAGATTGCACTTTTCGATGAGACTGAGATGATGCTTTACGTCGGTGATTCGCTCTACGAATACGAGCATATCATTTTCCCGAGCCAAGGTTCAATCATTACATGGTTCGACTCAATGGATTTCTTGGTTTCTTTGGTGAAGGAGAAGAACGCAGCACTGGCTTTTTCAGCCGACGTTGTGGTGCCGAAGGAAGTCCTCATAAATTCTGGGCATGTAACGATGCTTCGGCCGGCACTCGACGTTCTGTTGGGGGCAATAGCTTTCATGAGAGACGTTGTCGATGGCAAGGAGAAGGTCAAAGAGCGACACTGGCGCCAAGGGGAGGCCAGAGTCACATACGAGCAGGAGGGAAATCGGTTTTCGTTGCGTTGTCCTGAAAGATTGGTGCTTGAGGCCCAGGGATTGAAGGAAGTATAACTGCGAAAGCACATTACGAATAAGCTGGGAATATTGGGATAGGGAATTTGGCACTTTACATATGTATAAAAAAAGAAGCTCTCAACTCGCTTTCTTGGTTCTTGATCCCAGAAATTCGTGCTCCAATTGAGCCAGGAAAAAGTCTGTTTCGTCTGCAGTGGGTTTGGCTTTGCTCTTCCCCTGCTTTTGCGATGCTGACGGGCTTTGGGCTTCTAGCGCAGCGAAAGGATCGCTAGAAATGTCGATTGCTTTACTCTTTCCCGTATTTCGTGCGGTAGGAGCTTCAGAGGTAGCCGCCATCAACATCGCTGACTCGGAGGGTGTTTCTTGGACAGCTTTGCTTGTCAGCAATGTAGAATCTGAATCGGCAGGAGTCGTAGGTGTTCCGTCGTCTTGCTTGATTTTTCTTTTCTTCGCCTCAACCATCTTCCTTCGTTCTTCCAACTCCCGCTTCCTCTTTTCCATCGCCCTGCTCTTTCCACTCTTCGCACCATCTCCTTCGTCCCTCATTCCCTCAACTTCACCAGGTCTAACATCTTCTGCCCCCAACTCCCGTCTTGCACGTTCAGTCTCCTCTCGTGACGCCTTCAATTCCTCCATTTGCGCCTTCCTCGCCTCTTCATCGCCAGAGAACTGATAGAACCCGGCTCCTTTGGCGCGAACCTCCTTTGATGCATCATAATGGACTCCAAGAGGATTGTTTTCCTCCGCAAACGCTTTTGCGATTTCGGCTACGCGGTCTTCTGAAGGTTTGTAGATGGGGAAGTGGTTTACAGGGTTACCTATATGGAAGAGCGAAATTAGATTCCTTGCAAATCGTAAGCAGTGGAAATCATGCTCACGAATTGTGATATCCCTAGGAGGAAAAATATGAGCACTGCAATATAATGGATGAGTAGCGGTTGGCTTACTCATCTGGATCGATCTCGTCCTCGCGATTCAGCATTAGATTTCGAGGTACTTCAGAGCGAGGTGCTGTCCGTAATCTTCCAAACTCATCTTCGTACTCAACTAGAGGATCGTCCTGATGTTAAATTTTAAGACGGCGCCATGAAAACGAAGCCGAAATGCATACGTCAACTAGTCGTCTGGGAACGGTCAGACTCTCGTCTTCGTCTTCACTATCAGATTCATAGTATTTCGAGGTAATCGCATTAGATTCGTCGAACTAAAATCAGCGTGAGAGATACCAATAATGAGAGTGTAAGATATAGAAAGAGAAGGACATACGTCGACCAATAGGGCATCAAACTGCGCGTCATTCAGCCCACCCGTCTTACCCTTTCTCAGCTTCTCGTAGATCTTCGCCTTGCGTTCCAGCGCTGCGCGCGCAGAATCAAGGGTCGGCTTGCTAATCTCCTCGAGTTCCACATCACGACTGGCGCGTGCACTAACGCCTTTATTCTGCCGTGCCCACACGGTTGGTTTCTATTTTGAAGAATTAGACCATGATACCTTCTGAGTCATTTGGTACTGTGCTCACTTTATCAGGACGCTTAATGCCTCCAACAATTGCCGTGCTCTTCCCAGCAGCTTTCGTCTTGGCGAACTCGGCCTCTTGTTTCGAGAGCTCTGCCTTCAGATCGAAGAACGAGCTTGCACTGATACCCTTCGCTTTGGATTTACTCGTGTGTGACATCACAGTGGCAGTAGGCGTCCTAGAAAGTGTGAAACAGCCAAAGCAGGAACACCCAGAGAGTATTGTGCCGTGAAGGGTCAGCCTAATATGAAGCCAACTTGAAGCAGACAGTCAAGTTACCCAAGTAAAGAGCGGATGCCAGCAACAGTGCGCGCCATACTCAATCGGCAAACGCCGAGGAGCATCATTTGATCCGTTGCGGCTTGCGATCGAATGTTGAACATTTTCTACATCCCCCGCCGCGTCTACAGCAACTCAATCGCACACACGAGGGAAGAAGGGTGACGGACAGTCAAGGGAAGGCCCATGGAAGCGGGAGATCCGCTAGGTATGCCCCCAGTGATCTTATCCCCTTTGCTTTGGCACTGACGATGGCAGTCGAAATTGCATTGAATTTACACCACTTACAACCTACACCGATGTTCAATACTGCGCCCGCTTCAACCATCGGAAGGTGAATCATATAGTAAGCCCGCCAGGAAGGATAAGGTGCAGGCACTTGATAGCACTTGATTTGGCCGTAATGCGCAGTTTCTATCTACTCAAAGCGATGATTCTGAATCAGCACATCGTTAGTCTGCAAAGTAATGTCAGCAACGTCAAATGAGTTAAGAGGTGAATACATCAAATTAGGGCAAGAATACAGTAATAGTGTACAAGTATACGCCAAAAAGCGGTATCACAATCAGCAAATTCAAGCAACTCTCCTCGTGTATCTGAAATCAAACAATGGCCATAAGTATGCATCACAGTAAGAGCAGTTGCAGGCAACGTACGTCGCATCTATTTGCTGAAGCTGCGGAAGGGCGAGCATGATTTTCCTTCTGTAGCCTGTCATGTCGTTCGTCTGGCAGGGATTGGCTTCGAGATACAGAGTTGTGAGCGTTGGGATGTCCCTCAGCTCTGAGTCGAGCGCGCGCAAGTCAGGAATCTTATTCCCATTCATCTGAAAGAGTTCTCGTGAAGGAATGATTCACACGAATTAATAAGAACCTTACCCATAGCTCTTCGAGCTTTTTCAGGTGTGATACATTCTCAATGGCCGGGACAAAGTTATTTCCAACATCCAGCGTAGTGAGCTCCAACTAGCCGTCCATTCGTTGAGATTTATTCTTCATATTGGAACAAGAGCATTGACGCACATTGTTTTCTAGTCCTTCGAGCTTTTCGACGCCATTGTGGCTGAGGTAGAGCTGATTAAGCTCCCGTAGCTCTTCTAAGCCCTCTAGCTTGGTGATCCTATTTGATTGCAATGACAATATCTTCAGCTTCTTCAGCGTTTCTAGACCCTTCATACTCTCATTAACGTCAAAGGAACGCAGAAAATGTCACATATTATCCTTACCTCAAGCTTCGTGATCTTGTTCTTCCCGAGCCATAACTCCTCCAGGTTTACCAGGCTCTCCAAATTTTCAATTTTCTGCCGTGAAACGTCCAACTCAATTGGCTCCTGTCAAGGAAAGAAAGAAAGACATCAGACGCACGCGTATTTTATTACCGCCCAACTCGAGACTCCGCAAAGTCGTACACGACGTAAAACCGCTAATCTTGTGAATCTTGTTCTGCACAAAATATATCGTATCCAGTACAGGCAGTGTGTCGAGGCCTTCAGGGACCGATCGCAGGAGATTGAAGGACAGGTCCAGCACCCTTTGAACAACTCATCGATTAACGGACTTTCACCAATGAAGCATATCCCAAGGACTCACGTTAGCTTTGGTGACTTGACCAACGCATCCCCGATCGTCTTTAGCTTATTATCATACAAATCAAGCTCCTCCAGATTCGTGAGCTGGTGAAACGTTGCCGGATCGAGGTGGGAGATGAAGTTCTGTCGCAAACATAGCTTCTTCAAAGCATCCTTGAAACGCTCCAAGTGTAATGGTTCCAGGGATCCGATACGTAGGTGCATAAGCTCCAATTCCTGTCAATGGCATGCGCCAACGAGCGAGCATGGATGCAATTAGCGCGCCATTGGATGTGAGAAGGCAAAGCCGCACCTCTGTGTCATCTGGAAACACATCTAGGAAGTCGCCATTTTCCGCCGCCTCATGTTCTGCGTCCTCAGGCTCCTCGTCTGTATCCTGTTCCTCTGCTGTTGGAAGCACTACTCGCGCGCTTGGCGCCACCCTAAACAGGACAAACGAACAAAGAATAGATACGCTCAGCAATGTTGCAGATTCGTTAGATAAGAAGTATTCCGCGTAGGAAATCATGACGATGATGAAGCTGAAGAAGATCTTGCGTACTTTTTGTTTCCTTCCTCTGGCACAGGCGCCGCGGTGGTATTTACCTCATTCGCGTCAACAGTTGCAGTCATGGGTTGATCTGCCATCTTTCCAGTTTGATGCGTTTAGCCAACCAAGAGCGTACGATAAGCAGGACGTGTTCGGATTTGTCGCAGTTGGGTGATGCCGATAGCAGTTGACAGAACTGACTCGCAAGGATGTTCTGGGAAGTTGGAAGTGTGAACAACGCCGGACAAATCCAGTGGCGGTGCCGTCTAACTATAGCGCAGATGACATCACCGACGATTCCCCGCCTCAGATTCAGCCACGGTGGTGGCACGCAGCAGCAACGACGCTTCGAACATTTTTTGTCCGAGGGACTATTCAAAACATTCGCGGGTGCGTAAATGTCGCCAGCCTCGTTTCCTTGTTACCTTCTCTATCACAATCCCAAAAAATCTGTCTTTCCGAGCTCACAATGGATCTCCACGGAATGCGATAACGGCATGCACAGAGCTTAGAATACACCTACGCTTCCATTTCGTGTTGCTTTACTTGGACATATGTCGTCTCTCTAGAACCCGAATTCAATGCACACCAGTATTTCAAACTTCACCACGTCTACAGAACTCAAAAGAGTTGCGGTGTCCTTCAAGCTGCTGCGTGTACAGTAGTGCAAGCTTCCAAAAAACATGATGCGTTGCAATTCATAGCGCTGGCATTTCCGAAGTGCGAACATTCAATTCTATCCAAAGAAGCCGAAGACGAAGACGACAAACAAGAGCCGGTAGTATGTATCACTGTCTCGTCAGAAAATCACGGAAATCACTGGAAGCACGTTCCGAAAAGCAAGGTTCTAAACATCTGAGATGCAAAATTCCATAAATCAGAACCCCAGACACGTACACACATCTGCAAAGCTACAGGAAAAGAACTAATTTGGGCCCTTGATTGGACCATTTCATTTTTGTATACCGCCTTTCCTGCTAGCTACATGGTAGTACAGTACCGAATCGATAGGAAAAAGAGGACAGAGTATTATACACATGAGTTCTGGATACACAAAAGAGACACGAGGATCAGATTCAGGATTATGGGGATCGGTGAAAAGATGATAGAAAGGGAAGAGGAAATATTGGCTGGAATACTGATACTAAGTATTGTAATTAAACGGGCAATGCCAGGTGCAAACCAGGAGGCCCCGAGTCTAAAATAAGAACTATCATCTCCTCGTCCATCTCGACATACCCGGGCCGAAACGTCGAGCTCCAATGCCCCAAGCCCAGATCCCCAAGCCCAAATGCAAAAACCAAAAAAGCCAACGCCCAAACCTAAATTCCAAATCCAAATGAATAGGAACGGCAAGGTGGTGGGAGCCAGACTAGGAGCGGCCGCAGCATACAGCAGGCAGGCAAGCAGCAAGGAGGCAGGCAGGTCCGGGATGGATGATATTGCCAAGGCACGGAATGGAATGGAACAGGATAGATGGGGGAAAGGATAATAGAGTAACGCTAACAAACCCAAACTAATTATAATGTGCTGGATGGTGGATGATGGTGGTGGTGGCATGCATGTCTGTACTATGGCTACAGCAGCGGACAAAAAGGTTTCGGCAGAAGAAAGAATACGAAGCGCGGGCTCGTCAAAGGGAAGATGATATGGTGATGGTAATGAATATGAGGGTGATGAGGGGGTGGTGCAATGCCGAAGATCGAGGTCGGGGGATGGGGAGATGATTCGAACAAATGCCAGACGGAATCACAAGAACGAGTTTATACACACACATTTATATATACGAGACGATAGAGTGAAGGAGAAAAGAACGAAAGAAATTTAAATCGAGGATGCACGCCCTGAAACGCGAGGGAAATATAATACTTTATGGCCAAAAATTGCTTATGGGATGGGAAGGGTTGTTGCTGATTTATGATGATGATGGGATGCGAGGACAATGCAGGACCAAAAAAAATTATTAGGATTGTTTTAGACATTATAAAGTGCATCGTGAATCGTCCTTTAAGATGCGTAATCGGGTCGGGGTTGTGTCGTCGCGCGTAACTTGAAGAAATAAAGGCCCAAATGTAAAGGAGAAAAAAAAACGCGAAAAGTGAACGGTCCACGCTCTCTTTACGCCGCTCAAACTGCGCGCCTGCGAACATAGAATGAAACCGCGAACTGCGGTCGCGGGGCGGGGGGTCGTCCAAATAATCACTGCTGCGTCAGGATCGACCGCCGGTTTCCGATGCGACCGTCCGCAGAAAGCGGTGTTGGCGGCAGCTCGCGGTAATCGCGCTCGCGGGCATCCCTTTCGCGTTCATACGATGCGTTTGGCGTCACCGCCGACGCCAGACTTGAATGCGAAACGCTCGTGGAAGAGGTTAACATCGGAGACCGCGCAGCGTACGTCGACAATTGTCCTAGCGGCGGGAGCTGGGTCGTATTAATATGTTGCTGCTGTTGCGAGAGCGGCTGTTGTTGCTGCGGCGGGTGGAGAATATGGGAAGTCGACAGGGGAGACGGCATAGAGTAAAAGTTGTTGCCAGCATTAGAATAAGCCTGGCGACCATTGGTGCCACCTGGCGCGTAATGTACAAAGCTCATGTTCGATGCGGGTGGGGAGGGTGATTGCTTGATATCCACCACGCGATGGCCAGAATGCGGATAAATGTCGCTCCCAGACGCCGAGCCCGTCGACGATGCAGAGAACGAACTATCAGCGTATTCCCTGCGAATGGATGTGAACGCTGGTGGTTCTACGGACTCGCGCTTCGTAGAAGGCGTCTTCTCCTTGTTGCGGCGGCGCTGCTGCGTCTGGTTGGGTCCCTCTTTCTTGGCGCGGGAACGAGCATATCTCAAACCACACCTAAAATAGAGAGTAAAATAAGATTGTAAGCATCGCCGCAACGTCAGGAAGAACCGACGTCATTCTCTTACGCGTTGCAAAGTTCTTTCTTTCCACTGGGACCTTTCCGCCACTCAGGGCTCGAGGTCGCCTTGCAGCTCGAGCACTTCTGCACGCCAGTTGGCCGGTTTCCAGTAGTACGAATGGGGCCAGTCTGCTCGCGCGTCGAACCAGGGCTGATACGCCGCCTTGGAGGTGGAACTACATCAGACGTAGGCGATGTGCCTCCCGTAACACTGCTTGCAGTCGTCGGAGAATAGCTATAGGAAGGTGAGAGCGGCCTGTTGAACTGCGGCTGAGCTGGTTCGAGATACGACCCCGACGGAGCCCCGTTTTGTGCAGCTGGCCAGTTGGACTGTGAGGACGAATTGCCAGGGTAAGACCCTGAACGCAAGTCATTCATGCCCAACGGCTGAGGGGCTATATGCGGTGTGAGACAAAGGGTCCTTGAGAAACAACGAAATGAACTTACCTTGCGCCCAACGTGGTGTCGGATACGCCTGAACACCTTGCTGCTGCTGTTGTTGAATAAAGCCGTTGTTGTACGCTTGACTCTGAGGCGAGAGAGAGGGTAGCGCGTAGGAGCCACCGTGGTCGTAGTACGACGGGCTCTGATGCGCATGGTAGGTCGCCGAGGCGTAGTCTAGTTGTTGCATGGGTGTGGTGGAGTTTGCGGTGTTGCTGCGAGAACTCGGATTGACCTTGTGGCAAGCGAAAATGATACTCCCTGTGAAAAAAAGAGGGAAGTTCCAGTTATAACCTCGAGAAGTCCGCGAGAAGAAGCACGGCCTGCTTACCATGCGGTATGAATATGCTCTCGACCTCACCCCCAAATCCAGGTGGCATTTCTTGCAATGCCTTGTACCTACGTGTGCAGCTCGTTTTAGCATCGTTGCCGCCGGGAACCCCGGTTCCTATCTGCACGTTCTCTACGAGTTTGGCAAAGTCCCTGCGTTTTGGACCGGTTGGCTGATCTGGGGGCCAACTCATGAGCAGATGCCTGTCCCGCTGATTTGCAAGGATTTGGAACACGCGCGTCATGGAACCTGATTGGGGAATGCACACGACCAGTCGGTGGTAGAGCAAATCGATTTGCTCCATGGACATCTGGGGGGTGCCACACCAGTTGGTCCATTCTGTTTTTGAGTTTTCATTGTTGTCATCGGGAGTGAGGTCTACAGTGGCATGAATGAAGCAGAGGACAAGACCCTCGGCGGCCCAGTTGATGACGATGTCGACGGCCATGTAGTCCTTGTCGACGGTGACTTTTTCCGCCTCGGACCAGTCGGGCGGGGGGCCGTCATAGCCCAGCTGCCTGCGGACTTTAGAGAGACGCGAAAAGCGGACGCTGGAAAAGAGTCGGAGAAATATGAGACACGGCCATTGGATGGATAAATGGCACGTACCGGGTCACAGAGCCATGCAGGGTTCTGCTGTCGAGAACGCCGCCGAGATCCTGTTTGGCGGATGCCTGTTCGTCGGGATGGACAAAGGAAAGAAGAGATTTTCCGACGAGAGCCTCTGCCTGGGGGCCGAGGTGGCTGGCGAGGACGGGGTCGAGGTAAATAAACTGGAGGTCGGCGGAGAGCAAGGCCCAGTCTGCAGAAGAGGCGGTAATGAACGATCGGCGGGGGACGATCAGGGATATGTCAGGACTTACAGCAGCGAGTCTGGCCGACTTTCGGCAGTTGGTGTTGATCGGCGGGGTAGGACGACGGCGGCGGTGGTGGTGGGATGTTGGCGTTGAGGGCGTGGAAGGGGGGCCCGTGGTCGTTGAACATGGTGGTATGGGCGGAAGAATCGAGTGAGACAAACTGGAATGGTCATCCACCGGCCGCGTCCGCGCACGGTCTCACTCTCCTCGTCGTCATGCCATAATGAATTCCCAATTCGGCAGATCCTCCAGATCCGCTCCAGATCCGTCCTCCCGCCCACCGCCTGTTTGCTCAAGTTTGCTTCTCTTGCTTTCTACCACCATGGTCGTCCCCAAGAACATCTGGGTCGCCGCCGGCGACGGCGACCTTGCTCGCGTCAGGGTGCGTGCCCATCACCGTCTGCCCCATTGCGCCCGCTCACCCCATCGATGCCCGCCAGCACCTGATAGAGCACGACTGCAAGTCTTTTCTCCTGCTCGGAGTATGCTCGTCGAATCGATAATCAAAATCTCCATTTAGCCCTCTCTCCCAACATGCCAGATCCCAACACATACACCCCAATGTAAGACCTCTCCACCGCGTGTCCTCCGCCCGTTGCTCAGTCCCAGCAAGGCATGCTGCCGCGTCTTACGGCCACATCCATATTCTCCAGTATCTCATCTCCCGTGGTCAGTCCGTCCCTTCCTATTTATATGCCGCCTTCAATTCCTCCGCAGGTGGCAATGTCAACATCACAGACGAGGACGGTGACACACCTCTTTACACAGTCGAAAATCTCGAGACTGCACGCTTCCTCGTCCAGCACGGCGCAGTCGTGGCACGTCAAAACTCTGAGGGTGTTTCAGTGCGTATTGCGGTCTACATGGGCTTTCCATATTGCCACTTGACGATTGCGAAAAGCCCATAGACAGCCTGACGGAGGACTTTCCCCATATTGCTGCGTATTTGCGGTCGACGCTCGACCCATCTGCCGGTGCTGCTGCTTCCCTCGCCCCAATCGCCACCGCACCACCCCCATCGCAGCACTCGCAGAACGCAGCCACCGAAGAGCTCACGTCTGCGCTGATGCAATCCGTCCAGGAAATCATGCAGCGGGCCGAAGCCGAAGGTCGCGACCCGGAAGAAGAACTTCGACAAGCAGTCAGCAGGACCGTCTTGCAGGGTGTCGTCACTGGCTTCGATATGTCGACAGGCGATAACAACGGCGGACGCGGCGATACGCAAGACGATACGCCCGCAAAACGCGCCAGAACGGACGAGAATTCCGGATAGATTTTCAGAGGAAGCAAAACAATACGTGGTAGTTTTTCCGACTACTCTCCTTGTTCGATGCGTATTTAAGGCGCAAGATAGCTTCGAAGCCCAGGGTGATTTAAACACTTGTCCTAATGGCAATCCGATCTGTGATCATGATCAGAAGTCCTCGACGATTGATCGTGATCAGGAGTACAACTGGCCGATCATCATCAGGGTAGAAACTGTCATCTGCGCTATTGATATCATCATCGTCCCTTCGGTCCGTTGATTAGATTGCCAATTAACGAGAGCCTTTCACTGACGGCCTGAGAAAGGCTTGAGAAGGTTCTCATGCATTACTCGTTCATAGGGGCTGAGCTATGAATTAATGAAGACGGTGTTCAACTATCCTTGGCCGCCTGTGGGACAATAGCGTTATTCCTGTGAGTACGGTGTCTATAGCACCCGAATCTAAGATAATGAACGCCAATTTGTGATCGTCCATCGGTGCCTCTAGGTTAAGCGACTCGGTGTGCAGGAGGCGCCTTGTATAGCTTATCTTGCTCCATTTAGATGAAAGCCACGAGAGCGAGCGCCTATTTTCCCTGGGAATTATTGCTGTGCGCAGACCAGAGCAGAATTATAATCATACATATGTGCTATCGCATTGACCACGGTGGACAGAGCGTGAGTACGCGCCTTGATCAACGCGTTGTTTGTTTCAAACAAACACAAGGCTTTTTGATTATCATCCCACTGTCGAGGTCTCTCTTCTCCCAATGGACTACCAACAGTCCTCCGCCTGGGATCCATGCGCAACCCTCGCCACCTTCCTCACACTCGATGACCTCGCAAAGGCATCAGCCGCATTCCCCCGGGTTTCACATCATAACCATCAACCAGGGGTACCACCGCCAGCAACCCCCGTGCTGCAGCTCGTGGATGAGGCCAAGGATAAGGGATACAAGCGTCTCTGCATCCCACTGACCACGGCGAAATGGCAGGCGCGTTGGGAGCGCATGTGCCTGCTCCCGACAGAGAGCAGTGATGAAGACAAGGAACAGGCAGCGAAGGATGCGGAGCAGTGGAGGCTGAGTCCGGGGTTCCAGCATGAGGAAGTGACGATTACCAGGTTGGGTGCGTGTTTTTTTCTGAGGATCTGAGCTGCTTGCTTATGTTGTTGTATGTTATCAGACGAAGCAGAGGGAGTGATTGCCATGCTTTCCGAGTGGTTGGAACTCGACGCTACGGACGATTGGGTGCGTCATGATGCAGAGATCGTACGTCCGTCCCATCATCCTGCCAAACTATAAGCTCGTCAAAGCCGATCCCTCACGATTTTCACCGCATACAGGCGCTCAAACAAGAACTTGCATATGCCTCCTACCTCAACATCCAGACCGCCATCGTCCCTGCCCCACGCAACCGCGATCACGTAGCATCCTATGCGCGCATCGTCAACTCCTGCCTGTCAAAATACCCGTATACCTACCTCTCCATCCGGCTACCTATCTACAACCCTTCGGCATTCACTGTACTCCCGCAGGTGCCCGTGTCGCAGTCGTTCGCGGATTCACTCTCGCCGAGCACGTCGAGGTCGACCCCGTCCCTCGTGATTTCGACGAGCGACCCGGAGCATGTACACCCTGCGGAATATACGGGTGGTTCGCTGAATGCGACGTGGGAGATGTGGGATCTCATACGATCTATGTGCGATTACAACCCCCGGCTAACTCTTAGTGCGTCTCCTTTCGTCACTCAATAGAAAACACAGCTGACGCTTTTCCCGCACCGAATGAAGCGCTCGATCTTTCCCCGGCGCTCCCGACAACGCTGGGAGTGCTCAGCAAGTGGGCCGCAGAGTCCGTGCGGTACATCTTCCTTCCATCGTCGACGTTCATCGCCAACGTCAAGGGGTACCCAGTTCTCCCGAAGCCAACCCAGCAGTTCATTCGGGACAGCATGATAGCAAGTGCCATTTCATTCCTCCGTGCCATCCGTGGTTGCTTGCGGACAGGCATATGTAACAATTTTTATTGACCTGTTGCTCTTTTTTTTATTTTTTGCCTCCGTTATGATTTGGTTTTGTCTTGTTGGTTCTTGCGGTGCGGGGATTAGCACAGACCCACGATCATCCTCGGCGGCGTGAGTGATGGGCATCACTCGAAGGGCGGCGAGGCAGCGTATTCGCAGTATGTGCGGCACCTGGAGAAGACAAGCCCTGCGGTGCAGGCGACGAAGCAGCCCGGGACCGTCGAGAATTTCGCGCAGGGATATCAGGATTATTTGCAGGCACCGTTGCAGGTGGGTTTATCATCCAATGATTTTTGAGACCATAACTGATAGTATTTCTAGCCCCTGATGGATAACTTGCCCAGTGTTACCTACCAGACCTTCGAGCAGGACCCCGTAAAATATGCGCAATACGAGGAAGCTATGTATCGTGCCTTCCTTGACCGTCCTCCTGGGGAACGATTGTGGGTCGTCATTGTTCACGTCAACTTCTGTGCTAATGTCCTTTCAGTGTCGTTTGTGTTGCAGGTGCTGGTCGTGGACCCCTCGTGGCGCGGTGCTTCAAAGCGCTGGAGCGTTCGAAACGCGACGCAACTGTGATTGCTGTCGAAAAAAATCCCAATGCTTTCGTGACGTGAGGTTTTCTTTTGTCTTGCGCGTTTCTTTCTGTTTCTTATTTCCTCGTCCATGCGACACGGAAATAGGCTCCAACATAGGCAAGCCACGGAATGGGATAACAAAGTCAAGCTATGTTTTGGCGATATGAGGGTCATCGACGTCCCTGAAAAAGCGGATATCCTGGTCAGTGAGCTGCTGGGCTCCTTTGGGGACAACGAGCTCAGCCCAGAATGTCTCGACGGCGCTATGAGGTTCCTGAAATGTATGCTCACCCTTAAACGGACATTTGACACGCATATATTTACCTTTTGCACCTTTCAGCAACTGGAATATCCATTCCCTCGTCGTACACAGCCCATCTGGCCCCGCTGTCGTCTTCGAAGCTGTATAACGAGGCGCGGGCACCTAAAAATGAGAAGAGTTTGGAGACACCGTATGTGGTGATGTTCCAGGCGGTCAATATTTTGAGCGGGACGAAGGCGGCGGCGGATGGGCGGTGTGGACCTCAAGTGCAAGAGTGTTGGGAGTTCGAGCACCCGAGGAGGGACGCGGTTCTTGATTATCGTGGTATGTCTTCTTATGTGTATGCGCTGGGTATTCGGTGGCTGAATATGTCGATGTGAATAGGGCTTCCATATACTAATAGCCATAATGCGCGTTCGGCCAAGATGCTTTTTTATATCCCGCACGCTGGCGTTCTTCAGTAGGTTTTTGATCTAGCAGTCTTTTATATATATCTGACATATATTCCTCAGTGGTCTTGCTGGATATTTCGAAGCGGTGTTGTACGGAAATATTGGGCTGAGTATTCACCCTCAACGAAAAGATCAGGTGTCCAAGGACATGCTAAGCTGGTTCCCGTTATTTTTCCCCTTCAAAGTTTGTGGTCGTCCTCGATGGCTTTCTAGCCTAATGTTGATTTCCTCATCCTTATAGGAACCCTTATACCTCCCAAGTAACTCGGAATTGCAAGTCTCAATATGGCGCCTCACAAACGATCGTCAAGTCTGGTACGAATGGCACGCAGAATCGTTCATCTCTATCCCAGCCGCTGCAGACCGGAAGGAAGAGCTCATGCTAAGCGGCACATTTCCAGCATCGCCATACTCAGCCATGGGCGCTCCAAGCCCGCTGATTGACTCGAAAGAACCGGCACATCTCGACACCAGCAGGCTTGCGGCATACAATGAGTACGGTGCATCCGATCAGGCGCTCTACGAGACGGTCAAAATAGGACATACGAGCCTGCACAATCCCGGCGGGCGCAGCAGTTGGATTGGACTGTAATTCGCGAGGGCGGAGGTGGGAGGCTGACAAACATAAAAAGTACTGGGATCGATATCTCGCCTGAAGAAATGTAACGTCATTTATTTTCGCTCCAATTTTGCAATTTATGCGCAGTGAGGCTGGCGGGCGTGTCTGTCGTATATTTATTCAACATTTCAATATCACACAAGATGCACGAAATTCTGTCAGCCCGCATTGTCAAGCAAACGATCGAAGAGGGCGTGGCGGACATTAAAAGTGGCTGACCACACTCGCTCTAGTATATAGAGCCACGCCGTTGCTCTTTCTCTCCGCATCCATCTTTCTTTCAATCCACTTCTATATCTACAGTCCGTCCACACCACTACAAGGCCTCTTTCTTATACTTTCACCCCACTCTTGCAAGATGAAGTACTTCGTTACTACCGCCGCCCTCATCTCTGTCATCCCCGGCATCGTATCGATGACCATCAACACTCCGTATGTCCTTTATCTTGTACCCGCCTTTATTGTTTAGCTGAGTTCTCTGGTTGACAAACAGTACGAGCGTTGTGGAATGCCGTACGTCTCTATTCTTTCTCCTGTCTCGCCCACTCGCAGCTGATGCACCATGAACCAGAGCCCCAACTTCTCTCTTGGACTGATGGCTCCCCCCCTTACTATCTCTCCATTATCCCTGGTATGTTGTACTAAATACACTGCGGTTAAACATTTTTCCAAAACTCCTTTGTGTAGGTGGTCAGCCAAGTGCAGCTCCGGTTCGTTGCATCGTTGCCGTCATTGCCTAATTTGGCATCAATTCTGACTTTTTGGGAACAGCTTAAGTCATTTGATACACAATCAGGCAACAGCATAACGTGGCAAGTAGATCTTCCCGCAGGAACTAAAATGTACGGCTTGGATATATTTTTTTGATCAGGTTTTTTGTGACTAACTTCTCTGGCCTAGGACCTTTTCTTTGAAGGACAGCACCGGAGCCACTTCATACACCGACATCGTTACCGTTCAGCAGGGCTCGACGTACGCCCTTATTTTCTAATTGTTCTTCGTCTCATTGACATTGCTCTAGTTGCGGATCTGGTGGTTCTTCTGGTGGTTCTTCTACCCCGTCGAACGTAGGACAATCGGATAACACTGGTACCGCAAGCGATGGAGGCAGCAACAGTGCTCCCGCCGCTGGTGCTGGCTCTGGCACTGGTGTTGCGACACAAGGCGCAGAGGCTTCGTCACCCGCCTCTGGCTCTTCCGGGGCCTCAACTAGCCGCGCTAGCATCGCTGGCGCAGCCACTACAGCGTATGCACATTTTCCTTCATTGTATTCGTGACCGTTATTTATTGCGTTTGCAGACGGGGAACTACGGCTGCGCCTATTGCAACTCAATCAAGAGCAGTTGCTTCGACTGGAGCCGCAACTTCTGCTCGTCCATCTTCATCGAGCACCTCTGGCGCCGAATCCCGCTTCACTGCCAGCGGTCTCGGATTTGCTGGATTCGTTGGTCTCGCTGGAATCCTTCTGTTGTGATACCCCTTGCTATTTCTGCGTGTATGGACGACTTATATGTCTGTACTTTTTCTCTTCGATTACCAGCCTATGACAAAAAACTATCAAAATTACTTTATATCCACTTATTCTTTCCGGTTCCCTCCCCACATATAGGGTGGCGTATCAGAGACGTTCTTGGTCTCCCTTTTGTATTCGAACTTTTTTTTATCACTTAGATTACATTTGGATTATTATTATCATCCTATTCCGTTACAACACATGTTCAGTGCATAAATAGGCAAAAGTTTCAACCAAGTGTTTGTGTTCCATCCCCCTTTTGTATACACCGGTGTCCATCATGGCGTTCAGTGCTGGTTTCATAACGTTAACATGTTCCAGCGACGAACGTCGAAAACGTCTTCAACAAGATTATAGATGTCTTTATCAGATATCTGGAATCAGGATGCAGCAATAAAGATGCAAAAAAGTCCTTCAAACCGGGATCGAACCGGTGGCCTCGGGATTACGTATCCTATTACAGTCCCACGCTCTTCCAACTGAGCTATCGAAGGCATAAACGAGGAGCGAACATGTAAGCTACGACCTGTATTTAATGTTGGAGGTTGGATGATTATTACGTACACGCGCTTCGTATAAATAGTTTATTTGTTCGTATTATTACAATCAGAGGAGCTATCACTACGCTATCCTGTAGCGCCCATTGAACTTTCGCATTTCTACATTGTATTGTATACGAACTATCTGTTAGCTACTCTACATCCATCAGTTGGCTAAACTTAGATGACTCAACTAGAGCACTGTTGACGAAATTAACAGTAACAGCCTGTGCGGCCATTGTGGACACTCAGCCTATTAGTAGGTCTTCTGTACTAGTACAACATTTACCAATACTAAAGCAACTTTAGTATTGTATATCCACAGCTTTCCACATGATCCGACCTTAGGAGCATTATTGAAGCTAGAAGTGACCGCATGCGCCACCTACTTTTCTATATGCAGAACGATATGAATCATTTGAAGATACTTGACAACACCTGGTTGCCCGCTTGGGCGGTGTTTAGATAATGGACCTTACTCCAATCTGGTTAAGCCATGGTGCTCAGGTGGGTTTATAAAGCGTTAAAAATCTACTGCAAACCCCACTTTTGCGACGATGTTCAGCCTTCAACTCCTTGTGCTTTTTGCCTTTGGAATTATCGTCTTGGGTGCACCAAACGTTCCTGCTTTGAAACGCGGTGAGTAGACCACAGGCTGCCGTCTGGCGTTTTATTACCCTGCTCAACTGTCGGCACAGATGCATGGTCCGATGAAGCCGTGTCTCTTCATAATTCTGCCCGAGCGCAATACGGTGCCAATCCCGTCACCTGGAACCAAAGCATATACGCTGGCGCTCTTGCCTGGGCCCAACAGTGCCAGTTTACACAGTAGCTATCTTCTATCGAAACTAAACCTGTTCTAAGATGACATTTTGCTTTATTAGCAGCGGAGGGGAAAATGCATACGGAGAAAATTTGGTACGTTACTCAGAGTCACATCTCGAAAGCATCACCGAAAGTACTGATTCTATCGCGTGCAAGTATGCCATAGGTGGTAGCGCTAGTGCCGATGTCCTCAGTGATGGAGTGAAGTCATGGATGGCTGAAGCATGTAAGTCGCTCGAAATCTTCAACAAACAGAATTTGGAATACTGACAATCGTTTCCAGCTAAATATGACTGTAAGGAATCTGCCCGGAAATTGCCGTCTTGCTTCACTTCTGACACATTTGAGGAAAGATAATAATCCAGTATTTTCTTCCGAAACTGGTCACTTTACCCAGGTTAGTAGTACGATGAGCTTTTTGCATAGATAAAAGCTTATGAACGTTTGATGATATCTACTCACGTAGGTTGTTTGGAAGAGCACCACGGCAGTAGCATGTGCTAAAGCAAATTGCCCCGCTGATACGATCTTCTCGGGTTTGGCTTCCCAGTTTTTGGTCTGTCGCTACACCCCTCCTGGAAATTATCAAGGCCAATTCGTGTAAGTAGTCGTCTCAGGCGTAATTGCGACGAAGTACTTACTATGAACATTAGCCAGAATGTTGGAAGGCCCGTCTGATGAAAGCGGCAGTAAATGCATCGACAAGCCTGAGACCAGACAAGGAGAATGATGAGATATGGAATGTGATGGGTTTAAGTACAGGTAATCTGCGCGACTTGGAGTAGTTTTGCTAGAAAGATTGTTTGGAATGAAGATATATCGACTTAAATATAATCAGTCGCGGGCAGTGCTGCTTTTGAATGTAGCCCTTGAGAGCGCAGCAGTTTTTAGGATAAAACTCGGAGCCAGACACCTTGCAAAAGGTCGGGATCCATCAAGTTGGAAGACATGAACTCATAACCTGTAACAAAGTCAGTCTATGTTCTGAAGGAGTAGATAAGAACTCACCTCTAAAGAACCTTCACAGATCTTCATTTAATCCAGTGAGCAAGACTAGCACCAATGGACGGTAATACGATAGTATTCAATGTGATACAAGCAATGACCATGCAATGACTAATAAACAAACCCAAGATGGACACCCATAAAATACAGATAACATGAACGATAGAAAGCAGGAACAAATGCGAGTGTTTAAAAGTCCGAGGCATTAGCTCTTGAGTTCTACAATAATGTTCACAATCATGATGATAGTATAGGCAGCAATGAGCAGCGTGCCCCATCTCCGCGTGAGGAAGTAGTCGTTCAGAGGAACGAATATGAGCGTCGCAGCGAGAAGGAAAAGGAGGCCGAAGGAGCTGACAATTAGTGTAGATGATAGTTTGAGCGAGTAGGGTTCAGAGGTCTTGTGGATGACGAAGGAGCCTGATATACCAATTCCAAGTAGGATGTTGAGCATGGGCCCACCAAAGCAAGCTGAAAAACCCATGATGGGAGCGAAAGCCTAGCGACGCAAAAGTTTAGTGCTAAAATATTTGGAGCAAATGCAAATGACATACAGCGACACTCATGTTGGCCACAAGATCAGCGAGCGAGTTGCCAACAGCGAAGATCGTCAGACCGATGATAGCATCGGAAAGACCAAAGATCAGGCCGAACGTCTTTAAATATCCACATCAGCGTTATTACACAGGATATCGGAAGGGTGCATATACCTGAAGGACGTTCACCACCTCGTCTGCGATTGCCATGATCCACACCACCGAAACGGCAAAACCGGCACAACAGCGCATCATGCGGGCGGTTTGACTGTTTCCCTTCTCAGAGAAAGTCAAGACTAGGATTGCAACAGAAAGTCCTGCGCTGAAGGTACCCAAAAACAGCCAAGGTACTTCTCGTATACGGCCTACACAGGTACATTAACAATGGGTTGTTTGGCAAGGGATAGGAAATTTTACCAAATAGCACGCGAATAGCGAACAAAGGTCCTAAAACACTTTGGACGGCCATGAGCCATTTGTTGTAAGTCATTTCATGCATATCTTCATGCGTTTCTTCTTCGGCTATGAGAACTCGTTCCATCCCCTCCTCCTCAAATTCCACAAGCCTCGAATCGGAATTGTACATCTTCTCTGGCGTCAATCGGGCGGTGTCGTATGGCGTAATCACTACAGGAAGTGTCAACGTCAAGGCAAGTACAGCTGGAGCAGCTAGGATGCATGCGAGCTTCGCTAACACAGTCTGCTTGCGTAGACTATGCAGGGTTGGGAAAAGGATGTGATATGATCTGCGCATTACGGACTTGAAGCGGCTCCAACGTGTATGTGGCGTGTATAATGCCTCTTCACTCTCAAGTTCTGACGCTGTTGTTGAAGGCGATGCCGGAGTGCGTAGAATGCTTGGAACGGATGGTGCGGACTGGGACTGGAAGTAGTCATCGGGCTCAAGCAAGTCACGCCGCCCTTGCCGTGCAGTCGAACTTGGTGAGACACTAGAGCGGCTTCCCAGACGCAGTGTATGCATCGCTTCTTCATCCAAAGTGAGGCTTGAAGTTAGGGACGAACGCGGTGACAGTCTGGGAATGGGGGTATGATAATGTCCGCCTGCAAATGGGGTGGTTGGAGTCTCGAAGATGCCCAATGAATTTCCTGAGGCTTCTTTTTGCAAAGATGCAACGACGTCACGGAATTCTAATGCACCGACGAGGGAAAATGACGGGAGTTGAATAGTATGAGAGGGTACTGGAGAAGGAGAGCGAGATTGGGGACGGGGAGGCAAGTTCATCTGTAGTCGAGGGGGATTGGGGGCGGAGATGGCACGAAGTCTAGGGCTTGCAGGCGATGTCACGGATAATGTTGGTAAGGCTATGGAGGCGATGAGCTCTGAGGAACAAAGAGAGATATTGAGCCATACGCACGTTCATCTGTATATGGCGGGAAGTTTTCCTCGGCATATTCTGACCTATCTTGAAGTTCCTTGCTCCTCAAGCGCTCCTTCCTCTTCTCCCAACATGTTCCTACAATCACCAACATCACATATGCCAGGTATAGCCCAACAAGAGTTCCGGCCTCCCAACGTTCGATTTTACTATCCCACAATATTACTAGCACCAGGCCTATTGCAAGCGTGAAAAAACCAACATCTCGAAGAAAGGGACCGCGATGGACTTGAAAGGGCTTGATAATGCACATTGAGCCTACAACGCACGAAACGATGAATGTTGATGCGCCCAGCAGCTCGCCGATCGCCAAACTTCCGGAGTTGGCGCGCATTGCTGAAAAGGTCGAAAAGACATCAGGACTTCCATTTCCAAAAGCTAATAGCGTCACTCCGGCCACGTTCTCGTCCAGTCCGAGAAGGCTTGACATGGTTGCGAGATTGGGAGTGAAGAAATCGGAGGCGCTGATTCCAAGGGTGGAGAATAGGAACATGAGCCAAACCACCAGACCAACAAATACCAGCGGGCGAAGAGTAATTTCTGTGCAGAAGTAATGACGTAGATAGTGAACGTGGAGGACAGTATCGGGGGTGGGGCAATCGGCGTCTACATGATGGCATTGGTTGTCGATGGGGAAGGCTAGAGGACGACACTGCGGAATCGATACTCAGTCAGAGCAGATCAAAGGTCTCAATGAATTCGAACTTGCCTCATGCTCTGACAGAGAGTTCGCGCGAGCCTCCAGAGGTTGGGATAGCTCATATGATATCCGCTTTACGAGACTGGCTTCCCCGGCCTCCCCGTGGAGTAGACTTGTGTGCATGGGCTGGCCATAGCGACTTCTTGACCAGAGAATGCAGTTGACCACGAGGAGGACGACAAAGACAAATCTTGCTGTGCCGTTGGACATGGAAGATGGGGGTTAAGAGTCTAGAGGTGGGGCAGCATGCGAGAAGTAGTATAGTTTGCCGAAGCAGCGTGAACAGAATGATGATGATGATGACAGCCACGCCAAACACGGCGTTTCTCCGCAGGACCGCTGCGCCGTGCCCTCAACGTGCGTTCCGGTCAAACTCCTATCTTCTCTCTAAATTTCGACGTTCGCTGCAGAAGCTGAACGCTGTCTAACATAAGTAGCTGCTGTCAGAATAATAGACGAAGAAATGCCGCACTTAAATAATACAATCCTAGAGGACCGAACTTGGACAGAACGCCAAGTTTGGAGTCTTTGACGTCTAGATTTTCTTCGGAGACTGGAGCAGGACTGGAGCAAGATACATTTATAGGCCTACAACATACGGTGCACACGACTTGGATAATGTAGCAGTATGTTTTCTTTACGAGCTGAAGATTCGGACGACGTTCAAAAACGCCAACACAATCATAAGGCCAGAGTCCCAGATTCCCTAATCCCAGCCCTCGCATCCATTCCCGTGCCATTTTCACTGGAGGGTATCAACGCCATAGCTGCATGTATATGCGATTGACGTAAAAGTAGGAATTTCCAGAACTTGCGACGTTTGAGGTTAGAATGTCCTCTACCATGAGTTTTACAGCTCTTCTATGGCCGGTCACCACTCTCCATAGACGATCTGATAGTTCGCTTGGTGGTTCCAAATTTTGAGGGCTCGCCTTTCTCAAAATCGGTGCTGGTATTCAAGTTGTCCCTGAAATTCTCCCGTGACCGAACCTGAAAAGTAAAGTGTAAAGATTAGATTCCAAGATCATGATGGCGCATCTTCTTCGAGTTGCTCACCTGAACAAGACTAGTCTGGTGATTGGCCATACCAGAGGTCATGTTAAAGTTAAATGCGGTCGAAAGTTCTGTTGAGCTAAGATCTTGGTTTTCGGTCCGTAGAGTTGCTCGAGCGTTGAGGACAGCCAAACACGAATTAGCGTAGACTATTTAGAATTTTGATCTGGTTTGAGCAACTTCAACGTATAGCGATAGAAGGTGGTACTTACGTTTGCCAATCACAAAGTCGATAGCTACCCAGTAGAAGGAATTGGGAAGAGCGCTAAAAGCAACAATTTCAACTACGGCTATGGCGCTAGAGCACGAGTGAGTTGAAGTTCGCTAAGTTAACGCCACTTGAGCAAGGCCACGTACCATGTTAAGATACATCGATTAACAGCGAATACGATTAGCTTATTGACGATGCTATTCGTGTCTTGAAAGGAGGACCGGTTGCTGGAAAGCAGGACACAGAGGGCCGCCGCAATCAGGATATCCGATATTACGGTAGTTACACCGAATGGAAGAGCCGAGGTTATCTGCATTTGCAACATCATAAGTCATTGAGCAACATCCTGGGAGGGTTTCGAGCTACATACCGACACATCCTTGAGAAGAACGAAACGCCGCTTGATGAATCTGTAATAGAAGATGGGTTACAACTATTGCCTTCAGGCTCTGCCTTCGACGCACAGATTTACTACAGTGTCTAGGAGGAGATCAGATTATACCGATGCAGGAAGAGGGGAAATAGACTTGCTAATTCCAGTTGCTGAATCAATCGATTATGAGTTGTATTTATACAAAAGAAAGGGATCATGCTCACCGAAATGGGCAAATACAAATATGCTAATTACGCCAGCGACCCAGTACCGCTTCCGACCAGAGCATACTGCAAGTATAAAGAATCATAAGACGTTTCAAAACGTTACCAGAATGCAGTAGAGAGTGGCTGCGTACGTAGGTAAATTCTTTGGGTGAAAAATCTGAACGGGAGTGAGGCTTGTCAGCGGGGGAAATCAAATCAGGGAATGCGGAAGGCTCACGCTTGAACAACGAAAGCTAACGATACCTATTGCATACCATGTTAAAAATGGCAGACACCCAAAATTGGAACACTCACATTAATGGCTATGGATAACTGTAAAACATTCAAATCAGCATCATTCAGATGACAGTGGCGAAACAACTCACGAATAAAGACCAGTTTCCGTTAATGAGAAGAATAGGATTTGTGAATCCGTCAATCTGTGGATCCTCAAAGCTATTAGCAGACGTTTTGGGGGGTAGACGTTCGTCGTACAAGATAATAGTGCACAGCGTGGCACACTAAACCAATCATTAGCTTACCGCCAGCTACTTAACTGGAATGGTAGAAAGAACATACTAAATATAGCGTGGATCGTGTCCAATATCCTAGCAATTGACCCGAGGTATTAGAGCCTTTCTACTTAAACCGCAGAGAAGAACCAACCAGATTGACGCGACCTAAATATAATCCGGGCGTCAAATACAACAGATACACGGTTTTGATACGACTCTGAGCTCACCAGCATCTTTGTGGCCTTGCCGTCTTTTGGAAAGGACATGTAATAGAAGTAAGCCTGTGGGAATGAGCGTTGGCATTGGGGGAGAAATGGAGGAAGTAATACCTGTAAAGTGGTAATCCCGTATATTGTCATTGTGACCAATGCCCCAATCAACATAGTTCCTAAGGAAAAGAAGTCCGTAAACAGTGCAGAGCTTGGAAGTGTATAAATGGACGCACCGAAAGTTTCCCGAAAATAGGGTTCATCTAACGTTGCCATGTGCCTGTACAAGCTTTCAAGAGGCCTTTCTCTAATCACTATTAGCGGTGTCGCCCAACGAGCTCGAGAATGGGGGCCTCCAAGTTTTGAAGTTGAAAACGAGAGCGGTCAGGAAAGGAAGGGACCGAATATGGGGAAGCCAAGGGGCATCTACTGCATAGGAGAACCAATATAGGTTAGAATAAGAAGCAATGGGGTATTGCCGTGAGGTGACCTGTGTCTGGATGCTTCTCGTGCCCTGCAACAACATGAAGGGGGGGTGGAAGAGGATGGATGGACGACTTGCTCCACTCCAGAATGATATGCGATGCGGCAGCGGGAACTTCATGGATCCATATGTTGTCCGCGCTTGGGACTTGGGGTGTGAAATATTAAACCTGCATTCTGCCCATGCCATGATGCCGCTGCAGAGCAGCCAATCAAACTTTCCGCTACTTTCCCATCACTGACTGCCAGACATATCATGCCCCACAATTATCAACCCATGGCCACGCATAAGTACATATGGCTTGATTCCGTGAAATGATTACATATCAAAATTTCATCCGTACACGCTCTCGCAGACAAAGTGTTGGTGGTTGTGCTTTGTGGGGAGTCCAACACTACCGAAATTCATAAAGACTCAGATGTGAGATACACCCAAACTCTTTCGCATGTCTTCACATGAATAGAACATAGGCTGGAGCTTTTATAACTGAATTCGAGGATATGTCGCTGGTTCTTTGGAATGACTTCGAAGGCTGTCCCGATATGTCGTTCAAGTTGACTCTGATCGTCCCAGTGGTTCGACGCCCAAGATGATTCCGCCAAGACTGGTTGACTTTGCCAATGATTCAAATTAATGCCCGAGACGTCTATGCCAGATCGCAGTCTGAATGGGCCTACTATGTAGAAGCTTAGTTTCAATCCAAAGACAGTGTTCGGCAGGGATAATTCTAATGGGAAACCCCGTTTCCCCAGAAACCCCGGGTTTCCCAACCCAACAATCTGACGGGGTCTCTCCTCGCCGAACATGCCGCAGAACGGGAACTTCGGCAGGGCTTGGGGTCCTGGCTGCCGACTCCGTCCCAGCACAGTAATTGACGTCTGTAGGTCGAGGGATGTAGTTGTAATAGCTGAATTATGTATGACACTGTATGGTGGGTAATATGAATATTTTTTTAGTCTCTCTGAGGTGTTGTCGAGACAGTAATGAAGCAGAGATTAGGCAAAGGAATTTCACACGGTCGCTGAGAAGAAGTTGCTGACCCTGAGCAGACGTCTCCAAACGAGTGCCTAAAACGTGCACAACTACTCGATGAGCCATAGAAGTTGATGGAGTACATTATACACATGTATACTTACTTATACTGAAAATTGTTTTCGTGTTGTGGCTAATAAGTATATCTTAATGCTTGCTTATTAGCACTCCACCTGAGCCACCCGCTGGTGCTCTCCGACACGCAAAATTCAACAAGTCACTAGAGCACCAAGCCTTCAACCGCGGAAAACCTTCAAGTACTATCATATAAGTACTATCATATTGCATTTTTCAGCTCTGTTACATAAGAAGCCGTCCTCTATTACTTACTCTAATTTATATCATGGCTACAGTACGAATGTCAGCCTGTCGGGCACCTGCCGAAGAATCCATCAATCGGCACGGCGGCGCATTTGATGAGTGGGACCGGGTTTCCTAATAAGCGCAAGGGAAACCCGGGGTTTCTCGAGAAACGGGGTTTCCCAATAGAATTATCCGTTCGGCAGTGCGCAAATAGCAATTTTGAGTTATGTGCAGCCTGTCATGTTGTTGAAAATGCGAAGACTATGAAAAGGTCCCGAATCGAATGTCTATTCCGACTTCTGCACCTTCTGTGTGGAGAAGATGTTGATGTAATTTGTAAGACTCGCGACCAGTCTGTCGGAAATCTCCAGATGCCTAATCAGCATTTTACCTGATTAGGTCGATTTTTCCGTTGTCAAGGATCCGGCAAGCCAAAACAGCGTATTAATAATGAGAAATTTGGCCTAGTAAGACGTAAAAAATTCTAAAAACGACTCTAAATAGGCACGACGTGTCCTCTAATTAGGCCTAATTAGAGATCACAGTATAAACGGCATTATCGGCTTGATTAGGCAATCTGAAGTTTCCGACATCTATTCGCACGCGCTCACCGACATCATAGTGATTAGATAATAAAAATATTACATAATTGAGATTCTAAAACGAGACCAAATGCATGTGAGCTTGCGAACAGACTGGAACATCTGGACACGTTTTTGGCGGGAGGCGTGACAGTCCACCAAAGATGTCAACGGACTTAGCGAAATTTCATCATTTGTCCACGTCCATCCTCTATGTCCTTGCCCTTCCCGCTCTCCTGCTTCTTTCCACAATTCCAACTAGCTTCTAGTTGACCCAACTACTAGTACTACTCTAGGATCCAATTTATGGAGAATCATGCATCCCGAGTCTGCCCGAGTGACGTTGGAGCAACGAATACGCCTCCGAATATGTTTGACCGGCTTTGCTCGATCGGATTCGTTGGGCTATAGGATTCAGGAAAGCAGTAGCATCAGGAGACTGGACAGACACTTTGGCACATTCTTTGAAGGAGCATTGCGACTTATCAGGTCAATCTCAGCTGTGTTCCAAAGGAGAGCCGGGCTGAGCATTGCTGGCAGGCATGGTGCGTTACTATTGTGTTGTTCCTCTCCACCCACTCATAGAGTTGCACTTTTCAGTTCCAGCAATTGTATGCTAATAGCTATGAAGAAATTGCTTCTATCCTCCCTCCCTCAGCTATTCCCAGCGCTCGTAGCGACCTGTCAAACTTTGTTTGCCTCACCGTCTCGCTACCTGCCTGCGTCCCCGTACCGTCCTGCCCTCTCCTCTCGCCCCTCGTGTCTCTTCCGTGTCTTCTTCTGGTTGTTTCTTCATTGTTTCATCTCACCGTCTCGCCATCACGTCGCCACCCGCCTCGCCTCCGCGTCTCACCATCTCCTCGGCGCCATCTCCTCATCCCCTGGTCTCCTCGGTTGGTCAGATGGACAAGAGGCAGATACCGGCAGGAGTTCTGCCAGAGTAGCACCTGCCCACATCCTCCATTGGAGGGAAGGGTGCGCAATGCTGTTGCACTGCTCTCCTTCCTCTTCATCTAAGCTGAAATCATTGCTCCTGCTGGCTATGGCTATCTGCTACCCTCTTACTGGCTTTCACTGGTATCTCTGAGCTTGAGGACCTCAATCAACTGGATTTTGAAGCACCAAATGAAAAAATCGGCAATATGCATTTTTTGCACGGTATTTCCAAGCAGAATTGCAATTTTTGTTATCTCGGTCTCTTTCCTCTATTTTGCTATTCTCTTCAGCTTTCCGAGATGTTGTAGATAGTATGATCAAGCAATGTATACAACCTTTCCCGTAATTTGTGCCCAACATCGAGGAATCCAGTTTCTGAAAAACTGATGCGCGGATTTCATTGAAATTGCACTAAGTCCATTGTCACACTCCCACCAAAGAATTGTGACCCTGCTATGTGACTGTCCAGTTGGACCAGCCGCTATCGCACATCACTTGTGATCGTACGAAAGCGGACTGGTCACGAGCCTAGTAATTTGTGAGGGAATAATAATTTGGTGGTCAAGGCGGAGGAAGACGCATTATTTGGATGAGGTACTGATGCCAAATATAAATCAAAACTCTCACTTGTGATGTCATCTGGATGTCAATGTCATCAAACGGAAGTAATTAGTTGTCGATGATTGGCTCCTTATAACTGCCTGGAGAGTTGCTTCGTCGCTCCTTTTGGCCGGTTTTTTATATGCTACTCGGCTTTTCTCTCACATCCTTTCTTTCCTCCCGTTCTCGACCAGCTTTCGCTTATCTATCGCGTCGTTTCCTCAATACAATGTCGATCAAGACTATTGCAGTACTTGACTTTGAAGAGATCAAAGATGGACAGATGTACGCCTTACTTTGTTTCAGCGAATTCAGACATTGAACAGGAGCATACAGGAAGGAAGTCGCATTTGAAGACGGAAAGGTCCTCCTCTCTCGTTTAGGCGACAAAGTCCATGCAACGAGCGCTTTCTGCACTCACTACGGTGCTCCGCTTGCGAAAGGTGTTCTTACATCCGATGGTCGAGTTGTCTGGTACGTTAATCACTGCGCATCTCAGAATCTGACTGCTCATATGCAGGATAAGTCCATGGCATGGAGGTAATGTTGCCTATATAACATTAGATGTAAATGCACATTGAATCTGCTCAATAGCCTGTTTCAACATATGCAACGGCGACATTGGTGCGTTACCTCATCGTTTACTCTAAAGCTACGCTGAACAACTGCATAGAGGATGCCCCAGCACCTAAAGCTATTCACTCTTTCCATACCGAAATCAAAGATGGGAAGATTCATGTTACCGCCAATGCTGCTGACACACTAAAGAGCAATATGGAGCGACAGCCCACTTTATTAGCCACAGGTGCGAACAGTGTCGGTAGAGGTGTGGTGATTGTCGGTGGTGGCTCCGGTGCTTTCCACGCTGTAGAGAGCTTGAGAGAGGTAGGCAAATCTTGCTTACTATTGGCTTATATAGCATGCTCTAGAATTGATCTAATTAAATATAGCACGGCTACCCAGGACCTATAACTATTCTTTCGAAAGAAACTTATACACCTATTGATAGGTATTTTTCCGAGGAATGACGTTGTTCTATCATTAACTTACTGACGTTCGGACCGTAGGACTCGACTCAGCAAGGGACTTGTTACGGATGCTGCTAAACTTGAATGGCGTACTGCAGCCGACCTCAAAATCAAGTATGGGACTAACATTCGTCTTGGGGTCGTGAGTCTTCGTGATCAGCTGGATTTCTGAAATTATTTTAACGATAATTTCGACATTAGGAAGTCACTTCTGTAGATTTGGAACAGAAGGCGGTTACTCTTGACGGAGGAAAGGATACTATCCCTTATGAAAAACTTATCCTGGCAACGGGAGGAACCCCGCGAAGACTTCCTATTGAAGGCGTCGATCTTGAGAACGTCTATACCTTCCGAACAGTCGAAGATTCACAAAAAGTCGATGCTGGTAAATTCAGAGCCAACGAGATCAATATTAGAATACTTACGTTCATACTGCAGCCGCGCAGGAGGGAAAGAGACTAGTTGTCATTGGAAGTTCCTTCATCAGCATGGAGTTGGTGGTCGCCGTCAACCAACGCAAGTTGGCTTCCATCGACGTCATCGGAATGGAAGAATTCCCCTTCGAAGCTGTATTGGGGAAGCAAGTTGGAGCCGCCTTGAAGAAGGTCAGCGACGAAGCGGTCATTTCCATAGCATGAGCATTGCTGATCATCTTTCGCGATTAGTTCCATGAAGGGAGAGGCGTGAAATTCCATATGTCAAGCAAAGTCGACAAGATCGTGCCTCAAGAAGGAAACCCCAATCTTGCAGGTGGCGTCGTGGTTAACGGCGAAACTTTGCCATGCGACTTTGTTGTGATGGGTGTTGGTGTCGCCCCAGCCACTCAGTTTTTGAAGGGAAGTAGCATCGAGCTTGAGAGAGACGGAGGCATAAGGGTCGACAAATACTTGAGAGTCAGGACCGGAAAGGACACCAAGAATGTATTCGCTATCGGTACGTCAACCGTTGAACTGGGGTTTTCATTACTGATGACGAAGTCGCATATAGGTGACATTGCCATCTATCCTCAACCCAACGGCGACGAAACCAGGATCGAGCATTGGAATGTACGTGTCGTTCCGAATTGCAACGCATAGTCTGCTAATTAAATTGTTTTGAAGGTCGCTGGAAACCAAGGCCGAGCTGTTGGTTTGACTATTAGCGGAAAACCTCAAATATTTGCAAAGGTACCGATATTCTGGAGCGCACGTACGTTACTTCCCTTCGCCGATCATATAGCGTAATAATTGACATGCATATAATAGAGGGACAACAGCTGAGATACTGTGGAGTTGGTGCGAAGTATGAGGATGTAATTATCAAAGGGAACGTGGATGAGCTCAAGGTATTTCGAATCTGGCCTGTGTTAATATGACAGCGCTAAGTTGCCTGTTTTAGTTCATTGCATACTACGTCAAGGGCGGGAAGATCGTTGCTGTGGCCTCGTATGTTTCCATTTTTCTGTCAGTCGGGCATCATTACTTATGCAGGATGCCTTAGTATGCAAAATGATCCTGTCGTATCGAAAGCATCAGAGTTGCTTCGACTAGGCTTCATGCCTTCTCCAGAGGAAATCAACGCTGGCAAGGTGAGAGGCTATGTACCTAACTTAATTCAGATATGATACTGATTATATACTCGTAGGATCTACTCACCATTGACATCAGCACCGCTAGCACTCTCCGCGCGGTGGAAGCGGAGGCGAGTTCGTAAACGCCCACTGATTGTAGTCCAGCCTGATCATGATGCGACAAGCGAGGGAGATGCTCAGCCGAGATGGGAACAATTGTTGTACGATGAAGGCATGTATATTCTGAGGTATTCTGTCAACTGTAATTCTAGGTCCCATTGTACTTTTCTCTACTTTTTCTGACATCACATAGGTACTTTGAATCTGTAAATCGTGTCGCTGAATTTCAACGAGTCTGAATTTGCTTAATTTTGAACGCGTTGTGTGTTCGTGTGTACGCGTTAGTCACGCAAGTGCCTCACGCAAGCGTCAAACAAGCCTCGCCACAGGTTGATCCTGACCTCGTCTTTCACGCTTCGTCTTCCCTATCAACTTCCAGATTCAACGGCTCGACACTTGATTTTGTTCCAGTACGAGATATTAGAAGGCATAAATTCTAACCCCCCGTTCTCTAACTTTGTGATTGATATCTGAATTTACATCATGGCTTCAACTGTAAACGCAAGCGGTGGATCTCCAAGGAAGTCACTCTGGAAGGGCAAAGCCAAAGCTGCCGAAGCTCAAGAAGATTTCGACGACCTCAATCCTGTGATTACCTACCGGCACATACTCTCGCAAAATCTGGGCGTCAGAGATCCCTTGCGAGTGATCGCCCTTTGTGATAGCGATGCGTTCTACGCCGCATGCGAAATGAATAGGCTCGGTGTCGACAAAGATACTCCACTGGTCGTCCTCCAGTGGGATGCTTTAATTGCTGTCAACTACCCAGCAAGGAAGTTTGGAATTTCGCGGATGGACAAGAAGAAAGACGCGCTGAAGAGGTGTCCACATTTGAAGGTCGTGCATGTAGCCACTTACAAAGAAGGGGAGAAGAAACCAGGATATTGGGATGATGTAGACACGAACACGCACAAGGTATGTAGCCACCTGTTTTATGGCAAAGGGAGAACGAGACACGTTTTCTTAGGTTTCTCTTGATTATTACCGGAGAGAGAGCATGAAGATCGCAGCTCTGTTCAAGGAAAAACTACCGGGTTGCGAAGTTGGTGCGTAGCCTAGGCTATGTACACGCAATATTTGCTCACCCGTTTCTCCAAAGAAAAGGCATCTATTGATGAAGCCTTTATTGATTTCACAAAGCCCGTTCGCGAAATTATGTTGCAAAGATATCCATATCTAACACAAGCGCCTCCCGAGGGTGCGGATACTCCGTTGCCTCCACCGCCAGCGATTTTATGGAATGATCGTGGTCATCTCATACCCGTGAATCCACCGCAAACGGAGAAGTCATCTGCTACCGCAGAGAACCCAAGTGCTTCCGCGAAGTCTCCCCAGAGGCAGATTGTCCGTGAGGAGTACGATATCGAGGATTCAGCGCCTGTAACATGGCACGATGTCGCGCTTTCTATTGCAGCAGAGCTTATGGGTGCGGCAAGAGAGGAGGTGCGGCTACAGCTCGGGTATACCACATCTGCTGTAAGTCATCTCAATGTCGTTTTGAATACGTCGCCTTAATCCATACCCAGGGCATTGCAAGGAATAAGTTCCTCGCTAAAGTAAGTCACTTGTTCTTTTCTGCATGAATATATATTGAATATGCATATCAGCTCACAGCTTCGTATAAGAAATTCAACAGTCAGGTGCGCGCTTATCTTTGCCTGTTTACAATCTTGATGTCAATGCTACTATCACAGAGTATCTTAAGAAATGCTGCAATTCCTAATTATTTAAAACCGATGCAGTTCCAAAAGGTATAATCTTTATTATCGACCCAGAGTCAGTTTCTGATAATGCCTTTATATCAATTGTTCTAGATTCGTTTCTTAGGCGGGAAACTCGGGGATGCTATCGCAAAAGAATATGATGCGTCTACCGTCGGGGACCTACTGTGCGTAGAGATTACACTTTAAGGCAGTGCATATCATTGATATTCCTCATTCAGAACAATCAGTCTAGGTATAATCTAAATCACTGATAATTGCGGCGTGACCATGACTGATAGATGTTTAGAGGAAATGCAGAGCAGATTTGGGGAGAATTCAGTCTGGATTTATGAGGTGTTGAGGTAAGTTCTTCTATCGAAATATTTTATCCAGTCAATAGGTTGGTTCTCACCCGTTCTATTAGAGGCATTGACCGAAATGAAGGCAAGTAAAGCACCGGGAGTTTTGGAATATATCTTTGATTCAGTTCGATTTTTACAGTAAAAGATAAAGGCTCAGCACTCAATAAAAGCATGCTTGCATCGAAAAACCTGCCAAAGCCGATCACTAAGGCTTCAGACGGATATCATTGGATCCGTGTTCTGGCCGCAGAGCTTGCTCTGCGACTGCGGGATGCTCGGGAGATATCTCCAAATCTTTGGCCTAAGACAATTGTGCTACATGCTCGCAAAGGTACGGTCATTGACATGCCCTTTCCACCGCCGACGTCTTAATTAAAATCACACGATTGTCTGATCAGGATACGAAGCAGGACGTTCAAAACAATCACCCTTTCCGTTCACTCGAGATCTGACCGTAGATATCATTGCCCTTGCTGGCGATAAACTGTGGAAGGAGTTGGTTGGCAACGCCGCAGTGCTAAACGTTACCAGTGTGCAACTAGCATTCACAGGTATCGATGTAACCGAAGCAGGACAATCGACTATTGAAGGCTTCTTGAAACCCGCTTCTTCGAAAAAGCGACCACGAGACTCACCCGAGGCAAATCTGGATTCCCATCATGGCGGCACGGACAGCGATAAAACTGTCCTTAACAACACAAACCAGTCATCATTCGTCTGTCCAAGATGTGGAATACGCATTGTAGTCCCAATTATGGACCATTTAAATGACGATCATCAAGACGATGTTTTTATGAAGGCAAAAATGGAGCATGATGATTTTCACTTTGCCCAGGATCTGGCCAGGGAAAGTCAACCGCGAGCAATTATCGCTGCTGCTTCTAAGCCATCGTCAAAACCAACGAAAAAGCGGAAGGTCCTACCAGAACCGAAAGGCATTGAGAAGTTTTTTCGAAAGTGACGGTGTGGTCTAGATGTGGTCCTCGCAGTAGCTTGTGTAGGTCGCATCACTCAATCTCACAGCTACAGTATCGTGCAGGGATTTCTGAGAAATTCCTGCGTCCTGATGGTTGCGAGGCTCAGAATGTCAAATTGCTATCCCAGTCGGCCTCCGTTAATAGGTCTGGCATAAACATGTGCATACATCACATAGGACATCAATGAGCACAGGGTGTTGATGGCGGATTGAGGCTCTCTTTTCCACCTGTTTCCACCCCTTGGTCACTGCCGATTCCTCTAAGGCCATCGTTTTCAGGCTGGATCCTTTGTGTTCTCCGGGGAGACACTCATAGTTTGACATCCGGCGCAGGACACCTCTTCCTTCTTCATTTATAAACCTCGGCGATCTATTTTATTCAAGAATTATCAGCATGTCTCAAGTCCAGCCACATTTCATACCTATATCATCAGGTCAACTTGGAGGGGCCATTGTGAGCAGATTTTATCTTGTTGTGAGATTAATTAAGATGTTTGATATCACGATCTACTAGGCCGTCAATATCTTCGCGCTGCTGTCTGCCCTAGCTCTTGCCTCTGTACTTCTGAGAGCAGCTTGGCTTGCTGTTCGCCTAGCATGGTTCAATACTTCGCCCACTCAGGTCCAAGAAATAGTGTTCTTTCAAACGCAGCTAGGAAATTATGCGTCCTGTTTGATCATAGGGTTGATGCTCAACTCTGTCGCTGGGATTATTGGCTTTCAGTGGTTGCTTCAGGGTGGCGTCACGGAAGGTCGGTCTCGTTATCTATTCATTTTCTCCTAGTAACAACATTTTGTTAGGTTGGCCTTGTAGAATTCAAGGTACTAATACCTGTCAAACTACACCATACAATCCGATTCTGATTGATTTTCTCAAGCCTTGTTCATGCAACTGGGGAACTTTTCCGTTGGATATTTCACGCTGGCAATTGCCGTTCATACCTTCAATTCTTTGGTATTGAAAATGCGACAGTCTGTGATCATTTGTCGGACAACGATTGTGTTAGGCTGGTTGTTTGCGGCCATTGTAGGCAAGTCCTGATACAATCCATCTTCATTGTCTCTTGATACTAAAGGAAAATAGCCGCTGCACCATTTTTTATCCACCTTCCTCAGGGATTTGTGTATGGCGCAGGCCCTCTTGCATGTGGGGTTCGAAGTGTATATCCTACTCTGATGTTTGTTTTCCACCTCCTACCTGTAAGTAAGCGGTATATCCATATATTTTGTTGATCCTAAATGGCTGGGCACTTTTTAGATATTGCTGGCTTCAATTCTAGCTGCCATTCTGTATTCATTGATCTTTCTCGTTTTGCGTGGTAGCCTCAAGCTCAAAAGAGGGGTGAAACTCACTTTGGATCCCACTCACCGTTGGCACGCAAGTGAAGGCGTAACAGAGAGTTATCATCGGTTCATTGCACGGGTTGCGAGAAGTATGCTATGGTACGCACGTTTATACAGATTCTTGATGATTGGCGTTGTTGACATTACTTTTCATGAAGGTATCCAGTTGGTGAATAGTGCAACAACTCTTCTTTTTTGGTCAATGCTAACGAGATTTGTTTATGTAGCATACATCGCGCTCCTGATTCCCTATGCAATCACCCGCCTTTTCATGATTTCAGGCTTTACTGTTCCTTTCCAGGCCGTCGTTTTCGCCTCCATCTGCTGGTATAGCCTTAGTGAGGACCATCAATATTTATTTCTTGTGACAGCCATCTCAGAACAATTATAATAGGTGTGGTGGATGTCTGCCTTCTTTACAACACATTTCGAGTGTTGGGTCCAGCATTCGATGCTTGTTCAGCGGTATCGACCAGAAAATCAATGGCCAGTATAGGAAATCTAGAGAAATATGCCCCAACTACTTCCCCAGAGTACATCACCGACATGAAGGAGAAAATTCATCAGTATCGATCAGAGAGTATCAGTACTCTTCGCTCTGGTGGCAACTCGATCTCGGACTCGAGTTCACGCTCAGGCCGGCCGCTTCTCCCCATACACCACGAGAAGGGTGATTCTTTTTCTAACGACTCGATAATAGGGCGTGCCATCTTAACTCAAAGTAATCTTCAATGGGAAATAGCGCAATTAACTCCAATTGCTACGTCGCCTCGCCATCTAAACCGTCAGTTATCGATGCACAGTCGCATGGAGTCTGTTTCATCTGCGTCATCTGGGGGTCTTCCTGCACCACCGCGTCAATCACGATCAACGTTACTGACGTTACCTGAACCCGCCCGACCAGCCAGGGGGGTCAATGATGGTATGGAGACGGCTCAGTGGTTGAATCACCAACCATCCACTCAAACGTTCGGCCATCAACATTCCCCAAGGCCAATGAGCCCTTCACTGTACTCTGAAGATGGTTCAACATCACCACAGTGGACATCGCGAAGCATGCGCCACAATCTTATCCGCCAAATATCTTCCGGACAATTGGCGGTCAGCTCCATTTCGCCAAGCGCCTCGACCCAGATATCCCCTACATCACCGCCAGCGTCAGCGACTCTGGAACGTGGTATGAGTCTATCGGCCCAAGTGCTTTTGTCCCAAGCTACTCGAGAAATTTCCATGGAAAATCTGAATTCTCAATTACGATCGCCTCCTCGTCCGATAGGTTATTTCTGAAGCTACGCTTCTATTTTGTACTGGAGTCTTCGACAGCCTCTTTCATTCGTTCATTCGTCGCATTCATTGCTTAGACGATGTATTTTTAGCAGATCAACGTGGACAAGTTCAAATCTCATGATATTCTTAGTGTTAGGTGGTTACTTTCAACGAGCTCCAAAGTACAGTATGTATTGAGGAATCTCTTTGGAATCTCGAGCTTGAAACCACTAGTAGTAGTAGTAGTAGTAGTAGAGTACTACTGCTACTAATAGTAGTAACTAGCGCCGCTCCCGGGGCGATGCCCGGGGCCGTCTCTGACCAACGTGCACGGGAGATGATGAGTATAAGAATAACAATGTAATTCATTTTCAATACTACACAATCCACACTGTGCAAAAAAAAACAGGAACACAGGGTACAATGAATTTTGTGCTGGAGGTGCACTCACTGCTCGTATCGAACGGTGAACCGCAGAAAGAGCATATTCGGGTTGAATTTGAAAGCTTGAATTTCTCTAAAGAAACTCCAACAGCCATGGAAAATTAGAAAAATGCAAGCTGTACAGATCTACGTAGATGTGTAGACTTTGAAGCATCAGTTGATGTTATTAGAACCAGTTCGATTAAGCAAGAACAGAGGAAGTTTAGTATGGATACTGTTTGGATACTGTCGATGATAAAAGACATTTAATTGATGAAAGACGTGGTTACTTAAAAGCGTGCATTTAATCGTGCACAGCTTTTGACAAACAAGTGGGGCGGGGTCAAACAAAGGAATCTGACGCTGCAGCTCCTTCCACTGCTCGCATGCTCAGGCAGAAAGAGCTTTCTGCCTGAGCATGTTCAGATTGGAAATGCATGAGATCTGGATTCTCCACCAAGAAACTCGAGGTATGGTCACTTTTTTGGCGCAAAAAATCGGAAACTACGCGTGAGAAACAGCGTGGAGACCTTGCCAGTTTAGATATATAGACTAGTAGGTCAATCTAGGTCAATAGTACTAGTATCATTGGCACGTGACACAGAGAAACACGAAATGCTCGTCGCTGAGTGACATCACTTTCGGTACACTCTCTTTCGATCACTATCTCTACTCTGGTTCTGCTAGTTCACCTTAATCTGAGAACACTAATTCTCAGAAATAATCTGATAGCTAAATCTTCTGTTATCTAACCTTGCTGCTCTGTCAATAAAGTACACTGCGTAACCCACTGACACGGAACTCCACAAATAATGGCCTCTCACTGGCGCACCTACTGGCAAAGGACAGGCCAAATAGTCAGCAAGACTATTACAGACAGTATGCATAATCTTTTGCTGCTCTATCGTCTACTTACTAATTCCTTTCGCATTAGTTGCGTTGATGAAAGGCGCAGATCCTGTAGGCAAAGCGCGAACAGTATTTACCTTCAACACCCAGCAGGATGTCAACGGTGTTGCGACGGGATGTGACGGAGACAACGGTGGACTGTCAACTGTGAATTTCACCTTGGACACGCGACCGGAGATCAACAAGCCTATTGGAAAGCCCGCTACGGCAATGTTTTGGGGCAACATGCAGCTGAAGGTCAAGCCCGGGATGGAGAAAGTCATTCGTGGCGGATGGGCTGGCTTCAGGAATAAGGTGCGAGCTTACCCTTGGCTTGTCTTGATGAACGCGTCGTGCTCATATTCTTTGTTGTTCCAATTAGAACAGACCAACACTGTTTGGAGATATGCTGGATGATGCCTCAGGATATAACTACCTTGCTTTGCGACTACGTGCGGGAGGAGAACTTCAAACACACAGCTCCTACTTCGTCAATATACAGACAACAGGACCCATACAAACAGACCTTTGGCAACATCGCCTGTTCTTCCGGAAACACAACAATACCTGGGAAGACGTCTTCGTATGTGCTAATTCTCAATGTCCTCCATTTATGCACTGAACAGATATCCTACTTCCCTTTTCAGATCCCTTTTGCCAGCTTCGTGCGGACGAACGCGGGCGAGATGTCGGAACACCAGATGGAAATGATGACGGAGAGCATAAAAAGCATTGGCATCTCGCTCCTGGGTGGAAACAGTGGTGTGGAGGGAAAGTATGAACTGGGCATTGATTCAATACAATTCGTTAACGAGGAAGACATGGCTGATGCATTGCCACATGGTAACATAATTCTTTTCTACATCTGTGTATTTCCTTTCTGACTTTGATGGCCTTACAGAAGAGGAACTGTCAGAAAAGCAGTCATTGGACGAGAAACACCTATGATGTGTTTATAGCTACGCGGCGTATACAACGCTATGCTCCCACATGTCAACTCATGTACTTACCATACTTGCGCATCAACCTGGGATTTGAATGGAAACCACTAACGCCAGGCAGAAGATTCAAAGAGTAAAAAAGACCAGATGTAATAATTTCTAACCTGATTTTTGTTATACTTTTATTTTGAATGTGATACAAAGTCACCCATAGGAAAGTGATGGAAGGAAATCCAATCTAAAGAAATACTGAATACATGTTTTGCTTATGACGCAAAGAAATTCCAGCCGAGAAAAAGGAGAGTATGGATCCAGAGAGGAAAATAGTAGACAAACGCTAGAAGGAGAAGTTCCCGAAATGGACGAGATAGAGCATGAAGGTTGTATAAGATAACATCGAAAAAACAAGGAACGGTCAGCAAATGATTAACGAGGAAATCGAATGGGTAGTGAAGATGAATTAAAGAACAACGCAACCAGCGCAGCATCCAGGAGCATCATCATGTTGCTCTTTTCCGCCATAAGAACCAGGGGCACCTCCTCCAGTTCCGGTGAGGGCCGGGCGACCGGTTTGTTGTTCCTGGAGATAGAGATAGTCGATAAGTAAGGTGGCTCCGCGAAACAAAAATATTGTGCACTAACTTTGTTATACTTTCTGATTTCCCGGACAAGGTTACTGAAAGCCTCATCGACATTGATCCGTTGCTTTGCTGACGTTTCGATGAACTTGCAGCCAAAGTGCTTGGCAAGGTCACGGCCCTCTGAAGGATGGTGTTAACGAACATTCGTAGAGGGGTAAAGATAGAGGAGGCTTACCATTCATGCCCACTTGACGCTCGTACTCCAAGTCACACTTGTTGGCAACAACGATGACGGGGAAGGTGTCTTGGTCCTTGACGCGCAGGATTTGTTGGTGGAAGGTGCTGATTTCCTCGAAAGAATCACGCGAGGTGATGGAGTAGACAAGGAGGAAACCTTCTCCGGTACGCATGTATTGTTCTCGCATGGCACTGGAAAAAATATTGAGTAAGTTCCGGAAGCGGAGACGCTAAAAACGAGAAGACAATGTAGAATCTCGCGCCTCGAGGCGGCGTGTTGTTCGCCAAAAAGGGGTGCAATATTATTGTTGAGAAAAAAAGCGTACCCATATTCTTCTTGACCAGCAGTATCCAGGACATCAAGGAGTGCGACCTCCTCGTCAATGACACATTGTTTGCGGTACGAATCTTGGGGTTCGTCAGCGTCGGGGATACATGAGAATAGGCACAGCGGAACTCACCCTCAATGGTGGGGTCGTACTCGTCGACGAAATGACTCTGAATGAACTGAATAGTCAAAGCAGATTTGCCGACGCCTAGAGGAAAAGAAGAGCATGAGAAGAGTGGGTCGGAGCGTCGGGACAGATGCTAACCTCCTCCTCCCACAACAACCAACTTGTACTCTCTCAAGAACTGAGCCTGCAAGGTGGGTCAGCGACGTGGCACTACGCGAGAGAAACCGCAGGACTGGAACGCACTCTGGCAGCCATAGTATAAAAAGGATAGGAAAGTAGAGGAGGAAGGGGATGACAGCGGGAGGAGACTGGGTTCTTACAAGCGGGGAAACGAGATTCAAGGAATATCAAATCCCCGCTATATTAGGAAGAAACAATGACAGCCAAGCATGCGCAAATACAAAAGACAGATCTATCACTTTCTATCACTCTTTCTCACTCCCATCTCCCAGCATGACAATTGTCCTGTTCTACCTATTGATTGGAATGAGGAGGCATATCCGTCTATTCAGCGCATGTGGGATACTTGCATTGCCCACTCTGAGGCAATTGATTCGCCACTTCACACCCACATCATCTCGACTCTGCTTTCGCCTTATCAGCGTTGTATCCGTCTTTGATTCAATTGCTGTCGCATACGGACGTCCTGGGCCCGGGATTTGATGCAATATCAGTGTACTCGGATGAGTCATCCTAATGTCTGCATACCGGAAGGAAATGCACTTCAACTCCTAGGACGCGTGCTGTGCAAGGGCAAAAGCCGCAAAATATCCTTCGAACCTACTTCAGACATTTCTGACTATGGTCAAGTCCGTTTTAGATTTTTTTTTTCTTCAAGCATGCTTTGAATAGATCGCCCCACTAATGATGTTTTTTTAGGACACGACCTTTCCGCGAAGCCCTGCCATGTTCCTCTGACCTATCTTTGGCTACTTCTTTCCCCTTGACGTCATTCTCAACTGGAGCGGGCAAAGCTGGACGTGCAGAAGGTATTGCGAATTCACACAATAGTTCAACCTTCGAAACATTCAGTGAGAAGAACCACATTCATGGACGAAATGCTCACCTTCGCGGCATAACTTTCATAAGAATCTTTGATATTTATCCAACTCGACTTCACAGTCTTCAAACGCAGGTCCAGGGCTTTTGTATTGCGGAGTTCCCTGACTCGTGTTGTGACGACTGTCAAAAGAGTCTCGGCATGCGTCCAGAAAGAGGCAAACTCGTTTATAGAGATGTTCAGCAGGACCAGATCCTCGGTCATCTTCTTCAGAGTCTCCAGAGCTTCTTCATATTTCTGTGTCTGGTATTTCCTCTCTGCGCAATAATAGTTAGTCTCTGAGTCTTTCTTCAGAGCTTGATTGCTGCATACCTGAAATGTTTCTTGACATCCGCTTATCGAGTATCTCTGTTATTAGGTGGACGAGCGGGAGCGCAACTGGCAAGAAAATTAGGGCAGGAGGGAAAGCAATAGCAGCGGCACTCCCTGCAACGGCAGCGAAAGCCGTACCTACTGCCTTCCCAATGCCTATCCACTGCTTGTTCTTGACTGCTACTGCCAGCTTTCTCTCTTCTTCTGTGTGTTCCTCTTGGAGTTTTACCACTGTTCCCGGAATTTCATTCGTTATCTATAACTCTAGTCAGTCGCATGCACGGGATGGCGGTGGGCTCGTGTTCACCTTAGTTAACTTTATGCGAACATCGCGAAATTTGGTGACCGTCTTCTTCGATTCTTCTGATAGACTCTTGGTCTGCGGTACCATATCATCCACAAAACGTTCGATTTCGGCCGAGCGAATATGGTTGTCCGCTAGGTAATCGCACATATGGATCATGTCTTCGCTGACTTTGAAGCCGCGTTGTGCGACATCCCTGCTATGCTTTATGGCCTTGATAAATGAGCCACTGAGTTGTTGGACGGCTTCAATTAGGCGCATTGCATCTGGGTTCTCGGATCTGGTCGTTAATTTATATAAATGAGTTCATTTCAACGCCGAGGAGTCGATTGACACAAAAAGACTAACGTTGCATGATTCCAGGGCTCCAAGATCGCCAAATTTCGGCCGGCGATTTCAACGAGTTTTTGGATATCACTCGGTTGTCTATTCGCAGCCAGGGTGACTGTTTTTAATACGGCCTCGATATCGGTATTGTTGGAAGGCATGTTCAGTGAATGATGAACTCAGTGCTTGGCTTTATGAGACTTCTTATATTGGCCGAAATGCTATCATTGGGGCGCTCCTTGATGTGAGAGCCTCATACCCGAGTCACTATCCACTTTCGAACGGGATGTACACAGCCATCAGGAAAACACACTCCCTTGTGTCAAGAAATACGGAATTACAAATGTAGCGGCTGGGATACGTGTATGGGTCGGGCAGTGTTCGCGCTCTATGTCGTACAAAGTTCATGTGAGGCTGTGTAGAGCGCCCTTGTGATTCAGAGTGGCGCGCTTGTTTGATCACTTTAGCGCTCAAGCACCCACAGTCCGGGAACCACGCGTGTACAAGGCAGTGTAATGCACATTAAGTTTATCTAACAATATATTATGTTACAGTCGCTTGTAGTCATACTCCGAGGGAAATAAAAGTCCAAAGGATCTAAAGAGAATACTAAATCATATAATAGATTGCTCTAAATCTATGTGAGAGTCCGCCTCAACAAAAACATATTTTCAAGGTGAGCTCTCCATCGACACATTTATGATGCTTGACGTTGCCTGAGCACATAATTTTAGCATGAACGACTCTGCCGTTATTTCTGCAACCAAAGGACTTGGACCCAGCATTCAGAACATCATGGCCTCCGTCCATAGCTTGGACGTTGTCGCTGTGAACGCTCAACCAGTCCCTAGGTTCCGAAGAGAATTCCCAGCCTGGCGCCACACTCTCAAAACTCACTGGACGGAGATCAAGGACAATCTTGTCCAATGCTATAATGTCATCGACTCGCTCACAATTCTTGTGTCCTCGGCGGGCCAAAGTTCTGAACGGGAATGCATCGACTTTCTGCAAGAGCAGATGAAGAGCGCTCGCAACCTCGAAATTAACCTTCGCGCTACGGTCACCCAAAATTCGGATATATCTAGCAAGTTTGCCGTCGCAAGCAAAAGGCTTCTATCTTCTCGTCGAAGTAGCGTTAATTCAACTGCCAGTACTCCGACTGGTTTGTCATTTCAGAGACAACGGCCTTCCGGTGAGTAATAAATTACATCCTATACTCTACGCCTGGCGAATGCACATTATTCAATTTCTTCAAATTCTTTACCGCCTGCTGGGGAATACTACAGTCACTCCGGGTTTGTCGCTAGATTTACACGATTTTGTGTCCAATCAAATAGACGCTGCCTACCCAGATAGCTCAGTTGCGTCCGCGTCGGCCTCAAGATACCTCGAAGAGACCGGGAAACACTTGACTACCATCTTGGACTTCTGGACGACTCTGCGTGCCGACTGGCAGGAAATGCACGTCATCCCCATGTCACGGCAGAGAATACTCGACAAATATAGCTACAGGGTGCCCTCCTGGCAACTGGCGCTCGAGCAGATCGTAGCGACTATTGCCTCGATTACCACCTCGATTGACGCAATTACGATCGAGGCGGCAAGAATTCCTCAACGGCGTCGGACCGCAGATGCTTTCCCAAGTTTAACCCCCTCATATATGGACAATGTTACTATACCGCAGAACCTCAATTGTCCGCTTCCAACGCTTCCGCCTCCAAGCTCACCTTCTTGTGATGCCGCACCGCGTTATTTAGGACGTCCTACAGTGACGACAGCACCATCTACCCATGTAGCTCGACCGTCTCCATCGACCTCATACACAAGGCCTGCCGCAGCGTCGACGCTATTGAAGAAACCAAGGAGAACAAACAGCTCGGAGATCAAAAACCAAGAGGTCAAATACCGAGCACATAATATTGTGCCATCTTTAAAGGGATTCTTCAGCTCCAGTAAGAAAAAGGGCTTATAGAACAATTTGAATTGAATTTAAATTTTGTATCTATATGTCCTCTGTAGTCGGAAGCGGCGGCTTTCTTTTATACCTTATCTTATTCACCGGCTCTCTATATCGTTCAATGTTCTCGAAGAACTTTGTATAGATAATTTAGAGTATCGTTTGATCTCAATGCTAAACAGTACGATCAACAATTCCCCAATATGGAACAAATTACCATAAAAGGCAGCAGTACGGTTTTGATTTACGAATTTCTGAATTGATCCCTTTCACGACCGGCTAAGACAAACATATCAGTAATTAGTGATTGCGGCATACCTGGCACTAAGCGACTTGGACATGTAGGTAGACGAGATGCAGATGCTGAATTGGCGATATCCGAATTTCAAGGGAATGTAGAGTACATACTTAATAATAGAGATTGCGGCTTGATCACGAACCCGGTCGCGTTGGACAAGAAGATAGTTCGACAATTCACATCTTGCTTTCGCACTCGACGTCGACGGCGCAAACAAGCGTGACATGATCTGCATTCCTAGAAGTCCTAGCAACAGCTCAAATGTTTTCGTCCCATTATCGAATTGAGAAAACCCTGTTGAATTGAGAAAACCCTGCACAAATAAGTTACACTTTTTGGGTACCCACTATATCACAGGACCAGGAGCCTATTTCCTGCCTTTCCTCCTCTTACCCTCAGTACCGCTCGTTTCCACTCCGCTGAGCTCGTCGCCGCTGGTACCACTTACGGCCTCACTTTGCTTCTTGCTAGACTTGCCCTTACGGAGATGATGCTCGGGAATCCATTCCTCTTCATATCCTCCTGCACCGGTAGCGGTGGCGGAGATGGGGGAGCTTATAGATTCAGTGACGGCCTTTTTCGCGCGGGGTTTCTTGGATTGTGGGACGAATGTGGTGTAAGCGAGATAAGCTAATCCTCCGAAGATGGCCGCGACGATGGCGTAAGTGGACAGACTGGTGGAGAACAATATTCAGCGAAGAAAAAAAAAGGCGACAAAGTCGTGCGTCTTACAGTTTCAAATCAAAGATGGAAAGTTCGGGTTCGACAACTGTGACAATTGAATCATAAGCTTCAACTATGTAAGTATCATCCTGGACATGATGCTGTTAGAATGATCCCAATTATCAGAAAGAAAATCAATTGACGTACATCTGCACTGTGCTCCACCCAAATGTTCAAACGATGATCTCCGGGCTATCGAAAGGATGTGTGTTAGTCGCGTGTGTAGGTTACCGAACGTAAAACATAGTGTATACCTTGAACCTATTTGCGTCATTAGCGGAAGGTAATAGGTAATTGGTAGAAGACATACTCGCTATAGAACGTGAATGGGATTTGTAATTTCAATTCCTCTAGGAGAGGGACTCCATACTTCAAACTAGTCAACTGCGTCCAAATGTAATTTAGTCCTTGCTCTGCATAAGTATGGTAACGGAGAAAGGAACTCACGTTCTTCAGTACGGCGTTCGTGTCGGGGTTGAGCAAAGCACCTCCGATACTCAAAAGGGTCGCATTACGGCCAGATTTGTTTTCCACAGTAATCGTTATCGTGTTCTTCTCTCCGTTGATAACATCTGTCTCACAACCGATGAGTGAGGAACACCAACCAAAGTGATGAAGCTGCGCACGGTTGAACGCATTAGTCTCTGGAAAGGCCGCAGTCGCCACAACCTCTGGAACCGCTTCTTTCTCCGCCGCTGGAAAGTAAAGTTCCGTATTAGTTAATGGTCGTGCGAGGTGAGGGAACGCGTACATGACTCGGATGCGAGAGCCAGTCCGCACGCAGCGAGCGAAAAAACAGCGCCAAAAACAGCCCCGACACGCATATTCAGAAGAAATGTTGGGAGGAAATATATGAGAACGAGGAAGTGAACCAGAGTCCTGCCACGTCCTCAACGCCTCCCAGCCAAATCCGGCCCACCTGACCTCGACATATTGCATCATGTCAGTTGGTCTCGTGATTCGATCTTATCTTATCTGCCCTTAAGTTCAATTGCTCTTTTGCAAATCATGCTGCGTATTGGAACTTCCATTTGTCTGTCCATTATTACACTGGGCTGCATAGGCCATCCGTGTTCATGAGGATTTCTTGCCTTTGAATGATCTTGAGAAGTGTCGTTTCGTTTGTTTTCTGGCTTCTTGGAATAATCCGCAAGATGTCCAGCGGAGATTTCGAAAATGTGATCGATGGCGTCCGTTATATTATTGTTAGAGACTGCTGCGTATTCACAGAAAGTAAAGATCATGACGATAAAGCAAGATGTCACTGACCTAAAATCTATTCATATGGAATTAAATTATATTCTGTACAAACAGGAAAGTACTATTACGACGCAAATGCTTTTTTAAGATATAATACATCTGCTTCCACGAAGAGTCAAATGAGACGCAGATCATTCAATGATCTGCTGCTACAAGGGACGTCATGTTTCTCGAAGCCGTGGAAGGCAGGAGAAAAAGTACAATATTGAAACGAGGGCTCTGGATCGCGACGGGCCTAAAGACGAACGAGTCAAAATGGAAGGAAAGTTCTAATCAAGCTCGGTTACTCAAGCTCGGTCATGCAACTCCTTTCTTCTTCAGCAAATCTTTGGCAGTTTCTTCAGCGTCTCCAGCAGGATCCGGAAGCCAGAATGCCTGTAAAATTCTCAGCATGGTATAGAGAAAGCGGTGATAGATGAATACGAACTAATTCCGTCCCAGCCGTGCACATCATTGCAAATCGTGGGTTGAACTTCACACATCGCGCAGGTCCTGGGTGTCCGTCCAAGACTACAGTTGCCTGTACCTTCATTGGAGGGTATTTGCGATCATGCTCGCTACGATTTTGAAGGCTCTGGATATCCCAAACAAAAATTCTGCCATCCAGACTCCCGCCTAGAACATATTTGCTATCCGGGGTCCAAGAAACTTCTTCGCCGCTGATTCCCTTCGCTGGTTCGATCAGCTCGGGAACATTCAGGCTTTTTCTCTCCAATCCTTTGTGTCCCTCAAGCTTAGCAATCATATGCCCTTCGAAAGCGTCCAAGATGTAATGCGCACTCCCAGAACAGCCCAGCAGAAGGTATTTCCCATCAGAAGAAAAGGACATAGATGTGACGAAGATAGGCCGAGGTGGATAGCTGATTTGAGCTAGGGTCGGGTCGATGAGATCGATAGTGAGGAAGGGCGCTTTATCGAAATTGGCTTGGTCATATAGCAGAATTTTTGCGAAAGCTCCTACGGCCACAGCAAAAACCATCCCCGTAGAATCATAGGCAACAATTGGAGGACAGGGAAGCGACAAAAGGCCTCTACATGTGGGCGTTCGAAGATCCCAGAGACGGACGGTCTTGTCCAAAGATCCTGACATGAAGCCATCATCAATAGGGGATACTTCCAAAGATACCACTTTGCCTTTGTGGCCACGGAAGTATTGAAGATATTTGTTGTCGTGTAATGAATGATAGCGTATGGTGTCGTCTTCTTTCGTGGATGCGTATATGATCGCCGAGTTCTTGTGGGTGAAGCGTGGTAGATCCACGCCATACTTCTTCGAGTAGAGAGTTTTGGTGAGCCTATTGCAATCCTCTTGGATTAGTATGGTTCGGCATAAGAGGTAGTGGTCAACACTTGCTTGCCAGTTTTGCAGTTATAAACTCGGAAAGTCTCGTCCTCTCCAGCTGTCACAACCTGATCGCCTCTATCGTCGAAGGTGATTCCTGTAATGCTACGTTGAGGAGCGTTTGCGACCTTTTGTTGTTGTTGCTGCTGGCCACCAGGTGTTTGGGGCGGCGGAGTGGCATCGATGGCAGTCTTGAAGATTTTGGCTGGTTTCAACTTCCCCTACGCACAATGTAAGAGAACGTCGCAAAGATATCCTATAGAGGTATACCATAATCTGGTTGTTGAGAGATAGCGTTGGCGGCGCTGGATTTCCATTGCTGGTGCTGGGGTTAGGCGCCATTCTGAAAGAATGCGGCCACTCAAGAGAGCAATGTTAGGCGGAGTTCCAAAATATTTTCAACTCTCGACGCTCGTCATTCTTGTTCTCTTTCCTCATGGGCGACGTCGACGAAACTGCAAAACTATGGAAAGTCAATCGAACGGTCCACGAACTTGTGAAAGATAGAGTCAGCCACGATTGAGAATTGCTTGAGATGCACAATCTCATCGTTCATTCGCTTAGGGCTTCCAAGTTTCTGATGAAGAAATCAACATGGACCTTCAACGGTTTCGAGATTCATATGCGAACAGCAGCGGAGTCGTGGAGTAAGTACATCCCAATGCTTTCGAAATTCTACTCATTTTGGACGCGTTTGCAGTCGACAACAGCTAAACTTCTACACGACATCACGAACGAATCCATCCGACCAAATCTTTGTCTTCTTCTCAGATGAGAAAAGTGTGGGCGTCAAATCAATGAGGAAGTGCGTTTTTGGATTGCTTGAGCTATAGATCCTTACCCTGATCTCTTATTGTTAAAGGCTCCTCAATATTCTCGAAGAGAAATCCATCCAAAGGGGAATCATCGTCTTCCCAGGCAATATGACCCCATCAGCCCGCAAAGCACGTTGACACAATTTCTCTCCATTTTGTTCAACAATTCTGATGCATTATCTTCACAGGTCATTCTTGCTATGTCCTCTGAGTACCGATTAGAAGAATTTTCCGAAGCTGATCTTCTTGTGAACATTGTACACCATACGTTGGTCCCCCGGCACGAAGTTTTAACCCCCGAAGAGAAGAAAGTTTTGTTGGAAAAATAGTGCGTGTTATGATATCATCATCATGGAGTTTACTTTAACACACTGTCGGATCTAGCCGTCTGAAAGAGACCCAACTGCCTCGCATTCAGCTAGCAGACCCTGTCGCACGATACTATGGTCTTCGCCGAGGACAAGTAGTCAAAATCACTAGACCTAGTGAGACAAGTGGGCGCTATGCCAGCTATCGCATATGCTTCTAGTGTCTTGAAAATGGATGCACGGTCGGAATGCCTTTTTTTTTGTATCTACTTTTTCCTCCCTTGCTGTTTATTCGCACCGTTCGCGTCCTTTCTAATTGTACACAACGTCAAAATGTGCTTCACCATAGGAGATACCGTCCTCGGCTTTCACACTTTGAGTTCAGACAGGCTCACCAAGTTTCCCTTCAAGGTGCCGAGGCTTCCGTGGCTCCTCATTCTGACTTTTTCCTCTTTGAAGCACGCTACATCTCCGCGTCTGCGCCAATCGTTTGTTTCTGGTCGACATATACTTTGAAGACACTGGTTTCGCCACCCTAGAGCAACTGGAGAATCTATTCCTGCAGCCTCCCAAAATTTATTTCGTCAACGCCGGTGTAGTGGCAGGTGAGCGCTGAACCCTGCCCGTTGTCCTAATCATAGATTTAAACCACTAAGAATTTCATCATCTGCAGGAACATTTTAATGATCTTTTCGATCTCCGGCAAACTCTATAAGGATCTTTGCCTATCAAGCACCGCATGCAATGGCCGCTGCTCTGTCTGTTCTCAATCTCCGTAGCAATCTTCTGGCTTTATTTGTTTCTAGCCCCAACTTGCTTTCACCTAGATGGATCGATTCTCTAGGCTAATCCGGTCTTCCAAATCTATGGGCCTCTACCTCAATGGAAGTACATCCATTTTGGTAGATTTGCTGTAGCTTCAGGTGGCCTATGAGTGATTCGCTGACCTTTGGGATCCAGACTTTCGTCCTTCGTCTGATTTCTGTCTCCTGCTTCTGCGTACCTGTTCTTGCAGGAAAACTTGCCTTGAGTTCGCCGGGTGACACCTTTCCGGTTGAGTGACAACAAGTAACACGTATGTGTTCCCCTCCCGCTACCATTGATACGTAACATCCTCTCTTATCTTTCGTTCGCAACTTCCAGCGCGGTACACAGTTTCTCTGACCGTTATACTTCAAAATACCCCGCGGGCTATTTTACTATATCGTTCTTGAGTGGCTCCTATCACAAGCAGCCAACCCTCGCGCCCAGATTCCACTCTAAGGATAGACCGTCGATCAGCCGTCTCCATGGAAGAGAAAATGCTTTTGCATTTCATTTTCTTGCGAGTCTCTTTTTCGTACTACCCCAAGGCTAGACTGAATAAGACTTATCAAAGGTTACTCGCTGACCTCAGGCTGGCGCATGGCATCGCAGAACATAGGTCGCCGAAAAGCAACACATTTAAGGTGGTTTTCTACCACCTTTTTGGGTTCGTCAATGTTCTCTCATTAACCTTGCCGGACGGGAGTAAGGCACACCCCGATGTTGCCGCGGATACAGTGTTGAGCGTTCCGTCGATGTCCGTCCCTGCACTTCAGGTGCCCGAAAAACGTGGCTGGTCGACACAAAAGCGAATGCGTCAACTAGCGTTCAATCTAACGGATCTTAAGGTGTGCAGACGAGTACTTGATTGCCTTTGGTACACAAGTGCTCGCTCAATCTATTCGCATTCTTATTTTAACGAAGTCTAGTCCCTGAGCTTTCGCTACTAGTACCTCTTCTTGAAGTGTTTAGGTCCTGATATTATTTCAGGATAACGAACGCATCTCTACTTACAGACGTCAGTCCGATATCCTTGATATTTTTGTAGACAGGACTACGTCGGACAATAAGATGAAATGCCGACTTGTTCAAATTTAGAATACTAGTGCACTTTACCTTGTTCTTTTTTGAGCTACTTAGTACTCACACATTTGTATGTGCGCACACCTCCGATGACAAATACCCAACAAATACCAATGAAACATCTTATAGCATCTTTCTCCGATAAAATATGTTTCCGTTCATTTCAATCGGAGCTAGTTGGACGCCCTTGAAATTGTCAGTAGATGTATCTTTCCGCGTTTGCCAACGAATATTGACCGGAAATAAAACATGAGACGATATTTGCGAAGCTAAGTGGTTTCACTCGCATCATAAATTCTTATTTATATCCACTTGAAAGGCATCATAGCGACCAAGCACTCTCAGGTCCAGGAAAATAATAGGTTTAGAGTTGTATGCCATGCAATATTTTGACTTCAGAAGTCTAAGTTTCTCTTAAAAATCCGCGGATGTGATTTTCGAAGTCGTGTGCGTTGAGGGGTCGTATATACGCTCCATCAGAGCTGTTGTTCACAGCTACTTTCGACGAATTTTGCGGACATCTCTCGCCTGAACCGGGTGTGTCCGTTTGGAGCCTAAAGTTTACAAAATGAAGGAATCAATATCAATACCATTGTTATGCCGAAGGGCTCGCAAGTTATCATCCAAATTTGCTCAATGACTTTGCATTAGCGTGATGTCATGAGCCGGCCTTACTTTTCGGAGCCTATAGTCGCAACGAGCGGCTCCTTCAAGGTGACTTATACAACCATGGACTAACTACTAGGTTTTCACATCGCAATAAGCACTACCTATCACTCACTATGAGCGTGAATCGTAATAATAGCAAGAGCTTGAATATGCTATATGAGCATGTGGCCAAGGTTTCCTTTGCGGCAGGGACTTGAGGTGCGCTACGCAGCGGGACGCGTTCAAGCTATTTTCTCATGATGGTAAATCAGTTATCACCGAAAGGCTCGGAAAATGAGCACGCAGACAATACTTTACAAACAAAAGGTGTAGCGTAAGCACTGAGATTGACGTGCTTTTGTCGGTAAGAAATTTTTGAAAAAATTGGTATCAGATGCAAGTGGTTTCTAAAGAGCATGTGAATCATTGGACGAGGACAATTTAGGAAGGAGAGATGCTGGAAAAAGAAAAACGGACAAGCTAGCGCAAATAAACGGCCCGGCTACTTACATACTCTCGACCCTGGCTTATTATAAAAAAACCAAAACGTTTACTAAGTAGTGTACAACGCCCACCAGCCGAGGTCCCCATGCCTCCAGACTTACCGCACCATATTCCCCGTATGACTGCCTACCAGGCCTCCGCATTCGTCATCGTACTCGATAAGATCGGTGCCAAATTCTTTACAGGAAGTGCCAGTCCTGCGGAGATGAACGGTTTCAGCCTCGCGTGCATTCTTCCAATAAATCTCTAGATTCACTAGATTTTCAGACTTGCCTCTGCACAGATGAGATCGGGGCTTCGCCACGATCGTCCCGACACTGGATACCCCGAAGTCCATATCTGCTACCAGCCGGTTACTCTGGATTCTGTATAAAGGGAGGTACAGTTCAGCGATGTCGACCCAGCAATCTTTAAGCCATCAAATCCTCCTGCCCTCCTCAACCACTTCTCTCGCTCTCATATTGATTTACACAATGGTCTCTCAATCATCGCCTCGTCAATTCCGCATTCCTGATCTTTTTTCCGCCGCCTCCTCGCTGAAGGCGTCGATGAATCCCCGCTACAAAGAGGCAGCGGCTGAGTCCAGGGCATGGATTAACGCCTTCAATGTCTTCACCGACAGGAAACGTGCCGACTTCATACAAGGACAAAATGAGCTCCTTTGCTCTTATGTTTACTCATACGCTGGTTATGAGCAATTCCGAACAACATGCGACTTCGTGAGTTTAGGTTTTGCGTATCTATTTCTCACTCTGACATATTTTTGAATTAGGTCAACTTGCTTTTCATTGTAGATGAAGTCAGTGATGAGCAGAACGGTGCTGATGCCCGCAAAACCGGCCAGGTCCTTGCGAAAGCCATGAGGTACCCCGACTGGGACGACAGCTCAAAACTCGCAAAAATCACCAAAGAGTACGTTCATTCAAAACACACAATTTCTTTTTTTCTCATACGCAATCTACAGGTACCGTTCCCGTTTCATGAGTACTGCTGGTCCCAACAACGTGAAACGATACTTTGATCTCTGCGACGCGTACACCGACTGTGTTGCTACCGAGGCTGAGCTGAGAGAGCGAGGAGAAGTCCTTGATATTCAGAACTTTATTCCCCTCCGCCGAAACAACAGCGCAGTTCTTCTATGCTTCTCCCTCGTCGAGTATATCCTCGGAATCGATCTCGCTGATGAGGTTTACGAAGACGAGAACTTCAAGAACGCTTATTGGGCGGCTTGTGATCACGTTTGCTGGGCAAACGTGAGTATTCATTCCGTTCACCTCCCAGATAATGTCCTCATCCAATATCTCTCCTCCCCAGGATCTTTATTCATACAACATGGAACAAGCAAAAGGCCATACCGGAAACAACATTGTCACCGTCCTTATGGAAGAGAACCGGACATCCCTCCAAGAAACCGCTGATTACATTGGCGTTCAATGCAACAAGTTTATGAACATATATGCAACCTCCAGAGCGAACCTTTCGCCCTCTCTCGGGCCAGACGCCGCACGCTTTATTGAGGCCATTGGAAACTGGATCGTTGGCAACATCACGTCAGTATATCTAGCTCTATACTTGGAACACAATACTCATATTATTCTAGGTGGAGTTTCGAGACTGCTCGCTACTTTGGTGCCGAGCGACTAGATGTCAAAGAAACCGGAATCGTTCACCTTCGACCAAAAGAAATTGTCGACGACAGTTGCGAATCTTCGGACGAAGAGTGAAAAAATTTTCTTCTATTTCCTTAAGATATTTCCGTCTTGCACACCATCTCTACTATGGAACGCACAGCCTGCACATAGCAGAACTTACTACCCCCGATTGTATTTTGCAATAGTTGTATTATTACCAATCTAAATATTCAGGATTCTCGATAATATATCAGCGTTACACCTTTTCTGATACTTATTCGCCTGGATTGAAAGCCTACCAGCATGATTATTACATTTTCTTCCAATTACTTATCTAGGATGCGTGGGGGTTGTGAAGATTCCGTTGTAGATCCATGCCAAATGCGGATCAGATTGATCCTGCAAGAATCGGGCTGGCACGTTTGGGCGGCTAAATTTAAACGTCACATCACACAGGGCTACCTTTCTGAATATGTACTTGCACACGAACCAAGCGAGTCCTTGAAATTTGGAAAAAGACGAGTCTGACTGGCCAAGTTCTTCCAGAAGAAGATCATTCGATTAATTGACGCGCACTGCTTTAAAAACGCAGAACAACCTTGCATCTCACGCATGTCAACTGCAGGACTTTGGATCGTCAAATGATTCTGTTAGAAAGGCAAAATGAGTCTGTCAAAGCTTTCCAGACTTCATGACGTCAAGTAACATACGTGTTGGACGTATATTATTCCGCTCATTGAACAGCCTCGACTGATAACCAATCACTCATTAACCACCAGTTGTAATGACACGGCGGCAAATCACACTTCAACGATGTCTCGTGCGGGAAGTGTGCCTGCCACATCCAGGCCGCACATAATTCCCAAATGGGTGATTCTTTTCGCTCGTTCTGCAGTGGAGTGTATGTCGACAAGATGAGATTGGAAGAGCCAGCATTACATGCCTTGCATGGGATAACCAAGACGGTGGGCAGTGTGAGAGACTACGAGAAAAGGCACTATGTACACTCATACATAAAATGTAAACCAGTAACTGGGATGCCCAGTAGCCTCAGCCAACCAGAATTGCGTTGCCACTTGAGCTCAGCAAGGATAGGGTGCTTATGGAGGCAAGCAGCACGACAATACTTCTGAAAAATATCCACGATCTTGAGGTCGATGTATCCGAAGAGTCACAAGTTCAAATCCCTCGGAAACATGAACATCACTCGAGATTCACGAGGGCGATCCTCAGCGTAGATACCAGATTTCGAGCCAGATACAAGATAACATCCAGAAGTCATTGCGGATCAAGAACCAACATGGTGTCAGACCGAGTGCGTGCTCTTCAAGGTCGCATTGAGTGTGTTCCGCGTCCGCGTCACTTCTCACCAGCCTCGTGCGTTCAACCAGGCGAGACCAAAGTCAGTTCTATAGCCAGTTATCAGGATTAGCTTCCAATATCGAGTTGCGCTGCATCTGTTGGTTTCCAATGAGTCATGTAGCGAGCCGACGAGTCTCTTGTATTTACCGTCGGTGAAAAGGTTCCCCCGTAGTAAGTTTGAAGGTTTCGTTCCTAAGGTAGTTAATCATTTTTGATCTACATGAATTATCGAAAAGAAGTACATCACTTTCAGGCTACGCTCAAGGGCCTGGCATTTCGCGACTCTCGCATCTAATGACCTTAAATATAGAGAAAAGGAAGAAGAAAAATATATGTTCGGGGACTGTGGGACTCACAGCACTTGTACCAGATCTTGGGTCTAGGTCTGACAGTTTGAGTGAAGCAAAAGCATAATGAAATGTCGCTTCTATGCCGCAAATCATCACAACGACGGATGTATCAACGGAAAGTCACCACCGGTCTTGAGTTTGTTTTGCATGAAAGGACTTCGACACTAAACCACAAGCGGATCCATTATACAACGACCTTGACTTGAGAACCTTTCTGCGGATGTAACGCGTTCAGGAGAAATGTAGCCGGGACAAAAGCGCCAATAGAGTGAACCTACCTTACTCCGTTGCATATCAGGCGCTATGCCCGCCTCGTATTTAAATACCGGTGCAATCGATCGCGACTGATATGCATCGGTTAATGAAGGTGGATACCGTTGGCGATGAGCCCCGGTGCATTGATTTTAAATCCGACTTCTAGACTGAATTGTTGAAGTACACACCATGATTTTCATTACTGAAAAGGAGGCACATTAGCATGTTCAGACAGTTACAAAGATGTTCGATAACTTTTACAGCGCCTACGCACAAAAAACTTCAGCAAAGCGTTGCTCATAATAATCGACAGCCTGTTAAACTGAGAAATTCGATGGCTGAATTTGAGGCACTTCAGGTGTTTAAATTCTACACAATCCAGATATCCGCCTTCTGCAAGCTTCTGAAAGGCCATCGCCCATAAAGATCTTCGAAGGCAATCAATAAATTCAAAACCTTCAAGTGATTGAATGAGTACTGACCGGTGACCTCATAGTAGTAGGACTATTAGCGTATTAGATTGCTGCATGTATAGATCCAATTGATAGCTTGAAAACTAGTGATAATTCATGGAAGGAGTTAACAGCAGCAAGGACGATAGTCATTCCGAGGTCAAGTTCGAAGTTCAATGGCCCAAGCGTCGAGACCAACATCTTTGATTTGCGGGCATGTGATCGTGAAAGATTTTCAACAGCATGACATTGGCGGGTTGAAACATCCATATCTTCGATTTTGCAGGCTATTTAATATCCAAGCAATTGTCTACATTGATTATACATTTACAAAAACCAGGGTTCAATTATATAACGTTTAACTAGCCCATTTATCTGCCATCAGTTATATCTTGTAATCCACCACTCTCAACAATCAAAGACTGTAACAAGGGCGGCAAAGCAAAGAATGGAAAGCACCAGCACCACTTCATCAGACGTACAGCCATCGCCCTAGCCCAGAGACCCACTGCGAAAGCTCTGGTCCTGGAGTGGATACGAAATGCTCACGTAAAGGATCAAGCTCGAGCTCGGATGTGCCGTTCTGAACGCCATTGATCTTTTCGCTGGGTGTTGGGGAATCCGGAGGAGTCACCTGTCCCAGCACTTCATCCACTTGCGGGCCTTGAGGGCCAGGCAAGCGGTGCTCGTGGTATGGGGACAAGATCCCTAGCCCACTACCACCCACAGATGTGAGATAAGGATGGAAATTTTCGCGGATCAGGGTGTCGGTCAGATCTTGCAGCTGCTCCTCTTTGAAGTCTATATACATCAAGCTCCGCATTAGCCTCATGGAATTGTACGGGTTCGTATAATGGGGGGCTTACCGTCGGGAATAAGAGTAACGGCGCAACCTCCCCCGCCTGCACCAGTGAGTTTGGTTGACAAGCCGTGCGGATTCGCTGTCTTTTCTTTGATCGTCTCTAATGAGGGATGAGAGACTCCGAGTGTGACCAGATGTTGGTGGTTTTCAGACATAAGAGCCTACAAGCATCCGAAGAAAATGGGTTAATTCAACGAGGTATTCACCACATGTACACGCACAGAGATTGCCGATAGCAGTGAATCGCGAGGCAACTCAGGATCCGCCAAAGCTCTCCTCGCCTCATCCGAAATGCTTTGGATAGACTCCAAAATATCATTCACGAGCTCTGGTTCCTGGATAATATGCAATTGAATTAGCCGAGTGCATAACAAAGATCATTTCGTCGGCCACTCACACTCGCTTTCTTCTCTCCGACACCAGCGACCAGCTTCTTGGTATCTCGTGGTATTTTAGAATTCGTCAACAAGAATTTGAGAGATTTGAATCTGCGCAAAGAGGAATGGTGAATAGATCAGATTCCAAGTAGGATGATAGCAGCCTCGATGGATGCAACGCACCCCTGAATTCCTTCCATTCCGCTTTTCTTTCCAAACCCAGCACGAGTATAGGCAAGAGCACCGCCAAATACCGCAACACTGTTGTCAACTCCACTGGGATTCCCATGAAGAATTTTCTCAGCGACGAATGACCACCTGTTGACCTCCTCCGCCGTTGCGGGAGTAATGGCTCGTCGGCCTTGGTGGGATACGTGGACATGGTCGGATGACGATGGATGCGGAAGGGGTGGGACACTGATCCGGCGATGCACCAGTAATGCGGCTGTGGCAGCGCAGACAGAATAGGATGCTGAAGAGCCTAAACCTGCGCCCACCGGCAACGTCGAGCGAGTCGTAAAGTTGAACGCAGGGCTACAATTACATCATGAGCAAAATATCACAATGGTAGACGAGAGTGCGGCCTAGCAAGAGTGCGCTCCGCGGAGGATAACTAAGCCAGGTAAAAGGTACTCACTGTTCTTGTGGCTTGCTCAGGATCATGTACAGATACAGGAACACCAAAGCAGCCCCATGCGCGGCCTTCTGGGCATCATTAATCCCACACAACGCCCTGGTGTTCAACGCCTCTATTAATCGTTGGTCAAGCTCCTCCGGATGCTGCTCGCCGGGTGCTACGGGTGTTACTGCGTCCCAGGGTAGCGATTCGACGTCCCATTCATAATAGAAGTTGTCCAAATCCTGGAGATGAATAGAGAGCTTTCCGTCATTCCTGGGGGTTGCTAGCCCATAACAGCGTAGGTCCACAGAAGCGGCGATGGCAGTCTAAAAGAAAAAGAGGGTGTTAGAAAAGGTTCACCTCCTGCTTTATTACGACCCATCGAACAGCATATGAACACCGGTGTAGTCGATCCCGGAAGGGGTCATTACCGAGGGGCATTGCAAGGCACCCCATCGCTGTCCCTGACTTGAACGAAGAAACGGGACTTACCACACCATGCACTACAGCGTGTTCTCCAAACAAGATAACCTTTCCTGGGGCGCTAACGAACCAATCTTTACCCCTTTTCGCGGCATCAAGCTGTAGCTGATTCACGGCCAATGAGAGGGCGTCATTTTCAGGTACCCTGACATATTTATTCTGAGCCACGTCCAGAAAGATGGCGCCCGCGTCGATGAGGGCCCTTTCCAGGTCGTCCAGAAGGTCATGAGGGTCTTCGATGCCGACACAAAGTCGGATAAGGTCCTCTGGAAGCCCGCGGGCTGCACGAGTCGCTGGGTCGATGGAGGCGTGCCTGGTAATAATTGAACATCGACTTCTGAAGAGGCAAGAAAAGCGGACTTACGACATCACACAGGGCATACTGATCAAGCTGTTCACGCAGCCAAAGCTGACGCTGATACCCCATAGCCGCGTACCACCAACAATCTTTTCGCTCAGCTCTTTGTTTCCCGTCTCGAAGCTGAGAACAGCACCACTTCCGTCGGCGATCCTGTGGTGCACGTCGCGGCCAGGATGATTGGGCAGTCCGGGATAATTCACCTTGAACCCAAGGGAGTACAGGTACTCCGCCACCAGCTGGGTGGTGCTCTGTTGCCTGTCCATACGGAGCGCCAGAGTTTTGATACCGCGCAGGAGTAGGAACGAGTCGATGGGCGTCAAAGCATTGCCAACGGAATTGACAATGAACGCCAACTTTTGGGCGATGTCTTCTCGGTTGCATGTCACCACACCAGCCATAAGATCGTGATGACCACTTAGGTACTTCGTAGCGCTATCGTAGACGATATCGGCACCGTGCTCAAGCGGCCGTTGGAGGTAAGGGCTCATCATGGTGTTGTCGACCACAATGATGGCATTGGGTGCGCGCTCCTTGACTTGTTGACTGATTGTCGCGAGATCAGCAATCTTCAGCAGAGGGTTCGTCGGGGACTCTAAGAGCACCATGGCCGTTTTGTCGGCGTTTATGTAAGGAAGGAGGGTAGTGGGATCGGTCGTATCTACATGGTGGATGGTGACATTCATGTGCGTTCGAATGTAGGTGAGCAGGCGGTTGGTACCACCATACAAGTCGTCTCCAGCAATGATCTCGTCGCCCGGCTTGAGCAGACGCAGAATAATATCCAAAGCGGCCATGCCGGATGAGACCACAAACGCATGTGAGGCCGAAGAAATTTTGGCGATATGGTGTTCTACACATCATTTAAATTAGATCGGACTGTCGAACAGACATTAAAAAGCACGCACGGAGATGGCTTCGGGTGGGATTTCCACTTCGTGAATAGTCATACTCTCCTGCAACGCCCTTGAAGGTAGCAGTTTGATAGATAGGCACAGAGCTGCTCCCGTACTGATCTTTCATGTCTGGGTTCTCAACGGTAGCGCATAACGTTGAGAACTTGTATGGTTTTCGAGGCCTCATTGGCGATTCCGGGTCTGGGGTAGGCAGATCATGAAGAGGTTGCTTTCCTGCGGCACGCGGGTTGATAGATGGCGCCATCTTCTTGATGATATCTGAAGGGAAAGCTTTTGAGAGTGTCTAGTCGCGAAATGGCCCGTATTAAGAAAATAGAGAGCTTTGGATAGTTTGGATGTGGTGGTGGGAGTGAAAGATGAACAGAACAATTTGAATCCAAACTTGAGCGGCCTGACACGGTGTTGCTTTATCCGTGCAAGATGGCGTGCTCGCGCCTTTTCCTCACTTACATACATCTCAATTCGGCCGAACTCATAAAACACTAACTTGACATCCGTTGCAATGGCGCCCAAGAGAGGCAGGGAACAACGTAGGTCTACCTTATCTATCTTCTCTGAGCAAAATTTCCCTCTTTCTTACAGTGACTCGTCAGAATGTGGCCGTTGTCCAGACTTTGGCGCCGGAAGTAATTGCGAAGAGGACTCGGCGGCATCTCGATGAACTCGAGGTAGCTAGACGGTATTCTAAACATCGCATAGGTGGATCTCTGATGTTCGATAGCGATCCAACTACGCAGAGCCGACTCTTCTGGCGGGTGTAGGGGACGACGACGAAGAAGGCGGGACCAAGTACACGAAAGGCCGCGGACGCCAACTCATCTCAGACAAACGGAACCTCAACATCCTAGGGAACTCTGCAGCTGCTCGGAAGAAAAAATCAACCATGAATGTGCGGACCGCGTTGCTCTACCGCAAAAACCTCGCGACTCTCATTGACGAATCCGTACGTTCTGCAATATCGACAATCCCCTTCGAATGCTTTCTGACTCGTATTCTTGCCTAGAACATTGCTTCTCTGCCGTCGAGCGTGCCCACGTACTTGACTGCTGGCACTGTCCCATCGGTCTATCCGCCCCGAATGCTTTGCTCTGTCTGTGGCTACTGGGGCTCCTATAAATGCCGCCGATGTGCTATGCCTTACTGTGATAAACGGTGTGAGGGTGTTCACGCCGAGACGCGCTGCGAACGGCGCGTGGTGTAGCCCCTCGCACATAAAGCACGAATGATTCGCTGAACTTGATCAGCTGTCCTCCAGAAAGGCCCGATATTTATATTCCGTCGAGAACCTTTGCGACGCCTTCCGGGGGTCGTGCGATGCTATGCGAAATGCGAAGGAGAAAGTGACTCGAAAATCTTGCTGTAGTATTACAGAGTATCACACTTGTGTATTTGTACAACGAGGTACAACGTCGCGTAATTCAAAATGAACATGACAATGAGATGAAACGGCGATCCAAATTCTTACAACACACATCGACAGGCAGATTACTAGCTGCCCGTGCATCTCAGTACTTAGACTACTTGTAGCATGTTGAATAATCAACATATTCAAAAAAAAAAATGAGATGAAACGATTGTGATTGGACGCGCTCTGTGATTGGTGAGTTATGCCGGTTAGCGGGATGATGGTTCGGCCGACGAGATCACGGCAGAGACCGAAGTGGTATTGAGTCATGGACAGTTCAGGTTTTATACGATCACAATTTTTCTAATCGCCACTACCAGTTAATCCTCTTCTCCCAAATCCCCGCTCACTATGTGCCCCCACGCAAACGTCGAATCCACTCCCGTCGTCGACAAGGCCGACATGGTCCAAGTCCCCATCACCAACGGCGTCAAGTCCAACGGCGTCAATGCCAATGGCAAGCGCGGAACATCGCGCGCCAACAGGCCCAGCCCATCAGAACAGCAGCACAACCCATACGCACCTCGCGCCTCTGACTTCCTCTCCAACATTTCAAATTTCAACATCATCGAGAGCACACTCCGGGGTTCGTCTGTCTGACATCTTTCCATCTGTACATAGTCGAAAATTGACATCGCCGATAATAGAGGGAGAGCAGTTCGCCAACGCCTTCTTCGACACCAAGACTAAGATCGCAATCGCTAAGGCCCTCGATGCGTTCGGTGTGGAATACATCGAGCTTACCTCGCCCGCCGCATCCGAGCAGTCAAGGCTTGACTGCGAGGCTATCTGCAAGCTCGGATTGAAGTCCAAGATCCTCACCCACATTCGATGCCACATGGACGATGCACGCATTGCCGTCGAGACTGGTGCGCTAATCTTATCAGAATATATGTACGCGATACAGCTGTTGACCGTAACAAAAACTTAGGCGTCGACGGTGTCGATGTCGTCATTGGCACTTCTTCATTCCTGCGTGAATTCTCGCACGGAAAGGACATGACCTACATCACCAAGACCGCCATCGAGGTCATTGAGTATGTCAAGTCCAAGGGCATCGAGGTCCGCTTCTCCTCAGAAGACTCCTTCCGTTCCGACCTCGTCGATCTCCTCTCCATCTACCAAACCGTCGACAAGATCGGCGTCGAGCGCGTCGGTATTGCTGATACTGTCGGATGCGCCAATCCAAGACAAGTCTACGACCTAGTCCGCACCCTCCGCGGTGTTGTCGCCTGCGACATCGAAATCCATCTGCACAACGATACTGGCATGGGTATGAAATTTTTTAGAATGCTTTTTATAGAACGACATATCTGATATCCATAATTAGCTATCGCTAACGCTTATACCGCCCTTGAGGCCGGCGCCACCCATATCGATACCTGTATGCTCGATTCCTCTCTTTTTGCGAAGACGCACTAAACGAGTTAATATGCAGCTGTTCTCGGTATCGGTGAGCGCGTTGGTATCACCCCTCTCGGTGGCCTCATCGCCTGCCTCTACGCCGCCAACCCCGAATACGTCAAATCCAAGTATAACCTGCCCATGTTGCGCGAGATCGAGAACTTAGTCGCTGAAGCCGTGGAAGTCAACATCCCCTTCATGAACCCAATCACGTACGTCCTCATCAGTCATCTCTGATTGGCGAAAGCCCATTGGCTCACTGTGATTTTTTTTTATACAGCGGATATTGCGCGTTCACGCACAAGGCGGGTATCCATGCTAAGGCTATCCTCAATAACCCCAGCACGTACGAGATCCTCAAGCCTGAAGATTTCGGTCTGACCCGCTACGTTTCCATTGGGTGCGATTGAATCCTACTACTACATCAGGGGTTATGGCTAATTACATGTAAAACCTTCTAGACATCGCCTTACTGGATGGAACGCAGTCAAGTCCCGTGTCGAACAGCTCGGTCTTGAACTCACTGATGCTGAGGTTCGTGTTATTTTTCGTTATCCGCTCGTTCATTAATTTCTAACGTTATCTGCCTTTAGATCAAGGATGCCACCTCCAAGATCAAGGAGCTCGCTGACGTCCGCACACAATCCATGGACGATGTCGACTCCCTCCTCCGCGTCTACCACTCTGGCATCCAATCCGGCGAGCTTGCCGTCGGACAGAAGGAGGCACTCGACCGCCTCCTTAAGAAGCACCGCGACCAGGCCCAAGGCCGCGAATCGAGCCCCTCAAGAGAGAGGTCCGACTAAGTTCCCCGCCTTCGTTCTTCCATCGTCATCGTCGAGCTGCCGTGCTGCGAGGGCAGACGATGTCTCGATGGCCTTATGCCCCGCCTCTACAGCCTCCCTGCGAACGCTTTCTCCGCTTGACAGGGAAGTAGGGACCGGAAAAAAATGAAACGAGAGGACGGAACGAAAAAAGGAGAATCGCGTTGGAAGTTGCCTATTGTATTTCTAGAACTGCTTACACTCTCACAACACAAAAAAGATCCTCGCGGATCCAACCAACTAACGAGGGATGCCCCCATTTGACGCGCCATAGCTGGCCGGACATTTTATAATGATCTAGTTGAGATTTATATATCTTGTCAATGTACATAAAGTATTCACTACCGGAAGCATGCTCGTATATGATCATTGCAATTTTTTTGATGATTCAACCAGATGTATATTAGGTTGTCCTTAAGCTATGGTATGTAGAGGTCGCATTCCGAGGACGTGAATGTGAATGTGATGTACAGTACAAAGTAATGCAGAGGGAAACTCTGCTTTCAGCTACACATGTATTGCAATGGGAAACATAAAGTAAGATAGCGCGAGAGATACAGATAACTGTTTTGATACAGAACTTAGATTGCGGATATAAAAGAAGATGGAAAAGCAGTGACATAAATTCCCCACAGAAATGACAGTGATCAGCAAACATATCAAAGAATGTTGCAGCCAGAAAAAAAAAGCAGTGGTTCAAAAGTATCATCGTGAGGTGTCCGGTAAGACACCCAACTTGTGGAACATTTCGCCGAGGGCGACAAAGGCGACAGGCTTGACGATGCTGAAGGTAGCATCATGATTAGCGTAAAAACAGGCATAGAAATAGAGGGCACGCACTATCCATCAACTCCTGCAATGAAAGCCAGCCGTTTATCTTCTAAAGAAGACATCCCTGTGAGAGCTAAAATCTTCGTCTTACGGAAGTCCTGCGAAGTTTTTTCAAGGTTGGCCTCGATTTCGCGTATCTCTTTGGTCGCACCGATACCTTGTCGAGATGTTAGATAGAGGAGAAAGTATGAGTTGATACAAACACATACCGTCAAGCACAGGCATCGACATGTCCAAAAGGATAATGCTATTAAACAGTCAAAAATAGTATAGCACTCATGAAAACAGATACATACCTAAAGGGACCTTCGTTTTGGAACTTCTCCACACCTTCACGCCCGTTAACAGCGTATGCGTAGTCGTATTTTTTCTTGACGAGCCACTTGATCCTGAAGTAAAAAGATAGATAAGATTTTGTTTCATCAGAAATAAGGTCAAACTCACAAGAGGTCCCTGAGGATACTGTTGTCCTCAACGACGAGGACGCGGAAGTGTGGGATATCTCCTAGAGAACCGAGGGAGGACTTCAGGAGCGTTCCTCCTGTACTTAAAGCCGTGCTTGGAACACTATCTAGCTCGGAGACTTCGGGTAAGAGATGTATGTGATCAGCAACAGGAGTTGGAGTTGATGGTGGGCCCGTTAGAGAATTTCTGGGGTATAGATAGTCGATACATTCTTGAAGGATGGCATGCAAACGGCTCGGGCCACCAGGCTTGTAGAGGATCCGGCAGAACCCTCCAATCCTCTCATATTCATTTGCTATTGACATGATCGTCGCATTCCCTTGTGCCGAAGAAAGCAAGATAAAGCAGCGGCTTGTATCATGCTGTTGGATGGCTAGCGAAATGGGTGTAGGATCGTCGTTGAGAATCAAAATATTACCGTCTTCAACAACCTTGAAACCCCACCACGACGTAAGGTACTTGGAGGTGACGATTCTCAGGAGTTCACTACCCTGGTGTTTGTCGGAAAACCCGCAAAGGGAGACGGTAGGCAATGGGTTGACAGTAAAGGGTTTGCATGCTGGATCGAGTGGCGTAGAGGCAGGAACCTCGGCAGGGAAGGTGACCTTGATTTTTGTCCCTACGCCCTCCTCGCTCCATACATCCACTTCGCCGCGCACATTATCGGATGTGATGATGCTGCTGACAATAGCGAGCCCGAGACCTGTGCCCGTTTGCAGAGGATTCTCTTGCGAGAATGGCTGGAATAGTTGGTTCTGGAGAAAACAGGTCAGTCAAATAGTCACAACATCAATGTTAATCTTTACTTGCCTTCAAAAATTTCTGGCCGATGCCCTTAAAGATTCAAAATCAGAAGAGATTGTTAATAAATATCACAAAGGTGAATGAGAAAATAAGACAAATTACCTTCCCGGTGTCGCAAACAATCAACTCAAGCATGACCTTGTTGGGGGGATTGCCTTCTTTAGGAGGTGCTTCTTGCAGTACAATATGGATATAACCGTCCTACAACAATGTAAGATTTCTAGTTCTCTCGGGCTCAAGAAAAATAGGCAGACCGAAGTGAATTTGAGACTGTTTCCAAACAGGTTCATCAAAACCCGTCGAATACCACCTTTCTCACACTTTAGGAGCCATCCCTAATATACAGCATATAAGTTTCGTAGAACAACCTGCAATTAAAAATAATAATCTCACCTGAGGCCTGTGTCCAATATTGATCACCGTTTCCACACGATTATTAGGGGGTAATCCCTGTTCATCCTTCGGCGGGGAATACACGCTCCCGATAACAGAATCCTCCGAAGAACGCACCCATGCGTGATGTCCGATCCAGCAACCATCGACCGCTTCTTCAACCAGGTGCATCAAGTCAATACTGAAGGCGTACAGGGAAAAGATATCAGCATTGAGTTCAATCGGAAGAGAAAAGAAGGGACCTACGTGGACGGAGCGATTACTCGACCAACACCACCCGATTTCCTATGACCGCTGAGCTTGGTGAAGTCGAGTACGTGATTGACTGTTTCGATAAGCGAGGTGCCGCATGCCTTTACCGTTTGCATAAGGGACGTCTGCGGGTGGTTGAGGTTACTGTCGCTGAGAAGTTCAGCAGCCGCTAAGATCTGCAAAATAAATCAGACAACATGAGGAGGAGGATGCAAGGCAACACGTACGCCATGCAAGGGTGTCCGAAGTTCGTGTGAGATGCTAATAAGATTGTCGATCAGACTGTCAATTATGCTACGGGTATTAAGACGCACTTCGATATGAATAGATTTTTTGCCTTGTCCGCTTCGAGCATCCTTTTCTTCAGAACCGCCGAGAGAATGATGACGCCTACAAGATTGGGGTCAACATATTATATTCACGAGAAAAAATTTAACATACCAATCGCTCGAAGGTATGACAGTTCATGCCCTTCCAAAAATCTCTGTTGATGATTTTGGGTATTGTACGCGCAAAGCAAGGCAAAAGGGCGCTTGTCGATGTTGAATATAGGAACAACTGAAAAAGAGTCAACAAGACATACTCAAGAAAAAATATCAAGACATACTGAGAGCATATTGTACGTGGACCGGTAAAAAGGGCTTGAAGCTTTGAGGAATGATCCCTTCCGAAATCTTCCCCTGAGGAAATTTCTCGAAGAATTCATTCAGCACTTGATATTCAGCCGCAGTCAACTTCACAGTCGACTGCTCCTTGTCCGGATCGCCATGGTGCAGAGTAACGGATATGTTGCTCTCGTTCCTGATTTTCTCGGGTACCTCGCAGTTGAATACGTCCATGACGATGACGCCTTCGACATCCAGTGTCCGCTTGACGAGCTTTGCGGCTCGGTCGTATACCTTCTCCATTGGCGCGTCGGCTGGCGGTTCTGGTGTGTTGGACGCAGCGTTTTCGTACGCTTCTTCGTCGATCTCGAGGCACTCGCGGCTGAACTTTTCCATCTGAAAACACATCTCAGAAGAGTGAAAGAAGGGAAGAAAACATGACTTACAGAATCCTGAATGCGATCCCTAACGCGAAGTTGAATCTTTTTGTGCAGTAGTGTGAGATGATGCATCTAACATAACAAAAGCCTAGAATCCACCTTGTCGCGCCACAATTCCATCTCGCGCATAGTGATGGCAGCGAATTCTTTAAGGGTATGACGCTGTCTGGGTGAAAATTCCTCTCGAGGTTGGTCGTCAATGATAGCCAGGCTAGAGACGAATTAACTGGCAGGCCATCGTGAAGAACGCTGGAAGACTTACGTTCCGATGTTGTATCCGTCTTGTGTCCGCAAAGGAGCACCTGCATAAAATCTTACACGAGGAGGTCCAACCGTGAGCGGCTAGATAGCAGAAAGGAAAAAGTTGATCAGCATAAAATAAGATAAAAATAGGGCCGAAAAGATTGCTTACATTCTTCGCGAAGCGCCAATCCTTCAATGTGTCCAGCACCACCATAGGTTCGTCGCCACTGCCGAAAGCATAAATGGATTTAAGCACCGAAGAATATGCAATACAATATAAAGTACACGCACCGCTGCAGAATCGCATGCCCGCAGAAGGAGTGTGCTCTGAGGCAGCTAGGCGTTTTCATACCCCCTGGAGAATAAATCACACGTCCAGGACATCAGGTGGTATACAGTTACTCACATTCCGATTTGAACCATCTATTCCGCGGTGTTTAGCATGTCTTTCGACAGAAAGTATCTGAGCACTCACTGTTCCTTGTCGTCGATCAATGAGATAACAACGCCTTTCGTGCTGAACACCAGCTTGACAAGGTGCGCGATCCGCTCGAAGTTGTTGTCGGTACCAGTGTTCCAGATGTTGAACCTATAATTAAAAAAGATTAGAAAACTGAATCGAATGTCGCGCCAATGCCAATTGTCAGCTGCACTCAACGCCACCTGACGATGACATCTTACGGTGTTCAAGCCTCGACATCACTCCCTCACAATCAGGACAACGGACAGGAGGACAATGGAAGAGATAAAGCTAGCCCAGACTTACTTGTACAGCGCGCGGCGGCGCTCAGATTCATCAGGTGAAATAGGTGGGGTAAGGTACTGCAATTCTTTGAAAATTGCCTCTTCCTTTACAGCGCGGATGTGCTTGAGTGAAGCCATGCTCTCGCTCCGGACATGGCCTTCACTCAGCGGTTTGTGTAGCGATGTCGAGTCAGGAAGGGGCGACGAAGTCGGGCGGTTTACATACATAGGCTTGGACAGAGTGGGGACGCTACTCGGTCCAAGCTCGAGGAGGAAGTCATCACTGCGATGGACGGCCGGTGGAGATGGAGGTGGCGGAACACTATCGGATGTCGTAGACTCGTGTTCGAGAGGAAGGATATTGCTCCGACTCGGTTCACCAAAGTAATCCGATTTTGAGTCTTCCTGTAGCGCGCCGACGAGTGGAGCTGAGGCAGGATGTACCCCTGATGACGCGAACGGCATCATACTTGCGGTGTGGTTGAGTGCCGAGTCGTCGATATCAGTGGTCCCCTCCCAAAATCCACTGAGGCGCGTCTTCCTGGAGCTTCCGGGCGTTACTGGATAGTCAGCGACGAGATTGTATTCGTTTGGGCGAAGGCCTGGGATCGCCGCTGTTACACCCCTCATAGGGTCCGTGAGTTCATGCTCTGGAGATGGCAGAGCGAGAGGGGAGATATCCACATGGGCAGCTGCCCATCGCATTGTCGCTACAGTGGCGCGAATGTCGGCAGCAGCAGAGGTCGTTGTTTGATTCGGAGTGGGGACAGAGGTAGACGATGAGAAGAATTTTCTAAAGTGCTGACTTGGCTGGGGAACGCGACGTGGGTGTAGCGTAGGATGAGACCTCGGGCCTGAGGTTGGAGGTTTGGCAGAACTTAGAAATAATGGAGGGAAGCTGTCAGATCGTTGCGGGGATTCCAGAGTTTGGGTATCAGAAGGACGGGGTGGACCTTCATCGACAATGCTTTCATATTCCCTCGTCTCAAATTTCTCTAGGCTTGGATAGCGAAAAGACTCCGGGCTGATGTCTTCGCATGACCGAGGTCGATTAGGAGTTTTGTTGGGGTCCCAGCGACCAGCACCATAGGCTGTGATGAAGGTATCCCAGTCGTATTCCGTGCTTCCAGTGAGGGTGGTTTTTTCGCCAAGCGTAGTAGTGAACGAATCTATGGAGCCAGCAGCGGCTCCTATTGACGTCGCCTCTGCAAATGGATCCACATATGAGCGCGATATAGTTGCATTGACCAGATTCAAGACTTGCCGAGAGGAATCGTTCTTTGGTCAACAGCTTCGTCTTCTATGAGCGTCTGCATAGGCATGAGATGGTCTGTGCGCGCAGGCGCCGGACTCGATGAGCTAACATCAGACCCGAGTGGCGACGACGGCGGGGTCAACCAGATCAGCTCGCGATTGGACACAGGCCCAGGCGCCGTGGATGGTCGTGGAGGTCTGCGCATTGAACGGGGCTGGGAAGTCGAGGTATGTGAAAGGAGGGCAGCTTGGTGGAGGGACGAAAATCGGAGGGGTGGCTTCACCTCGTCCTGCGAGGAGACTGTATGAGGGCGCGGCATAGAAAGAGACGATCGAGAGAGAAGAAAGAAAAGCAGATATCTACTCCGTGCACTCGGCCCTTCTGTGTGGGAACGATGCTGTCATGCCCCTAACCACAACAACAGACAATCTTGGAACAATCTTTCAACCGCACTGTCACATCACATGCCCGGGCCCCGTCCTGCCGAGGATCCACATTCCACACTGCAAAATCTCACTTGTCCCCCATTTCTATCCTGTTCTATCCTATAATCATATCTACCTCCTACCATCAATCTAATCACCTCTTTTACACCTCCGCAACCACCAGCATGCTCCACATGTACAGCGGCAGTGTCAAGTTGTCATTCTGGTCAGACAATGCTTCCAGGATTGCTGAAATTATCACAACTAATACATAGCGGCCAGTCTGCGCAAAGGAGGTTAGTATAAGTGCACATAACAGCTATAAATTGAGCGTCCTAAACGCACCGAAAACGTCTCAACCACACCTGCAAGTCGGAGGAAGAATGCTGCTGTCAGAATGGAGAAAATAAAGGCTAGGCTGCCTTCCAACGTTTTTGAGGTTGTGGGGGACCATCTATGCACTCCGATCCGCCTCCCAACGATAGAGGCCTGCTCGCCAAAAAAAATCAGTGTTCAAAAGAATGGCGCCAGACAAGACCAAAGAAGACTCGCACTAACCGCTGCATCGCCGAGCCCAAGGATCAGAATCCCAGTAAATTGCAGCAGTCTACTCGGTCTATATTGGATTGATCATGAGTCAGCTGAGCGCGGAGCACCGTGGGGAAGGCGAAATCCGGGAGAAAAGAAATACGTGTCACATACCCTTCTAGCCACAGAGATCCCGCACAGCCAGTGAGCAGATAGAAGTGACTCAAAATTGCCGTCCCACTATCCCTATGATCGAGGAACTCGTTCATGAACAGATGAACCGAGGCCCCGAAAGGATAGATGGCGAAGTATCGAACATATTCCGCAAACGTGAACAGCGAAAACGCGGCGCTGAATGACAAGTGGGTGAAGGCAGGCTGAAAGGTGAGAATATAATGAGTATATCGATAGATCGATGAAAGAAAAGAAGTGGGTATTGTACTGACATCAACAGCAATCCCAGGAACAAACATGACGACTGCAAGCCCGTGGAAAAATTTTCTGCGTGCGTTCAGTCCAAGCGTGGGCACATGTTTGTTCGCTGCGTCCAGCAGATCGGTCGCCACGTTCGACATATTCGCGCCATTAGGGAGGTTGTGTATGTTAGGGAACGAAGTAGGAAAGGCCATGCCCAGTGGGCCAGATGGAGGGGCGACGGACGCTGAATTGGCGTTGCCATCACCCGTATTTACCGGTGGCACTGGCTCAATTGTCAGGTTCAAGGACGCATGCTCCATTGTCGGAGTCGAATTTCTGGGCCGGAAGCAACGCAGCCTCGCCAACTGTCTGTTCCACCCAGCCACGCTGATGATACCTAGAAATGCCCAGTAGGAGAGGAGCGCCGGCCTCGTCCACTTCTTCTTACCTTCTAGGATCCGGAACAGGACCCAGAGCCAGGGATCACGATTGCCTAAACACCACCGCGTCCACAAGCCAATCATTGTCCCTACGATGAGAACGCTCCCCACGTAGAACCCCAGCGCGTAATAACGCCGATTCCTCTCTTTTTCTTGGGGGAACCGCAGACGGTGGACCGGCCTTTGTGCGTTATTCCTCGACAGCACGAGGAAGGGTGATAGTAGAAATCCTAGGATAAACGTGCCCGCAATAAGGGCTATCTGAAAAATGAGAAGAGGTGTGGGCAAGCGATATGTTCGAATATATGGTGTTGTGATTGGCCAGATCTGCACCGCGAGAAATCAACGTTGCGGAACCCTGATTCGGGAGAGAAACATTTTACCCTAGCAATCGTGATATTGAGGAACTCCAGGCATAGGGAAGTACCTCCGAAGCACACTAAACCCAACTCGCCAAGGGTGAAACCACTATGCGCGAGGCGCAGTGCCATGTACAAGGTTACTTGATAGAACAGCGAGGCGATGACCACTTCGAAGAGATTTAAATCTGGAGCCATCCACGAGGGTCAGTAACATTGTAAGAGGATTAGAAGTGCCGAAAAGACATACACTTCCATAGATTAACATCATAAATCCGGAACGCGATCTTCAGACTGATCATCATGACACTTGTGGCGAGTGTAAAGAGAACATAATACAACGAACGCCGTCCTTCTTTCCGGGGTACTGAAAAACGTTCTCCGTCAGGCTTACTGCCCCCTTTACGTGCCCGATATTCAATCCACCACGACGCGCAAACGTGGAATAACAGTATCGTCGAACAGAAGGTGCTGAGCTCCAGAAGGCTGTACCGCGACAAGAGAGCGGCTTGAGCAACTGGCAAATTCATTCGGGAGTTTACCAGTGTCATTGGAGCTTCCATAAACCAACTCTCCGGGGGCCCAGGCATGTTTAACGATATTTGTTTGATAGAAGTGAAAAGGAGTGCAGAGGCGATAAGTGGGCCTAGAAGAAGTCCGGTAAAGATACCATCGTCACGCGAGGCGCTGAGAAACACGGCCGTCAGCGTAGAACAAAAAAGTTTTTTATTCAATGAACACACCGATAATTTTTTGGGACCGACATCCATATGTACCCGAAGTCGCTTTTATTCCAGTTAGGCAAAGGTGCATGGCGTTTTCCATCGGGGAGGCGGGGAGATCCTGGGCGCGTTGATGCGACGGCGGAATTTGTTAATGCGGACGCGCTAGACTTGGGATCGGTTTGCTTAATGCTTGACAATGTACCATGAGTCCAAATTAGGTATATTGATGAAACTGCGGAGAGCGCTTTAAGTTCTAAAAATTGAGATCAATGTCAGAGCAAATATTTGTTAAGGCGCAGAGTTATAACCACCAATGGAAAGCCAGGCATGAGTATCGAGGCTTCTGATGAACGGTATTTTTGGTGTTGGATGCATGGCGATGCAATGTGTGGCGTAGAGGAGAGATATTAAGAGCAGAAGCGACTCTCCTAGTTTCCGGGTATCTATTAAAAATGTCCAGGACCATGAGGAGAACGGGAAGCTCAAGGAAAAGCGAATTTCTGGGGAGAGGAAATATTTGGGTTCGAAGTGACCGGATGTCTGTCGAGCATTGTTCCGGGCGACAGCTGGAGATATGTGTCTATGCAGAGATTTCATAGCCATTGGCACCCGTAGGGTAGCAGGCGAGCGAGAACGGGTGAAAGACTTGCGTCTATGAGCGCGCTTTGCAGTTGCAGTAGCGGTGGAATCTCCGGAGGAGTTATCGTGCGGACTGGGCCTCCGCTTCGAAGACGACTGGAATCTTGAGCCTCCGTTCACATTCTGCAGTATTGTTTTGGAGTATGCACGGCCTCGGAGGTCGGATGGGACGTCATTGTCAGTTTCATCATCCGAACTATTGCGAGATCCCGAGCTAAATCAATGGTAAGGACCTGCAGATTGAGCCAATTGGTAGTGCACGCACCTAGAAGACCCTGCATGATAGCTCGTACTCCAATCTAGAACTTTTGTTTTCTCTGAAGCATCTACTACGCCAGAGCCCTGTCGCCTGCGGAACTTTTGCCCATTCTGGGGATATCTTCGGGTGTCATTGCGTCCAGACGCTTGCTTCGACGCAGGCGGAGAGGGTGATGAATGTGAGCGAGGCAGTTTGACCAAAATACAACAACAGGTTTTGGGACTTGACGGGTTGAAAGAAGGAACGAAGAGAGCGCGTAGAAGACGGAATACAAGTGAGCTGGGACCAAGATACGATGGGACTGGGATTCGTCGGGACTTCGCCCAGAATGGAGTTGCGCGCTGTAAGGACGGATGACACGATTTTATTTCACGTGCACTCCTTTTTTTAGATGGCCACGACTATAAATAGTATCGCCGCCGAGCTACCAAGTAACTGACCCTTAAGCAATACATAACGAACCACTAAATGGTTGTCACAGTCGTGTCAGGGACGCGCCTTTCGTTCTTTAGCTCATATTCCTTTGTGTAGAAGCCCTTTTGAACGCGTCTTCCTACTTGAGCATGGCGGAAGAAGACACCACGGTCTATTTAGGCGATCTCCAGCCAAGTTCAAAAAACAAGCGCTCGAGACAGGATGACGAGCCCGAAGACAAGTCGTTTGGCAAGGTATCCATCTCTGAGAAGCGACAACGCACCCTCGCAGACATGTTTTCCGGGAGACTCAACAAGAAAGTCATGAAGGTTTCCTCAGCTTCGAAGCCCTTGGTAAACGCTACGTCAAGCAAGATGCGGAATGCTAGCTTCCCGCAGGCAGTTCTATCGGGCCTCGTTAAGCTCAACTCGATTCCATTCTCATTAAGCGCCTACCTTGAGTCGCTGTCAGAGCAAGAGAAGAAGCTTCTAAAGCTTGAGTGTGAAGTCATGGGGAAGGTTTGGTAAGTTATTGACTTACGCATTGTACTATGACGAAAATTGATGACAATTGTTCGTCGTGTTTGTAGGTTGAAGGTTTTGAAGGATGAAATTCGGAAACCATACTTTCTTTCTTTAAAGGAGTTTCTTTGGGAGGAAGGATATCACTGTGTCGATGATACATCTCCGATGTTGAAGGTGTACCCTCCACGTGAGTCAATCTCCTCAAAAATATGTAGCATGCTAAGTGCACCCCAACAGCACGCGACATATACGCCTGGTCCAGGACACCATTAGGAAAAGTCAAAGTTGTGATTCTAGGACAAGGTTCGTCCTTGCTTGCTGTTCAGGAAAGCCGACTAAATTTAGTATGTAAACAGACCCATACCATGGGCGGAATCAGGCTCACGGTACGGACCTGCTATTCTTTTTACCTGTTTACCCACTTAGCACGCAATTTCCTGTCCCTAACAGGTCTCTGTTTTTCCGTTCCGGTTGGCGTCGCCGTTCCTCCTTCCTTAAGAAATGTGCGTATGATATCACACATTGCAATCAGACTGATTAGGCTGACTCTTTGGAACGGTTTTAATGTTCTGATGCCACCGAAACAGATCTTCACAGAAATCAAAACGCAGTATCCTGAGTTCAAGATCCCCAATCATGGGTGAATCCAATTTTTTTCTAGCTCGGATTGAACATAGAATAATGTGATTTTGATCAGAAACCTCGAAGCCTGGGCTAATAACGGGGTCCTTCTGTTGAACGCGTGTTTGACAGTACGCGACGGAGATGCGAACTCGCATTCAAACAGAGGATGGGAACAATTCACAGACCGCGTTCTGGATATGGTCGATAAATACGGCGGGGCAAATCTCCCAAGTGGGGGTAGCGACACTGCTAATGGATTTGGCCGGGGTGTCGTTTTCTTTGCGTGGGGCGCCTCCGCGAAAAAGAGTGTCGCCAAGTTGAATAAGGTCATCTGCTCTCCTATTTTGATCTACGCTGCAGCACGAGCTGACCACAAACAACATCATTTTTTCTACTCTATTCTGATTCAGGCGAAGCATCTTGTTCTTACTAGCGCTGTGCGTGAAGGCCAGAATTGGGTCTTTGTTTATCGATTTACTAATTATTATCGTTCATAGCATCCTTCTCCTTACTCCGCCGACAAGGGGTTTTTCGGAAACAATCACTTTCGACTGGCCAATGACTGGCTTGAAAACCGATACGGCGAGGAGGGTCGGGTCAACTGGTGCTCTCTCTCAATAGAGGGCTGCGAGTCATTTTAACTACGGAGTACCACAGCAGATTGGACTTGGACCAACGTTGACGTTGGATACCCACCCATATACTATACGTTACTTTGACGTATGCTAATTTGATATCTTGAGCACAAAGTGATGAGTCCATGTCTCGCCAATCTCTCGCTCAAGTCGCCAGTATTTTGCCGAGGGTGCGACTTAGTCCTCATTCGTTGAAGACTCGATGCGTTATTGTTTTCGAGATATTGGTTTCTTTTTCCAGCATGCTATATCAACCACTAGGCGCCAACGAATTCATTTTTTAAAAATAATCCTTGGCCTCATTGGCTCGCTTTATCTGTCTCGCCTTCTGGAATGCCTTGTTACATATACACGCAGCAAGTTGACTTCCACGAATATTTTCCAGAAACGTTGGAGCGAAAAGGTGAGTCAAATATCGTACTGATGAGGAGGGCCGATACGGATCCGGATCCCGGCCTCGGGATACCGAACATGAGATACGAGGGATACATAGAGAGTCTAAGAGAGAGCATAGGAGAGCATCCACATAGCAAAGTAAAACAGGCAGCGCCTTTTCGCGATGCGTATAAAAGCAATGATAATGTATATTATTACATTTCTAGGTATATAGGGCCAAAAGATAGGACCACTGTGTTGATGTTGGTTTGATATTTGATAGCGATACAGGTGTGTTCGTTGAGGGGGCAATGCATCGTTAGTCCGGGAATGAGTGCGATACTATGGCGAAACGTCGTGGTCGTTAGTCAGGGTTACCGTTGGAGTAGAATGTCCAATTAAGGGAGATGATTAAGCCGTCCATCTGAACCATAAGTGCCTGAGCGAGACGGTCCCATATGCATGCTCTGGTTATCTAGCTGGCGCATGTACTCAGGAGGACGAGAGTTGTGTTGGGGTTGAGCAGGATTTGGGAGATGGGGGAAACCTTGTCCAATAGAAAAACCTTGAGGGTCAGTAACGGCGCGTCTGTGGGGAGGGTATGGTATAGGAGAGTCTCTGCTTTGAAGGTTGTGCGAATGAGCGTGCAGTCCGGGAGAGGGAGTCTGACTGTGGAGAGTTGAATCGTTGGAGGTAAACGATTGTTGCTGGTACGTGTATTGCTGGCGGGAGTCGTCGCGTATTTCGCCCCGGATAAAATTGTGTCCGCTGTAGCTCGACGCCAGATGCCGGTCAGGCGAATGAGAGTAGGGAGAAGGACTCCCGGAATAGAGATGGTGGTTGTTTGCTAAAGAACGGGAAGAAGAGGCGATGGTGCCGTTATACGGGTAGTGTAGTGGCTTGACAGGCAAAGGGGCAGAGACGGGGGCTGTCATCGGGGTGAGGTGGTAGGTCATCTCAGATGTAGGCTGCTGGATCTCCTCTGTGTGCTGCGTCGGATGCTGATGCTCGTTCAATAACAGAGGATCGTTCCAACTGCCGTCTATAACTGTCATGGGGTGGGCAGACGATATAGACACGCCCAAACCAGGAGAGAGTGAGCTTCCCCGCGATCCGGGGGAGTTTCCTTCGGACGACCCACGACTGGAAGAAAATCCCAACGACTGACTCGAGTGGGTGTTGTTGGCGTCAAAGCTCTTAGCTGCTTTATCCTTCCCTGTCGGGCCTTTGCCCAGAGGCGGCCTGTTCGAGGGTGGTAGACGCAGAGCTATGCGGAGGCAATCGTTCTCCTCCTCCAACTCGGCGACCCTCTGCTCCAATGCCTAATAACGGAAGAGAAATGAATGGATGTTGTAATGAAATTTCACACTAGCGGGGAAGGAATTTCATACCTGGAGGTGCGCCGCGCGGCGAGCACGAAACGCTCTCTGAACATCGCGAGCGCGGTTGGGGGGAAGGTTGTCGTTGCGCTTGCGCCCTCTCTTGGATGAGTTGCTCATGAAGCGAGAGGATATTTGGCTATTCGGGAGAAAAGTTAGGGCCAGAATTGGGCCAGAATAACAAGCAGAGCGACATATAAAAGCTCCTCCGAAAAGGCGCATGGGCAAATATTAATTGGGTCATGGCAGCCTATAAAAGGCAAGTACGATCGGAAAACTCCCGTGCTCAACTACTTCACGGCAAGGTGTCAGGCTTCCGTACAACACACCGTCTGGCACCCCGTTTTCCGTGCACATTCAGATTCGACATACCCGCGTTACTTCTCGCCGGAGATGAAGTCTACTCACCGCATTCACATTCCGACCACACACCCACAAAAATGCAGCCAAACAATAATAAGTTTTATCCTTTTTTTGCACCCACAGGTCGGCATGCCCTGGCGGCAGATTCCCCCCCGATTCCGAGATTCAAGCTGATCAACAACCACAAATGTCGAATATCAGGGGCAGTGGCTCCCTTTGTTCTTCTAGAAGTGGCTGCTCCTCATATATACGGGCGTACGCATGCCTGCTGTTGCAGAGACGGTTATGAAGACAAGAGCTCGTAACAGAGAGCCCCACACTGGGCGGCTCCTGCAGATTTCAGAGGAGCTCCTAATCCCGCTTCATGAAATGATCAAGATCTCGGATCACGTGTTCTTACCGAATGGGAGGGGGAGTTTTTGTCACACGGATCTGAGATAACACAAGTTGAAGTGGATTCTGGAAGTACAGAAACTTGAACGCAAGCGCCGCGGCGCTGCACACCATAACATCGACTAAAGCGCCTTTCAACCGCATTCAATATCTGGAAGAAATCTCGTGGTAGCTTTCATAGATTTTGTGCGTTTGAGGCGTGGATACGGTATGGCTTTTCCTGATCTCTGACATGCACACCTTAGATCTGGGATACTTCACCACACGACGAGGGAAATATTTGGCTCATCCGCCCACCCAGGCTTTTTTCCTCCGCTGTAGATCTAAGAAGACAACTCTATTCGTGCTTCTTCTGTCGAGTCACTTTTACATGTCAGAAAAAAAACCTGTTGAGAGATCTGCTACTCGGAGAATAGCATCCCATCGCAGACACTGATCCTCTCATCTAGGATCTCCTGCAGCTGCAAGGTGTTTGTCGCATATCCTGATTCCGTCAACGTCGTGTGGACTACCACCTCCGTCCCCTCTACTAACTCTAGACCTCGGGTCAGTGATCGGCATTTTGCAGCATTCCTCATCATTTTGCGGCGGGCAGCGAAAAATAGTTGGATATAGGATGAAGCGAAAGGTATCAAAAGATCGGCCGGTAATGAGCCATCGCCAAAGCGTTACTCCAGGTACCGTAGTCTGTCACCGTAGATGGGACGCGATAGGATAGAATAAGTCTAATAATTGCGCAATGTGCGGGGTTGTTGTAAGACGTCGGTTACTTCATTGAGTTTGGATGCTGGCTCCGAGAGAGTAAAATAATCAACTGATTTCTTTCGCCTGTTGTTGTTGAGGTTCTTTGCTGCATGGAGCGTCCGCGCGGTCAAGGTCCAGTGACTAAAACTTGCAAGATATAACAGTGCGAATCAAGGATCTCAGTCTCAACATGTCCGATATCAGGTCAAGATGTGATAACAATCGCCTGATTATCACAACATCCAGTCATACGGTCGAAGCGACATTCTCTGATGTCAGTGATGAGGTGATTCGCCTTGGCTTAAAATGAGTTTAAATGTTCCTTGATTTCATTAGTATTCCATTCACAAGCGCTCACGGCTCGATTGTACCACGATGACGAAGTGAAGACACCTTATCGCATTTAAAAAAACCAACTTTCATCCAGGGAAGAGGACCGAAGCCGACCTTCTGCAAAAAATATTTTGGTGAGTAGTACGTGGGGCTCGATTAAATACAAAGCACAGCACTGCCCATTTCTGTACAATAAAAGCGTGTGTGATATGTACTTATGTGAAGTGTGACTGTGTGCGATGGTGTGATAGTGTGATACGTACATGCGTATCTCTGATGGAGATTTTCTAACATGTTTCTTTGATATTTCGTTATTTTACTGGTTATTGTCCAAGTGACCTCACTAACCTTGAATCCTCAATAATTGTGCTACTAGTGGCCACCGAATAATCCATTGGTTGGTACCTCGTCGACCCATCATTCAAGGTATTGCGCTAATTTTTGTGCCCCGGAAAATGATCATGAGGTTTCGACGAGAATCCCAAAAAAGTAATATCCAAGGATTTCATCTTTTCGGATGCCTTATGAATCGTGCATAATGATTTGCAGAGTTGCCTATTATGTGTACGGTTGCCAATTGGGGATGTCATCAATTCGCTCAGCTTCAACCCGAAGAGAATAGATCTGATGGATTTGGATTTCTCTATCGTCTAATTTATTGGGATGGCCTCATAAAACAGAGTTAAGACAGCACCTGATAGCATTCACTGAATCTAGATCATTAACGAGGACTTCAAAGTCCTCGTTCATGGAGGGTTGAGGTAGTTAGGTGTGATAGGCGCCCATTACGGCATCCTCGAATTGGCAAAGGCTATTGATAGCTCTGACAGTTATGATAGACGTTACGGTTCGTATGCCCTTAATTTTTGCCTGCAACGAGGCCTTGGAAAATAATTTGTAATTGCACAAATGTTCACTTGGCAGTACTCATCTATCTAACTGAGTGCTACTCGCTAGTGTGCGGCTAGGGAAAAAAAATCTTCTTAGACCTAGAATCTGGGCACCAGCTCGGGCTACTATATATCAAGTTTAAATTATGTTTTAGCCAGGATTATTGACGGACGAATGATATTAAGATGGTGTATGAACTCCGGCTCATAAGTTGTGTGAGCGCCAAAAGTGGACATGTGAGTCAGCATCGTGGGAAAGTATGTGTCAGCAGTACAGGTTGTTCTATGTAGCGTGGACAAGTCGAAGGGTCTGTCTCTCGCTCCCATCACCACCAATCTATCTCTTTTTGAATACACCAAAACATGTGGAAACCAGCAACCCGCCAAATCACTGGAACAAACGACGGTAAGTTGATCATCATCCACAGTATCTGTTTCCCCAGGTTCTCATTCATTTTTGACTGTTTAGTTCCCCTGGGACAACGCCGCAGATTCGGACCTGCACCAGCGGATGACGCACCCGCACCGCAACTCGCACAACCCTCTCCTTCTGCGTATCCTCGCTCTCGTGATCAAGAGGAAAGTCCAGGAAAGCGGGGTCGAGATGAGTCACCTGTCAACGGGGATCCGAAAGGTGAGCAGACAAAATTCATTGGCCTAACTTCCATGCTACCACTCCAATATGGAGTGTATCGCCGACGTCTCTTCGAGGTTGTATGCAATTTCTGCCTATAATTATCAAGCGCGTTGCGCTGTAGTCTTCACTGACACTAACGCTAACCTATTACTAACCCGTCTGACCTTTATCATCTTCTCCAGTTGATCCTAATGCACCCCGGAAACGTCGGAGCCGCTGGGGCGACGCCAAAACCGAAATTCCAGGCCTGCCTACTGCAATCTCCGCAGCAGGTGTCTCCCAAGCCCAGTTAGACAACTATGCTATTCACTTACGTCTGGAGGAAATCAATCGCAAGCTGAGATTGAACGACTTTATTCCTCCTGAGCGCGAAAGGTGTGTTTAATGTCAATATATTTGATTTATGCGCATATATTCACTCTTTCATTCTTAGGTCGGCCTCTCCACCGCCCACATATGACGCCCATGGTCGTAGGACCAATACGCGCGAAGTTCGCTATCGCAAAAAGCTTGAGGATGAACGTATCAAACTTGTTGATCGTGCCATGAAGAACGATCCGAATTTCCGTCCTCCAGTCGAGTACCATCAACAAAAGCGCTCTCAGCGTCCATCTGACAAAGTTTATATACCTGTCAAAGAATTCCCAGAGATCAACTTCTTTGGTTTGCTTGTCGGCCCTCGTGGAAATAGTTTGAAAAAGATGGAACGCGAAAGTGGTGCGAAGATCAGCATTCGGGGGAAAGGCAGCGTAAAGGAAGGAAAGGCTCGCCCAGATCAGTATGCCGACGACGCTGAGGAAGATTTGCACTGTCTTGTTCTTGGTGACAGTGATGAGAAGGTTGCAGCTTGCGTCAAAATGATCAACAGAGTCATTGAAACAGTGCGTGATTTTCCTTTTTTTCTTCCATTTACTTCGCACTCACCGTTCTTTAGGCGGCTTCGACTCCGGAAGGACAAAACGACCACAAACGAAACCAATTGCGTGAATTAGCTGCCTTGAACGGAACGCTTCGTGATGACGAAAATCAAATCTGTCAAAATTGCGGTGGTGTTGGCCATCGAAAATACGATTGCCCCGAACAACGCAACTTTACTGCTAACATCATTTGTCGTGTTTGTGGCAGCGCTGGCCATATGGCTCGCGATTGTACCGTCAACAAAGATCCTAACGCTCAGGCTGTTTCTATCAGCGGACCCTCACCATCTCTTAACAGGACTGGATTCGACTCAGAATATGCCAGCTTGATGGCTGAACTAGGCGAGAACCCAGGTGGCGCTGACGCCGGAAAGACCCCTTGGGACGCACCAAGCATGGGACATGACATCACTGCTGGTGGTTCCAACATTCCTCCATGGCGCCGACCCGAATCTTGGATACAGCCTGCGAACACCAATCAGCAACAGCAAGGTTATCGACCACCTCAAGCAGGTTATGGTGCAGGCTATGGAGCGCCTAATGGATACGGAGCAGCAGCAGGGCAATGGGCAGGTTATGCCACTGGCGGCTATCAGCAAACTCAAGATTACTCTAACTATGCATCCTACTATCAAGGCCAATACGCGCAGTAACTTGTTTATTACTGATATGGTCCTAATCAGCTGCATCCTCACCCTTCTAACGACTCTGTAGCACTGAACCTCTCAAAACTTTAGCTAGCGCAGGCTTGACCAGCCTTAAACCCCGTGTTACCTGTAAACCATCCTCTCTTTTTACTGTTTGACTAGTTTGTTTGATTGACCGTAGCGAAGTTTTCTGCCCGCCATTTCTCCTGCGTCCGCGAGCCCTTCGAAACAGCTCCAGAACTCGTACGAAAGGTCTAATCTGTTGCTCTGCTTATCGGTAGGAAGATGAACCTGCACCTGAGTTAGTCGCTGTGACTTACTCAAGCGACGAGGTGCAACCTATGTATTTTGAAGCGCATGTTTACTCCGTTCTCTTTACTTTACGACGTTTCTTTTTCTTGGGTTTGGTCGGTGATCCTTCATCGGATTCCCCGTCCATTTCTCTCTTCTTTGTTACTGATGTAGGATCGTTTGATACCCTAATCAAGCATGATACAAAAAAGCCGTTGGTGGCGTCTTCGCCTGGCAGGCAGCGGACGAGAGACGCAGCATCATCTAGAAACAAAAGCTTAAGTTTCAAAGACAGCGAAATTGTGCTGTGAGTAAAACACACCTGGATTGTCCATTTCCGCTGGATAACCGCGTCTAGGCCAAGTAGGTAAGACCACGTTTTGGGGAGCCAGTCGGAATGGGCCACTGGTGGCCTCCTCAGACTTGAGAGCACTTCCTACCACACGCTCATTTTCAGTGGCGTGGATGCTACACGTCGAGTACACGATTTTCTTGACATTAGGAACTAGAAGTTGGACAACCCCATATGTTCAAATTAACGACGGAGGATCCTTGAATGTAGGACGCTAACGAGCAAAACGTACACCTCATGGCATGTTTGATCATCATCAGCTGGAAAGCAGCCAGCTTATCCAACCTGTCATCGTCCTTGGAAGTGTCATCCTCGGTGTCTTGTTGTTCATAGAAAGTCAGTTTAATAGCCAGGCCAGTAAAATGTGACACACCTGCTTCGACAAGATAATCTAATCGATTGATAATTCCCGAGCCGCTGCAGGAAGGGTCCAATAGACTATGGGCAAGGGTTAGAGATTAAGGACTAAAGACATCCATATCAAGACTCACATATGAGTGACGGGACTGAACTGAGGATTTGAAGGGTCGATAGTCAAGAAGTCTGCGTTGATCGGTGAAACGTTCGAGCAACTAGCTTTGGACACCATCATTTTAAGCGTTTGGAAGCGCTTCTTGTCACGCTCAAAGGCGTAAAGCTAAACCAAAAGCTCATTGAGGATACAGCAAGCATGTATTTGTGCGTGAATTTCTGACCTTTCCTTTGTTGTTCATGAGCGCACTTAAGTGGGTGGTTTTGTTTCCTGGTGCCGCAGTTGCATCGATAACGACGCTGTCGTGGGTAGCTGGGGGTGCTAGAACGACAGCAGGGAAGCAGGAGGCTTTATCCTGGAGAATAATCTTTCCGGAAGTATAGAGCGGGTCATCTTGGAATGTTGTATTAGGGGAAAACAAGAGCAGATTCGGTACATGTTCGTCTCTGGAGAATCCTTTCCTGCGATAATATGTTAAAAAACACCAACGACTGCAGCATAACCTGTGTTTTAGCTCACTTCGAAACGAAAGGATCTGAAAGGATAAACCCCCGTGAAACAAAAGATTCTATAGCTTCCTTTAAGGTCACCATTGTTGTATTAACGCGCACATAACGAGGTATGAGTGCTGTAAGGTGAAAGTTATTGAGTAGCCGTTGACTGTGCGGGTAAAAAATCGTATCACCTGCTCTTTCATCTCCGTTGTGGGCAAGTTGCTCGTTAGAAGTAGCACCACGCTTGATCTTTATTTTCTGAAACTCTCCGTGTAAGCGTGTTTTGTGTCGCAAGATAGCTTGTTTTATGGGGCCGTCACCAGCCTGTATACCTCGCGCCAACAGCAGATCGTGGACAAGGATGAGTACCAGGTTCGAGGAACTTGAAGACAACTTGCGCTCTTCTTTCATGAGCTTTGCCTTGTTGATAACTTCAAGGAGTACGGACTTGACTACATGGTATGTTCTCATTATAGACCTCATGAAAATTATGACCAGATCAGAAGACCTTACATTTCAATGTCTCGATAACTAGGGCCGCAGTCCTCTTCCTGTCCTTCTGAGGAAGGGTAGCAATGATACCCTTGATTGATCCATGTTTGGCATCGATGCGATCCAACGTCTTAGCAGCTTCAAAGTAGAAGTTCATCCTATTATAGATACAGTGGTCTCGTAAGGATTGAAAGTATGACGGGGAGAGAAGTTGCGATGTAGCAAGGTACAGCAAGTATTGGTGGAAGTTGGGACCACCTAATACTACGACATCACTAAGAAAAGGGAAAAACATCAGTTGCCATTCTCATCAAGAACATGTTGACGAAGTAGAAGTCAGTGTAAAATGGTCCTCATTTCTGGTCAAGCCAGTCGGACAATGTAGATAAGATATAAACATCATGGAAATAAAACAGAATTCCATAAGGATTAGATAGAAGACTCACAGAGTTAGAGCGTAAGGATGGATTGGGATGATACCAGCAGAGGAAACGACGATGACAGGAGAAAAAAAGTGCAGCAACGCGACTCGAACATTTGAACCTCCGCCTAAATTTTCAAAGCACGATAGCGTGATCGAGATCGAATCAAATGGGTTGATCATTCGGAGGCGCGTCACCACCCATTTTCCTCTCACTATACTGCCCTAAAGGTAGTCCCACAAAAGTAAATGCGTCAGTTTTAGTCTGAGGCATCGCTGACCGTTGTTCTCTTCCCAGTGCCCATCGAAACTGAGTTGTACGAACTTCTCGGTGTCTCTTTCGAAGCCTCTGAAGGTGTGTTTGATTCAACAGAATCTCATTAATTAACAGTTTCCAACCTGCGTTCCCAAGATGAAATCAAAAGAGCCTACAAGAAAAAGGTGTGACTCTACTTTTGAAGCGCGTTTCCTGTAAACTTATTCATTCCAAGGCGAAAGAGCATCATCCTGTAAGAACCATTGAAATTTTGGTCAAGCCTTCGCTCACTTCCACTCCAAGGACAAAAATATTAACGATCCCGAAGCGGGTCAGAAATTCCAGGAAATGGCTGCCGCGTTGGTACTTTCTCATTATTCGCTTGAGCATTAAAACTCATACTGTTTCCAGCTACGAAATCTTAAGTGATCCTCACAAACGAGAAGCTTATGACATGCATGGACTCGAGGGAATGGCAGGCGGCCACGGCGACCCTATGGACGCGGCTAACCTATTTGCCCAATTCTTTGCGGGTGGTGGTGGCAATCCAATGTTTGGATTCGATTTCGGGCCTGAGATGGGAGGACGACGGAGAGGAAAAGGCGAAGACTCGGTTATACCCCAAGAAGTCACATTAGAAGACCTCTATAACGGCAAATCTATCAAGATGAACATGGAAAAGGAGATTGTTTGTGGTGTATGCAAAGGGTGCGTGTACCTCTCCTTGTTTCTAATTTCTTAGTTAACAGTCAAATGAAGCTCGGGTGCGCGAGGCAATGCAAAACCTAAACCATGTTCTACTTGCCAAGGCAATGGCTGGATAAACACAAAGACTCGAGTATGTTCCAGTCTTTGTTAACAATTCTTTGTGGACTCATCATTTTTGACCAGTTGCCGACAGGTGCCTATGCAAACTCGAGAGGGCAATGTACTGACTGTCATGGCCATGGCGAAAAGCTCAAGGAGAAAGAAAGGTTAATCCAATCTTACCTTCTGTTTAAGAATGGAAGCGTAACCATCACCTTTATAGATGCAAGAAGTGCAAAGGAGAGAAGACTGTAAAGGAGAAGACCCGTCAAGAAATCTTCATTGAAAAGGGAATGACTGACCGTCAACGAATCGTTCTTGCAGGTGCAGGAGATCAGGAGGTATGCTTTGAAGCCTTTCCGCTGTTCAGCTGATTTTAATTCTATCATTAGCCTGGCATTCCAGCCGGCGATGTAGTCTTCATCGTGAAAGCCAAACCTCATGAATCTTTTGAAAGATCAGGCAACGATCTTCTGACGAATGTTACAATTACATTATCGGAAGCTCTTCTAGGATTCTCCCGCATCATTCTTACACATCTCGACGGAAGAGGTATCAAGATGACCACACCTCCAGGGAAGATCATCAAGTTCCATGAAAGTATTGTGTTACGTGGAGAAGGGATGCCAATCTATCGTCGACCAGACGAAAAGGGCGATCTTTACGTGGTCTTCCAAATCGAGATGCCAGATGAGCAATGGCTGAAAACTGTGGATGCGCCGGTCAGTAACCCTTTCAACTGGAAATTTTGACATTTCTCACACTTTGCTACAGGCCATTGAAGCCATCCTGCCACCGAAGCGTGCGGAGGTCGATCCACTACCTGAAGTTGTGGACGAGGCTGACTATGAGGAGAGCAACATTGTCGATGTGGGTGCTCGGTCTTTTCCGGCTGGCAGCTTCTTTGACCAAGGCTTTGCATCGCAGTTTGGCGAAGATGAGGAAGATTGGGAAGACGACGAGGATGAGGAAGACGATATGGATGGCGAACCAGAGTGTCGACCCCAGTAATGGATCCTTCGCAAACCTCACAACGTTAACCTGTTGCCCTCATTCTCAAAGCTACCTGAGTATGTGCTTTCATTCTATTCTTTTTGCTTCACCTTTTTGCCCGGAATCCTCAATTCCTAGCATATACTACATTTGCCCTTGTAATAAAGGTATTACATATTCTTCTAATGCTTGTTTCTCCAAGTTTATCTTGGAAGTCCACTTTTTGATCACAATCATTAAATTGATAACCCCGCTTGAAACATTCATCCTGATATGCGCAATATACAAAAATAACCGTCGGTCTTGGGGGTCATTTCTAAAATATCTTCTCAAGTTAACGTCAGCCAGCACCACTGTTTTTCCTGTCGCGCAGTTCACGCATTTTACTCGTTGACGCTCTTTCCAACTTCCATCCTCCTTGCCTGCTGGAGACATGGAGGGGATGCGATTCCTTTTGTTCTGGTTCTGCTCATTCCTTGCTTTATCTATACCCAAGGCTGTCAACGCGGCAAAGGCACGAATCCTGATTTATTCTGCCACTCGAGACTTCAGACATGATTCCATACCCACTGCTATTGAGGCGCTGAAGGCGAAGCAGGATTCCGTCAATGTCCAATTCGATAACACAGAAGATCAAACGCAGTTCACGGATAGCATCCTCTCCAACTACGACACGATCCTATTTCTGAGTACAACTGGCGAAGGTGCGTAGTATCTACACATTGAACTCTGGCTATATTCTGAAGCTTCCACACCATAAAGTGCTCGATCAGGCAGGGAAGGACGCATTTCAGAAATACCTCGATCTTGGAGGCACTTTCGTTGGCATCCACTCAGCATCGGATACCCTAAGAAACACCTCCTTCTACATCGATGAACTGGGTATGGCCTGAATTCACCTGCCATATTGAATGGCAGCTAAACGGCATTTCAGGTGCCCTCTTTGATTATCATCCGGTCCTTCAGAACTTCGTGAGTCCAGAAACCTACTTAACGCCTATGAAGTTAACCGGAAGAGATCACAGACCATCGACGTTATTGATGCAGCTCATCCAAGTACGAGCATGCTTCCAATTATTTGGGGTGTTCAAGATGAAGCGTGAGCACTCAACCATACCTTGTGTGGGTCAGATGATAACCACTGCTCTCGGCAGGTATAACTTCAAATCTGATCCACGAGCAGTCGGGGCGACAGTCATTTTGGCCGCTAATGAATCAAGTTATATAGGTGAGTAACCTTGCTAAAGTAATCGCTAGCATCTCATATACTAATGGATATGAAGATACTGGTGTGCACCAAAATCAAGGGACTCCTCATCCCCTTGGTAAGTGAGCACAAATTTGATGTAATGTTGCGAAAGTTTATTTTAACGCCTGCATAGCCTGGTATCAAGAAAAAGGCGCTGGTGTGGAAACCGGCGGGATCACGGGTCGCAGTTTCTACACATGCTTAGGGCATCTGAATGAAACTTGGCATGCAAGTAACATTTCTTGAGTTGCGACTTATGCATGCTGAATTCATGGACCAGGACGACTTATTCATGGCTCATGTCCTTGGAGGTATATCCTGGGTCTTGTCGGGTAATACCACTCTGGCCTTCAATTCATCGGGTCTCGTTGGAAACACGCAGGCCGACGCTACAACTAGTAGTAATCAAAGCAGCAATGCGCCCTCGAAAGCGACTTCGACGTCATCGATCTCTTCAATCGGCTCACAACCTGCGAATTCTCAAACCTCGTAAGAATTTTTTTTTTCATCGTGAATAAATACTTTTACTCATTATTGAATTAGTTCAGCAAGCCATTTTATGTCCATAACAAAAATTCCAGTGCTGGCATTGCTTTGGAGGTTTCTGTGCTAGCGTGCAATAGTTTAGAAAGGACATGGACTCCGAATATTTCGTTGTTTATCTTGTGGAAGTTTAATGCATCGTCCCATCATTAGATGTATCAATGTGCTTGATAGGACCCCACTAATAATATCACGTACGTTCTCCAACAGGTTTTCACCGAGATTGGGAACAATGTCTTCAGGAAGCTGCATCACATCGCGCCGTCCAAAACGGATTCAGGAAGAACAGAGCAGAGTCCGTCACAGGAAAGCTTCATTTATGCTTCGCGACTTGTAAGCAAAGAAGTGTAGATATAGAGGTCGTATGTTTCAGGGCCTTTGAGAATGGCCTGAAATTCGATTGGTAAATCGGGCCAGTAATATTGACGCGAAATCCCAGATTAGAATTTACGCGACATGGATATGAAGACATCTATGGGACTATGCTGAGTTCGTGGTAGTTACATTGTGTGCAATGTCAGAGTATCAGGGGAGAAGAGTCGTCGAGCGCCTCCCAGGCAGACGGATATATCCGGAAAGCAGTGACTTAGACGTCGATGGTTTTGTATCCTTTTACCTGCAAGGAAATTCGTTGGCGAATTGGCGTAGACAGTAAATGAGCACTCACCCTGTTAAACCTCAACATTGCCAGGTACTTCTCCGATAGCCATCTGCAATTCTCGTAGTGGTTAACACCCTCTGCTTTGTGGCATTTGCCTAGCTCGTCGCGAACTAGGCGAAGTTCCATGGCCTTCACCCACGATTCCTTGATATAATCCTCCCTCTCCAGTGCCTTGGCTAGAGATGATGTCGGCCCGAGTATGAAATTCAAGTGATAATTGACGGACCTTTGAGTTCAGCAACCCTCGCGTCGTCGACAGGCATGGTTGTACGGAGCAGGATATTTGACTGTATTTGGTTCTTTTCCACATTGGATTACCGGAATCACATGTTCTTTCGGCTATAACATTCCCTTCACCATGGCCCTGGGTCAACGCCTGCTTATAATCACCCCACCCTACCCCGCCTGTCTGCTGTACCACCCCACCTCTTGATACCGACAGGCTAGCACTGTATAAGCGCGCAATATTCCTGTCTAAAATGTCACAAACTACTTCGTTACCCTCCGGAAACCCTCTGCTGACGCTGACCCACCGTAAGTTCTGAATCCTGATTCTATGCAGCAGGTCTGGAATATCCTGATGTTTTCACGTTCCTGCAGCCAAACCTTCTCTCTGGATTATTGAGCTGCATAATGGTCAAGACAACCGCCTGACCCATGATCTCATCAACAAGGCAGTGATGCCCGCATTGGATATCGTAGAACGGGAATGGCGCGCTCAACGACGCACCGCCCTGGAGGCTAAGAATGCTGAAGGAGGGAAAGGCGCACTTATTATCGTTGGCCGAAGGGACCAAGATAAATTCTTCAGCAATGGTTTGCTTCATATACTTTCGGTCGCATCTTCAGTTCTGATGCAACTTCTGATAGGTCTTGACTTTGCTAATTCATCGAAGGATCCCAACTTCTTCCAATGTAAGCGTTAGCATATGGCCCCCTTCGCGTCCATCTTTTACCTTAGTTTCTAGTGACGTTCGATCCTATGTTGGTCCGATTACTGACATTCCCGAGTGAGTACTATTTTTGTCCGCAAGAGATATCATTGTTAAGGCTTTGCTCTAGTTCCGACCATTGCTGCAATCAATGGTCATTGCTATGCTGGAGGATTTATGCTCTCACTGGCATGCGACTATCGTGTCATGACTGATGGTAGCTCCCGGAATGCCTGGCTCTGCATGAACGAGGTTAGAATCATCCAACTGTTTTCTTGGCAAAGCATATCCTGACAGTATTTTTAGGTTCATTTCGGCGCCCCATGGCCTCATTCATTCACGGCGCTTCTTACTGCAAAAATCGGCGACCATAGATTGCATCGCAAAATCGCCCTCGAAGGCCATCGTCTCACCCCCGCTGAGGCCCTTCAAGACGGCATCTTAGACTACATCGTTACTGGCAAAACGGTGGAAGTTCTAGCAAAAGCAGAAGAAATAGCGGACAAGTTCAGCGGAAATGCAACTATGGGCGTTTGGGGGCTGATCAAGGTACATTCTTCATCCCCTGACTTTGCATTTTCCAGTCTCACTCCCTTCTAGTTGGGTCTTTATGCCAGCGTGTTGGAAACGATCAGGAAAGATACCAGATTAGTGAATACTCAAATTGATGAAGCTGGAGCGAGGTCAAGGCTCTAATAAAACCAGCAAGGCACGTTTATTATCGAGCTGCCATGTCGTCCAACCATCGTAATTCATCCTAAATTTATTACATGCTCACCTTCAAAGGGTGCCTCTAGGCCACCTGAACGATGGGGAGTGAGGTGACCGTCAGCCTTTCGCATGTTCACCATCATCAGATTGTCAATATGACTTCTCATCTGAAATCAACGAAGGTCGTTCTTGTTGGTATGCAATGTGATATCAAGCAGTACGGCTGTACATGCTTCGGCGTACCAATTTATCGAGGTGAAATGCGGGCGTTGGCGCATTGACTTGGTAACGACAACTTCGGTCCAGCGACGAACAAAAGAAATTTATGGGAAGAGCTGTGGATATGAATATCGCAGCTCATGAGCTATTAATAGGCAACAATGACCTAATAAGAATAGACCTGCTGCGTTCGAGCGGCATACCAGGGCAACGTGTGGCTGATTGTCACTTTGAAGTTTGTTATACACCTTCGGTCACAGGGCCCGTCTGATCTATAAAGCACGGCATGTCTTAACGCAGGCCAATCATCCGTCCATTCCTTCTGCAAACCCCTGGTAGGGTTTTTTTTGCTAGACGTTTTTCTCTTTTCTTGCTGGTTCTTGGCCATCATGCAACTCGGGCTTTCGATCTCTGCTCTTCTGTCATGTTTGCTTTTGATGTTGACCACGCAGGTCGTGGAGTCGGCGCCTCTTTCCAGACGGACTCCCAAGTTCGTGTCGCTTCCTTTGAAGCGCGTTGAACAAGCCCGTGGCCTCCACCCACAGATCGTGCGTCGTGTGCGTTTTTTTTTGTTCACCCCATGCTAATGATTTTTCTGGCTTGCAGTACCTCCAACAACATATCAATCGGGGTCTCCGCCGATTGGCGCGCATGACTGGGCGCGCAGGCCCAACCCATGAAACCTTGGTCAAAAACCTGGAGCGCCGCGTCCTGTCAATAGAAGGACCGGAGGGTTTGGAGAGGCGTTTCAACCGTATGGGCGTACCAAGAAGGAGCGTTGAGGACAACGTTCTGGAAAAACGGTACAACCGTTTTGGTGTCCCAAAACAAACCGTCAAAGCCACTTCAGGCACCTCATCTCTTGCTTCGTTGAGAAAGGGGGAAAATAGCAAGGGAAAGAATAGAAAAAATGGCAATGCTGGTTCGCAGACTGCCGGTTCTGCAGCCACTCCTGTGGCTGGTGTCACCCAAGCCGATGACCCCACCGCAGACGATTCTCTCGGACTGGACATCGAGTGAGTCTCATCGTCGACTCAAAAATGTACGTGTTTTTCAGGCTCAACAATTTTTTTAGAGCACAAGACGTTGGTTACTTGGCCGAAGTGCAAATTGGTACCCCTCCCCGCAACTTCCTGATTCTCATGGACTCGGGGTCGGCTGATTTCTGGGTCGGCGCGGAGAATTGTCAATCTCAAGGCGGAGGTGGTTGTGTGAGTTTTTCATTTTCCTTGGGCGTCCAAAAATAGGATATTGATAGATCGTCTTGGCCGTAGGGAAACCACAACTTCCTTGGTGCTCAGTCAAGTTCCTCCTTCGTGGATTCTGGCGATCCGTTCCAGGTCACATACGGAACGGGACAAGTTTCTGGAGATATCGTCACTGACAACGTTGCCGTTGCTGGACTTTCTTTGGCGAAGCACACATTCGGTGTTGCTACCACGGAAAGTGTGGACTTCTCTTCGAACACCACTCCATTCGACGGTTTGATGGGTCTTGCCCAATCGGTATGTATATTTGTAAATTATTCTGTGAATTTGAAATTCAATCGCCTTCTTCGTTGCCTAGACGCTCTCCGAGCAACAAACCGACACTCCAGTTGAATCGCTCGCTAAGGCAGGATTAATTCCTGGTGCTATCACTTCGTTCAAAATCTCTCGTCTCGCTGACAACTTGAACGACGGAGAGATTACCTTCGGGTGGGTAACTCATCCATGTCCTTTCAAATACATCCCTAATATGTTGTTTGATACAGTGGACTTGACACAACCAAATTTGATCCTAACACCCTAGTCAGTATCAATAACGTTAACCAGGACGGATTCTGGGAGGGAGCTCTCGATGGCGTGAGCGTCGATGGCGCTGACCTCGGTTTGAACGGTCGCACTGCCATCCTCGACACTGGAACAACTCTCATGATCGTCCCCGCCGCCGACGCCCAGACCATCCACAACAGCATCGAAGGTGCAGCATCCGACGGCCAAGGCGGCTTCACCGTTCCTTGTACCACCAACGCTAGCGTCGCGTTGACTTTTGGTGGCCAGGACTTCACTATTGACCCAAGAGATATTGCCTTCCAACCAGTTGACCCCAACGACCCTACTGGTGACTGTGTCTCAGGTATCACCTCTGGGAACATCGGAGGAGCTGATGAATGGCTGGTACGAATCTCCTCTACTCATGACGCTTGGGTTTTTTTGCTGAACGTTGTTCAAAACAGGTTGGGGATGTCTTCCTCAAGAATGCTTACTTCTCTACTGACGAGGACAAGAACACTGTCAGCCTTGCGAAACTCGTTTAGAGGCGTATCAAATACTAAGTCTTGATGACCATTCATTTGCATTGACAATAATTAAGAATAACACTCTTTTGTGTATTGTAATTAACATCTGTACATTATTTCTGTGCAGTGTGCACAACTTCATGGGTTTGATTCAATATATGACATACTGAAATTAAACTATAGTAATATGAAGAGTCAAATCGCGAAAAACCAACATGCATGACACCGCGGCATGTTCGAGGAACTTGCCAAGACAAACACGCCTTTGTTCTGCACTTCCACGGTTCATATTTGCCTTGATCGCTGTCTACCTCATTACCAACTCATTGCAATACTTTCGCCCAGAACACTTGCTTGTGAAGGCTGCGACTTCCTGCATCTCAAAGGGCTTTACAATAGCTAGTGATTTGTTTCCTTTTCTTCTTCAATTCAACGTAGCTCTTCATAACCAACGACATCCTACAATACAGCAAACTCGACAGTGAATTACGCGTCACGAAATCAAAGGACCGAAATTTCATGAAGTCGCGTTCTCAACTTACGTGTAAAACATCTGCAGTTCTTCGACACGCTCTATCACCCGCCTGCCAGCGCATCCGTCACAATAGCCGCCTACATCTATCCTAACTCCTGAGCCTTCCTGAACTGGTTTCCAAAGTCTTTTGCCGTTCATCTTCCTCGATGCGCTATCCTGAATTCGGGTAGACTATTATTTCCTTGTATCTATATGCTCTGTGTTGTTCGGTGATAGGTCGTTTTCATGAAAAGCGCGAAGCATCGTTAATATGCGCGACTCAACGTTCGGCTGGGGTCATCGGGGAAGAAGCCGAAGCCTCTTCTTTTGTGTATATATGGTTGGTCTGCAGTGGTGCCATGGCTCTCTATCTCTCTTCTTCTCCCTTCCATCCCCAGGCCCTCCCGTACTGTGGCTTTTGTTCTTTTCACCGCAGTCACTCGATTATCGCACCACGCGCCTTTCCTGGCAACTCGATCCTTATGTTTTCATTCTCTCATCTTGTTTTGTTCTTTTGTCTGCTGGTATTGAAGACTTCTCTCTTTGTGGACTCACTTCCTTCTATCTCGCGACCCTCTTTCGTTTCTATCCCTCTAAGTCATTCAAAACACGATACCACTTCCAATGCTGGCGTTTATACTCATGGTTCTATTGTATGTTATGAGTCTTTTCTCTTGGAATATCCTCTCAATCCAACTCAAATGTCCATAGATTCAGCAGCAGCACACCAATCACGGTATCAAGCGTCTTTCATCCATGACCGGTCGCCCAGCTCCATCCGACTACGAGCTGCTTTCTAAGATCTGGAAAAGGGTATCGCTCCTTCCGGCTGCTCAACAAAGTGCATACCGAGCTGAAGAAATTGCTGCTATTCTCTCTCGGCACAATAACACCCTCTCAGCTTTGAAATCAGATTCCATGGCCAACCGATTGACTTCCTCTCTCGCACCATCCCATTCGTCCCGTGAAGGACTGTCCATGGATAAGATGACCTCCAATTTACACACCACTGGTTTGAGCATCGAGTACGATTTTTTGTTGGAAGCCTATGATGCACCTCGCCTGACTTCTAGCTCATTTGATTTTTTAGAGCGAACGATGTTGGCTGTATGCAAAGTAATTATTTTGGGTAAGATGAACTGCTGACGGTGTAGTTTACAGATATTGCTCAGGTACAGATCGGCACCCCTCCCACGAAATTTAGCTTGTTAGTGGATTCCGGCTCTGCTGACCTCTGGGTGGGCGCCGTTGGCTGCCGTTCAGACGACGGGGGAGACTGCGTAAGTGATGCAATCGATAATTAAACACCTGCATTATTCACATGTTGTAAAGGGCCATCACACCTTTCTAGGCCACAATGTAAGCCGTACATTCAACCAGTCGAAGGAGGACTGGGCTATTGGCTATGTATCAGGCTCTGTTTGGGGATATCTCGCTCACGATGTGGTTTCCATCGCCGACCTTACGCTGAAAAACTATCAGTTTGGCGTGGCTTATAACGAAAGCACCGACTTTACAGGGTATATTACTTCATATTCTTTTTTTATTTTGCATTGATTTCTATCTTAATTTTCAGGGATGATATTCCTTTCGATGGTCTCATTGGCTTCAGTAAACCAGTCAGTCAGAAATGCGTTACCTTCACCATTAATTTTCCGGCGTTCTAGTGTTAATCATTTCGTCCAGGCTATTTCTCAGCAACGCGTACCAACGTTCCTTCAGTCGCTCTTCCAGGCTAAACTCATACCAGCGCCTATTGTCTCGTATAAGCTTCCTCGCCTCGTCGATGGGTGCAACAACACAGGTGAAATGACTTTAGGCTCCATGGACCCAATGCATTACGATCCGAAAAGTTTGGTGACAGTCAAGAACGCAAATAAGTACGGGTTCTGGGGCGTCGCCGCCGATGCAATGAAAGTCGGAAACCACAACATGAATTGGTCTAACAGGACAATGGTGATGGATACTGGCACGGTGACTTTTCTGCTTTGTGTTTATAATATTAGTTATTAATCACGTTTAATTCTGCAGACGCTCATGATCGCTCCCAAAAATGTGAGCCCGGATTAATTCACTCCAGAGTTTTTATTTACAATTATTTACAGGACGTTGATGCGATCCATAAATTGATTCCAGGTGCATATTATGATGGAAGTGGATGGACAGTGCCCTGCAACATGTCGACTGTCATATCCATAACGATAGGCGGCAAGGAGTTTACAATCATGCCCGGCGACATTGCGTTCTATCCCATCGAAGAAGGCTCAACAACGTGTATGTCAGGAATTGGCATCGGTGGGGTGGGACCCTTCTATCTGGAGACTGAATGGCTGGTGAGATCTATCTTTCTCTTTGTTCACACAGTTTCTCATGGATGATTTTGTTGGCCTTCAAGGTTGGCGATGTGTTTCTCAAGAATGTCTATTTCAGCACCAACGAAGGCACAGACGAGGTTTCTGTCGCTAAGCCTCTGTTTTGATTGGTGTCATTATGAAGTTCTTCGTTGTCTTGTAGTAGTGGTTAACTGAAGAAGACATCAAGAGCCAGGCTTATTCGGCTTGACTCTTTGACCTTAGAAAATACGATTGATTGACATCAAAAAATCAAGAAGTTGGAACTTTACAGGCTCATTGATGTTCCAGTTTCAGATCTCATGTTCAATGCAATATGATTTTATTTGGCCATTAGGATTGACGGAGCCCAACAAAGACTTGATTTGCTTGTGATTAGTAATTATTTTGAAGGCTTATAAAGGCGTGACTTCACGCGCCGGAATAGGCTATAATAACCGTTTTTGGAAGAGTAAGCGAATGGCCCCTTTGCACCGTTACGCCACTATGGCTACAAAAAAGTTCCCCATCTCAGCCCTGCCCCTCGCGTCGAAGAAGGATCTGCTTATCCACCAGCTCGTCTCAGATACGCATACTCCAGACCCTACTGCCTTCCGTCGCGTCCAGGTTGAGTCTCCAAGTCTTCAGCGCAGGGCTCGGGTATGCTTTCAGTGTTCTTAGTCAGATCCCCGCTGACTGACCCCCAGCTCCTGCCTCCACCCTGCCACTTCAGCCATGTTGCGCCGTTCCCTGTTTCATTTCCGTACGAAATTGAACCCCCCGTCCCAACGCCAGATCCAAGCGAACCAAGTTACATCGAGACCTGGCTCGCTGAGCGCGAGGCCGTCCATCCGCAGCCGCCCTCGGCGCTTCACCCCGATCCGCCATTGGTCAAGCATGCTCCGAAGCATCGCGATCAACCACTCGATCTCATTGGTGTCGCAGAGACTGCGCTGCGGGACTGCGTTCCCCATCTAGATGTAGGAGATGCGTTCACATTGCTTGGGACACCGAGTCTCGCACAAGAATTCGAGGACGAAGGAGATCCGCAGCCTTCAGAGCTCCAAGAAGTCGTCGCTGCTCGACAAGACCTTATTGATGTACTCAGCGGGCAATATGTCCTCATGTCGCGCGAAAATGGTGATAAGACTTCATTTGCGCCTTGGTCTCTTCGCTACAGCGGCCATCAATTTGGCTCATGGGCTGGCCAGCTTGGAGATGGACGAGCGATAACTATTCGTATGTGCCTTCCTCATATCATATTTTTCGAATGCTGAATTTTGCGCTGCGACAGATGTTACTCCACACCCAACAGACCCTGATGTCACCTACGAACTCCAACTGAAGGGCGCGGGCCGGACACCTTTTTCGCGTAGTGCAGATGGCCTAGCAGTCTTGCGATCCTCGATTCGCGAATATCTATGCTCTGAAGGTATTTTCAAACTACGTTCCTATGTTTCAACTCTTGACGCGTGCGCAAAACAAACAGCGATGGAGGCACTCCACATTCCAACCACACGCGCGCTTTCCCTCGTTTCTCTGCCCTCTCTCCCTGTTCACCGTGAGCGCATCGAGACTGCGTGTGTCCTCACCCGCATAGCACCTTCTTTCATACGTATCGGGAACTTTGAAGCTTTCAATGGGCCCACGAACATGTTCTTTTTCGGCGGTGGTCAACAGAAACCAAATTGGGAAGGCCTCAGGATTCTCGGTGAATGGGTCGCTCACAGAGTGCTGAGGCTGCCTATTGAGCCTAGCAAGTCATGGGGATCCGAATTGGTGCTTGAAGTTGCGAGACGGAACGCGGTTATGGTTGCGGGATGGCAAGCGTACGGGTTTATGCACGGTGTGATTAATACAGACAAGTAAGTTGATTCTGCACTTATCCGTGATCCTAAAAACTAAGGTTGTGCAAGTGTTTCCGTCCTTGGGTTAACTATTGATTTTGGTGTGCACAGTTCCATATTTTATTGAGGTCTTTTTTTTGAATTTTTGTAGGCCCCTATGCTTTCATGGATGTACTCGATCCCAACCACATCTGCAACCACACAGATGAGAGTGGACGTTATGCATACAAGGTAGATAAATTCCCACCGTCCATTCACTTTTTATCTTATGAAAAACTTTATAGTATCAACCAAATATGATGTATGTCTTCATGTCTTTCTGTTGCATTTTCATTAATACCAATCCTTGTTCAGTGTATACGCCATTCGTGCACTCCTTAATTCTCTCGCACCTTTAATTGGCGCGGAGGCGGAGCTGGGCGGCAAAGCAGTCTCCGTAGGTTGGGGAGATGATGCTACGCCTGAGAAGATCGAGGAGTGGACGGAGAAGGGCGTGAGTCTGCTCCGGGATGAAGTCGGCAAGGTCGTTCAGCAAACAGCCGCTGATGAATATGGGAGATTAATGCGCAAGGTATATCTACATCTTTTCTTGCCCGTACTTTCTAGACTGACACTATATCCTCAGCGTCTAGGCCTGCGCACACAAGACCCGACTGATGAATCAGTTCTCTTCAAGCCACTCCTCAACCTGATGGAAGAGCACTCTCTGGACTTCCATTCCACATTCCGTGCTCTCTGTTTTTTTAAGCCCTCATTTTTGGACAATATTTCCACAGTGTCTCCTGACAACTCCCCCTCACCCTCGCTACATACCTTCATAACACGCCTCCTTGCGCCAAGTGGGACGCCAGAGCGTGTCGATCATGGAGCAGCGACAAGCGCATGGCTTGAATGGCTTGAGAAGTATACCCAGCGTATCCAGCGCGAGGCGGGTGCGTGGACGGGTGTAGAAGACGTTGATGCAGCTCGGGAGGCCGCTATGCGCGAGGCAAATCCGCGCTTTGTGCTGCGGCAATGGATATTAGAAGAGGTGATTAAAAGGGTGGAGAAGGATTCCGGCAGTGGGAAGAGGGTGTTGGCGAAGGTTATGCACGTGCGTTTTTCTTTCTTCATGGATCATTAGATGACACTGTGAGCTGGATTACTGACTTTTGGACGCATTTCAATTAGATGGCGTGTAATCCATATGAAGCATGGGGTGCAGAAGGCGATGAGAGATCAGATGAGGAACTGAGCGATGAAGAGAAGGCGGAGAGAAGGTATTGTAGCCTTGGAGAAAGGACTATGCTGGGATTCCAGTGCAGCTGTTCAAGTTAAAGGACGATTTGATACCGTAACTACGGCATGTAATTTGGAATAATATGTACCATATACTCGCTGTTTTATAGCACATTTGTATAGTCTAATTCTGCTCAACGTGGGCAAAACTCTGATTCTCTGTGTTCTAATTTTATTCCTGTACTTGTAAGGAACGCCCGGAGGACTTCCCATTTGCAGATTAGTAAAATGCCCCTAATTACATCTCTCTTTCGTTCTTCCACTTACTTCGCTTTCGGAAATTCGGCACTGGCTACAGGTTGTCTGCGACAAGGCTACATGAGCTATAAGTACGAGGTACGATTCCATGGACAGGATTATCATGTATTTCGATAATCCTGCTCAACATCAGCTAGTCCGTTGCAGGCCATTTTGAGCACGACGATGCGAACGAGCCGCTGGTCGCCGTAAGCACCAAGCTTCACTTAGAGAATGCCTTTTTTGACTTGGTGTTTCTTCTAGGTTCCCGATAGATTTGGCTTGAAGGATGCATCTGATCAACGATGGCAAAATCTGTTCGAGCATATTCGCACTTTGAACGAAGAGGCCCCAGAGAATACACACTATAAATTCTTCTTGCTTTCCCGTCATGGACAAGGCTACCGCGAGCACCATATTCTTATGGAGTAATTTGCGTCGTTGACTAAAGCACAAAATGTATAGATAACCTCGCAGAAGCCAAGTACGGTACTGAGGCTTGGGATAAGTGGGCATATATATTTTTTTAATGAGCGCTATCGGGTCAGATGCTTATGGTTTTCTTATAGCCATTGGTCTAAACTTGACACCGATGGAGAACTACTATGGGGCCGTTAGTATTTAAATTCATTCGTTGCTCAAAACATGAATATTCGATTGACCATGTTTTCCTTCTAGCGGATCCGCTATTGACTCCTCTTGGGCAACAACAAGGGAAAGATATTAATGCCGTGTGGAGGAAAGAGGCGCTCATAGGTCTCCCGCCACCTCATAAACGCTACTGCAGCCCACTCGCACGAGCGTTGGACACCTGCGATATAATGCTCGACCAAGTATTCGACGCGCACCGCCATCCTGTTGTCATCATAGAAGTTCGTTCCTGTTCTCTGTCGCTTCGAATCGACTCAACGAATAATTATTTGGGCCTGCAGAACTGTAGAGAAGAGAATGGGGTTCACACCTGTGACAAGCGTCAGACGCGCTCTTACATCGCTGAGTATAAACCTCACTTTGCGATCGAGGAAGATTTCTCGGAACACGATGAACTATGGCATCCCACAATCCGAGAGACCAAAGTCGAAGTCGCTCGTCGGGCGCAGGCGGTTCTTGATAGGGTTTTTGCACAAGACAGGGAGGATATTTGTACGTACTAAGCAATGTATCCCGCCTTCCTGCTTGGCAGAGTGCTCACTAACTTGCTCTAGTTATTTCTATCACGGCGCATTCGGGTTGGATCAATGGTTTTTTAACGGCAGTTGGTCGCGATCGCTTCCGACTACCCACGGGAGGTATGGCTCAGCCTGTATACAAGAAAATGGAAGGGCTGCTGATATATATATTTTCAGGCGTCATGCCAGTATTGGTGAAAGGCATCGTTGAAATATGATGAGAAATCGGAGGTTGATTGAGGTTTGGATGGATATCACAATAAAAGAGCGATTTTTTGAATAGCATCGACCGTTTACACGTTTCAAGAAGCTTTTGGAGAGGAATTTTCGTTGCAGTCAGGTAATGAAGTGACAGGTCAGAGGTGCAGTGTAACTGAGTGTTCAAGTTTGGTTCAAGTTTAACTTGCGGGCGAAGTTCACCTAGTGTTTGTATTTACATAAGGTTGTAGCCAAACATACGCTACTGTGCCCCTAGGATCGCCCTGACTGTACGCAGCTCCTGTTATTGACCGTCATGTCTGTCCTTGCCCCAATCATCTGCGATAATGGCACTGGATTCTCAAAAGTAGGGTAAGACTGTCCTTAAATGTCTTCCTCAATAATCCGTTTTGACAATCACCATGAAGCTTTGCAGGCAATTCCGATCCTTCGTTGTGCGTCTCAATTCCGCGTGGCTTCTCCTGAAGGCATGAAGCGTACATCTGAGCTGATCTCGTGTATAAGTGTGTTCCCCACCGCTATTGCGACGCGTGGATCTGCATCCCAGTCCTCCCGTGCGCCCGCAGTCCCCAGCAAGCCAGGGCATCTTGCCTCCAAACGAGGAGTTGAAGACCTTGATTTCTTTATCGGCGATGAAGCGTTGGCTAACGCGAAAACGCCAGGATATGGAGTGAACTATCCTATTCGCCACGGTATGATTGACAATTGGGATCATATGGAGCGCTTTTGGGAACAGACGATCTTCAAGTATCTACGGGCAGAACCTGAGGACCACTACTTCCTTCTCGTGCGTAGCATCCGCAGTCTAGCTGGATCCTAACTTATGTTTTAATAGACTGAACCACCCCTTAATCCTCCTGAGAACAGAGAGCAAACTGCTGAAATCTTCTTCGAGTCATTCAACATCAAGGGTCTATACATCGCCGTGCAAGCTGTCCTTGCTCTAGCTGCTTCTTGGTCATCTAACCGTGTCACCGATCGTACGCTCACTGGAACTGTTATCGATTCGGGTGACGGTGTCACCCATGTTATCCCTTGCGCTGAGGGCTACGTCATTGGTAGCGCCATCAAACATATCCCTATCGCTGGTCGCGATATTTCGCAGTTCGTGCTTAATCTCATGCGTGAGCGCGGTGAGATGGCCAATGTCCCACCCGAGGATCATCTCAAGGTTGCAAGCAAGGTCAAAGAGAATTACAGCTATGTTTGCCAGGATATCGTGCGTGAGTTCAGGAAGTACGACGAGGAACCATTAAAGTATTTCGAAAGATACGAAGGAGAGCACAGTGTCACTGGAAGGGTGAGTTATCCTATCTCTGATTCAACATCAATTCTAACATTTGCAACAGAAATACGGCATTGATGTTGGCTATGAGCGCTTCCTTGCCCCCGAAATCTTCTTCAACCCTGAAATCTACTCCTCTGACTTCCTCACCCCCCTTCCTGAAATTGTGGACGATGTCATCCAACAATCACCCATCGATGTCCGTCGCGGCTTGTATAAGAACATCGTCCTTTCGGGAGGATCCACAATGTTCCAGCACTTTGGAAACCGCCTGAAGCGCGACTTGAAGCAGCTTGTCGACCGCCGTCTTGATGCGAGCGTAACTGCAAGTGGTAGCCATCTGAGGGTATGTGTCCTCCATACCTGTTACGCGCCGGCTGCGCTTCACGACCTGATGAACTGATCCGTTTTACTTGATTTAGTCGTCCGGCGTCGAAGTTGACGTCATCTCTCATAAACGCCAACGGTTCGTGATTTGTTTTGGGTTTTGCTCCGCTCCGCTCCATTCCGCGCTGGGCTGACCTGGTTCACTCATCTTTGTTGCCCACAGATACGCAGTATGGTTCGGTGGCTCGCTGCTTGCGTCGTTGGTGAGTTGTCCTTCACTGTCCTGTTTGGAAGTACAATTGCTAATTGTGATGTTGGTATCATTTTCTAGCCCGATTTCTACACGTCTTGCCACACGAAAGCGCAGTATGACGAAGTTGGCCCAAGTATCTGCAGGCGCTACCAAATATTCGGCAGCTCTACATAAACGTAGATGTTGGAGAACATGTAGTAAAGCTAGGCACTGGTGGTAGAGATTCCCATGTTTGCAAACTACTTCTCTTGAAAAATATAATGAATATACGCGAAGCTGTTCGCGGACAACGCAGGATGATGCGCCGCTTAGAAGTTGGTGATTGTCAACTGTTCGTCGGGGTATTTCTCAGCTTTTAAATTGAGTAGGAGAGGCACCGAATAATGGTGAATTGGATAGCCAAGTATGTATCAGATTAGACAGACTGAGAATGTCCGTAGGTAAGTAATTGTGCAGCGCCCGCGGAGATGGTCTACAGTATAAATTCTAAAAGGGCCTACCGGGCCATGTGTAAAAATCTATCGCAGCGCATGGTGTATTCCAGCAGTGTGGCCAGGCTTGATTATTTCGGTGGAGTCAATTTTGTTGACAGTACTCGAAGCTGAACTTAGTAAGATGACTGCGGATAGGCAGCGTTCTGTGGTTGGTCCTGCGTTGAGAAGATAAGCGGATTGGTGCGCATGTACAGGCATGTACTTGACCTTTTGGGTCGATGCCGGCAGCGTATGTATGTGGCGTACTGTGAGAGATCCAGATCCATTCGCCGGTCCATGAAGGCGAATTTGAAGCTGTCTGCTAGTAGTAGCAGCACTTCGACACCGAGTTGGCAGATTATGCGTACCAATGCATTTTGGAATTTGTTCGTAAACGTCGTCTCCTCGAGCCCTTAGACTGGCTTCATTCGTCATCAGTTTCGTGATATAGGCCGACGTCGGAACATGAGTCTCAGTCGACTCAGTACGGCGTAGTTGGCCCATTCTGTATAGGCTATGCATATTCTCCGACTTTGAAGGACATAACCATGAAATTCCAAGGCTCATAAACCTTTACTGTGTTCATAAACGTTCTCGAGCCTTTGCCGCGAGAGGATCTACTTTTATACCGGGTGAGTACTCCTGGGATAGATGACGAGTGCAAGCACGACAGACTGGGACATGCAATCTTCAGGAAATAGGAACCTGACGGCTCCATGAGGTGACTGATAATCAAGACATCTAAGTTAAAAGCTATTTTTGATCGAGGATGTAAAACGAAACCATCGATAAACATCGAGGAGAGAAGAGAGATCGGCGCTGAGTACATAGGCGTGTGGCCTGGGGATGGAGGAGGCACATGGATCAGTCAGCCGATTGTCGGTCCTCGGCTGCGTTTCCGGCGGCGGCTGCATCCAACGATTCTGACTTGCTCATCTATATAACCCATGCCAGCCCGCATGTCTTCGTCCGAGATTCTTCATGTCCGTAAAATCTACCACCGACGTTGAAGGGGATTCCACCCCCGAAGGCTCCATTAACTCTGCCAAGCGCGTCCAGCTTACCCCGCATCTTACGCACACCGTGCGTTCTTGGTACGTACGTCATAACAGGAGGCAATTGCAGTCAAGGTTAAGCATAGAATTATAGGTGGCAGCGCGTGCCCTTTACTACGAACAGAGAACCTCCTCCGCCAGCGAAGTCCCTCGAGGAAGCTCCCTTGATCCCAGAGGCGACTGCGAATTTTTACAATCTTGTGACTTTCGGTTGGATTGGCCCACTTCTAAGCCTAGGATATGCACGACCACTCGAAGCTACGGATCTTTGGAAACTGCAAGAAAACCGTGGTGCTGCCCACGTCGCACGCTCAATCACAGAGTCCTTCACTCGTCGCTTACAGGCAGCCGAGGAGTACAACAGAAGGCTTGCAGATGGAGAGATCAGTCCAGGCTTGAAAGGTTTTTGGTGGTCCATCAGAGGGCAGAGGGAGACCAAGGAACGTGAATGGAGGGAGAAAACGGGTCGAAAGAAAGCTAGTCTTGTGTGGGCTATGAACGACAGCGTCAAATGGTGGTTCTGGTCAGCTGGTCTGCTCAAGGTTGTTGGCGACACATCGCAAGTGACGTCTCCACTGGTTGTAAAGGTATGCTATTTTCTTTGATATCTGTTGGCAACGATCTGAATGGTTTTTAGGCTATCATCAAATTTGCTACCGATTCATACACCGGTCATCGACAGGGGACACATGTACCCTCAGTTGGTGTTGGCGTTGGCCTCACATTCGCGCTGCTTGTCATGCAAATTATCGCTTCCTTGTGCACTCACCACTTCTTCTACCGAAGCACAGCTACCGGTGTTCTGCTCCGGGGTGGCCTTATAACAGCTATTTACGACCGATCACTCAGGATGACCTCCCGCGCGCGATCGACACTAACCAACGGAAAGCTAGTTAATCATATCTCGACAGATGTGTCGCGCATTGACTTTTGTGCGGGATTTTTCCATATGGTACGGTGACATTCTACCTATATTATTCCGTGCGTCCCTCTAATCATCTCTTCCAGGCATGGACAGCTCCTATCCAGATGATCATCTGTCTTGTGCTGCTTATCATCAATCTAGGGCCTTCTGCACTTGCTGGTTTCGGATTTTTCATCCTGGCCACCCCGGCCCAGACGTACGTCATGAAGAAACTGTTCGCACTCCGCCGTAGAAGTATGGAGTGGACCGACAAGCGTGCAAAGCTTCTTCAGGAGTTGTTGGGTGGTATGAAAGTGATCAAGTTCTTCGCATGGGAAGTTCCATTCCTCGCACGGATATCAGAATATAGGCAAAAGGAAATGAAGTACGGGTTTTCTGTCCTTGAATGTCCAATTGATACTCATCTTGTGTTTCTAGGTACATCCGTTCGTTGCTACTTATTCGCGCTGCCAATAACGCAGTAGCCATGAGTATGCCCGTCCTTGCCTCCGTACTAGCATTCATTACCTACTCTGCTACCGGTCACACACTCGAACCTGGCGTCATTTTCACATCTCTAACACTGTTCACACTACTGCGTCTCCCACTCATGTTTTTGCGTAAGTCCCACGCAATACACAATGTTATTTTTGCTAACGAATATTTTCAGCTGTATCTTTCAGCTCCATTGCCGATGCGGCAAATGCTACAGGACGATTATACGGCGTATTCGAAGCTGAACTACTCGAGCAGACGCGCACGATTGACCCAAGCATTGATTATGCTCTTGAAGTTAAGGGTGCCAGCTTCACTTGGGACTCTCCGCCTCCTGACGAAGACTATGGGAAGCACGGCAAGAAAGGCAGTCGCATGATGCAATCGTCCAAATCCAAAGCTAAGGCCAAGGCCAAGGCTGTCGCCGAAAAAAAGCGTACCGATGACCTCGACGAGAAAGCCAAAAACGAGGAGGAGCGTATTTTCAAAATCTCAAATGTCACTATGAATGTGCCGCGGGGTCAGCTTGTCGCCATCGTTGGGTCGGTAGGAAGCGGTAAAACGAGTTTGCTGCAGGGCTTGATCGGTGAGATGAGAAAAACCGCAGGGAGCGTGACTTTTGGAGGGAGCGTCGGATACTGTCCCCAGAGTGCCTGGATTCAAGTAAGAAAGTATCTTTTTCCTATCCTCGTCGGTGACTAATTTTGTTTATAGAATGCCACCATCAGGGAGAACATTTGCTTCGGCCGTCCATTTGAAGAAGAACGCTACTGGGCTGCAGTACGCGCTGCGTGTCTGGAACCTGATCTTGAAATGTTACCCCATGCTGATCTGACTGAAGTAGGAGAGAAGGGTATATCACTCTCAGGAGGACAGAAGCAGAGATTGAATATCTGCAGAGCCATTTATTGCGATACCGATATCCAAATCTTCGATGTAAGCACCACTTCCTTTTTCAAGACATAATTTTCTGATAATCTTCTAGGATCCACTCTCCGCATTGGATGCCCATGTCGGCAAAGCCGTCTTCCAAAATGTTTTGCAAGACGGCCTTTCTGGCAAGACACGTATCCTCGTCACGCACGCCCTACATTTCCTGCCTCAAGTCGACTACATCTACGTCATCGCGAACGGCGGCATCGCCGAACAGGGTACATATAATGAACTCATGAGCCGCGGAGGCGAGTTCTCCGCGTTCATTACCGAGTTTGGATCCAGAGAGGCAGACAAGAAGGAGGAGGAGGAGGAGGAGGAAGATGCCCTGGAGGATACCCCCGAGCAATCGGCAGAGGCGGTGAAGGTGAAGAAGGCAAAGGAGGAAAAGATGAAGAAGGCCGTCGCAGGCGCACATCTCATGCAGTCCGAGGAAAGGAACACCGGCGCAATCTCGTTACAAGTGTATAAGGATTATATGAAGGCCGGCCATGGAGAATGGGTCATGCCTCTCCTAATCCTTGGTCTTGTCTTGATGCAAGGCGCGACAGTACTTTCTTCATACTGGTATGCCTTACATTGTCTTCTTTCGCAGTTTTGGGATTGCGCTAATTATTATATTCGCATAGGCTTGTATGGTGGCAACAGAAGTAAGTATTACTTTTCCCTCAAAATAATCTGATATTTATTCGTCTATAGTACCTTCAAGCAACCTCAAGGATTCTACGTGAGCTTTTATTACCCCTGAACCCACTAAGTTTCTGATCTTTCTGTCCTTCTAGATGGGCATCTACGCTGGTTTGGGAGTTGGTCAAGCATTGTCTGCGTATCTTATGGGCGCAACTTTTGCGCTTTTGACGTATTTTGCATCGCAAAGACTCCATAGAGTGCGTGTCAGATAATATAAATTTGAACAACTGACTGAACCCCAATATAGGCGGCAATTGGCCGCGTCATGCACGCTCCGATGTCCTTCTTCGAAACCACGGTACGTATCATCATATGTGAAAGAAATCAACGTATTCAAAATTTGCATTTTAGCCATTGGGTCGCATTATGAATCGTTTCTCTAAGGATATCGACACAATTGACAATATGCTTGGTGGTATGTCCAGTCATCTCCGACATTGGGACATCGACGCCAACATGATATTATAGATGCGCTTCGTATGTTCATGGGCACATTCTCGTCCATTTTGGGCGCGATCATCCTGATCTCAATCGTCCTGCCTTGGTTCCTGATTGGCGTATTTGTCATTCTTCTGGGCTATATCTACGCTGCAGCATTCTACCGTGCCAGTGCGCGTGAGCTCAAGCGCCTTGGTACGTTCATTTTATGTTCGTTGAAAATGCGGTATTAATGTCCCTGAGGCTGTAGATGCTGTTCTGAGGTCTTCCCTATATTCTCACTTTTCTGAGAGTTTGTCGGGATTGGCCACTATCCGAGCATATGGAGAGGCAGATCGTTTTAGGCATGATAACGAGAAGAGGGTTGATATTGAAAACCGAGCGTACTGGCTGACAGTCACTAACCAGGTAATGTATTTGAAGCGGTTTCTTTTCTGGTAAAATTTTCACTAATTCAGCCTTTTGTAGCGCTGGCTTGGTATACGACTTGATCTTTTGGGTGCATTGTTGACTTTCATTGTCGCCATGCTGACTGTGGGCACCCGTTTCTCGATATCTCCCTCACAAACCGGCCTGGTGCTGTCGTATATTCTAAGCGTTCAGCAAGCGTATGTCATATGTCAAATGGGTCACCGTTATTCTTACAGTTGTTTGACAGGTTCGGATGGATGGTGCGCCAAAGCGCCGAAGTCGAGAACGACATGAACTCCGTCGAACGTATATTATTTTATGCCCAAGATGTTGAGCAAGAAGCACTCCATGAGATACCTGAGAAACAGCCACCTCCGGCTTGGCCTGCAGAGGGTCGCGTGGAATTACAGAACGTTGTCCTCAGTTACAGGCCCGAGCTTCCTCCCGTGTTGAAGAGTATCTCGATGACAGTAGGTGCAGGCGAAAAGATTGGCATCGTTGGAAGGTATTACTATCTTGATTTAGCTTTTCCGATATTACTTTACTCACTAAAATTTAGAACAGGTGCTGGAAAGAGTTCAATCATGACAGGTGAGCTTTAACATTGTCAAGCGAGAACTATAGGCTAATGCATGGACAGCTCTCTACCGTATCGTGGAGCTGAGCTCTGGGTCTATGTTCGTGGATGGCGTGGATATTTCCACCATCGGACTCACCGACCTGAGAAAAGCTCTCGCCATTATTCCGCAGGATCCAGTGAGCATCTATCTACTCCTGAGATATTTTCGATCATCCTGTCTAACCAAACCTACTCTTCTCCTTCTAGCTCTTGTGTAAGCTTTGATGACCTTTCAAATCCAGATACCCCAACTCATACTAACCCAACCCACGCTACAGTTTCCGGAACTTTGCGAACAAATCTGGATCCGTTCAATAAGCACGACGATGCCACGCTCTGGGACGCACTGAAGCGCGCCTACCTAGTCGAGGACGTGAAACCCCACTTGTTGACCGCGGCGTCAACGCTCGAAGACGAGACGCCGAGTGGCGCACATACGCCTGTGAACCGGTTCAGTTTAGACACGGCGATCGAGGACGAAGGCGGCAATCTGTCGGTTGGCCAGGTATGTGTGATTGCACCAAACGCGCTTGCTTGCTTGAGTTTGGACCGGAGCAGAGGACTGACTTGTTACACCCCTCTTTTTCCCCCGTTCGTTTGTTGTTTAGCGTTCGCTTGTGTCATTGGCCCGAGCTTTGGTGAAGAATGCGAAAGTGATCATCTTGGATGAGGCGACTGGTAAGTGGCGAACTACGGACTGCTTTTACGAGCTGTGGCGCCACAGCTCGCCGATGGCCACGGTGAATGTGCTTGCTGACATATTTCGTTTCGCTCTACAGCCTCTGTTGATTACGAGACAGACCGCAAAATCCAAGACACGATCGCGTACGAGTTTAAGGACCGCACGATTCTCTGCATCGCGCGTGAGTAGCAGCAGCGTGCCTTTCTCTCACTACCCCCTTCTAACCACCCTTCCCAACCCAGATCGACTGCGGACCATCATAGGTTACGACAGGATATGCGTACTCGACGCCGGCCAGATAGCGGTACGTGCCTATTTCTATTTTCTCGCTCTTTATTTTTGGCTCTTCTCCCCCTCTTTCTATTGCTCTCTTTCGTCAGGGGGTCGAGAGGCGTTTGGGAGCTGGGAAAAACGGCGAAGAAGCCAAAGAAAAGAAAGAGGCTGATGTTCGGTTTGCTTTTTTCTTTATCTAGGAATTTGACACGCCTGTGAGGCTGTATGAGAACACGGGCGGCATATTCCGCGGGATGTGCGAACGCTCGTCAATTACACTGGACGATATTCGGCTCGCAAGGAAGCTCGCTGCTGACTCGATTGAGGACTAGGCGGGCGCCTAATACCCCTCCCCCCTCCCTGTCCTACTTATTCGCGTTTCCTGATGCGTGTGAAACGTGCAAACGACTCAAACTTGAAGTGATGAAGTGATGGACGACCCTGACCCTCGACGAAATCTCACGCACAAACGAATTGCGTAAATTGACCTCACGGACCCATGGACCCCGAGCCCATTTTCAGTTCATTCCTAAAAAAAATAGCGCTATGCTTCACATTTATCACGATGGATTATCTACTAGATGCTTTGATTTGTTGCTTGGTTGGGTATTTATTTGTAAGGAGAGCAAAGATCTACTTGCCTGCATGATCTTCATATTATGTATAACCACCAATAGGGAGTTTTTTACGCGGATTTCAATGTATCATTTGGTTTCTCTTTTTTTTGACGCTTTTGTATAGATTATGATACTTACATAGAGAGACTCCAATTTTTCATGGAAACGGTCAGTTGCATACACATTCAGAGGCAAAAAAAGAACAAGCAAGAAATGAAGGACCCAAGATTCTGAATGGATGAAACAATCGGTAGGAAGCAAACAAAAAAAAAAAAGAGAAAGACGAAAGAGAGTAACATTCAGAAGAGAGAGAAAAAGAACTCGACAAGCAAGCCGCATGAAAGGGACAGATAGAAGGGGTACTGTACAGTAACTAGTACTACTACATTTGATTGGATGAAGTGGATTGAGGAGAGTGTGAGAGATTCGAGAAGGGAGGCGTGGATGCAAGCCAGTCGTCATCGTCATCAAAGTCATCATAAGCATGGATGGGCATGTCGGGGTGAATAAATACACTGGGACACTGGGCGGGGGAAAAGTTCGAGCGGACAACAGAGGGAACGGGAGGTGTCGTTGGAGGCTGTTGATTAGATTTTTTTGTGCGATGGTGGGGTGGAATCTACAGGTCCTGTAGGAATGTCTTCCGTAGGTACTCCGTCGCCGCTGATTTGAGTGATTGGTCGACATTAGGGTTATTGAGGAGTTCCTGTATTTACCATCAGTTCTCCTCAGCAAAAAAAAAAAACCGAATAAAAAAACCTACAAAAGCTTTTTCCGTCTTCGTCCTCCGATCCCCATCTTTCTTCGCCGTAAACTCCGCCTGCTCGCGGCTCTCCCGGCGCTTGAGGTACGCGAGCTTCTCCTGCGCGACCCGCGCCTGCAGGTCGAGGTACTGGATGCACTTGGATACGAGGTCGCTCGTCAGCGCGAGGGTCACCGGGGCACCCCCGTTCGCCGCGGCGCTGCTGCTTGGGACCAGCCCACCTAGCCCCAGTCCACTGCCCCCGAGGTTGATGCTCGGCCCTGTGGTGGGGTCCAGCACGAGCCCGATGTTCGGCTGTTGTGGGTGGGCTTGCTGTTGGGGTTGTGGTTGTTGTTGGGACGAGCCTGCGCGTAATGTAGAGGTGCTCGCACCCCCGCCGGAGGTATCGCGCAGCTCTTGCGGGTTGATGTAATTGACTTGCTGCTGCTGGCGATCGTGCATGTGCTGCATGCCGTTCATTGGCGCCGAGGGGCCGGTGCTGGGATTGGCGCTGGCGGCGCCGGGGTTGGCGGAAGAGGTTATCGCGGAGGCGGTGTCGTGGAACGAGTCGAGTGCGTTGCCGGCGTCGTCGTCGTCGTCGTCGACCGTGGCGCCGCTGGGGCCCGAGGCGCCCCCTACCGCGAGCGAGGTGCGGCCCTGCTGTGCCTGCACGGGACGCGTGGTGGCGGGGTCGCCGTGCCATCTATGAAGGTGTTAAAGAGGGGATCACAGGTAGATCATGAACTGACTAGCACACCTCCGATAAAAAAGGTCGTACCACCCTACGCGGTGCCAGTGATCGATGGTGCGTGCGGTGATGCTGCCGACGTCGGTGGCCTTGCGGACGAGGGCGAGACGGCGCTCGTACTCGCGCAAGCGGTCGGCCTCGCTGAGGGCGGCGAGGGCAGCGCCGCCGCCGCCGGGCTGGCCATGCGCGCTCTCGAAGGCGTATATCTGCTTGAAGAGGTTAAAGTTGCGCTCATAGCAGCCCTTGAGGGCCTGGTACGTCTTTTTCCCGCCAAAGACCTCGTTCGCGCACTGGAAAAGGTGAGCAAAGAGAAAAAACTGCAGACAACGAGACACGCACCTCGCGCAGACACGAGTTCTTGGTGGCGCGGAGGGCGTTCCAGTGGTCCTCCTGGCCGTTGCCCATCAACCACTGGAAGAGACGGGTCTTCTCGTCGTCGGTCCAGTGCTTTGCGCCCTGTGCGGTTGCGTCGAGATCGTAGGCATCGGGGTCGTCTGGGGCGGTGTCGCGGCGACGCTTGAGGGTGTGGGCGAGGCCGTCGGGCTGCTTGCGCTTGAGGGCGGGGGACTGGGCAGGGACGGCGAAGGCGAGGGGGGAGTGGGTGGTCTGTGCGTTTGGCTGGGGGGGCGAGTGTGAGGCGGGGCGGTAGTCCTGTTGCTGCTGGCGCTGGTACTGGGTGCCGAGGGCCTGGCCGAGTGCGTTCTGGTGGAATTGGGGGTCGCGGTCTGTGATGGGCATGTGCCCGTACTGCATGCTGCTCACAGTCAGCTCATCGTCCCAGGTCGCCCACAACTAAACTCACTTCGACTCCATCAGCGGCAACCCAACCCCAACCAAGTTTGGCTTGCACGTCTGGCTCGGTCTGCCAAACAACTTCAAATATTTACATGATCGTACTCTTCGTCCACAGACCCCTCCGCGTCCTCGCTCCCCCACGAACACACCGACGCTGCCGGCGACTCAATCCGCCGCCGTTTCCGCACCCCCTTCACTGGCGCGGCTCGTTTCGTCTCTGACCGAAGCGTCCGCGGCGACACCGGTTCCTCCTCCTCCACCTTTGGTTCGTCCACCACCTCCACCTTTGGCTCATCCACCTCCGCCTTTGGCTCATCCACCTCCGCCTTCGGCTCATCCACCACCACCGGTTCCACCTTCTTCTTCGGCGGTCGTCCGCGCCCCCGTCCCGTCCCTCCCGGCTTCGGCCGCACCACAGGCGGCGGCGGCGGCTCCACGACGCGCACCTGCCCCGACCGTGTCCGGATCCGCTGCGCCACAGGCTCCGGTGTCCGTGCCGGCGACGGCGTCCGCACCTTCTCCCTCTCCTTCTGCGCACTCCGCGTCCGTCCCCGCGTCTCTGGCACCGGCGAGTCCACCAGCATCGGCATCGCGTCCCTCTCCTCTTCATCCTCCGGCGGCGGCGTGTCCAACATCGTATTGCCGTTCAGCGTAATCTTCGGCGTCACGGGCTCAGGCGGCGGATCCGGCGGATCCGCGGCCTCCTTGGCTTCCACCTCGACTTCCATTTCCACCTCCTTCTCTTCAACGATCGCCTCAACCACTTCCTCCTCTTTTTTCTCCTCCTCTTTCTTCTCGTCCGTTTCCATCGCCACCTCCATCGCCTCCACCTCCCTTTCCGCCTCCTTTTCCACCACCTCCGCTGTTGCCTCCCTTTCCTTCTCCTCGCTCGGCTTCTCCACCTCCGCCTCCTTCACCTGCTCCGCCTCACCCGTCACCTCCGCCACATTATCAATCGCAGGCAAGTCCTTCTCCTTCTCCCGCTCCCGCTCACTCCTCTGCACCAGATACGGCGTCCACTGCAGCTTCTCCGGCTTCAGCCTCAAGTACCCCTTCGCCTCCCACGCACGCACATACGCCGCCGCTCGCGCGCGGTCGAACCGTATTTCGTAGTGCGCCGGGGGCACGAACGCGCTTGCACCGTCCTTGTCGCCACTACCGCCCCCGTGCCCGTTCACCTGGTGGTGCCCGTTGGCGCCGTGCGAGGCCGACATCGACATCGACATCGACCGCATGCGCTGCAGGTGCTTGCGCGCGGACGAGGCCGCCGTGCCGTTCTTGCGTCCTTTGGGGTAGCGGATGCTCTGCCCCGGGGAGGGCCGCACGGGCGGTGGTGTTGCGTCGCGGATGTAGATGAGGCCTTGCTGCGCGAGCGTCGTGCACACGTCTTCAATCGTCATCGATGTGGCGGAGCTGATCTCTGGTGGCGGTGAGTATCACAAAGTAATAAATAGTAGACAAGTTATCATCGTTAGTAAGGCAATAATAAAAAAGACAAAGTCAAAAAGAGAATACAAAAGACAATCAGTATCCCACCACCAACTCAAAAACCCAAACCCAAAAGAAACACCACGCACCTTCCAAACGCACGTTATCGGGCGCGTGTTCCAAGAAACGCATAACCGCAAGCGTCCAATAATTCTTGTACCCAATAGCACCGAGATTCGACAGCGGCTTCTCCGGCGAGCCCAACCGCTGCTCGATCTTTGACAAGAGATAACCTACACAACACATCACATCAGCACCACCCCCACAACAAGACGCACAGAAAACTAGACGCACTAAAATCTATCAACAAATTTCCCCACCCCTGGCGCTGGCGCACCGGCAAAGTCATAATGCAGCTCAAGTTGTACTCCTTCGGACAGCGCTTCTCCTTACTAAAATACCCCACGAACCGCGCGCCAAAGTCGTCCACCTGCGTTATCACGTAGAACAGGAACGGCTCGACGTCGTAGAAGAGCGACTTGTGGTCCAGAAACATCTTGGAGAGCAGGCACAGGTTTTGGCAGTAGATCTGTGGGATGGGTGTCAGTGGGAAAGTAGGAGAGGGAAATGAAAGAGGAGAGGAAGTGGTGAAGCAGACCTTATTCCGCCGCCCATCGACTTCAAATATCGACACCACTCCGTCTCTATAGATCTCATCCCCAGGCGGATGGCGCATCTTACACTTCATCTAAATACTCCCATCAGTCCCATTCAATCCTCTTTTCAAAAGGCACACAACCACATACCTGATGTCTAATCGCTTTATACCGACTCTTCATATACTTCAAGCAAAACTCGCATATCCACAGCCTCCCATCCGGTATACTCGCATACTCCTCGGGGAACGGCGCATCGTACCACGTTCGAATATCGTACGGCCCAAACCGTATCGTCCGGATACGCAGCACCCCAGGCTCGAAGCGCGAGAGTGGAGGCGGGCCGGGCGTCGATGGCGCGGGTGAGTGCGAGAACGAGGGTATCTTCGGCGTCGAGGCGCTGAGCTGAGCGAGCATGGCAGAGCGCAAGGGACGTCCTGAGGCCAGTGGTGTTGCGGTGGTGGAATCGTGGTGGTGGTTGCCATTGGCGTTGCGGGAGGTGGAGGCGATGGGTTGAGGTGCGATTGGCGGCGGTGGCGGGGCAAGCTTTTCCTGTGCAGTCATCAATCAGTAAACAGAGTTCTGCAAATATGAAATAAGCGCCCAACGCACATCTGCTATGACCCTACTCCGTTCAAATGCCTGCTTGTCAGCGTTCGTCGGCGTCGTCTTCGCCACATCGCGATCGTCCGGCCCCAGAATATCATCAAATAGCCCGGATGGCGACGTCTGCTCGTCCTCCTCGCGCTCTTTGCCCTTCGCTCCCCGTGGCATCGCTAGTCGCAGCTTCACGCGCGGCATACGTCCGGGAAGTGCAGAAGACTCGCGTGGGCGCTTGCGCTTCGTTGCCGCCGCCGCCGCCGCTCGACTAGGTCGCGCCTCAACCGCCCCGTCGTCCTCATCATCTGTGGTCGCTGTGTGTGCCCGTGCCCGAGCCTTCGCCGAAGGGCGCGACGTCCGCCCTCTACTGCGCGATATCAGAGGCGAATCCACGACGTCGACCGGGTCGTCATTGTCCGAGCCGTCAGATAGGATCACATGCGCCGCAGCGCCCTTCGCTACACCCCGCGTACGGTCCCTGCGCGCCGTGCTTTTCTTGTTCTTGCGCGCCTTTGTCTGGGCAGCGGAACGTGCGAGAGCGTCGGCTGCAGAACGCGAGGTGGAGGCGATAGAACCTTCGTGGATGGATGTTACGGGTGAGATGGGTGTGCGCTCAGATTGGGCATAGGGTTGGGCAAACATGGCGTCGTCTGGGAGGAGTTGAGCACAGATGGGACAGCGCCAGTCGCCTTCGGGGGCAGTTTGGATGGGTGGGTCGACGCAATCCATATGCCAACCTATAGAAGTAGGCGTAAGTGTCTCTTTTGCAGGATAGGAGAGAAAATGCATGCATACCGCGATCGCAGCAGTCGCAAAACAGAATTCTCTCCTAAGTGTAATGTGAATGTTAAGAATCAAGTCACGGTCAAAAAAGTTGTAAAACGCACATCGTCACCCTTTTCCTGGCACACTTCACAGTTTTTGCACTCTATACATTTCCACTGATATGTACGAACGACATCCCCCAGCTTCTCGAGCTGCATGCAGCTTGGGTGCCCTGCCAATGCCCGTAATCAGCATCACCGACCGCGCCTGAAGGTGCCACACCAAAACACGTACCGCTGCGCCCGCACTCATGACACGTTATCATCGATTCCAGCTCGCCGCGCTTGTTCTTCGCATTCCCACGACAGAAGCTGCAGTCCTCCTCTCTCGCGACCTTCTTCCTGCGCCGTGGCTTGGGTGGCGGGGCGGGTGGCACTTCCTCGGGCGGCGCAAAGAACGGTACCGGGACCTGGGGTGCAAACGGGTCGCCCTGTGGACCTCCAGAGTGCTGCGGGAACTGGTAATCTCCGTTTGGCGGCTGCTGCGGTTGTCCGTACTGGTCCTCTGGTGGAGGCTGTGGAGGGGAAAGTGAGTGAGAGTGCGCCCGACGCGTCGCGTGGGAGAACTCACCGTTGACACAGGGGGAGGTCGCATCCCGTTTGGCGACGCGGTATCCATCATCAGCGCGGGGTCGATGGGTGGCTCAAGTGCGGGGTCGATGGGGATGTCGTCGACATTGCTGCTGCTGATGGGGGTGCCGTATTCGTAAGAGGCTTCGCGGTCGGCGGAGGCGGCGGAAGGGAAGGCCAGGCCGCGCATTATATTGACAAGATAGCGTAGACGACACCTCGCTGAGCGTCAGAGGCGAGGGGCGCAGCACGTAGCTCGTCGACGCAGACAGTGAACAGTTATTTGGGCTTGTTTACGCTCTTACCGTTTGCCTTTTGGCGCGGTGACTAATTAAGGGTCCATCTTTGCTTTTCACTGTCAACTTGGAATTGAGGGGAGGGCTGGGGGATCGCATGCTGCCCACTCATCAAGAAAGTGTGCTACTATTGTTATTTATACTCGCATCCATCTTTGCCGGCAAAATCGACTGATTTGGGAGATGACAATGCTGATCAAAATACCATGCCAGTGTGCCACAGCCTGTTCGACTGCTTTCATTTCCTGATGCTATTATAAACGTTTACCACACCTATCAGAAGCAGGCGGTGCTGCTTCTGTAACGACTGCTGCTACTTTTTTTTCTGTATCGATTTGGTACCGATTGCGCGAATTCCAGTGTTGTTTAGTTTCCAATGACTCCGGATGTACAGCAGTTCAAGACATCCGGACCCGAGCAAAACACACAAGTCCGATGTAAATGCATTCTTGATCGTCAAAACTGTTCTTCAGATAATTTCCTTATTCAACGAATCAAGGCGCTTTACCAAGGGTATATGCAGGGCGGATAAAAACGCATTCGGAACGATCCCTCTGGCAGTTGAATGTGGCTTTTCATATTGATCCGACGAAGTTCAAAACGCACTTGCGTTGTGCCGCGCAGTTCGATACTGGTTTGATAGCTCTGATAAGCGACTTGAGATCAAGTGGCGCTGAATGTCAGTTGAACCTACGGCAGGCATGAGTAGACTAAATCGAACCAATGTTCAGAATCTGACATCTTTGAGCGATACACGCAGGCTGGAATGTTCGACTATATGTTCAGTTACATTTTCCTAGAGCATTCCAACCTCGACGGAACATTGGTCGCTATTCGGTGTGGTCAAACTCGTATCATGTTGGTTTGGCGCCCGGGAGGTGCAGCGCGATATGACGTTTTTTATGTGTATGTATAGGATCGAAACACGATGACTTTATTCACCAGTGCGATCGCGTGAGGGGATTCGCAGACAATCTTCCTGGAGTCATCTCAGCGTGTCGCGCCTCGAGCTCGATCAGAGCCAGAACCTTTTGTCGCAATAGCCTATTTTGACTGGTGTGCATTAGAGCAAATGTTTCGTCCAAAAAGGGAACTGTGGTTTGAATACACATATCACAGCGATTCATGATTGACTAGATATCATACCGGATTGCCTTGAAACTCGAGACAATGCATGCTAGAGAACAAAAGTGCTATCAACTAGAAAAACTGATGCTTGTAGTATACGTACTGCTGATAGAGGTTCGGATACTTGGTGCGAATGGTGAAGGATCACACGGAGATCACGCCGTGGCCGCTGGCGATTTTACGGATTAATGGGGAGGTTGTGTCATATTCCCACTGCCTGCGAGGCAAGGAGTCAGCAAAGCTGGTAGTGAAACAGTGGACAGATGGGTGATTGATAATCGACGGAGACTCGGGACCCAGGACGAAATTACCTCTGGTATTCCATGTGAATGGGCACGAAAAGGTGTTGCGCAACATAGGATTTGTCAAATTATAAATATCGGACAATTGGGAGAACATGCAAGTGGACAACAGAGGGCTGCCGTTTGTTCTGCCGGCTATGCTCGGCGTCTGCCCTGTGCTGAGGTCCGTGCAGGAGATGTCTCCAAGTCAGAACGAGCCCAGCGTGCGAACGTGGGTCGAAGTTGGTCCTTTTTGGCCGCATTTTTGGCGGTGAAAATCTGGTTTTTGGGGAGCTGGTCGAGTAGCATAGTGGGCCCCTGTATGAGTTTTTTTGGAGTGGCAGAAAATAGAGGAGGTGTGTAGAAAGAGGGTGGCACTGGGTGCAAACAAGGGGCAACAAAGGAAGACACCTCCGGTGGTGGTGACCTGTTAAGGATGGGATTGCAGCTTTACCTGCTCCCGTTTCCACCACGTCTTATACGACGACACAGACCATGGCGGCGGTCCACCCGCTGCCGTCCCAGCTCCTTTCCCAGTACGCCCCCCGCCAGTCTCTCAATACCATCAACCCAAGTGGTCCGAGCGCTATGCCAACTCCACCAGTCATGGCGACCAGGAAGCGGAAACGCGCCCATCAGTACACCGTCAACTACAGCGAGGTCACAGAGGTCGACTCCACTGGTCGCCTCCGCGAGGTCATCGTAATCGACGACACTCCGCCTCCTCCACCCACCATCTCGCCATCAACCACCCATAATGGGGCATACTCTGCGTCATACCAACCCCCAATGTTTGCTGCTCCCATCCGCACTAGAGCTCGGGCTGCTGCAGAGGCTCAGGCCCTCTCGGCGAGCTCCTCGTCTGTAACTACTGCCCCAACTCCCAAGAAGCGAAAGCGGGACCACCATGAAGAGGTCCGTGCACCAGCGGCGAAGAAGCCAGTAGCTACCAGCAGCCATCAATCTCAAGCACTTGTCCCCGCCACCTCATGGGAAAGTCGAAGTGCTGCTGCGACCGACGACGTGAGCACTTGTTTTTACCACCTAAAAACGCTCTCATTCTGAACCCTGTGCCTCGTAGACATCCAAAGGACCGGTCTCCTGTGACGACAAGGAGGGCCATTATATCATTGTCCCTGATGACATTATTCATCGCCGCTGTAAGTATATTTTTCTGCCATGTCCGACGCTTCTGTTTCTCATCCCGGTGTTAGATCGAACCGTCAGGTTACTTGGTCAAGGAACCTTTGGTAAGGTGGTCGAAGCTATCGACACTGACACCAACACACGAGTGGCTATTAAAATTATCAGAGCCATTCCCAAATACCGTGATGCTAGCAAAATTGAAGTTCGAGTGCTTCAGAAGCTCAGAGAGCGTGATCCAACGAACAGAAAGTTGGTTCTTTCTTAAATTTTTGCTTGATCTCACTTGCTGACCCCTCTGCGCAGCAACTGCATCCACCTACTGAGTTGGTTTGACCACAGAAACCACATCTGCCTGGTCTCTGAGCTTTTGGGGATGTGTGTGTACGATTTCATCAAGGAGAACGACTTCGCTCCTTTCCCCCGCCATCACATCCAGAAGTTTGCTCGCCAGCTTCTTGGTAGTGTTGCTTGTAAGTCCAATAATATTGCATTCACGTGGCATGGAAGCTCATTCCAATTCTCCTGCGGCCAGTCGTACACGAGCTACGATTGATCCATACCGATCTAAAACCGGAGAACATTCTCTTGGTTCACAATGATTACAGAACGGTCCACGTCACTGTCCCTGGAAAGGTACTTTTCATTTTTGTTACAAAAGTTATCAGGGTTGTTAACCCATATGTACTCAGCGGAATGCTCCTCCAAAGCCAAAACGAATTCTAGAATGCACGGACATTCGATTAATCGATTTTGGCTCTGCAACCTTTGAGCAAGAATACCATTCATCGGTTGTCTCGACTCGACACTACAGAGCGCCAGAAATCATTCTCGGTAAGCGTCAAGCAACTTGCCTACTGTCAGTAATCTAGAGACTCATCAACACGTCACCAGGTCTCGGCTGGTCATTCCCTTGTGATGCATACTCGCTGGGCTGTATCCTTGTTGAATTCTTCACCGGTCTTGCACTATATCAGACGCATGACAACCTCGAACATCTAGCCATGATGGAGATGGTTATGGGTAAACTACCTGAACGGTTCGCACGTGCAGGAGCACGGTCAAAACCTGAATTCTTCAAGGACGGCAAGCTCGATTGGCCGAAACCCAAGGCGACACGACAAAGTAAGAAGGATGTGCGTGCAACACGTCCACTTCAGGTATGTTTGACTTCGTCCAACAATTTTTGTCGCGGGCTGATTGCTGGTGCTAGGATGTCATTCCCCCGACAGATAATATCAATCGGCAATTCTTGGATCTCGTTCGAAAACTTCTTGCTTTTGATCCTGCGCAGCGGATAACAGTGCGGGAGGCACTACAACATCCCTATTTCTCATTAAACATCCCACCCGAGATATGATTTATAATTCCACTCCCCGAACCGTACCTCCTAGACCTTGACTGGACCCGCAGTCGATATCCACTCGCATTTGCCTCCCTATCTCCATGCTTGCAGCACATCTTTCTCTACGAAGCTCAATTGTACCACCACATCACCATCTCCCATGTCTTTTTAGTACACCAAGGAAGTTTAAACTGGTTATCCTATTGCTCTCCCTGCTGTTGCGGCGTGTACTCTCCTCCGACATATCCTCACACTCATTTACGACTGCTGTACGTAGACGACGGCCGACGAGATGTTCGCCTCCTCTATGGACGTTCTCGCCTGTCTCATCGTCTTACATGATCTCATCTGTCAATGTCTCGTGTAAAGTAAACGTTTCCACTCCTATATTTCTCGTCTCTTTTTCTCTCTCTCCCTTTCTATTTTGGTTTTTCATTTATCACTATGAAAGCATTTTGCTTGACTGCTGACTTGGGCCTCAGATTTCCTTAATTTCTTCTACTTCCATTTTTTCGATTAGCATCAACACACCTCTCCTTCCTTCCAAATCTCGAAGAATACTCCTCGCAGGACCCAGATTCCAAATCATAAACTCTCTTTACTTTTGGTTTTTTCTTAATTTTTCTCTAGCTCTATCTCACTTCTCCCGTTGTCCTTCCTTTTTTATTCTCGTTCTGTCTCATTCATTCTATTTTGCCTATCAGGAAAAAGCAAAGGCCGACGAGACCCTATCTCTGATTACAATCTCTTATCTTGTGTATCACTACCCAGAATACTAGATGGCTCGAAAATGCAAGGCGAACATGTCAAATCGAGAACACACCGGCGGTGCTGGTGGCCGCAGCGGAGCTCACTGCTCACTCACGCACTCCGCCTGCCTCATCACTTTTCGCTGCCCCGCGCGTCCGACCGATCACAGTCAGTCCGGCTCCGTTGTCCCCGTCCAACGTGTAGCAACCAATACCATCCATTGCGAAGCGTAATTTGGGCTGTGGCCCTGTGGGCAAGCAATCCTTGGGCAACGCCACCGCCGGAAATTATACCCCCACTGGCCCGCAGCAACCCCTCATTGTGTTCCTCCCAGCGGAACTCGTGCTGGCACTTCGAACAATGACGCGGCCAATTGTGGCATGTGCGTACGCTTCAGGAAGTCTCCCAGGTTTGTAAGTAGAAAAAATTCGCGGCTATTCATACTTACTGGTGATCCTTGGCTCTCGGTTTCTTATGGCATAATCGACAGGTACCGAGGCGATCCTTGGCTCTGAATTGGTTCGCCACTCCTCATACAAGGTTTGTAAGTATACAGGAGGCGGATTACTGTGGATGTAGTTGCATTTTCTTAGAATCGATACCTGTTAACGTTTGGGACGTTGGCACTGACAGTGACTACTAGGTAGCTCGGCCGGGTGTCCACTGTTGACTATGGCATGATTGACAACGTCAAATGTGATCAACTGACATGGTAGCGCACAGAAAAACAATAGAATGGCGGCGAACGGGCTTCGTTACCTCCAAGTGTATGCAACAGGCCGCTAATCCGTGGACATATCGCACTTGCCTACCTTGGAAACGACTAGGAGCAGCCTCAAGTTTGGCCCTAAGTATTAGTAAAACGCGTGGCTCTGCTAACAGCGGTCTTAAGAGCTGCGTGCTCTGGAATCTTTCTCGCTGTCCTCGACTACACCTCCAGGCTTTTTTGCCGTTCTATGTGATCGTCACTCGGTGCAAGGAAATGCTTTAAAATAAACTATGTATCTGCCTAGTACATTCAAATTATCTCTGTTGTGGGTATGGTTAGCTAGGAGATGTGCGAAATGAATCGGTGGGTGCTAATCGTGTCCATACTATGCCGTTTCATCATTGAGGCATCTTTTTTTCCATGCGTGTATGTATCAGTCAGTCTGTAAAACATGTGGGAAGGCCGAGTCTACCGATTGCGCGTGGCGGCATTGACAGAGGGCGGCACCGTTGCGTTAAAAAGTTGACTTGGTATATAATCCCTCACAGATGCCGTGCACTTTCCTTCTTTCATTCGGCGCCTCTCGCTTAGAGGATTTCTAATTGTGGGTTGCTTGTCGAAGCAAGCCCTTCAAACTTTTCCGGTGCTCGTGTATTTTCTTTCTGGTTGATTGCTCAAAAAAGGAAAAAAATTGTCAAGGGCATAATCGGACTCGCTGGTGAACTCGAGGGCGTTCGAACTTGCTCGTAAGCACATGTATATGATTACCCAATTTCCAAATATCTGACCTATCATGTTAGTAGGTTCTTTTTCCGTGACCGCCAGCAGCTTGTTTCACCTCAATTTGCGATCATTGTCAAATCGTTGTTGCTCTAGAATACTAATATTTTTGGTTGTACTCAACATCTCATGGCTTGGTACTGGGGAATACTTGACTAGAATAAACGACCTACCTATCTAAGTATGTCTGTCGTGGGTATGGGTACAAGCCTAGCTACTAAGTACTAGGGAGGACCCCGGACAATAGCATGGGAGGCTCGATGCCAATCCGGACAAAATTGGCCCAATTTGACCCCCAAGGCCCGGTGCCAGTCCGGACAAAATTGGTACTGTTTGAGCGCCAACCCCCATCCGATGTCCGGACAAATTTTGCATTTGGGTCAGTTTGTGTCCCACCGGGGCGATTTTTGCAAAATTTTGAGGCCGAATCGGCCAATCCGGACGTAATTTGGCCTTTTTTGGGCTGAGGCCCGATCCAATCCGGACAAAATTGGGCGAAATTCGCCCTCTGAGTCCGGACATGATTTTGATTTTTGGGATCGGGCCTTCCATGGTATTGTCCGGGGTCCTTACTAGGGGTGTGCGGAGTGGTGCGCGCTAATTATGTACTTTACTGTGTCGTGTCATTGTTAAGGTATCTTCTTTCCATGTGTATGTACTGTTAATTTCAAATCTCGAATGTCTACGAGGCGTGCGGGGACACCGAATCAAACGATTGAGTGGCCACTTGTATGTCGTCCAATGTTATTGATGATTGTTCGCACATCTCTCTGAAGATACCGTTGGTCTTTTTGTACAAGTTAACAGGGGTGTCAAATTCCTAGAGATCGCCATTAGTATTATTGTTCTCAGTAACCATAATTGATAACTCACAGCAACGAGACCAGCGTCAAGAACACAGATACGGTCGTAACCAAGAATAGTACGCAGTCGATCTAAATAATAATCGAGATGTAGTCAGTCTTAAAAACAGCAAAATGGAGTCTCAATGACTTACGAGCTATGCAGAGGATGGTACGGTCTTTGAATTCACTCGCGATAGTTTGTTGGACTTTGTGGTCGGTTTCGAAGTCCACGGAGGCTAGCAGAGCAAGATTTCAGTCAGAAAATAGATGAGGCGATTAGAAGCAAGGTCGATCAGCGACATACCCGTTGCCTCATCTAGAACGATGAGCTTCGAATTCTTGACTAGAGCACGAGCCAGGGAGACGAGCGAACGCTGAGAATGGGTTAACGAAATGAAAGTTAAATCAGAGGAAACATGAAGCCTCTGGTCTGGAATTTGACACACGTACCTGGCCAACCGACAAATTATTACCACCCGCTTCAACGACAGTATCCAAGTCGAATTTATTTGTAGGCGTTTGATCTCCTTCAACCTTCTCTCCGGCATTCTTCCGAGAACTATTGGAGTTCACAAGGTACGAGCGCTTCAGCGCGTCCCACAACGTTGCGTCGTCGTGAACGTTGAATGGATCTATATTCGACCTTAAAGTGCCAGCAACTATAACTTTGTTAGGATTGGTCAAATAAATTATCACCAGTGACTTACAAAGTAGCTGAGAGTTACGAAACCATCAGTTGACCAATAATTACGAATTGAAGATAATAGACTTACTGCGTCTTGAGGAATGACCGCAATATTACTACGCAATTCCGCGAGTCCGAGAGTGGATATGTCGATGCCGTCCAAAATAATGGAGCCTGACTCCAACTCCACTAGGCGCTCTAATGCTGTAGTATTTTGTAAGTAGTTGAATCAAGTTTGTAATGGACGGTGACAATATCGTACCGATCATTATTGAACTCTTTCCTGCGCCCGTCCTAACGAGAATAAAGTAGTTAGCGTACTACTATGTATAGCAACAGAGAATGACATTACCTTCCAACGATGCCGATCTTTTCTCCGGCCTTGACGTCCATGGAAATTCCTTTCAGCACAGCTGGAAGTTCTGGTCGGTATTTGAGGGTGATGTTTTTCAATTCTAGATGTCCCTCCGATGGCCAAGAAGGTGGCGCCTTCTTGTCCGGATACTCATATGGTGCTTCTTGCTCTATGTTCCTCGCATAATGCAGGACACGTTCCACAGAATTCATGTTGTTTTCGAGGTCAGCGATTCCTTTGACTACCCATCCGAAACTATATGAAATCATTCGTTACAGTTAGACGTATGAAGCCACATCGCACTTACAATTGTTGTGTTGCTATGGAATATGAAAGAAGGACGCCAACTTGCGCAGGAGACATCGAAAATCGAGAGCCAACAGAGAGCATAGCAACTATGAAGGTCATACAGACACCTAAAAGGTCGATTCTTATGCCCAACCATTGCTTTAAAAAAACCCAATCGTAAGTCAGTGGTAACACGGATGAATAAATAATGTTACTCATTACCTGGTTAGAAGTTGTCAGCCAATAAGCCCTGTTTTCGACATCGACTGCATGTTCGTTGGTTCTCTGAAAACGGCCTCCTTCCCCGTATGCACGAATAGTAGATAATCCAGACAAACTTTCAGAAAATTGGGAGTAAACGGAAGACCGTAGTATGGCATCTAGTTGGAGGTCAGTATCAAATATACACAAGTAGAAATTTATTCCTACCCAAGCGCTGTAAAAGCGAGTTAGCACAATGATGAAACCACATTAATTAAATAGAAACATGCTTTGAGCTCGCGAGCACTGGAACGATAGTAGGCCGCAATATATATGTAAACAACCAAGATGACACCTATGCCAATCAAGAACCAAGGGAGCAGGATAGATATCAGGATGATTGCAGCAATAATATTGGAAACTATTCCTGTTAACACTCGCATAGAATCTATAAGTTGGTGTTAGCTTTAGCTTCATAATTCCGATACTCGTATCGACAAGAAGGAAGAAATAGAAACAGACCTGTCAGCATGTTGTCCATGGTATCAATATCTGATTATGCGCCGCAAAGAAAAAGCAACAAGTAAGAAATCAGTTAGCGTGGCATAGAATAGAATACATGCCCTTAGAGAAGCGATTCATGATACGGCCTAGTGGCTGTTAGTCGAAACTGATTGTTAGCTTGACAAATGACTCCAGAATCAATGTTCGTACCGTAGTATCGAAGAATGCCATAGGTGCGTGCATGACACGAGTGATGGCATCCTAGAACCGCGCAGATAAGCTACTGCTCGTTAGACGAATCATACGACAAACCTTGTATAATCGTCGGGACGCGAAAAATGTCATTAGGGCGAACGTAGCACCCGTTAAGAACGAGAACACCGCTTGAGAGACACCGAGAGCGGCATAGATTCCCATCTATCATCAGAAGACATTAGAGGCAAAAAAAGATAGACGAAAATGATTAGCTGACATAAAATCCCTGGGTTTGATTCCATTCCCTAGTGGAAGATCAGCAACTGAGTCAAACTAGGCGAGAAAAAGGATACCAACGATTCCTGCCACCAAACAAGCCTACCATGAAAGAAGTAATGAGTAAACACATTGATCCACAATTTACCAATGCAGTTAGTTACCTACCAGTAAGATGATAGGACGGACGCGGCATTAATGGCTACTACTGCGAGCAGCAGGATTGGAAGCAGGAGTTTAGCGTATCCAGCCGAGAAATATAACTTGTATACTTCGGAAGACACGGCGCCTACATTCCTTTCCTCCGTCTGCATCATAACATCACCAGAGATTCCATCTTGGAGCTTGGTCTCGTCGTCGTCCTGTGCTCTCGAGGTGACACGAGGGGCTCCAGATGCTGTATTATCCTCAGTTGTTTCCGCCGTCCCGAATTCGGCAATGAGGCGAGAAAAGGCATTGCCTTGGGATAACAACTCGTTGTACGTTCCTTGTTCCACGATCTGACCTTGATCAATGACGTAGATGTAGTCAAGTTGAGGCAAAAAATGTAAGGCATGAGTGACGAGGATTCGGGTTTTCCCTGCCTGATTCTTATCCAGCAAGACGTTTTCGAACACTTTCTTGCCGACATGAGCATCCAGCGCCGACAGTGGATCCTAATAAATGGTGAGCTAGAAGACGATATATTTTTTTTAAAAACAGTCACGTACATCGAAAATCTGGATTTCGGTGTCGCAATAGATGGCTCTGCATATATTTACTCGTTGTTTCTGCCCACCTGAGAGTGAGATGCCATTTTCACCCACCTCCGTCATATCACCATGGGGCAACATCTCGAAGTCAGGGCCTAGACAAGAAGCGCGGACGGCATTCCAGTATCGGTTCTCTTCGAACGGGCGTCCGAAGCAAATATTCTCTCGGATAGTTGCGTTCTGTGTAAGAGGAGCAGTGTGTTAGATAGCTCCCGAAGAACAGTGAAACAGAAAAATTACCTGAATCCAAGCAGTCTGCGCACAATACGCAACGCTTCCGCCAAATGTGACGCTCCCACTCGTCTTCCTCATTTCGCCAATTAGACCTTGCAATAGGCTGGTCTTGCCGCAGCCAACAGGGCCTACGATACCTATCAGGCTACCCCGAGCGATAGACATATTGAGGTTGGTTATCTTGAACGGCTCGTCCTTTTCCGCGTTACTTTGATCTTTGGTCGAATCCTTGGGTAGGGCAGATTTCTTGGGCAAGGCGTCAGAAGGAGATTTAGACTTTTCCGAATCGTCGTTGACGACGGTTGGTACATCCCAAGTAAAAGAGGCGCTCTTGACTTCTACAGCTGGGTCTAAGTTCTCATCAATAATGAGGTCATCCTCGAGGAGTTCTGCTTCGAACACTAAACGGATGCGACTGAGAGCATTCCCAGCGTCTGCAATAGTAGTGAGAGATAACGCTTTCATAAGAAAATTCCAATTAGCCTTGGTCGATGTGTGAATAAATTTGACAAAAGCAGGGCTTACGCAAAAACATAAGAGGGTATCGAATCAGGTTGAAATATGTCAACGAGGAGAAAATGATAGCGGGATTGAGGTCATGGTTCGTCCCTGAATACATCAGAAAGGCGAAGACAGCCGCAAGGGCTGGCATAGTTGTGCCTACAGCGCTGGCCCCTGCTCGCCAGAACAGAAGCGATCGAACATATCTGGCGAAATGGATCAATCTGCTGGCCCAACGATTCAAATTAGAAGATACGCACCCAACCTCCACATTCCGGTATCCTGCAATCCTATCGAGCATCGGCACTTCCCAAGCGAATAACTTGATCACTTTCATCCGCTCAGAAGTTCCTGGAGGGCCTTTGCCCGCTTATCTGTCCAGGTCATGCAGACGTTTCTAAGGATTCTATAGCGTCCCATCATGGCTCCCAATAGGAATATTGCGAATATGAGAAAGGCGAAACCAGCAAGCGATGAAGGTCCAAGGGTGGCTATTAACAAACCCAGGCAAACGAGTAGCTGGATGGGGCCAGTCCATATCTGTGTAGCGTTGGGATTGAATGAGCGATTTCAAACAATGAACAGAATATGAACAGACGCACTGCATGGAAATACCCGGCGCAAAAATCAATGCGAGATACATCGGTGGAGATGTGATTCACTAGTTGACCGTTAGTTAGGGTGGATCGTGCCCGTGAGGTCAATCGAAGAGAGCGCTGGTAAATTGCAGTAATAAGGCCGCCGCGGATTAAGACGCCTGTGGACATCGCCCGATATGTGTAATGCTGGGTTGCGAATGCAGAAATTACTTGCATCGCCAGGAGACAGAGTGCAAAGCCTACACCTTTCCCGACATTTGGGGCACGTTTACCGAACTGATGAGCGAAGTATGATTCGGAGGCAAAGGTGATGAGAGCCTGATGCAAGTTTAGAAATAAATCGTTAACGAAGAAAAAACTTGAAATTCAAAAAATTTTTACCTTGAGCACAAGAGGGCTGGTAACCTGAGCGAGATCGCCAACGAGTTTAAAAATGCCAGCGGACCAAAACCACCATTTGACACTGTCGTTCAGTGCCCGTGTCAAGCTGGCCGTCTTTCTGCCGGTTTTCCCTCTCCATTCCTTTTCCTTCGAAGCCCTACGACCAGTGATGGACCACCAGACTCCTTTCAATCCTGGGCCGATTTCTCCATTCGCAAGTCTCTCGTTGTATTCTTGTGCCTCCAAAACGCGACGATCGAACGACTCGTTTATCAACTTGGCTATATGCGCAGAACCGCGCTCGTCCTGAAGTTTCCATAGATCTGAGGTTTCCAGAGGACGACAGTAGCCAAGACTAAGGATTGGAGTCATCCAGCCAAACGTGAGGATGCTAAAGGGCCCGGCATTGGCTTCGGGTATGAGAGGGGCGTCGTCAACAGAATACGTAGGCGGAGGAGGCGTCTTCCACGAAGTCAACGGGACGCGCTGCCACCTGGGAAAATACCAATGGATCTACCAGAAATATTCGACAGGGGGAAGGGAAGAACTTACCACTTTCGCGTGTACTGGAGGATGCATGTTGTACCTTGTGTTTTGATTTCTGAGGGTATGAAGGGAGGTTTTTCGTTGCCCATAATGCAGGACCGAAGCAAGAGTGCCTGATCCTAGGATTTCCACGGAGTGCTCATCTTATACTTTGACTAGTATCTAGGTATGCACTGCGCCCAATATAGTTGGGAGACTCAAATGAGAGGCCATAGAGACTAGAATATGCCTAGAATGGTAACTTTTATCACTGGCCGAAAGAAATCGTAATGCAGGTTCAGATGTTGGACTTGTGCCGACACCATAAACATTCACGGGTGCAAGTTATCCGTGAGGAGGATATAGAGCGACACGTTGTCCCTCCGAGATAGCAGGTCCATCAAAATTCTCTACGTGTCCACCGGCTGGGTCACTGTGCAGAAGAACTAATTCAATGAAGCTAGGAGCATAAGGTCGCATGAATAGAAGGCATAGCAAGTCGACAAGTCGTTGCCAATCATGAGATCTTGCGTGAATTTGTGCGGATCCGCACTCAACTTGAAGGCGAATTTTGGGCGGATTCAAGGCGGATTGGTGACGTCTCGTGGCGGCATGTCGCGTTAAGACCTGCCCTAAACTGAAATGATGCCGATGAATTGATGGCCGCAGCGCGCCATTGCATGGCATGATCATGATTGGTGGGATCCGAGGAGGGATACAAAGAGAGGAGCTTGCAGAAGTTCAGAACATGTCGGTCGCCGTTGATATCTCGGAACAGAAGGCTAACAACAGTTGTTCTACTTCCCCTCGTTTTTGAGAGGCGTGAGCAAGACCTTGGACGACCGAAATCATCCTAACGCCCAGGATGATAACACTAATAAGTAGTCCAATGTGCAGTAAAATACAGACCAATAAATTTACAACCAATCCTACATAAAAGTTTCAACGTTGAGAGCTTTTTTGCCACCACCACCCCTTCTCGCTGATACCTCGACCATTCCAAGAGGACGTTGCACCTTTGCTTGATCCCACTGTCATCCCGAGAGTGAAGGATATCGCCTCCGGTCTTCGACCTGCCCTCCTCTCTTCAGCCTCCCATTCATCATCATCGAGATATCGTTCGACAGCCAATATTTCCAGCTCTGAAGGGGCGCCAGAGCTCCCAGCTGCACCATTCGCCCCCGAGGCCGCCGGACGAGTCAAGCGAGCAGTAGATGGTCCCATTTCCTTGAGCTTGGAATGGTGCATCTCTCTTTCATCCGCGTCGTCCGCGAGTGCTACATAAGCCTTCGCGATCCGCCAGTCTGCCTCTTTCATTAGCGTTTGCACCCTCCTCTCTGCGCGCTCTCTTACGAGTTTCTCCTCGCGCCTTTGTATTCGTTCCTTCTCCTCCGCATCGTTTGCTTGCGTTGATGCGTAGTGCAGCGTCTTTGGATTTGGGGGTAGAAGGAGGAAGGCGCGGGTGTGTAGTAGGTGTGGAGTGGTGCGCATGACGCTTGTGGGGAGATTGTTGAGCTTGCAGATTTCATGACTCTGCAAAACATGAAATAAGAATAAGATCAGTATATCGACTTTATCCCGGATCGACATATTCTTCTGAATGAACTCACATTGACACTAAAACGAAGGCATATTCCCGTGAGAGTGTCTGATTTCTTGAGATAATATTTGCATGGGCCTGTGGAAGGCTCCGATAGTGAAGGGGGTTTAGGTGACGGCTCGGCGACAGGAGCAGGATCTTGGTAAATCGTAGCAGCGAGGGAGGGGTGTTGCACCACATTAAGTGACTCGGTTATCGAGGTAGGCTGTTTGAATTCATGTGGAATGGTTAGATCATAAGGTGGAGGTGGATTTGAATCGACTGGTAGGTCATTTGGGAGACGTTCATCTAATTCCTCGTCCTCGTCCTCATCATCCCCAAGAACGAATGTATCCTCATCTCTGACAGATCCATCCAAATTGAAATTTCTATCAAGAGCAGTGGGTGTGTCGATCTTCAAAAATGGAGAATTAGGGAGCGGTGTGGTCGCCTGTGAATTTACAGCGCCTACACCTCCGAGGCACGCGAGACAGGGATCGTATCTCGTCAGCCGTGGATTTGAGGTGGTACAAGAAGGGCAGATGGGTCGTTGGCAGCACTTAGTCATGTGTATTCCATTAGAGATAGATTCTCCTTTGAAAGATGACGCCGTAGATGGTGACAACAGAGCTTTCAGAGGAGGTAGGGAAGAGGAGCAGGCAAGGCAGAGCGTGGTGTTCCGATCGATTTCCCTGGACGCGGCAGACTTGAGCTTGAAGCGGGAGGAGTCCTCTGAAGGCATATAGACTCTAAATAAACCGAAAGTCAGGAAAGCAGTATAGTAGGCAAGCGTCAGAAAGAGAGAGAAGACTTCTTAGTAAGATGACCCATCGCCGAGCGCGCAGTCCGAGCAGCTCATGATGAGCGCTCATCTCGGCCCGGTTTGACCAAACTGGCCCGCTGTCTCTTCAACTCAACTCAACCACCACAACGATTCACGGACAGTTCGCGACCAGTTCGCGACGTTAGCGTTTACCAACAACTCACAATGCTTCAAGAGAGCTAACATTGGCGGACCATGTTTACAGATTCTGCTAATGAGAGAACCTGGAGAGAACGTTTTCACCATATCACATAGCAGCCAAGGTGCAAGGTCGGTATTCCAACTCACGCTTCAGCTTTCCATCCTAATCGAACCCCGTATGCCGCCGTCCAGAAGTTCGCTTCATTCGACCACTTTTTATAGCCTGCCTCCCAGAGTCAAGTCTGAGCTCAACTTGTCATGGCCATATCCCCAATATCTCCCCGGAAGCTCTCGAACTTTTGCAAATAGGACGCCCAATATATCGGCCTCAATTATAGGCAACTCAACACGGAGAACACGTACAATCCTCTATACCGCATCATATTTCCTCAGTTCCTCCATTTTCCGACCCATCGCTCCGACAGGACTTCGAGTCCCTAAGCCTTCTACGATAGCGGTGGCGGCGCTTCATTGCACCTCAATGTCGATGCCAACACAGACTGCTTGAATTCACCAGAGAAGAGTTCTCTAATGCGCACACAATCCTCCTATCAGTATCGCTGAAATTGCCGTGCTTGGTGCGCAGCTTCTTGTTCTTCCAAGACCTGTCCCTTCCTTTCGATGCTCCTTGGAATCACTGGACTTTTACAGCGGATCTAGATAATTTTGTGGCGTTCATCTTTGTACGTGGCTTGTTATCCAAAACGCGCAACAGAGTGTCCAACCATTGGTCGATATCGCTCTGATGACCTTCGACGAGCTCGATACGTATATGCTTTTTAGAGGATCAAGCGCTAGCTTCAAGCCTCAAGGTGCGTTTCTTCTCGGCCATAAGATTTACGTCCTAGATGCTTACCTCCTCTTTCGCGAAAATAAATTTGAAGTCAGAAGAACCTAATGCAGAATGCACCGCAATCCGTGTCTATCCAAGAACTGACCCTTGAGCGTAGCGGCCATATTTTACTAATGACGGGGACTTTGATTCATGTGGAATATTACAGGGATCAATGATGTTGTCCAATACATAACAAATGTTGCGTCTTCTCCGTGATGATTTTACAATTACAACTCAAACCCACCCCACCCGCCCCGCCTCCTCCCCCTGCAGTCGCGCCTGCGTTCGGGGTAGTGATTACTTACTAACTTAATGTATAAAAAGGTATGAAGTCGTCGGTTGAATATTTCGCTCCTGCTCCGTCTTCCACGAATCGGACTCAGTCTCGGGATCCGTGAAATGGTCGTCCTCTCCGCTCTGGGCACTATAGCAGCTGTCGGTCTCCATCATCGACGGGACGCGCACGCGCACTGGCCGGTCCTCCACCGTGCTGGCCTGCTCCACCGTCTTTTCGTCATCAGACTCGTCCCCACTTCTCGCACTCCCAGCACGCGAGCTTTCAAAGCTCTCCCTCCGGTCCTCCGACTCCGCTCGCTCGTCGCTCAATTCGCCGACAGCCTCGAGAATAGCAGGCGACATCTGCACGCCATCATCGACCTCGCCGTCGTGCCGTGCGTAGCTGCTCATTGCGCTCGCCGCGCGGCTGGACGTGCCCCTCCGTAGATTCTTGCGCTCCTGCAGCATCTCGATCTGGCGCTGGCGCTCCGCCATCCACTCCTCCTCTTCCTCGCGCGTCATCATCACGCCCCCGACAGTCGAGAGCCGTCGGCCGTCTTGGTTCTGAGCTGCGCTGGCGCGCCGTCGCATGATCACTGTCTCGCGCACCGTGCGCATGCTTTCATGTCGCCGTCGCCCGCCTCTCCCGACCATCGGTACTCCACCCAATGAAGATACCAGATCTTCCTCCTTGCCTCCTTTTGTGCCCGTCTTTCCACTCACGAGTGCCCTCACATCGATCCCAGCAGCCTCCAAGACATCCTCAATCGGCGCGTGTCCCTTCGTTGTTTGCATCCGATGCGCAAAAGAGCACGCCAATCTGCAGAATTCGAGAATACCCAATTGAACTTCTCTCAACTTCGCGCATGACACCGAGAGGAACGACTTACCCAGGACCAAATATAAATTCGCCGCCAAGCTGGCCTACATCGCCACCCTTCTCCCAAACAGGCATGCCCACTTTAATCGCCCGCACAACGACCATCGCGATGCCACCCATGAAGCCGTGCTTCACGTACCCGCTTCGCTTACTATCCTGCTTCTTCGTACCCACCGCGGCCTTCTCCGACAACGTACGCGGCACACGCTGCCCTGGCAAATGTCTATGCCCATCGTCTCCATCCCTACCCATCCCCAGGACCTTGTACAGCTCAAGCGTGGGGTCCGTATACACATGGAATGGAAGCCCAAACATCCGGCGATATTTCCTAATCATCCCATGTGCGCCATTGCTAATGACAACGAAGCTTACGAGACGCTCGCGCAGGTCTGGCGCCTGCGACCACCGCGAGAGCATCTCGGGCTGCACGAATGCCTTGAGCGACGACATGTAGTCCTGGCATAGCGGGCACCAGAAGTGGCGGATAAAGACCGCAATCGTACGGTGCGCTGCGAAGAGTGAGCCGAAGCTCACCCGCGTGCCGTCCTCGCAGACGACTTGAAGCGCCGCCGCACGCTTAATCTGGTCCTCGGAGGGCAGTGTCCATTCTCTTGCGGGTTTGGGGGGAGGGTCGGTCGGTATAGTGCCCGTGCCCGACGGATCGCAGTTGGTTGATTGGTATTCTGAAGAGTGAAGGTGCGCATTGTTGGGGGCTGCCGACGGAGGTGTGGTTCTCCCGATAGTATTTGCTTTGGGCGTTTCCATCGACGGCGCCTCGTTGGCTACCGGCGGCGGCGGAGTCGGTGCGGGTCTGGGAGAAGTGTATGCTTCTTCCTCTTCTTCATGTTGCCACCCGAAAGTTGTCGGAGAACTAGGTAGAGAGATGTTCACAATCGACGTCCCAGAGATGGAATGCGTACTGGGTGAGGCGGGGGCGAGCGATAGCGGTGGAAATGAAAACATCCTAGAATGGCGCGGCTTCGTTGTACCGCTCCCGTTCTTCTTCGCAAGGACCGTTTCCAATCGCGCTTGCAAAGCGGGCGACGTCGAGCGTTCCATCCTTTCAGCGCCCGGTATGGATTGAGCCAAAGTAGTGAAGGACCGTTGTCCAGGGACAGGCGTATCATTCCTCTGCGGTGGCAGCTCGTGGCCTTTTATCTGCTCTTGAACAGCCGCCTGCAAGCCGGGTATGAGGTCAGCTGTGCCGCTTTCGAACTGGAGATTATTACTAGCTTACCTTCTGTATTCTATGATGATCACAACGAGGATCATCAATGTTGTTATTGACATTGATGAGCAGTGGGTGTTCTACTGCATTCGGCACTTTCGTGTGAGGATGACCAATGTCCGTTGCTTTTGGCTGCTGGCAGTGCTGCTGCGTCCACGGAGATGGTGCTGGGATCAGGAGACGTAGACGCTTTTGGTTATCGCAGGCCGTGGAAATGTCTAAAGATATCGACCGCTGGATCTGTGCAGGCGAAACAACCACCGCCTTCTTGTTCTCCTTATCCTCGTCTTGTTTTACCGTTGACATGGGCATGGCGCTTCTCTGATGCTGGATAGATCGCGGTACCTGAGGATGTGGAGGTGCATTACGAGGCGGGGTAAGCGGGTCCCAGGCTACTGTCGACATGATAGTCTGAGGCGCCGATATCGAGGCTTTATGCACCTTGCGCGGTTCTATCACCCTTCTTCGCTCGTTGTTCGTCGCATTGTTGGTTGCCGTCGCGGTTTCTTCCTGATTGCTGCCGGAGACCTTTTTGGTATTGCTCGAAATATTCCTGCTGCCTAACAAGCTCGACCGCTTCTTTGGAAGGAGGAACTTGGGGAAGCAGAGATGGGCGGGCTCCACACGCGGCGCTGGAAGCTGTGAATGGAGCTTGAGCTTGGACTCGGCTTTCGGATGACTGTTGGAGACGGTGGATATTGAGCCGGCGGCGTGATGTCCATTTAAGTTGCTTCTAGGCCCGCCCAGGGGAATAGGATATGGGTAAACCAGCGAATGACTAGCGACGTGTCGGAGAGGAGTGGTTTTACGCCGGAATTGGGCCTCGGAGGTCGAGGAGTCACTCTCCATGGCATAATAATCCGACAGGTCAGCATCATCTGGGGTGGACGAACGCGTTGGATTGTATAATCCTGCAGTCCTTTTGGGCGTCGCGATGGAGATGTTCACGTCTACTTGCGACGCGTCGGGGGTCGCGATACGCGGAAATGCCTGCAGCTTTGTCGTGCTGGCGGCATGGGTCTGAGAATATGGCATATAGTGACCTATCTTCGCCGTTGGGACGAGCTGAGGCTTGGAGTGTGGCAAAGGCGACGGTGAAGGTGACACGCTGACTAGGCGCACCTCGGTCAACGTTTTGGAGACGTTTTGGGACAAGGGCGAGGGGTTCATGTAGGACATTGAACGCCGACGTTCGCTAGGGCTTTCCAGAGTCTCCTGGCTTCCATACACGCCCCCATACGCGAAGGCGGGGGAGACGCGGTCTAGCAACGCGCTAGAGGTGCGATTGCGGAGGACCCATAGAGGGGCGAACGGGTCTGAGGGATCTGGGGAGGGATAGCGCTCGGCGAGGTCGATGCTCGGGGGTGGCTTGCGCCTGATACGCTGTGAGCCGGGTGCTCTGAGATCCAGGTAGGAGCTGGACGGGGAGGTGAGCATGGCTAGCGATGGCGATGGGCAGGCGGAGGGAGCCCTTTTGAGGGAAAGATAAGTTACGGCAGAACCATGCAGAGTGTGCGTGGAGGGGAGAGGCTGGCAACACGTGTTCGACTGTCTGCCCCAAGCCCTTCTTTCCCGCCCGCCCCCTAACCGCACTACAAGCGTCTTCCTCTGTTGTTTTTCCCCTGCTCAATACACGTAATCCAGCCAGGTTTCCTTCCGCCTCCGTTGGCAGTCCATGGAGATCACTCGCTCACATCCTCGCAGATGCTTTAGACATACAAGGCCACAATTTGTCCTTGCCGCTATGTGAGTGTTATATTTACTTCAAACACTCTTTTTAGGTTCAATCTTTTTGCACTCGCCTGGCGACCACCCAAACCAACAGGCAGAACAGGCAAGGCTGCTTGAACATCCCCCCGTAACGTACATCTCCTGAGAGTTGCCGTAGATAGCATATGAAGAGCTACGAAAGGCTCCTTCTTTCCCTGCGCCGTAATTGAGGGCAGATCATCGCATACATAGACGTTTCGATTGATGTCGGATACGAAGCTTGAGGCCAGAGGTCCGCCTGAAGGTTAGTTGGAATGTACCAGTCGAACGAGAGATGAGAGTCAACAGTGATTTTCCGATAAGCACCAAGTGGTCTTTGGTAGGCTCATGGACAACGATATGATAGACCCACTCTATCTCACGGATGTCACCGCCGCTGCAGTCTAGCTATATATGACACAGGATAAGCTTCACTGCGGCTTGCGCGCACAAAATGTTGTCACGCCACGCCAATTCTAAAAATAGACAATCCGTCTATTTTTAGTGTTCCCCACAACTACTTCTGATCGTACCTCCTCTCCACTTAACCATTCGTCATAGACATCGCCGCGCGTCATATGTTATCTGCTATCTTCAACATAGTATCATTCCCGCCGTATAAAAATGCGGGCATCTCCAACAAGGTCCCACATTAACACACTATGTCCGGCATTCAGAACTCACCATCGTCAAATCCCACCTCGCAAGCCTCTGCGAGCACTGGCAGCGCCGGTGGTAGCGACGTGTTTCCTGAACAGCGCCATGCTGGCAAGGTGGGATACGGACCCAACTATCATTCAGGCCCTGTAAGTGGTCATATCCTCTGTACTCTACAAAAGTCGGAGAAACTGACGATCCCTCGCTCGCAGGGGCTTGAAGACAAGATGGAAGGGCTGAAACAAGAGATCAAAGGAAAAATCACTAGGAATCCTGGCCTTGTACAACACGGACGCGAGGTATTCACCGGAGAAGAGAAACGCAAGAAACTGACCGGCGAGGTTAGTGTATGAATCGTCATGTTGTCACTTTCTGGCTAACGGATACTGTATGGCGTTCATAGGACGAGCCTAATCCATTTACGAACATGAAGGTTGATGATAAGAGCAGCATCAGCCCCAAAAAATCTCATGACTCCAACAAAAACGACATCAAGAGCGAGGGCGACGCCAAAGGGAAAAACCTTCAGCTCCCCTCGACTACAGCGAACTCAAATTCACAGTCGACTCAAAGTCATGGCAGCACCGACGAGGATATCGCCTCCCAGTTCCACGCCAATGCCAAAGCCACTCCAAGTGGGATGGCGGTCAACGAGGGTCATGGCCCGGGAGCGAAGGAACAGGCAGCGACAGTGGCTCCAGAAGGCACGCACGAGGCGAATGTCCAGAAAGTAGGTGGTGCTACGGACAACATCAAGTCTATCGATGCGCAGAACTGAGCCTCGCCGCCAGCAAGAGAATCAATCTTTCTTGCAATTGTAATGTAATTTGTAATGCCTACTGCATCATGATGAATTTTGTCGTTTTAAATGCAACCCAAACGTATCCTGCAGTTCAAGAGTATACATATGCACTGTAATGGTATGTTTGAGTCTATGGAATCACATCCTCTTGGCCATTTAGCTACCAAGAAAAGCTTAGCGTAATTGTTGCCAAAATTAGCAAAATAATTTCTATGATAGGAAGCCTCGTCTGTGCAAGACCTTGGGCCCCTGCCAAGGCCGTGACGTTTCCTGCTATACTTTGTTTCCTGTAGACGCTGAGAGAATTGATGCTCCAAGTTGCGTTCTGTCATACGCTGGTCAGATTTCGGGGAGAAGAAAGGAAGAAGAGACTATTTATATTTGATTTACCACAAAGTTGGCGGGATCCATGAGTCGGTCAGGACATGTACCAGGACATCCTGAGGTTGCGTACGAGTTTCCGGCCCAATCGCCTATTCGTGGAAGTCAGTCAATGCTCAATTGTCCAGGATGTGAGAGGGATATACAAACCGCAGAATGTAATATCTGGGCAAGTAGAAATAAGACTGATAAAAATTGAGAACGTGTGGAAGAAGCCGGACTAACCGAATACGATTGTATGGTTTATAAAATTCTTTTGGATATTGCAGGTCGAGTTCTTGAGCATGGCAGCTGGCGGACCCCACAAGGATGGGTTTGGAATACCCTGCGTCACATCTGTCGGAATGGCTGCACGGAAGAAAGACCCTGGTGGCATATCAGATATCACAAAAATATGTAGCTGAAGCAAATAGCAGACTCACAGACTGAAATATCGTTCTCGTCCCACTTCATCGCTAAAATACCACCACCCTGTGCTTCGAAGAAGGGCCCGTATGAAGCCTGACTCCATTCGATGATAGCGCAGCCAGCGTTATTATTCGCGTTTGCGTCGCAATTCGTAGTTTGCTACATCGGAGAGTTAATTTATAATCTATCATGGGAGAATAGAGCAGAGTGCATACAGCCAGCTGCCCGGTATATGTTGCGTTTGGATCAATGAAGCAGCCTTGATTCAGAAAAAGAGATCAATAAGATGCCTTGTCAGAGTCAGCAGTGTAGCACCCCTAAGTACCTGGTTCGGTGTGGTATGTGATCTGGTTGTGCTCATTATCATGCACACCTTCGAGGATGTCCACCTCTCCGTTCTATTTTAAGACAATTAAATTTAAGGGGTTTGGCAAACATAGCGAGAAACATGGCGTACGGTAGGCCACGGCGGGCCAAGCCCGACAGTCCAGAAAGCGGGCCAAATGGCTATTATCGTCAATACGATCACTGGGATATTTCCTAGAGTATGAGAGCGAGCACGACTCACCACACCCCCAAGGTGCCTTGTTGAGATCGAGAATAAACAGACCACCGTTATATATAGTGTTGCTGTTGATACGCACACTGGGGAAGCCAGGAGCGTTCAAACATCAGGGGAAATGTTTTTCCAAAAACAGTCGACGAGAGATTTTTGCATACCTCTCACGAAATTGACCTGGCGGTAGGACTGAGGTATCATCAGCCTTCATGATGACGGTCCCATCGTCTTGGACGAATGCATATCCCTTCTCGAAGGCAGTTGATTGATTTACATAGCTGGTCCAGACGCAACGAGTGACAAAGTCAAGACTATGAACTGCAGATATTCGAGAAACTCACGTCACAGTGCCGCTAAAAATCAACAGAACACCCATCAATAAAAATTTCCAAGGGTAATGGTTTTCTACGCCCACTGTGTAAAATCCGGTTGATCGAAAAATGTCCAACGACTGAAGTCGAATTAGCACAACCGAAAATATACAAGAAGAAAGCTGAATGCTCACTCAAAGAAATCCTTCCCGGCATACGTATCTTGAGGCAGCCATAAAAAAGCTGAACCATTCGGATTGAAGTTTATACCAGTTGCATTGAAGTCTGAATTAGCGCGCTTAGAGGGCCAAAGCGTCCGAGGAAGGTCGAACAGCGAGGCTAATGCGCCACGGATTCGCAGATCGGGCAAAGCATAAGAGGGGAAAACATTGATGGAGACAAGTAGAAGATAGATTGGAAGAGCGCTGTAGATCATGAAAAATCGTGGTTGGATTTAGATTTAATCAAGGAAGCTGCCGGACTACTGCAGTGAAAAAGCCAAGGACAGAAAGTGAGTGGTATATGCTTGGTTTTGAGTCGTGGTCGTTGATGTATAGGTCGTTAAATGTCGTCAGACTTTGGTCCGTGGATAGCGTGAGGCAATAGGTTTGAAAGCGAGGCCTCCAGGTGGTTGGTATTCAACACGAGAGAAACTCCATCAGGGATGTTCAGAAATATCGTTTCCCACCGCTATCGAGCTAAAAATAGAAAAACTGCGAAGCATTGATGTTATCGAGGTGGTGTTGACCGGGCAATGACCGGGTTGAATTTCTCTCAAATGTAGATAGAGAGGGTCTTGCATGTAGGAAAAATTAGAGCACAGTACTTGACTTTGATGCGAGAAACCATCTGCCCTCTGCCGCTTGCCCTGCCTTTGCTTCGAGATTGAAGTCATTTATGAGAACGTTTAGATCCGTGGAGATTTATTTAGATACATACAGTATGTAGGTGACGAGAAAAAAAATAGAACAGTGTACACAACGATAGTCCGAGATTAGTCCGAGGAACTCCTCCCTTCAATTCCGTTCAACCTCAAAATTCGTATGGCACGAGTAGGACGGTGACCATCACATCTGGAGTCAGGAAATGACACCATTATCAACTTCCAAAATTTCAGACCCCAAATCGATCTCGTGAATGGAAGAAGAGTTACAATAACAACATTTAATTATACAATGAATCAGCAAGATACTACAGTCTACAGGGCTCGGGGTGCTCTATGAATTTTGTTTCTGCATAAACGAAGCAAACGAGAAGGCCGGTTGCGGTGGAGGAGCAGAGAAAGACGGCAGTGGACCCCACTCAAATCCAGGGGGTGCAGGAACGGCTGCTGCGGGTGTTGCGCCTGGTGTTATGTTCCGTTTGAAAGGCTGGTGCTTCTTCGCCTTTGCAGCGCCACGGTGTGCCGAAGGAGACGGCGAACCACTTGGGTCGAAGTTATCTGGTGGAAGGTCCCAATCAGGGATTGGTTCCAGCGCCAGAGTCTCGCTGAATAGAGATGGTCCTGACGAAGATTCCTTCTTCGGTGTAACGAAAGACACCGGGGCACTAGGTGCCGTAGCAACCTTGGTGTTCAGCAGAGGTTCCGACCGCACAGCTAACAGAGCAGTCTTCAGTCTCGCAGCAGATCGTTCAGCATTCAGAGCGGCGGCGGTCATGGCAGCAACATTAGGCGTAACATCGTAGTGTCGAGTTCCTTGGTCTGGAAGCCGGGAGTCTCTCCCTCGAGAAGGTGTAGTTGCATCCTTGATATCAAGCTTGCCAATACGTGAGGTCAAGCGAGCGACTTCGCTGCTTTGTTGGTCAATGGCTATTTCGATATTCCGGTATGTGCGGTTGATAGTGTCCAATGAGGGCGCCCTGGAATATTTTTGTTAGCACCGTTGCATCATGAATAAAAGAGTGTAGCATACCTGAAGCTCGGCTTGCATGATGTAGACTGCGCCAACTTCTTTTTATCCGCCACTAGATGGGTTTCAAGTTTCTGGATACGATCGCGAATATTCTAACCATACAGATGAGCCATTGGAAGCGACTTCCAAGACGAATGACATACCCTGATACTCTTCCGCAGTTGGGCCTGAGTTTCGCTGTACTCTGGCCCTAGTGTCCTTGACCTCAGCATTTTCGCAAATTCCTTATCGTCCTTGGCTTTGTTGAATCGCGCAATTTCTTCTCGCCTTGTTCCAGCTAAGAAAATGTTAATCTTAATTATTAGATGATAAAATCATCATATTTACCTTTCAGCATGTTGCTTTCAATTTCACGCAACATCTGTTGGTCCTTTTCCTTGTCTGCTTCTAAAAGGTCAAGATCCGCTTCATATAGCTTCAGGAGTTGCTTGAACTGATCCAGATCATTCAGCGTCCACTTTTCTTTGTTGCCTAGGTCGGCTCTCAGGCGCGAGCCACCAAGTTGACTTTTTATGTCAGCGACTGTCTTCTGTGCAGCCTGAGAAAGGGCTGATGTCTGCGAATAAGAAATGACAGGCAACGTCAATGTCAGACAAACGTTCTGATTTGCCTTATTTACGTACCTGTTTAAAGTCAGATTGCATGGAAAATACCAAGCGCATGCACTCTTTTTGCATGCCATCTTCGAGAGCGGACACGGCCTTTTGGTCAGGAGAGCCTGGCGACGAGACAGTCGATGGTGCGACTTGAGTTTTAGGAGTCAGCGGAGATCCTGCATTTAATGTGAACGGAGACGATGGCTTTGGGGTAGAAGGCAAGCCGCCAAATGTTGGAGGTGTTGGAGCTTTTGGAGTTTGCTTAGGAGCGCCAAAAAGACTACCCTGCTGCTGAGCAGTAGTCACAGAAGGCAATCCTCCAAAAGTAGGCATTGGAGGTAACGTTGGCGATTTGATGCCGAAGATAGATGGTGTAGTCGCAGTAGCTGGGCGGCTCGTACCTGCTTGAGGAATGGAAAAGGTTCCAAAAATGCTGGAAGACGATGCCGCCGCCGTTGCTAATGCTCCTAAACCTCCAGATGCTGGAACTTCCGACTTGACGGAAGGTATCGGTGCAGGAGAAGTTTTGAAGGCGGGGGCCGCAGGTGGGAGAGGTGTAGAGGGAGTTGGGGATTTGCGGCCCAAAACAGACAACAACGGTGGCGTCTTCGGTCTCTTCAATGATGTTTCCTCCGTTTCCTCCAATTTGACTGGCAGAACTTCCACTGGTGCTTTGGGCGATACAGGAATTGGGGCAGCGAGTTTCTTTTCTTCCTCTTCGTCATCACTATGTGAAATTGCATTTGCCAATGGAGAGCTTCGCGCAGGCCTTGTGCTAGGTCGTCCAAGACCAATTCCAAACGCGGAGGTAGTACTTGCAATAGGAGTTGTGGGAGATGGGGTAGATGGCGCAGCTGGCTCCTTGACTGGTGTACCGGGAGGTGTTGCACTCCTTTCTCTCTCCTGTGGTGTGCGTGCCTCGGCAGGTTGCTCTTCGTCGTCAAGTGAAGGAGATACTTTGATTGAGGGTGTTTCTGGTTGTGGAGTTGGCGACGGGGAACGAGAAGGAGCAACTGGAGTCTCAGCAGATTCTTCGCCTTCTTCTTCTTCCTCCTCCTCCTCCTCTTCGATATCTGGAAGCTCGTTCTCTTCCCCTTCCTCTGCAAATCCCTCTTCTTCGGACAAAAAAGAGTTGATAGATTCATTGTCACTGTGTTCAGCATCTTCGTCAGAAGGATGTTCCTCTTCGCTATATTCCCCTTCTTCCTTCTCATCTCTGGAAACGTCTACAAACGAGCTGGAAGTCGATGAAGTGGAAAGAGATCCATATGAAGGCTCGTCTATTACAGGCTTCTTCCCATCTGCCACGGACTTCTTCTCATCTTCAGTAGCTTTCGAAACAGGAGCGAAGACAGAGATAGGTGCAGTGTCCTTTTTTGCTGCTGTACTCGGCGCTCCAAATATTGAAACTCTTTCTGAACCGACCAAAGGAAGAGCAGGACTTTTAGATGGCTCTATCGCTTCTTCGCCGCCAGTCTTCAGCAAATCAGAGAATGAGGTTTTATTTGGCACATATGAAGAAAGACTGCCCGATGCCCCAGCAAATGCACTAAATGCGTTGGTCGCTGCACTTTTCGTCGGTGTTGCTACAGGCGGCGTGACAGGCGCAAATGCTGATTTTGATGCGCCCAGTGCAGATGTCGAACCAAAGGTTGGTGCAGCGGCAACATTTGTAGGTGTTTTTGGAGAGCTTTCCAGTGCCAAGGCTGAGGTCGTAGGGGTTTCGGTCGGTTTCTTGTAAAATGGAGAGTTGGTATTGGGTCCTCCGAAGCTTCCAAATGCACCAAATCCGGTCGCAGGCTTGAACGCAGAAGGGGTCGTTTGGAGATTGCTAAATACATTGGGAGCTGACGAAGGAGTGAATGAAGCGGATGGCGGCGGGGATTTAATAGGCTCAGGCGACGACGGAGGAGATGCGTGTTCCGGACTTCCGTCATCGATATTTGCGAAGACTGAAGAACGAGGTGGCGTCGCAAAAACGGATGAACTCGCAGAAGAGGATGCGGCGGGGGCAAAAGCACTCTTAGCCGCTCCGAATACAGAGATTCGTGCAGTTGTGTCAGACGCTGGTGTCGAGGGTGCAAATGGTGATGTGCTGGTGGCCAGTGTTTCTTTTGGACTTTCCTTCGCAGTTTCAGCAGATTGCGTAGTTGACCCGAATGCTGAAGGAGTCTCGGAAGTGTAGGAGGCGAAAGCATTTCCAGAACTAAATGCTTTACTTGCAGTAGTTGATGTGGTTCCAAAAGCAGAAGGTCCAGTATTGGCAAATGCACTGAAACCCCCTCCAGTAGCTGGTTTGGTTTCTGGAGTAGCTGTCGAACTGAGAGCTGCTCCAAAAGAGTTGGGCGCTGATGCAAAGGCGCTGAAGTCTCCAGAGCTAGGGGCCGTTGTGGACGTTGACGCAGCACTTCCAAAGGTCGTTGGTGTATTGGCGAATGCGCCAAAACCGCCACTTGTCGGCGTCGTAGAAGTGGTCGAAGGCGCTCCGAGACTTGGTTTACCGAAGGCTGGTTGCCCAAACGCTGGTTGCCCGAATGCCGACTTTCCAAAAGCCGAGCTGGCAAATCCTGATTGACCAAATCCGGAAGAAGTTGCAGGTTGAGGTGATGTACCGAAGGCCGAAGTCGTCGATGCAGCTGGTTTGGGAGCTTCAAAGGTAGAGCTCGGTTTATAATTGCCAAAAGCACCAAATCCAGTGGCCGGTTTGACGAGCGGTCCATTTCCAAAGCCAGATGACTGATCGGTGGTAGTGGTCGTGGAAGGCGCCGTCGAAAAAGAGCCGAACATACTATTACGGGCATTAGGGTCGGAAGGGGTAGCGCTGCCTAGTCCGAAGCCTCCTAGGGAAGGCGTAGAGTCCGACATAGATGCTTCCCGAGTGATCGCCGCAGACTCCGGTGGCGGTTCATTGGTGGTCTGAATGCTGCTGCCGAAGCTTCCTTGACCGAAGACATTGCCTCCACCGGAACTCAGACTACCAAACGCACCTGATGTTGCAGAGCCAAAAGCATTTGAACTGCTTTCGAACGCGTTGTTAGATTCTCCAAATGCGCCAAAGCCTGGGGCAGGCTGCGCGCTGGCGAAAGGCGATGATGTCTGAGCTTGGTCGGACTGTCCAAATGCATTCGTCGAGCCAAATAATGACGTTTGCCGAAATGCAGGGGTATCTTGCGGTGATTTTTGTCCAAACCCTGTTTGTCCAAAGGCGCTTGTTTGTTGGCCTCCAAATGAGGGCTGGGCGAAGCTGGACTGTCCAAAAGTATTTGAGCTCTGTTGCGCGAAAGCGTTCGAAGGTTGCGTCTGTTCCGCACCCATATCTGCATCTTTCCCCAAGTCCTGTACTTGTGAAGAGACTTGACCAGCAGAGGAGGATGCGCCAGATGCATTTGGCGTAATGATTCCGAGATAGGGCTTCGAATGTTCAAGGTGCCAGCCTTGAAGAGACCCATCATTCAGATATGCGTATATGATAGGTGCTGACATAGTTGAATCAGTCAAATCGCTTTCTAGGGCAAGAACCATAGTGTCGTCCATATTATTGTCCAGAGGCAGTTGCAGTGGATTTTCTTGCATTTGGCGAAACCAAGAATTCCCAATGTTTCCCAACACCTCTATATCAGTCGAAGACGCGTCTGCAACGATAGTGAGAAACTTGTTTTCGTCGTTAGATGGAGAAGTAGTATCCCATTTCGGAAAGTTGAGTGTGTATGCACTTTGGAAATTGCGGTCGCCACTTGGAAATGGATGATCAGGAGCGTAGTATGTCGCTGTTGACGTCTTCGTATCTAGTATGATGACGTGTTGCTGAGGAGATGAATCGCCCTGGACGGCATAGCTTGTGCGAAATGTGTGGCCGGGAGCGAGCCAATTCAAGGACGCCAGAATACCATCAGCAGTGGGCGGTATATGTTTGTGCGGTGTGGTCTTATTCGTAAGAGAAAAGGTCAAAATATCTCCAGTTTGGAGACCTATGGCTATATGCTTTCCCTTGGGAGACCACGAAACTTAAAGGAAGGTAAAAGAAAGTGAGTCATTGGCCGGGTGAACATACGCTGTACTAACTCACCTGCGATAGGTTGAGACATAAGATCTGTCGCTGCCCATCCTCCTTGCTGTTCTAACCGAGTGTCAAAAAGCAGAACCTTTCCATTGGATACAACAGCGATGAGTTCGCTTAGGCCAGGCTCTGTTCCAGGATTGGGGACAATTTGGCGTAAATATGTCGTCTGAATGTGAGTGCTTGTTAAAGGGTGAACCTCCTTTTGATCCTCGGCGAATAGTTGAGAGGTATCAAATAGGAGAAGAGAGCCGTTGTCTTGCGCCACGAGCAGTCGCGAGTCTTGAGCAGCAAATCGGACAATATTTGCGCGATATGAAATAGACACTGTTCGTTTCGGAGTGAACAGTGCATCTGACGAATCCTTTGCAGATGAAAAAGATGACCGAAGGCTTTCGAGAGTGGAGAATATTAGATCTATCTCATCGTTAGATCGAGAACACAGGAACTTTTGAGAGTTGTTGAACACGTACCTGAGCCAGAGGACGAGTGCTTGACCGCAACAAACCAGCCCTTCGAATTTGCTACATCAAAAAGATTGTAGGGGGTCGACGCGCTAAGTTCAAGAGGCTTTGATAGGTAAATTCGTGCGTGCTTATTGAGCTGGCGGAAAGTGGGATACTAGCATACACTGGATTGAGTTTGAGGAGTCAATTGGAAACAATATTTGAGACGCACCTCGAATCCATCAGACGGGCATTGCTTCGCCACAGGGTCGATTTTGACCTGCGATTGGACAGGTCGATTCAGTGGCGTGAGGTCGTTCATCGTGAAATCATGAACAAGGTAAAGGAAAGAGAGGCGCTTGTTCTCGAGTCAGGACGCGCGACACAAGTTCAAGACGGTTTGTGTTGGATCACGTGGAGCGGGATGAGGTTTCGCTCGATTTGGTAGGCAGACATTCTGACAAGCGACCATGACGAACAGTGCGATTGCCTATATTCTTGCACAGACGCAGGCGAACATTGAATTCCTGCAGTCGGCACAGCAAATCTCCCAAGAAGATGCGCGAGACATCCTCGCAAAAATCTCTGCTGCCCCCGGATTTGCAGACTCGCGGAAGCCTGTGCCGCCTCCGTCCGCCATTGACAATGAAACAAATCGGAGCTTTGCAATGCCAATGGCCCCTACCATTAGCGATGCAACGCCTGCTATCAAACCTACGCCACCAAAATTAGCAGCTCTATCCCGGCCTCCTCCCCCAATCCCGTCATCGTTTCTATTCAAGACTCGCGCACTCTGGGGCTATAATGAAGATGGCAATGTACTATATTATCTTGCATCCCAGTCTATAATTCTCAAAGCTCTATCTTGTAACTTAGGAACCTCAAGATCTCAGATTTTCCCAAGGCGACGTCATAGATATTATCGACGATAAAAACCCAGATTGGTGGAAAGGCCGCCTTCGCGGGAACGAGGGACTCTTCCCATCGTCGTATGTCGAGAGAATTCCCCACGAACCTTCTCATTCCGAGAAAGTTTCGCCCAACTTACCTCCTCCTGGAAACATGTATTCTCCGCCTTATCCTCCATATCAACAGCAGCCTCCGCAAAATACCTATTATGGTCCACCTCCAGGTTCCCTATATCCTCAATATCAGGGCGGACCCCAACCTATGCCCGTTCAGCCTGCACCTGAAATCGTGGTGAACCAAGCAGAGCCCAAAAAGAAACATGGCTTCTTCAAAGGGTCGATGGGGAACACTGTAAGATGATTTACATATCTCTCAGCTTAACATGGTAATTTAATATGGGATCGTAGCTCGCTCACTCTGCGGTGGGCGGAGTAGGCTTTGGTGCAGGTACTTTAATTGCCACATCAGGAAATATGGAACGATTGAACTGACATCTTCGTTAGGATCCGCTGTTGGAGGAGGCATAATCAATTCCCTATTCTAATTCCATTATCTCGGATTGTGCGGACTTATTATTTATGAACATGTTTTTATCTTGTACACCTCTAGACATTGTAGATCCTAATCAACCATTCGGTATGTTCGTTATATTGGGATCATTTTTAATGATTGGCGCTGTACACGATTCTGTGAGTTTTAGTTGCATCCGTCAAATCTTCGTTTACCTTCGGTCTTAGCTTGCCGTCCAAGAGCTGGATCGAAGCGATAACAAAATGAACAGGCAACGTCGGGTGTCAAAAAAGGACCGTTGACCACTCTCGGATGCATGCCGTTCACCAGGGATCTACGTTATTGAGCGCTACGAGGTGTGGAGGAAAGCAGTGGCTGCACCGGATCAAAGTCCAGTCCTTACCCCGATAGTCTCGACTGTCGACCGCACCGTATAATTTCTGCAAAATAACGCATTCCCGATGGTTTTTCCTTCTGGAAATTATACCTTAAAATGACAGGTTCCCGAGCAATGCTTCTCGGCCTTCACATTTCATTACTTACTGCAACATCTTGCCAGTGACGTGAAGTTTCAACGAGACGAGGTCAACTCTTACATGTTTAACTTCTATTTCTGCCTCCGCGAAGGGTGATGGCGCCTCAGATTGGCCTTTGCGTCGGCTCTGCGTCAAACTCGAATACCACATCTATGCTGCAGACTTGCATGGCAGGTACATACCCTTCATTTCACGAAGTGGGTCAATGGCTATGCGCCAGACGAAGAAAGTTTAATGGAACAGGAACTCTTAAATATCGAAGGAACAAGTCGACCTATGTCCAGAGCAAGCCTTTCAACATCTTCTACAACATCTTATACCAGGTAGCTTTTCTCCGCCTTTCGTATTTCATTCCTCTGCTAATCGTCTTCCTAAGTCTTTTTTTATTTCAGTCCACCTAAAATATACGAGACCTATTTTTCAATCGTTATGTATTCCGGATCTGCAGACAACCAACTACCCGACGTGAGAGCTGGCGACATCATGAAAGCCAAGCCCAAGTACTTTGAACCACGACCCGCAGGCACGGTAAGTACTACACGACAATTTGGTCCCAATGAGGACTCAGTTAATCTAAACGTTCTACAGGGTGGGATAGGCCAACATCCAGTAATAGTTCTAACAAATCCTGATTTGCATGGACATGTGCAAGTAGCCACAATGTCGCATTCGCATCCCAATAATCCTCCAACTAGACCTGCATCATCATTTGGTCTACCTATTGATCCTATAAAAGGCGAGAGCACCGTCAGTGTCGGGCCCCCTCACAAGATCCACATAAGCTTTCTCCGATCTCATTCTCCCCATACGAGGATGTCTCCTGCGCTATTTATGGAACTGAAAAAAGAAATCGGTGAGCAGTCAAGTTCAGTGATGTTGCGACTTGAGCGGCGCGATTAATAATGACCCCTTACAGCGAGAAATTGCGCACATCTTGCATGCAGGAGCTTCTACGACCTATAGACCAGCTTATCGACGAAAACTTACACCTATGGACACTGTAATCTACAATATGGGCGTCGATTCTTATTTAAGCGCCAGTCCTGCTTTGGCGGCAGGGTTATTTACTATCTTAATTAATTCTATACCCTCACACAATTACCCATATGTACTCATTAATATCGATATATACCATTCATACTCTCCAGAAGTGCTGAAAAGGAAAGAAATACCGGACTAAATGCGATGAGAGGCGATGCTGCACATTTTAATTTTAATGACATTTACCCCAGTGTACGAGCGCTTATATCTTTTTAGCCGGCCCGGTCACTTCGGCTTCTTTAAATTGGGTAATTGTGACAAATCCCGGACCCTTAGAACTGTTCCATGACAATCGCCAGCACACCAATCCCTCCACGAATCCCAGAGGAAGCTTTGGGGAAGCTTTCCGTAGAGTCTCGACTATGTATCAATAACCTTCTTGGCTATCTTTCCGCTTTGGAACACCCAGATCTGTCCGTCGCCTCTTACTATTCATATTTCTGGAATGTAAACGTAAACCCAAATTCTGCTCCCAACTAGTCTTTTCACTTCTCCGCATTCGTTGAAGGTCGCTGCTGTCTTGGTTCTGCTCTATGAGTCTGAGGGCCAGCTGCGCGTGCTCTTAACTACACGATCGAAGCAGTTGCGGACGCATGCTGGGCAAACAGCTCTGCCTGGAGGGAAGAAGGATCCGTCAGATATAGATCTCATCATGACAGCAGTGCGTTTCTTTAATTTTATTGCATATAATGATCCATAAACTAATATCAGTCTGTCTTCAGTATCGTGAAGCTCAAGAAGAAGTTGATCTTCCCATAAACTGCCCCTATATCCACACTATGGGCATCCTGCATCCTTTCATCTCCCTACACAAAATCCTCGTAACTCCTGTTCTTGCTTTCCTCAGTCAGCCTGATCTCCTCAAAACGTTAAAAGCATCCCCACAAGAAGTTTCACATATATTCCATCATTCATTAGAGGCTATTCTAGATCCAAGTCTTGCTAAAGAGGGCCCTCAGGCTCTAGTAGAAATAGGCTGTGAAGACTGGCCATATGATTCGGAGATATATGTGAGTCACCCCCACAATTCTATTTTGCTTCTGCAGCCCTCTATGAATACTCACGACTGTGTAACAGAACACCAGTGATTCTGTCGTTCCGATGCTAGGAAATACTATATATCGCATGCATCGCTTTCGAACTGCAGCGTCTCCTATCAAAGGCTTGACTGCCGATATTTTGGTATTTGTCAATTTTTTTTTCTCAATTTATGCTCTCACTGAACATTCTCCTCAGATCAAGACGGCGGAAGTTGCGTATGGAAGGCCTACAAGTTATGAGCGTTATGCACCAGCACAACTGAAGAATATTGTGGATGTCGTAAACGCGATACTAGCATCCAATGTCCTAGCATCCGAGATACAATAGATATCAATAGAGTATGTATATACCCCAATGTGTGACTATTGAATTGCTACCCTGTGAGCCAACTGTGAGCTACGACAAGGATTAGTCGGCTTTAACCGGAGTTTATACCGAGTACCTGGCAGCCTGCTAAATCTGTTGAATAACCGGTTAACTGAGCGCTCACACTTCCAGTCCTCTCCGCCTCTAACTTGGCTATCTTTCTTCCAGCTAGGCGCCAATACTAGGCCCTACGCGTGTGAGCTGGGAGGGGGACAATGTCAAACCTTTTTAAGCAACTTCGAATACACCAAGTATTTGGTGCCAATACGAATGTCGGCAAAACAATCCTTACAACCTCACTCGTTCGTGCCTCTGCCCAACGGGGAAAGAACGTTTTCTACCTGAAGCCAGTCAGCACGGGTCCATTGGAGGATGCAGATGATCAGTGAGTCATCGATGGATCCTCTCCTTTTGTACCTGCATTGAACCTTCAACCCACAAATAGTCATGTCAATCGATACACTAAAAAACACGCATATTTAATAACTGCAGAATGCCTCTTTCGTTACGATGAACCTGTCAGCCCACATTTGGCTGTGAAGTTGCGGGATGTAGAGAGTACTGTGAGTAGTCGAAGTTGAGGACGGTTATGGTGGATAATTAAAAAATAATGGTAGCCTCCATCCGATGGGACTTTCATCGACTCAGTGGCAAATCGCATCAGGACCTATGCAAACAACTGTAAAAGCCCATCGCATATGTACTTGGAGACTGCTGGAGGTATGGACGTCTTTCATGCTACCAGGTCAACTTTCTATCATATTCATTGTGTTCCGACTACAGTGATCAACGAACTGACACGAACTTTCCTTCAGGTGTCCACAGTCCTGCTCTTTCGGGGACAAGCCAAGCGGACTGCTATAGGCCACTCTTCCTTCCTACAGTCCTGATTGGAGATTCGCAATTGGGAGGAATTTCGACAACCATTTCATCTTATGAATCCCTCCTTCTCCGCGGTTATACCGTCGACGCAGTCGTGCTTTTTCACGACGAATATTATCGGAACTGGGAATACCTAAAACCTTACTTTGAAGAGCATGGAGTCTTCCTGGCAACAGTGGACCCCCCACCAGAAAAATTGGCGGATCCCTCGGAGGACTTTGTCTCCACCGACAATTACTACCAGTCAATAACTTCGGCAAATACAGAAGGCATAGGAAGCGTAGTGGATCACCTCGACAAATGCCATCACCAACGGTTACAGGATTTGGAATCTATGCCTCGTCGTGCTCTGGATAGCATTTGGTGGCCATTCGTCCAACATGGTCTCGTCAAAGGAGAGCAAGATGTCAATGTCATCGACAGCGCATATGCTGACTTTTTCAGCGTCACGAATAAAAATGCCCTCGCTGATCCATCTTCAACTCAAAGTGTTCTTGCCCCCCAATACGACGGTTCGGCCTCTTGGTGGACTCAGACCGTTGGACATGCACACCCGTCTCTCACATTAGCTGCTGCGAGGGCTAGTGGACGGTATGGTCATGTAATGTTTCCCCAGGCCGTTCACCTTCCGGCCTTGAAACTCGCGGAACGAATGCTACAGAATGGGCCAGGAAAAGGATGGGCAAGTCGTGCTTTCTTTTCGGACAATGGGTCAACTGGTATGGAAGTCGCGATTAAAATGGCCCTTCGAGCCTTCACTACCCGCCAACATCCCGGTTTGAAGAACGAAGAGAAGAAGGAATTAGGAATCCTAGGGCTCAAAGGAAGCTATCACGGAGACACTATCGGGGCAATGGATGCCTGTGAAGAGGGCGTATACACATGTGAATGGCACGATGCCAAGGGATTTTGGTTCGACGCTCCCACCATCGGAATCAAGGATGGCGAGGTGTCAATAAATGTTCCTGCATCATTGGCTTCTTTTTCGCATTCAAAATTGGTCAAAGCCGAATCACTTTCTTGGGTTTATGAAGTTGAAAACCGCATAAACACACCTCTTGCCCGAGCGTATGCCATGTATATAACTCGCGCTCTAGAGGCATTGAAACAACGAGGGGGACCCACGCTCGCGGCGGTAGTTATTGAACCGCTTCTCATGGGTGCAGGGGGAATGATCTTTGTCGATCCTCTCTTCCAACGTGTCCTTGTCGATACCGTTCGTGGCAGACGCTCAGGCGCTTCATCCAGGTGGTCTGGCCTTCCAGTCATTTTCGACGAAGTATTCGTTGGCCTCAATCGCATCGGCATGGAAAGCACCGGCCCACTCCTTGGAGTTTACCCCGATATCTCCGTCAATGCAAAGGTTCTAACCGGTGGCCTGATTCCTCTTGCGGTAACCCTGACCTCTAAATCCATCTTTGAAGCATTCCTTAGCGATAGCAAAGCCGAGGCACTTCTTCACGGACACTCTTACACAGCTCATCCTATCGGGTGCGAAGTTGCAAATGAAACGCTCTCGTTGTTGGATAAATTAGCGCTGAGCGATGATTGGATATCAGCACAATGCAGTTGGGCGAAGGAGAATGGCGACCAGAGCCCTGTATGGAGTTTGTGGGATCCCAACTTCGTCCAGGAAATCTCGAAGCTTTCTCAAGTCAAAGATGTCATGACACTTGGCTCTGTCTTGTCAATAAAAATTGAAGATAAGGCTGCTGGTGGGTGTCATTTCTTATATTTTCTAGAAAATTGTCATATTTACCCATTTCCCATAGGTTATACTTCGCAGTCAGCTCAAGCACTCTTTCAAACCTTGAATAAGTTCAAGGCACCAGATGGCACGCTCTCCTCTGCACCAGGAGGAGCACCATTTGGAATACACTACAGGACTCTCGGTGATGTCGCGTATTTCATGACAAGTCTTAATACAAGCTCCTCTGTGATTAGATCTATAGAAGACAGAATCTGGGAAACCCTTACAAGTACATAGATATAGAATATACAAATCAAATAAATTAACTACGCCAGTACTGCGCCAAATCATGGAACCGGTCGAGCATGACGGTGATGTATGATGTTTCATTGAGCAATATCTCGAAATGTTTGATAGCTTCCTCCTCTGTGAGGTCCAGCCGGAATTTTTCTTGAAGTTGCTCGTGCACGTCACGATGTTTAATGTCTGGGATATTTGCATCGACCATGAGCGTTACCAAGTTCAGGATAAGATTGGTGCTCTTGCGTAAAATGGTGAATGCTGTAAAACAAAAGTTCTTGAAGCGAGCATAGTGAGGCGACTGCGCTCCACCCATTCCATCAACCATTTCCTTGCAAACCTTGACTTGAGGAGGGAACGGCTTAGGATCTCGTCCCAGAATGTACCCGAAATCAACTGATAGATAATATTAGCTTGCCATTCGATTTTCCATTTTTCAAGAGGGACGCCTACCATGGAAGAAGTGACCTGTGAAAAGGTCGACGATGAGCAGAATTCTTTTAAAATGATGTGTAACTTACCATCGGGTGAAAGTAATAAGTTATCTAAATGCCTATCACCGACTCCAAGCAAGTATGTTACAACACAATAGCCCGCTAGAGTAAATTTCAATTCATTTCAGGTTTAATTTGACGCCGAAATCCAACTCTTACCGCAACTCCTCACGAAAGTATCTATTACACTAGGTTCAACGCCTGATGTTCCTATGCTGCCTTCATCCGGATGGTGTGCCCGCAAATAATTGAGCAGGTTCCCGTGTTCGCTGACAATAGTTGCAATGGTCTTGCTCGGAATGAACTGGACCATACCCTGAGTTGGACCCGTTGCTAAAACATCATATGGACTGAGCTTCAAATCGAGGTTCTCTTTCCGTAAGAGCTGATCCATAAGTGTGAACATCTGGATGACAAGCTGATCCTGGCGCATATCGTCTCCGTCCTTGAAGATGACAGGGTATTCCGAGCCATCGGAACACTGGAAATATAATAGAAGAGGATACATGTTGGATTTGAAAACGCTTGATTTTTCGGCAATGATTCCGGTTATCTCGACTTTCGCATTCAAAGGCAGTGGCATAGGATCCATCGTTGAGAGATTGTTCTTTGGATCAGAAATGATAGAGCGAAGTTTCTCGATCTTTTTCGGTCGCGGGTCTTTGGACATTCGGAGTTCTCTTGCACGTTTTGCAAGCGCGTCAATCATGAGACCTTGTCGACGCATAGTTTCTCGCCGCTCAGAACCACCTTCGACCTAGTCAAATTGTTGCATAATTATTAGTATTACAAAGAGCAGATAGTCCGCACCTCGAGTATTTTGTTCATGTACTTGAACACAACACGACCATACATCTTCGCCATGATTTTATCTTCTAAACCCACTTCGACCATGAGATACCAGTATAATCTATTGCCAAGAATAGGATTCATGACGCCTCGAGCAATGAGGAAGTCAGAAAGGCCGCTGTCGTCATATGAGATTGCGGTCGTCGTCGTCCTTGACGATCTCTGTTCGGCCGCCGCGCTCTCGAATTTGAGAGCTTGGACAAGTTGAAGTAGATACAAAAGAAGTTCCTAAAAACACATAAGTGGCCACTCCAAGGATATGAAAATGGAAGCAATTTACATCATCATCTGCTCTGCTGAGCTGCTTCACAGCGAATGCTCTTACTCGCGAATCCGCTGTTCCAGGTCCAAGCAACTCCAAAGCATCATCGGTGTCGATCTCTGTCCAAACCGGAAGCAATTCCTCTACAGCTTGCTTGACTTCAGACGAGTCGCGCCACGCCACCGACTTGAGGAATTTGGTCAAGCCCTTCTTGTCTCGAACAAGGTAGAACCTGAATTTCCATATCAAATCCTTCTCTTCCGATGTCAGAGGTTGGCTTGGAGAATAGCTGAGGATAACCTATAGTTCTACCGTGAAACTTTTGAAACAAATCCAAAGGAAGAATTGGCGTACCCCTAGCTCATCTCTAATCTTGGCATTGGGCTTAAGTTCTCTGTCGTATGGACTACTGCGATGACTTCTAACGAGCCGGCGGTGTTTATCTTCAACTGGATTTTCGTGAGCGATATCTGGATCGACTACACTCCAGAGATTAGTGTCGCTGCGAAACGCAGATGATATTGAAGGTGTGGTGGGAGTCTGTACTACAACAGGAATTAGGTTTGAGGTCGTTGACGAAGTTGCCGATGCCTCCTACATCTCGGCTTCAGCAAAGACGGAATACATTTTGGAAGAAGGAATGCACGCACAGGTTCACTGAATATCACCGGGAAATCGAATCGTGGCAAATCAATATACAAAAACAGATTTTCAGATTTTTCTGTCGCAGCCTGGAGGGTGGTATGACCAAGGGTCGGTAAATATCAGTTTCAGCGCATACGAATCCGGAGGTACTCAAAGCAGGGCGAAATGATGCGTTGAGTGCGTACTCACCGCATGGATCTCCTCCATCTTACGAAACGCCATCTTGTCAAGCCAGTCAGACTTTGGCAGATCGCCGCGTTCATATTTCTTCACGAGCTACTCCAAGGGTCGCATATCAGGGCATAAGTCAGATGGTGCTGGGCATGGAGACCTGACACCAAAACCCACCTTCTCAAGGCGCCCCATCTCGTCTTGGGTCACAAGCTTGCTCGGCGTCGTTGTCTCTATTGAACCATCGGCCTCCACGCCTGGCCAGAGCAAGAGTCGATGTTTCCCTCTTCGGAGAGTCCTAGGGGAAAGGGGGGGATTGTAAATCTGGGACACTGAGGCATTTCGTCTGTCCACGCACCATTTCTTCCCAAATAACCTAAACGTTGACCCTCCTACAGAAATAGCAGCCCTCGGTCCTCCAATATCCCACACAGTGAATGTTATTTGAGAGCTTAGGGGAAGGTCGCAGTATCGTATTGGGAGAGTTATCCATTCGTTCCATCTAAAGGGTGTGTCGTCAGACCAGCTGCGCGCAACAAACGAGTTGGACATACGTGTAGGAATTCCTGAAGGCCTTGAAAGAAGTGCGAAAGGGTATCGTCAAGGGCTTGTTATCCGCGATAAGTTGGCATGTAACATAGAGGTCTGCAAGAGTGCTTAAGCCAAGGTTATTTCTCAACGCCACCTCAAAATCTAGGTGGCTCACGTAGACTGCACGCCGTGGAATCGTAGCTCGGGATTTTCCAACAGTTCAGTGAAAGTGTTAGGCTTCCGTACCCCTTCTAGTTGTGAACTGTGTGGAGCATGAATCAGATGCTGAACTCGCGCGACAATAATGAGTTCACCTACATCCTAAAAGTAACCGGTAGCTTGAGATCGGAGAGTTTGGCAAATGTAAAATCATCACGATTGTCTTTGTCCATGATAGTAAAGGTGCAGTATTCTTGGCTATGGAGAATTCATGTGTCGGCAATATGTTGGTGTGGCTTAATTAGAGTTCCTCACAGATGATCGAAACAAGTCACTTCCACTCAAGTGCTGCCCTTGCCTTTTTCGGCAACGTGTCATTGTCGACTCACATCTATAACAAATCGATTGTCATTTGTTTATTTGGTCTGTCTAGAGAGACTAACTCACATCATGGAAGATAACTGCATCGAATACTACTCTAAGTAGTAGAGATAAGATTGAACAACGACCAGGAACGGACCAAAAAGAAAACGATGATGATATAGCAGGTATATTATTACAAAATGAGCGCATGAACAAGTTAGCTGATAGATACGGTCCTGTACTGTTGAGTACTTTTGAATGAACATATTCCAATCACCATTTACTCTGATTCAGGCTTGTAATCGGGGCGCAGCGACCGCACAACCTTGCCTATAAAATTTTATCAATAACATATTATGGCGGGACTGAACTCTAGGGAGACATACCAGCTCTCCAGATCTCCTGATTGTTAATCTCATCGAGCTCCCTCTGGAGGTCCTCGCGGTAGGTGGGGCGACCGTTGTATTCAAGGGATTTGCGGGTCTCAGTTCCGTCCTTCACGCTCTTGTACAGGGCCTCGAACACGGGAAGGTTGGCCTTCTCGAAGATGGGAGCCCAGTCGAGAGCTCCGCGACGGGCAGTAGTGGAGCAGGCGTTGTACATGTAGTCCATTCTGCAAGAGTATCATAAGTAAATGCAAGCAGCATCGTTAGGCAAGGAAACGTACCCCTTAGCACCAATCAAAGGGTACAGGGATTGAGTAGCCTCCTCAACGGTTTCGTTGAAGGCCTCTGATGGGGTATGGCCGTTCTTGCGGAGAACCTGGTATTGAGCCAAGAACATGCCCTCTGTTCCAAGCAAAAGATGAGTTAAGATTTATTACATCGATAATAACGAACGTACGGATTCCTCCCATGAGCTTAAAAAGTGAGAAAGACGCGTGAGCAATGTATCAAAAGCGAGAAGCACGAAGGACTTACGACACCACGCTCGCCGTACAAATCAGAGTAGACCTCCTTCTCGAAAGTGGTCTCATACATGTAACCGGAGCCGACAGCAACACCGAGAGCGATGGCCTTCTCCTTGGCATGGCCGGTAACATCCTGCCAGACGGCAATGGAGGAGTTAATACCACGACCCTCTTTAAAGAGAGTGCGGACGGTACGACCGGAACCCTTGGGGGCAACGAGGATGACATCAACGTCCTTGGGGGGGATGACATGGGTGTCATCCTTGAAGACAACGGAGAAACCGTGTGAGAAGTAGAGGGTCTTGCCCTTGGTAATGAGGGGGGCAATGGTGGGCCATGTTTGCGATTGAGCAGCATCGGACAAGAGGTTCATGATGATGGTGCCCTTCTTGATGGCCTCTTCTATGGGGAAGAGGGTCTCGCCTGGAACCCAGCCGTCTTCAATGGCTTGCTTCCAGCTCTCACCACCTTCACGGACACCCACGATGACGTTGAGGCCATTGTCGCGGGCGTTCAGACCCTGTCCGTGACCTTGCGAACCGTAGCCGATGAGGGCAAGGGTATCGTTCTTGAAGTAGTCCTGGAGCTTAGCCAGGGGCCAGTCGCTGCGCTCGTAAACGACCTCCTTGGTTCCAGCGAAGTCAAGAGTCTTGACACCACGCGCTCCCTGCTAAATATTGAGTACAGCCATTCTATTTAGCTCTGCAAAGGCGCGACTCACTAGGGCTGGGGCTGTGTGCGCGACCTTTGCGGCGGCGGCCCTGGCGAAGAGGGAGTAAGAGGCCTTGGGTGCAGTGCTGGTAAGTGCGCTGGGGGCACGACGGGAGGCAGCGCGGAGAGATCTGGAGGCAGCAGAGCGAGCGAAGGATGCCATGGTGGTATAACGAAAAACCACTTGAAGGCGTCCAAAACTTTTTCCGCACCATTTTGAATCATTGACTCAGTCGCCACCGGCCGACAAACTCCGAATACCCCCCGACTCTCCGAACTCCTTCCAACCGACATTGACCACCATTCTGCTCAAATAAAGTGACATATTATTAGAAACACCACTTTCAGTCCGACCTTTCTTATTGGTTGTCAAAAACAGCAACATTTGCTCACAAGTTGAAAACCAGTTAAGCAACCAATCAATTAATCGGCTCGTACGCTCACCCGTCAGAGTGATACATAGTACTGCGGACTACTTTACTTAGAATTGAAGAGTGCTCCGGCGCTTCGGGAATTCCTGGAATAGGCGCCATCCACAGCAAGCAAATGCCAATCAAAATCCTTCAATTTGACCGCGATAAAGGGCAGAAATAAAATGAAGATTTAAACTTGGTATACATTTAAGGAACATCCGACACATCCTGAAATTGCAAGGGTATAGTGGTATAAAGTGTACACGACTTCAGACAACATAAATGCACAAAGATAACAGTCTAGTAAGTAGGAGCACAGACAGAAAAGCAATACAAAGGTATAACAAGAATGGCGTATGTACAAACGAAATTGAATTTTGGTTAAAGCAATGACCTCCGATTAAGAAAAGAAAATTCCACAAAAAACACCTAATCTAAAAGTAACAACAACAACGAAGGAAAAGAAAAAAACATACATTACTTTCTTCCTTTCTTCTTTTTCTTTGAAACAACCACAGGAGGAGCTGGTACATTCGTGTTCAAAAGTGTATTGTGCAACGTCGTCTGGTCAAACCCATCGGACTCGCTGGCATCGTCTGGATTATTGAAGACGGACGGTGGTATCGCACTAAGCCTAACATTCGGTGACGGCGGGCCATAGATCGGCAGTCCAGTGCGCGATCCAGGGAGGTCCCGCATGGCAGATTTTGGTGTCGCACCCCCAATGCTTCCCGCACGACTTCCTGCATGACTGCCGGCGCGACTACCCCATCCGCCAAGATTCGGCGAGCCAGGGGCCCCGCCACTCAGTGCAGTTGAAGGAATGAAAGGGGATCTACTGACTGTCGGAGGTGAGAATCGATCTTTGCTCTTACTCGCTAGAGGGTTTCCATACGGTCCCTGCGCGGAAGGTGGCCTAGAGATGACGTGCGGGCCTTGGATAACGGGGCCCATTCCAGGTAACACAGGCGGGTGAGAAATCGGTGTAGAAACACCATGTCTATCGGTCAATGTTTGGGGAATGAAGTTGGGTGGCAATGAATATGGAGCTTCGACAGGGGAGTTAGGTTGGGTATCTGATCCTGTTCGCAAGATGCCACGAAGGCGTGGTTGCTGGACTTGTGGCTGTTGGACTTGCGGAAGAGATACAGGATGACGGTTGGGGCTCAGATAAGAATTAATATCCCGATCTTGATTTTCTCCCATCATGCTGGAAGGCGGACGCGACTAGAATAAGAAGCAGTCAGTTACACGCGCGCGGTGATAGGCATGAGATCGAAAAAAGGACGAAGAACAATGGCAAGGAATCATGGATGAATCAATTGAAAGGAATGGACACGTACTGGAGGCTCAATGAGAATTTCGTAAGAGCTGTTGCTTCCGTTAGATGGTCTGCGCACAGGGCCATTGCGATTAGAGCCATGAGGAGTAAGCAGATTATTATTTGGCATATATCCTGAAGCGCTAGCACTTCTGCTTCCCATTGCGGACGGTGCTCTGGGTATGACAGGAGGCGGTACATATCCAGGTCCGTCTGCAGGCGCCCTGGGAATAGTAATAGGCGGTTCAAAGCCCCTACCACCTCCTGGGGCTCGAGACATGTCAGGAGGCACGTATCCTGGACCATCTCCTGGTGCGCGAGGCATTGCGATGGGGGTTGTATGGCCACGATCGTCACTTGGGGCTCGCGGCATCGCAATGGTTGACTGGTAAGGAGTACCATCTGTTGGCGCCCTAGGTATCCCAACAGGTGGTCTGTACGGCGTGCCGCTCTCTCCTGGTGCCCTGGGCATGTCAACATGGGGTCGATATGGTGAGCGTTCTCCCGGAACCATGGGAGCTCCAATGGGAGGCATATAGGTGGCAGGCGCTTCTCCGGGCGCTCGAGGCATCGTGATTGGCGCAGAACTATATCCTGAGGTGTCTCCACCTGCAACTGGAGGTTTGTAGGTAGCAGGTGCTTCGCCAGGTGCTCTGGGCATTTCAAACGGTGCAGAACTAAAACCAGAAATATCGGCTCCTGATGGCGGAGGTGGGTAGGTAGCAGGTGCCTCTCCAGGGGCTCGAGGCATTTCGATAGTTCCCGAATTATATCCTGGACCGCTGGCTCCTGGCACTGGAGGCTTATACGTAGCGGGGGCTTCGCCGGGTGCCCGAGGCATTTCAACAGGCGCCGAATGATAGCCTGGGACATCGCTTCCGGGTGCTGGAGGTTTGTAAGTGGCAGGCGCTTCTCCAGGTGCCCGAGGCATTTGGATGGGAGCTGAACTATATCCTGGGCCCACCCCTCCTGGTGCTGAAGACATACCAGTAGGCGGATGGTATTCTGGCCCTTCGCCCGGAGCTCGTGGCATGGAATGGGGCGGTTGATATCCAGGACTTGGACCGTCTCCTGGCGCTCGAGGCATTGCAATGGGTGGCTGGTAAGTAGCAGGCGCTTCTCCAGGAGCCCTTGGCATACTGACAGGCGGAGGTTGATAAGCTTCGCCTGGTGCTCCAGGCATGACAGGTACGTATCCTGGATCTCCAGGTGCTTTAGGCATACCGACAGGAGGCTGAGAGCGACACAAGATACGCGCGTCAGTAAGAAATACGCAATGGTGCGGAAACAAGGCTTACATATGGATGAATGCTGGACGCTCTACTCGATGGCCTTCCAGGACTCGACGCGCGCATGCTACTGACCTCATGAATTACGCTGAGATCGGGATTGGGGAATTGTAGCATATCCAATGGTAGTCCGGACGCCATCGACGATGAAGCCGAACCGAACGACATGCGTCTGCCAACGCGATATGACCCAGAAGAGCCGGGGACACCAGGGTACATACCACCCGGGACCATTGGTACAGGCATACCAGGACCAGGCACGGCAGGCGGTGCAGGCATAGGAAGATAGGGCATCTTAAAGGAATCGTCGGGAGGCGGAGACCCTGCTATAGTCGACCCATGCCTGCTTTCGTTGCTCTTCGCGGCGCCCACAGCGGCAGTAATCGCAGCAGCAGTGGCCGCTGCAATTGTTGCAGCCGTTTCATGTTCCTTTTCTTTTTCGCGTTCGCGGTCGCGTTCGCGGTCGCGTTCTTCTCTTTCGCGCTCTCTTTCGCGTTCGCGTTCGCGATTCTCTTCGAGCATCCTGGTCCTCTCGCGTTCGATATCCACCTCCTTTTTGGCTAGACCTAACACGTCGGCTTTCTCCCTCTCCAGTCTCTCCTTCTCTCTCCTCAGCTCATTCAGTTCGCGTTCCCTGGCCATGTAAATTTGCTGCTTCTCATAGTCCATTCTCCTTGCCGATTCTTCCCTCCGCTTCGTCTCTTCCCTTTCTCGCTCTGCTTCCTTGCGCGCTCTCCTTTCCCTGTCTCGTTCCTCTTCAAGGCGTTTCTTTTCATCTTCAAACTTTCGCCTTTCTTCAAATAACCGTTGAGCACGCTGCTCAGCATCTTTTGCGCGCTGAATTTCTCTGTCAAGAAGCTTCTGAGCGTTAAGTAGCTGCATTTTTGTGCGGAGTTTCTCCTGCTCATTGATCACAGCTTCCACTTCGAGAGACGCCGCTGTTGGTGCTGCAGGCGTAGGCGTTGCACTTGATTTGCGCCCGCGGCGATGTTTATCTGCAGCTTCCTTTCTCCCTTTGGAAGTCGACCCTTCAGCAGACGTTGCGGTTCCATTTGTGATCAAGGGAGGTTCTGCGGCGGCTAAAGCCAGGCGTCCTTGTCGCAACCTTCGTCGAATCCTTCCCTACGGCCTTCCTCTCGTGCGAGCAATAGAACATTTTTCTCCTTCATTTCGCGAGCATTCGTCCGTGCACGAATGAGTGCACGCTCTGCATCATCCCGTTCATCCTCAACTTTGCGTACAACTTCTTTAGCACGTTGCCTGGATCAAACATTGAGAATACAGTCATTACATGGACAATTGCGACCTACAATTCACGTTGCAAGTTCTCCACCTGCAATTTAAATGTACCAATTTCTTGATGGACGTTCATACTGTCCATCTGAGCCTTAAGAACTGCCTGAGTGGTCTTGACGCCATGCATGTGCTTTTCTTGCTCCAGCGCTTGTCGTGCCTCCTCTTCGCGAGCAAGGTGCTCTTTCACGACCTCCAGCTGGAGCACCGCTGTCGTCAAGAGCTGTTTGGCCTTTTTGGCTTCATACTCCCTCTTGATTGCGAGCTGGATAAGCGCCTCTCGTGGTGTATTGGCGAGTTGTCTTTCGCGCTCTTTGCGAACCTGGGTTGAGGGTCCGCGAAAGCTGCTGCTAAACTCTATGGAATTTATGGTACTGCGCTGATTGGAATGCGTCGATTGAGATTGAGAAGGTCGCGCGACCGTTCTGCGTGATTTGGATACTGGAGATGTTGGAGTATTGGCTGAATCCGAGGTGCTATTTGTCGTTGGAGGTTGTACAGTGACTTTTTCGTAGAACGTGTCCTTAGATCCCGGTGCATAACTTCTCTGGATCAGCGCCCACGCAGGTCATACATGTAATGAATGCGAACTGACTTATTAGGATGTGCAGCGTAGTCGAATTGCTGTCCAGCAGACATTGCTGTGCGCAGTGTGTTAGATCGTAGCAGATAGTAAAAAAAGATAGGACAGAGACTTTCTGCAGGATGTATTGGGTACTGGGAATGGATCAAGGCAAGGGCATTGTCTGGAAGATGGGAGATGGGAGAGTTCGGAATACAATGGCGTCCGAAGGGAAATGCCAGAGTACAGGGCCACCGTCGACTCTATATGGGGATAGTATATTTTAGGGTTAGGGTCAGATGGACACTTCTAGCCATGTAATCGAGATTCTGCAAATTCTGAATTTGGAGGAGGCTGGAGCTTTCTGTCAAGTCGCCGCCATTCCTCGACGATGCTCAAGGCGACCGCTGTGAGCCCACTGGCGCGTATCGCACGGCCAACTAATATTCAAGCCCTGTCGCGCTCCTGGGCAAGGAGGTCTCCTCGCCATGTAGTACGTTCCGGAGCAAGCTCGCCTCATCCAGATCAGTTCGTTGACTATTCGTTGTTCTGTAATGTCCAGGGACCCTCCTACGGAGTGCTGAAGAGGCCGCTGAGTACTTATCAAGTTGCGAGGTCCGCCGCGACCGCAAATGCGACCAGCACATCCACCCAACCATATCACGATCAATCCCAACATCTTCCAGACATAACTCACGACGATCTGCCCATTATCAGCCAGGATGTTGGCCAGGTTGCTATCGGATGGGATACAAGGTTGTGGTCTCGATTGTACGTTCCTTTTTTATTTTATTTAATTTTTTAATCATCGCTCAGTTCGAAATAATATTTCATTTCGTTAGCCATAATATCTGGCTGCGAGATCATTGTCGATGCCCAAAGTGCTTCCATGGTATCACGAAGCAGCGTCTATTCAATACATTCGATGTAAGGCCCACTTCATTCTACTTGACGCAATCTATTAAAGAAAATTAGATTCCGAAGGATATTGCTCCTTTAAGAGTCGAGTCCAAGCCAAATGGCCTTGAAGTAACATGTCAGTTAGCAATCTTGATCTGCTTTTCCTAGACTAAATTCTATGTAGGGCCATCAAAGGAACCGCACATATCTTTTTATCCTTGGTCATGGCTTCAACGGAATTCTTATGATCCTCCGCTCACTCGACCACCAGAATTGGCCGAGTAAGCCTATCTAGTTCAAGTTCTGACTCTCTTCTGACATAATGTTCTCAAAGGAAAATTTTGTGGGGCTCCAAGATCCAGAAATCACCCCCAACTGTTACATATGACGAAGTCATGGCCAGCGATGATCGTGGGCTGTATAAATGGTTGACGAATGTTGTAAGTTCTAAATAATTATCTCTCCTCCATCAATCCCGCTATTCAAAAAGTTGCAAACTAAAGGCATCTATGTATGTTAACAATTGCAGTACGAATTTGGGTTTTCCTTCGTGACAGGCGTACCTGCAACCCCGGAGGCAACGGAGGAGTTATCTCAACGTATTGGATTTATACGGGAAACGCAATGTAAGGTATCCGCTGCTAACACTACATCTATTTCTGACCATGTCAATCTCTTTTTTCAATAGATGGAAAATTCTGGGATTTTACATCTGACCTTGCAAAAGGCGACACAGCGTATACTACACTTGCTCTTGGTGCCCACACAGATAACACTTATTTTGTGCGTGATCCTATCTGATCACTGGACTGGAGCCTTACAAACCATAGACGGATCCCTGCGGACTGCAACTTTTCCACCTCCTCTCCCATACAAATGGCTCTGGAGGCGCCACACTTCTCGTGGATGGATTCTATGCAGCCTCCATTATGAAGGAGCTGCATCCCGAAGCATATGAACTCCTCTCCAAGGTGCCAGTCCCAGCACATGCAGCTGGTGAACAGACATCATTGTATCGCCCGTCCCCTGCTTCTGGCTACCCTGTCCTCGGCCACGATTTCATTACAGGCGAGATCACGCAGGTACGATGGAATAACGATGATCGCAGTGTTATGAATCACCTTGCTCCAGAGCTCGTGGAGAAGTGGTACGTGCATTAAATTAATTCACCGTGAATATCTCATTAATTTAATTTCTGCTCTGCAGGTACGATTCGATCAGGCTTTGGAACAAATGTCTGACCAGCGCAGACTCAGAATATTGGGTACAGCTCCAACCGGGAACTGCAGTTAGTACGTGCATCAATAATTTTCAAATTTTCAATGCATTTGAGTAAACTTTTTTCTCAATGTTTTAGTTGTCGACAACCATCGGGTCCTACACGGCCGCTCCGCCTTCGACGGCAAGCGCCGCATGTGCGGAGCGTACATTGGCGTTGATGAATACAAATCAAAGTTGACTGTCCTCAGGGAAAGATTTGCTCCTGACACTGCAGCGCAATCATCGAGCGGAGACGCACAACCAGATGGAAGGAGTGTTTGGAACCCCGCCCTATAATGGACGACTTTGTCCAACGCCATCTAACACTATTTTATAGCGCCTATCTCCCCTCTCAAGTTATATTTATTGATACGATCCCTCATGGCATTTTACGACAGCATTTTCATGATATATTCTGACGATGCCGAAATGTAAACGAATTAACACAGCTTTTCAAGCTAAATGTTCTAAAATGTTCGGAGTATCACAATCACTGTTTGGATTATTCTCCTTGTTCATTCCTTGGTATTGATACAGCATGATTAAATCCATGAAAATATAGCAGAATATACTTTTTGCGAACAAGCTATGCCTTGCCCTCGATCTCCTTCAGAATAAATCCTTCCAATCCGCCGCATAACCACAGCTCTTGGACACTAGCACCAACAGGCTTCACGGAATAAAGCTTCTTGGCATTGGATGCGCCTGAAGAAATAACGACCTTTCCATCAGTCATGCTGACGGAGATGTTGATACCCTTATCCACAGTCAGCTCGCCTTCAAGACCTCCAGCACCGCGCTTGCCGTCCTTGGTGTAGGCCTCGGTGAGATCGCTCACGAGTTGGGGGCATTCGAGGCAAACCAGACCGTTGTTGATTGCATTTCGCTTGAAAATATCTCCGAAAGAACCAGCAATGACGAGTGGGATGCCAGCAGCCTTCAGAGCGGTAGCTGCTTGCTCTCGCGATGAGCCCGTGCCGAAATTGTAACCTGACACGAGCACAACGCCCTTCTTCACATCGGCGGCGGTAACGGCGTCCTTTTGTTGATCAGCGATGAGGGTGGCGACAAGGGTGGCAAAGGCAGGATCGTAGTTCTCCATGACCACTTCGGCTTGACGGGCAAGGGTGATATCGTCTTGGTATGTATATTTACCGGGGTAAATTCCGTCAGTGTTGAGATTGTCCTGGGGTGCGAATAGTAGAGGGCCGGAAAAGACAGCGGGGAAGCCAGGAAGAAGGGGTTCTTGAACGGCTGATACATCGCTGGACGCTTTCGCAGAAGGCGTGTCGACGATGGAGAAGGTAGGCGCCTTAACAGGGGGAAGTGCAGCAGGGTCCAATGAATCTGGGCCGCAAATATATCCTTTGATAGCGCTGGCGGCAACTACTGCTGGGCTGGCAAGGTAGGCTTGAGCATTAGGATGTCCCATGCGACCTTTGTAGTTCCTGTTGGTAGCGCTAATTCCGGTCTGGCCCTCCTCGAGGAGACCAACTCCAAGACCGATGCAAGGACCACATCCAGCAGGCAGAGTCTTGGCACCTGCGAGGGTGAGGGTTTCCCAGTCACCAAGCCGCTCAGATTCCTGCTGCACTGTTGAGCTAGCGGCGGCAATGTAGAACTGGACGCCGGGTGCGACTTTGTGGCCCTTCATCACGGCTGCCGCTGCTGCGATGTCGGATACACGCGAGTTGGTGCAGCTGACAAGGTAAGCCTTTTGGATAGGTATGTGTTTTTCCTCCAGGACGGGCAGTGGGTTAGAAACCTTGACGCTATTGGGACCGGAAACATGGGGGACGAGAGTGGAAAGATCGAAAACAAGATGTGAAGAATATTCAGCGTCGGCGTCCGAAGTCAACGCACCAGTGCGAAGAGCTTTAAGCCTTTCGGCGTTGATCCTTGGGTGTACAGGTGGTGGGGGGATACCAGGCAACGAAGCGAATGTTCTTAGTTCGAGCTTCTTCAAGGCGTTCTCATACCACTCTAGGAGTGTTTCGTCAACGGGAAACACGCCAGCCAAGGCACCCCATTCGGTAGTCATGTTTGCGATTGTAAGACGATCATCGACGGCGAGATTTTTGACACCCTCGCCAGTAAATTCCAGAGCCGCATTCAAAACCTCATCCTGGTTAAAGGAACCGCATAGTGCGACAATAACATCCTTTCCTGTGACTCCTGGCGAGAGACGTCCGCGTAATTCGACCTTGACCATGCGGGGAACTTGCCACCATGTTTTGCCTGTTGCCCAAAGCGCCGCCGCATCCGTACGCACAATAGGAGTGCCAACACATCCAACACCACCGTACATGTTACTGTGACTGTCCGAAGCCACAGTCAAGGTATTCGGAAAGGCATATCCTTCTTCGACAAGGACTTGATGTCCTATACCTCGTCCAGCGGGATAGAAGTCAACGCCGTGTGTGCGCGCAAATTCCTCAATCATTGCGTATTTCGCGAGATTCTTGGGCGTCCGATTCTGCACATCATGATCCAAGGTAAAGACTGGCTGCTTATTGTTGTGAATGCGTTTTGCACCAATGGATTTGAACCTATTCCCATCGACATCAGCCAATCATTGGTGGGTGAAATTTGCTGGTACACACTTGGAGACAACAGGACCAGTGTTGTCGTGAGTCATGACATGCTCGGGACGAATCATGACATAGTCTCCAGCCTTGACCACCTTGCCCTCGGGAAGACCAACCGCGTACTTCTGGACGACCTTTTCGATGATAGTTTGTGGGATGCGAGGTTGTTCGCTGGCGAGTGTGGCCAGGAATCTGCGCGTAGCGCCGCGCACATATTTGCGGGCCCAGAGGGAGGGTGCGCGCATTGTCGCTGAGCGCAGATGGAGGACGAGCAATGCGGGACAGAAAGACGTTGACGATCAAGTGTTTTTGCGGGTCATTCTCGTTCCGACAATGCCGGCCCGTTAAAGCCGATGACGAGACTTCAAAACGATGGCACTCAATTGACCTTCACCTTCACCTTCACCTTCACCTTCACCTTCGTATCTATCTCTACCTCTATCTCTTATCATTATTCATATGTTTATTGCCTCTCTTTCTCTGTTATAAAACATAAAACCTTCTCAACGCACACCAAATGGCGTTTTGCCCCGGACCCTTCAAAGCGTACCCGGTGTCTCAGAATAGGTCGGAAACTCCTCCCCTCGAACTCGACATATCCCGCCCATTTGTTGGCATCGAGATCATCGTCTCAGGCCTGCCTCGTACATCCCTTACGGCTGCGCCAGACCGACTCAAAGAAATCGTCCAGGAACTGCATGAGAAAGGGACACACTTGCCCTTCCTCGACATTGTCTCACCTGCCACCAACGACCCCCTTGACTATGTGTGGGTTTCTCTAGCCAGTCCACTTCGTGAAACCCCAAGGCCAGATATTCTGGAGGATGTCCGAGGTCTTTTTGCTACCATCCCTGGGTTGCAGGCACGCTGGAGAGTTTCCAACAGCCGGATCGACAAAACCCGTCAAGTCTACTTCAATGTCGATGACAACACCGACCTCAAAGCCCTCAAAGCAGGACTAGATGCTGCGTTCATCTCTCGCCACCTCGACGTTCAATCATCCTGGATCGCGAAGGACACCCACAAGATCTATTACTTATTCACCGCCCTTGACGCTCCCGCTCAGCTGCGCGATAAAAACCCTATGGTCGGCAACAAATTCCACCCTCCCCGTTTTTCTCGCTTCATCCAACCCAAATACGGATTAGAGGTGGCCGTCAACGGCGTCGGCGATCTTCCTCAAGCCAAGAACATAATCAATGCCCACCTTGAGAAGACCTACGGCGACGGAACGGCAGACCCTGTGGTTAGAGACAGCCGACTTGAGCTCAACGGCTCCGTGTACTGTGCGATCCTTCGTACTCCGAACATCATCTCCAGATTCCTTTCCGACCCCTTCACCATCTTTGCCGACTTCGCCGATGTAATCAAAGTCTCCAAGCCGAACTACCTTTACCTCCTCAACTCGCAAGGCATTCCCGTTTATCCAACTAACTCTCGAGATTCAGCCTCATCCCAAGACATCATACAACTTCAACATCAAGTTGGTGACCTAACGACCTCCAACAGCGGCATGGCGACCACCCTCGCCTATGTTGTCCAACATCAGGGCCAATCTGATGAACGGTATGAACGAGACCGAATAAATTTCACTAACCTTTTCCATGAATCAACGTCGTACTACTCACTCAATAACCTTCTCACTGCCGTCCACATGGAAGCATCAACCCTCGACATGAGGCTCGAACATCAAGAAGATCTGAAGGACTCTCTTGCGGCTGACAGTCCCCGCATGCAAGACATCAACAGACGTATCGCCAAGATACAACGTCAAATCGATGATGTTGAGTCCCGAAAACACCAACTTCTCGACAGACTTCAAGCAAAACAGCTCGCAGCCTCCTCGCCCTCCGCTGTGAATATCATTGGCTCTATTGCCTCGTCTACCACTGCCGCCGCCTCCGACAACAGTGATGTACCTATGGCTCCTGCCCAACCTCAGCAACCAATGACCAGCCTCCCGACTTCAAGCAAGAGGCCCAGGACCGACGACGACAATGATCAGCGCGATGTACGAATTCAGACGGTGGACACAAATATGGGTCAGGGTGAATCTTCTCACATGGTACGCCTTCCTCCTCTCTCTTTACCTCCTTCTCCTACCCTGGCCAAACCAGCCGTCCACGATGAGCGATGGGTAATCTGCCCCTTACCTTCCTCTCCTTCATCTTCTTCCATATCTTCTTCTTCTCTTCCATATTGTACTACCACCTCTCGATTTTTCTTTCTCTTTTCTCTCTTTTTCTTTCTCTTTCCTATTGTTTCCTCTAGTCTTCCTCCTATGTCCTCCACCTCGCTTCGCGTTGTATCCATTAATGCAAATGGCCTTGCCCATGAAATGAAGATCAGTGCGATCGAAAACATGATTGAGTCCATTCAACCTCATGCTTTCGTCATCGGTGAAACTAAAAATTCTCGAGAAGTAGCCAAACGGCTATCAGTTCGAGGATATGATCTATATGAAAATCCTGGGCGGTCTATTCGGCGCAACGTTGCGAAATGGGGTGTGATTGTTGGCATCATGAGGAGTTTATTCAATGTTCAGCGAGTACCTTTGGATGCTGCTCTACGTGGTCGTGCTCTGGCCCTAGATCTTTCAATCCCTACTACTGATCACAAAGCATTCACGCATCGATTGATTGGAATCTACGCACCATGGGATCCTGGAATCAGTGAAGATGATGAACATCTCTTTTGGCCCTCGATCACTAACCTTTGCACTGGAGCTCCCTACTCCTGGTCAATGTTTGGTGATTTTAATGCTTCCCTAACGGTAACTGAAACCTCTTCCCCAACCACATCGCTTTCGCTATCCCAACGTCTGTATGCCCATTTCCTTCATGAAACTAACTCTGTAGATCTCTGGAAAACCCAACATCCAATTGATCTCAAGAAGGACTGGACCTATAGAGCCTATACTGCGGAGAATTCCTCACCATCCATCAGTATCCTTGACAGAACTGCGACATCCAGAGTGGGAATATTATCGGGATCCATTGAAGTGCCCAACTTCTTTATTCCGGTCACCGATCATCGTCCCACACTCTCTCATATTATACTTGACTCACCCAATTCACTACATGATCCTTCTATTCCTACAGTGCCACCACCATCCTACTACGATCCACGGGCCTACTTTCCCCGCCGTAATGAAAAATACCGGCTTCTGGAATACAGCCATCTTGTCGACGACTTACTCTGCAAAGTCAACCCCAATAACCTTCTCGTCGACTCCGACAGCTCGTTCCAAACATGTTATGATCAAATGACTTCTATTCTTTTACAGGCTGCGCATTCCTCTTTCAAATTCCCTTCGCACGAACGACCCAAACAGAAAATCACAAATCCAACCATCAAAGTGATCATCTCCGAATTCCGACATGTTAATCGCCTTCTTGCCGCCATTTCACTTTCTTCCCGAACAAACTCGCAACCACTCTTCCCCAGAGAATCATGGGTATCTCAATATTTTTCTGCCTTTAACCGAACTGTTGGATATAGGAATTCATCCGACCTAGCGCTCTTTCAAGATTTTCTCAAGAAAATTCGCAGGCACCTTAACAAGGTTCGCTTTGCAGAGGAACGTCTTGAGCGCCAACGCAGGCAAGACAAGAATGCTACTAACCGTATACTCTCCATTCTTCATGGTGGTTCATCAAAATCTCTTTATCCCTCTAAATACTCTTCTCTCCCTTTAGCCCTTTGCCCAGAACCAGATACAAACCCGAACACAATTGTAACTGGCGCTGATGAAATAAAACATCACACAACTCACTACTTCCAGACTCTTTACCAACGCACCGCGCGTCCCGATCAGCAAAAGCCATGGATGCGGTCTCAATCTGTCCTGCAAGTTGCTGACTGTGTCGATGCAGAGCAATTTCAATGGCCTCAAATACTCGACATTACAAGCCTCCGTTTCTTACTGTCGAGGGGAAATGCACGACCTGCGCCGGGTCCTGATGGCGTAGAAAAGTGGTTCCTTCGACACCTGTCTGATTCTGCACTCACCCCTATTCTTTCTCTTCTAAACTATATGATCACTAACTCGCACTTCCCTGACTGCATAAAGGCTACCAATATCTCAACAATTTTCAAACGCGGCTCCAACCTATCCTTGTTCAACTATCGTGGAATTGCTTGTAGCAACATTCTACTAAATCTTCCCTTCGCTTGGCTAAATTTGAAACTGACACCTTATTTGACTAAACACAGAATCATCCCCAATTCTCAGGTTGCCACTCAACCTGGAGTTCAAGCTCGGGACTTAATCTCGTATATTGCACAGCTTCAATGCTGGGCTAAACGAGAGAATATCCCATTGTACTTACTTCAGCGCGATCAAAGAAAAGGGTTTGATATGTTGGAACCGCAAGGGTTTTATGACGCCATTTCTGCTTACCATCTCCCATCCTCTATCATTGACCTTGACCGCTCCTCCCAACAGAATGTGCCTTACCGAATCAAAACTGCTTACGGATTCACAGCACCTTTTATCGTCAACGGTGTCACAAAACAAGGCGGATCTCTCTCTCCCTTGAAATGTACACTGACCACTAGCCTCTCCAATCGGTGGCTTGCCGATGAGTCCTGCTTCCTTCCAAAACCCCTGACACTCTCCACGCGTCAAAATCGCCTCAATATCCCGCATACACCCTACGATTCAATTATCCTTCGACCCTCCATGATTGAAGCAATGGATGATACCTTGCTGCCATCCTCTCACCTTCCAACACTCTACTTTCTCGCACGACGCGCGGACCGATTTCAGGCCACCTATGGTTGGGAAACTGAGTGGCGGAAAAGTGCAATATACATCTATAATGATCTTTTCTATACTAACCCAAACAGCCCTTCAACTCTCGACATGCCATCTGTCGACTACGCTAACCCTCAATCTGACGTTACCTTCGCCAACAAAGTCCCAATAATCACCGACCACACTACCTTCCTCCGTGTTCCCATCAACCGACCCGACCTACAGTATTTTCACATCCGTGACATAATTTCCTCATTTGATTTTCCTCCATTATCCCGTCGTCTCCCACTAACTGCACTCCGACGGATTCTTTCTCAACAGGTCATCTCAAAAGTCAGACCGTTTCTGACAATGCAGCCAATATCACCAACTGATGCGCTGTCCCTCGATCATCTTCTGGCAAGGAAAATTCATCAGTACTTGGGTTTTCCTTTCCAGTTCAACACTCAACTGCTCTCTCTGCCCATTCACTTACGCGGCTTCGGTTTCCCCTCAATATCAGTTCTAAACAACGCCCTTGCCGTGTCTGGACTGCAGCGTGACTTGAACCATCATATTGAACCGTTCCGCTGCATGGCCGAAATCACATTAGCAGACTGGACATGTCAGTTTAATTCTTGCATTAACCCCCTGTCTAACCTCCCACAGAACAACCTGTCCTTCCGTTTACAAAACCCTAACTTTCCCTTCTCATGGGCACTCGCCCGCAAGGTCATACATCAACACCGACTTTCCTTTGTGGAGACTGATTTGCAATATCTCGGCGATGGATTGGCCTCAATCCGACACCTCGCTCGAATAAGCAAAACAGTTTTTCCCCCTAGCCGAATCCAAATTCCTGTCCGTACCCTAACCCGCCTTGAAAATACAGGAATCAGAATGATCAAGGACCTCGGACACCTCAACCTTGACCTCAACCATCACGATCTTACCTTCGACCTGCACATATCCCACCAAACCCGCGACTATCCCCTTCTACTCAACTGGACAAGGCAACTACCCGCCCTTCTTCTCCACCTGACCAACTTCGACATCTCTTTCCTATTCTCCCGACATAAACGCCGACAGCTCCTCGAAACCAACATCGCCTACCTTGCGTCTTTACCGCACCCTTATGCTCATGCTGCCCCTTCCAATGTCTTCGCATCCGATGGATCCACCATCAACATAACACCACGCGTCTCTGATACAACCTTCGCTGTTGTTGCGAACGGCAATGCATTCGCAGCCTCTATCACAGCCCATGGAACCGAGACCTCCATCCTCCACGCGGAAGCGTATGGCATTGCAGCGCAACTCGTTCTCTCTCTGACCTCCCAAACTCAAACGTCCGTCTTGTACTCCGATCACCTCAACTCCATCTCCTTCCTCAACTCTGCGCCTCCACTACATCTTATCAAGACCAAACCTGCTCGCTCATATTATCGTTGGATTCTCGACCTACTACACGACGCTCACCAAATTGGCCATCATGTAACACTCCTCCACACCAAAGCTCACACCACCGACAACACTCTACCTGCGAACCTCAACAGACTTGCCGACCACATTGCTACAAACTCACATCACAACCGATTACCGCCACCTCCACTCCCACCGCCCACATTTGCTATGGATCGCTTCACCTTACACTCTTCTACACACGGTTTCATTGAGTCTGATATTCCTTCATTCATTTCTTCACTCATTAACTCATCTGTATCTTCTTCTCTTGACACTTTCCATGCACCTTTAATTTTCTCACCACTCTTTGACAACACACCACCCCCTCCGTACTCATACACTAAAGCGCTTTCTTCTTTCTCTGCTGTAGTTCAACTTTACCTTCGTTGCGGCCAGCTAGACACCTCCCTCACAATCTCACGCCGAATTCCCGGAGAACAACCGTGGTGTCGATTCGGTTGCAGGAAACTTGAGGATGCTCACCATGCCTTCGTGCATTGTCCTCGTTTCCATGCGCTTCGACAAACCAGCACTACTGCAATAATATCCTCCACATCCACGCTCTTGGATGCCCACCCGGAAACTTTCACCGCGGCCGAAAAACAGCACATCTTAGAACGAGCCAAAAACCTCTTCTTAGATTCTGATACTTGGCCGTGCAACCGCTCCTACTACTACCTCGGCGTCCTACCAAGCATTCTCCCTGTGGATTGTACCCTACCAAACAAACAAAATCTTCGCAGTCGTCTTGCATCTGACTGGCACACCACCTCAATCCGGCTCGCCGCGAGAATTTGGGGCGAAATGCGTAGGCAGGCTCGCTCAAATAAAATTTCCAATACTTCTACAAAAACAGTTACTTCTTTATCCTTCCCTAGCCACTTTCAATTTCTTCTTCCGCATACCTACCCTTCTTTTCACCTTACATTCTCTTGATACTTTTCGCTTTCACCTTTTCCTTCACCTGAGCTGACGAGGGGCCGCATATTCGTATGTAGTCACCTGAGTTATTATGTAACGTAGTCAGCAGAAATTATTACCATTACCATTTCAATTGGCTAGTCAGGAACGCCATTCATGGTAATCTCAGATATTAGGCGTCGTGAGGCGTTGTATAGGTAGATATGACCCCGCATAGGCATTACGGCCGAGAAAGCCACCATAAATTCGATAATTGCATATTTGATAAATCCTTCTCTCAGCGCCGTTCGAAAGACATCGACTGAGGCTGACCACGGTTCAAACCTTCACATATGATTTCCCTCTAAAGCTCATAAATAGTTCTTGCATATGTACATACTTACCTCAATGTCTCTGGATTGTCATGTACGCAATTTCATTTATGAGACTCTAAATATAATATTATGCGTTCACAGGCGTTCACAACACAAGGCAGGCTGGGACCCCAGAAGTAGCTAATTGGTATTACGGGCGCCTATTTGAATTCCCATCAAACTTCACCGAGATCAGTGGCTGTGGTGCATTTTCCCACTTTTGCATCATAAAGGGGAACGGTATGCGTTTCGCAGCTAGTCGGAAAGAAGAAGAGGTGCAGCTTCGTACTTAACAATGCTTAGGATCTGATTTTTTTCCTATCTGATTTTTTTCCTATTCATTTGTCCTGGTTTTAGTGCAAGCTTCGCTTTCTGCTCAACATCCAGCGTCAACGGCCCATTACCAGTTCAAAAGAAACAGAGGGCGAGTAAATTCATGCAGTTGCTTGATGGTTGTGTAGTGGATACTCTGATAGGTCCGCTCTTTGGAGCACTCAGTACAAGTGAAATAAAGTATTGAGTGATGCATCTGATGGTTTTGCTCAGGTCCGATGATTTACTACTTCTTAGTCTCCGTATTGAACACGACTAAGCATGCCTCACTTGACTATGTGTAAGAACTCTGGAAGCGATTCTATTAAAGGAGCAACGGGGGGCAAGTTCTGTCAGTGTCATGGCAAGAAGCTTGCGAAAAGTACCAAAATAACAAAGAGATCATTAATTTTTGTTATCATCAAGAAAATTTGCTATGAATATCTATAGCAATTCGCCAATAGTTTTACAGCGTCCGAATATTTATTCCTGACAAAACGAACGAATAAAAAGTGCGAAGCGCTGTAACTGGAAGTAATTTTACACAACGGACCCCGAGATAAAGCCTAGAAATAGCACAGGCTGACGGAGGCCAATCTGAGGAGATGGCGTGATGCTAGATAACTTCGAGTCTTCGCCACCGCGTGTTTAGGCCATATTTGTAATAGGCTTCACTAGGCCAATCGTGTTTGTAAGTTCAAGATACAATTATATGGGTAACTTCCTCGGGAAATAGCGCCTTGTTTTTACAGCGTTTTCATCCACGGAGGAGACCCAAAAATTGGGGCTGGTTCCATTCGTGATAGTGCAATATTGCGGGGAGGTCAGGCCTTCGGTTCTCGGAGAGGCCTCCAATATGACGGGCCGACACTGTTATTCTCGCTCGCGCGACGCGCGCGTGTTGCAATGCCAAGCGTCACATGGGTCTTTCACACAAAGAGCCTTCGAGAATCGAACTTGAAGCTGAGGAAAGCTTATGCTTCCTTCCAATACCTTCATCTATGGCGATTTACAGTTCGCAATAAGTGACCCATACTAACGGGTCACCCAAGTCTAGCCAAGCACTTCACCGACATGGCAACGACTGCCTCCCGTCACTGTGCTTTTCTTGCAATCAATACGCCGTCGAGGAAGAAGGTGTAGAAAGCGAAGCATTGGAACAACAGCTTCCGACTCGAACAGTATGTTTAGCCTATGTATTCCGATAAGATTCTAAAGGCCATCCCATCTAGACCCTCTCAATCCTTTCATTTGCGATGCTAGGCGCCCCGCTCTCCCACCAAGAACTCAGCGACTACCTGCAAGGCGCTACTTCGTCGCTCCTCGAAGACGATCTTCCGCGTCTTATAGCATCTCTTCAATACCACCAAGACCGTATCGACTATCTAGCTCGTGCCGCCGACGCTCTCACCAACGGAGGACCAACAAAACGAACTCTCCTTCGACCAAAGTCGTGGGCGGTGCACTCGAGAAAGAAAAAGAAGGCAGCGAAACTGGATGAACTCCGGAAAAGTGAAGGCGATTCTTATGCCGCTATCACTGCGCTCCACATACTGCTTTCCCCAATCCGACGCCTGCCGCCCGAACTGTTGACGGAGATATTTATATATTGTCTTCCTCAGAAGCAGTACGTTCTACCCGGCGACGTAGGTTCTCCACTTCGCTTGATGCAGGTCTGCACCGAGTGGTGGATAATCTGTACATCGAGTCCTCAATTGTGGTCGTCGTTGGAGCTCATACGACCCACCAAAGTTCGAGATGGGGTCGCCATCGAACAGCCTGCGGACGCGGATATTTATAGGATCTCCTTTATCGACTTATGGCTTTCGCGATCTGGAGATCTTCCTCTTTCGTTATCTATCCAGGACGATTTGCTGTCGGTCGAAGGTGTACGACATATTGTGGAAACGTATTCCCAGCGTTTACAAAACCTGAAAGTCAACGTTCCCGAAAAGACCTCGCTCAGTCTTCCAGATCACGATTATCCTCGCCTAGAAGTCTTCGAAATCCATACTCCCAAAGGTCTTCATATTGCGTCTGTCAGTACACTTTCGCAGACAATGATGCGTGTGCCAAGGCTTCGCAGATTCATTTGGAGGAGCCTGACCAGAGGAGTATATCTCCCCCCACCGATAGAGTTAGGTTGGTCCAACATTACGCATCTAACACTTCACGCGACCATCACCATGGAGCATTGCTTTAGGATTCTTTCTCTGGCGACCAAGGCAGCCCACGTCGATTTCGAAGATATATTTAGTTTGTCAAACACGACTCACTATCCTAATATTACACTACCATACCTCTCCAACTTAACCCTTTCTTCCCGTCATGACATATCAGAGCTCATTGACGCCCTCACACTCCCCAATCTCACGCAGCTCGTCATTGATTTACGGTCCTGGCCATACGCCTCAATACTTGGATTCTTCCGGCGGTCGAAATTCCCACTTCAAACCCTCAATTTCTACTTCGTACCGTTGCAAGAATTTGAGCTTATCGAATGCCTCGAATGTGTTCAGGCCACGCTCACAGAGCTCACAGTACAAACGAAGTCGCCATTTTCTGTGACGGATATTCTGCTTGACAGGTTCACATGTACGAGCTCAGGCTCCGCTTTATGTCCGCGCCTTGAGGTTCTTGCCTTGTATGATTGCCTTTCTTGCTCCCCGGGTCGTTTAGCGCACATGGCGCGGTCGCGACTGCCTCTTGACGCATCCAGTCATATATGCATTGCCGAGGGTTCAAAGATATGCGCTGGAGGACATTCAAACGTCACGACTCTCCGAATAATCGAGCTTTATGTATCGAATATAGAGCTTCCAACACTCAAGCCGCTACGAAGCCTTGGACTACAATTGATTGCGTACGCGGACGCTGATTCGGTCACCGTCGACATCGACGAGTTGTGATCTTAATGAATGGCACACGATGTTCAGTTCGGATTGCGCGTTGACGTATAAGTGTTGGTACACATCATGTTACATTGGGACAGGAACATATTCTTTTATTTGTGTTTTGTGGCTCTACCACTCAATCATGGTTGCAATATTTGTTAGTAATCTTTGGGTATATGGAATCTTATGTATTATGCTGTCGTTAATTAATTTTTGAAACATCTCAAGGGGTATTTTGTGCTGTCATGGTCCTGTTATAATTGAAGTGCGCAAACTGCTCATGTTGAGGGTATCTTCACCAAACAACGCGTATACAGGACGCGTCGCGTCGCGTCACATTTATTTCTTCCTCCCAACCGTCATCATCAACTTCAAGCATTCACTAATATGTCCGAACAACACCAACAGGTGCCTTCAGCGCCTGGCCCATCCACACCACTTAAGGAATCTTACACATACCATTCGCCACAACCAACTGCATCTGGTCCATACATTCTCGGCGTTGATGAAGCAGGTCGAGGACCTGTGCTAGGCCCGCTCGTTTATGGAATCGCGTACTGTCCAGCATCGTATCAGGATACCCTGGAGGAACTTGGCTTTGCGGGTATGTATTTTATATCTCTGAACATACTTCTGAACGGGAATGACATCAGTCTAACAGATTCCAAAACCTTGACTGCTGCAACTAGATCAACTTTGCTGAACACTCTGAGCTCTGATCCTGATAATCTCGGGTGGTCTGTACGAGTAGTGAGGTAGCCTTCAACTTCATGCATGCATACATATTTTTTATTGAATGAAGGTCCATCGACCAGTCCTCAAGCGATCTCAAGTGGCATGTTACGTCGCCCCCCCACCAATTTAAATCGACAATCCGAGAGTGCTACAATTCTTCTTATTCGGGAGATCCTAGCGAAGGGCATACAATTATCAGAAGTCAGTAAAGTACTCTCGTTAAATTTACGCACTGAACTTCTGTTCTATCCAGGTCTATGTCGATGCTTTGGGAACGACAACAACATACGAAAAATACCTTTCATCCTTGTTCCCAGGAATTGATTTCACCGTCACCACGAAAGCGGACTCAAAATTCAAGATAGTCGGGGCTGCCAGTGTAGCTGCCAAAGTGACTCGCGATGCATGCGTAGAAGGATGGCATTTCGAAGAAAGCGAAGGACAGAAAGAATTGCCGTGGAGCTCAGCACTTGGGTCAGGATACCCGTCTGGTGTGTCTGCATGATCTACTCTGCACCATCGGGTAATGTCCTGAACTATACTTTTCAGATCCTAATACCCAAGCATGGCTGAAAACTGCAGTCGATCCTGTCTTTGGGTATCCGAGTCTTGTGCGCTTTTCGTGGACGACAGTGAAGGTCATTCTTGAGAAGAGTGCACATAGCGTGAAATGGTATGCCATACCTCAACTTAAATTTTTTTCATATGTTCTCATTCATTTACCAGGACCGACGATGGCCAAGAGTCTTTGATCAAGGCCTTCGAAGGGGCTAAAGGCCTCGACAAGGATCGATCTATGGTAACGAAAGAACTGCACCTCAAGAATGTCAACATCCTCTGAATCTATCTCCAAAATACCCTGATATACCCCAATAACCTTGTAACGTTCACCTTTGTCATTGAAAAAGCTGTAATTTTATTTCTACAAAGGAATACAGGACAATTCATACATATCTGAAGCCTAGCGAATATTTGGATGCTTGAAAAGTACATGTAGACCTTTGCCATTTTGGACTACAGCACTAGTGCTTTGTTTTGAGTTGAAATCCAGGGATTCGAACTTCCAGAGATATCCGAGTGGCATTCAAATAGGTATGTATCTGGACTACCTCCACCTTTGGAAATCATCCTTTTTTAAAGGTCATGATAAGGTAACTTAATAAGTATGTATCTGGAGGGTATGATCAACGTGCAAGCTCTACATCAGAGCTGATCACAGTTGTGTTGATGTTAGTCTTCCGAATATGAAATCAAGATGTTGACGAGATCCCAACGCAGAAACCTAATTGACCGGATATCTTTAGGGATTGCTCTGAAAGCAACTCGTTCCCTTAAAAACAATGTCATTGGTGTGCATGTTACAAATAGATTAAATTCATCACTGTCAAGCACCTTATTTAATGTGCGTACGACGCAAAACGCAAAGGGTATAACACACTGAGAGGATCTTATATCCACCTAAATCTACCTCCTCTTGGGTGGCGGAGAACCGTGCGCTTCGTTGCCTGCCTTCCTCTTTCCTAGACCAAACGCGACCTTTACACGATCCCCAGGGACTGGTGTCCCTGTTTGTGATGTAGGTTCAAGGACTGCAGACGAGATACGAGAAAAGCCTGCTTTTGGTGCAGGTGAAGCAGATGTCGAACCTGCTGGACTGATACCGTTGGAGGTTAAGTGCAGTTGTGGGGCGGGAACCGTCATGAAACCAGCTTCTGGAGCTTGTGGGCCCACTTTGCTCTCCTTCTTTTTCTTGTTCTTTTCCGTTTTACCTTTGGAAAGTGGCTGGGCGTCGAAGAATTCGGCAGCTTGAGGCACGGCGCTAGAAAAGAAAAACTAGTGAGCCTTTCCTGAAAATGTAGTATAGATGAAAAAAGACGAACCCTCTGTTTCCAACTGACAGGACGAAATGAGCCTGCCCCGCCTTCTCTTGCCGAGCCTGGAACGCCCTGTTCATGCTGAGGGGGGTGTCACCGCTGACCATAGCTTCTTTCTTCTTCTCCTCTGCAATCTTCTTCAGACGCTTCTCGGTCTTCATCTTGCCAGATCCTTTGCCATGGAATTTATGCGATAGGGCCTTCCAAGCTTCCTTCGGTGTCAAAGAACGGCCAAACTCGTCGTAATAAACAATGTTGACATCAGGCTTGTAATTCTTGAAGGTATCCATGGCCTCCCTAGCTTCTTGCTGTTCACGGAGCCTGTTCTCGTATTCGCGTTGGGCTTGATCTTTGTTCGCACCACGAGATTGCAACCTCTCCAATTCTCGTTGAGCGACGCGTCGCCGTTGATCCGCCAACCATAGATCTCGCTGCCTCTGCGTCCTTTCGCGATCTAGTTGATCTGCTGAAGGCTGAGCAAGGATGCCTTGATGACGAAGGATGTTCAAGGTGGATGCCATGCCTGTGCTGAAGGTCTGTTCAGAAGATGTACCAACCTCATCAGCTGCACCTTCTAGAGCAGCATGTTCTTCTTCTTCTGTCTTCTTGAGGGCATCTTCGATGTCATCCAACATATTCATGTCATAATCTTCCTCTTCTTCGTCTTTTATACGAACTTCGCCAGCCTCTAGTTCGTCAAGAGCAACATCGCCAGGTGCCATGGAGACATCGCGTGACTCGGATTTCGGACGCATAACTTCTTGTACTTGGGGCAGTGGAGTTTCTTTCGGCTGACCCTTGGGCTTCACAATTTGATTGTTGCCCACTGCTTGAACGAACTCGGAAGTTTCATCGAAAGTCAGCCCTCCTTCCTCTTCATGACCTGGATCTTCTTTCCTGACAAGTTCTTCCTTCTCCGCCTCCTCTTCTTTCACCCGTTGCGCAGAAACTAGAAAACCATGTACTATCAGTATAGTGTAACAGACATGACAGCATTTGACTCACTCTTTTTGGCCAACTCCTCTGGTGAGAGCTTCTTGGGTTTGCGTAGTTTAGCCTGGCGAGAACGGGCGAGGGCAGCTTGAAGCTCGTCGTCATCCACAAAATTTGCATTAAGATCTCTGGTAATAGGAACGGCGGGTTTGTCAACATCCATGTCATTTTCACCTAATTCAGCATCAGCGGCTGCCCTGCGACTTGGTCTCTTCTTTTTGGTCTGTAAAGGATATGATCAGCAATATGGAAATAATAGAAAAATAAAATCACGAACCTTAGGTTTCTTAAACCCGATGTCACCCTCTTGAATATAGTCGGCAGTTTCAAGATTTTCTAATGATACGGATTAACAATATAGTTTGTAAAATTAGAGCACACAATTAAGAGGACTTACTGGCATAATCAATACTCAAGAGAGATTTGTTAAGAGAAGCGGCCACTTGTTGCTTCTGTTCTTCCTGTCTTGATTTAGCTGAGAGATTCGTCGAACTACCTAGACGGAATTCCTGGAGATGTAAAAAGGAATCATAAGCACTTGTTCAGCTTCACGATAACCTTTAAACGTACGGAATGGCGAGGACCTTCGATATCTTCGTCATACTTCGCCAAAATGGAGCGTTTCATTAAGCCCTGGTTTCCTTCAACGAACTCCTCGTCGTCGTATCCGGTATAATCACGCTTTTTAATTTTGAGTTCTTGAAGCCCTTTCCTTCTTTCCTCCTCTGCCATCTCCACGTTCTGCAATTCATCCTCTATAATACAAAAAAAAATCAGACTTCGATACAAATCACGAAGGAAGATACATACCCTCATTATCAAGAATTCTGGTGTCTTTCAATGTAAGTATCCGGGCTTCGCCTTCATCCATTTCATCGAAGTCATGGCTGACCTTCAGGCCAACAAGATCACCTGTAATAAGGATGATTCTTAGTATTAAATGAAGAAACGTAAATAACAATAGATGGCTCACGTTCAGTGTAATCTTGTAGGACTTCGTTATCTCTGCTTTCGAATTCTTCTTGTCGTTTTTTGGCAAGTTCCTTCTCCTTCTTCTTATTTCTCTTGACCCACTTCATAGTGTCATCTACATCGTCGTCTGCATCTCCCAGAGTTGTTCCTTTCAGTGATGCGTTGAGCTCCCGTCTATTTCGCACCCTATCAGACGTAAAATATGAGCGTCCGCCGTCTCAAATCTCAAAATAGCCAGGATGTGCTCTGGTAGACCGAATAGGAACAATGAAGCGAAGTGGATATGAGCATGAAAGAAACGAGACTTACTTGGCTATTTTATCCTGGATTTTCCTACAAAATGGCAAACAAGATAGATGAGTGACGCGTTTCCCATGAAAAAAACGATCGCTGACTTTGCATCCCGTTCCTTCGCTTCTTTCTCGCGTAGCTTTGCATAGTTATCTTCTGCTTGCTGGTCGCCATCGCCTGCAGGTGCCTTGTCGTCCGTTAGAGGCTTGAGACCGAGCGAAATACGGATCTTGTTCGTCTCTTCCAAGCTGATACTCTCTTCCATCGACATTGTGCTGTTAATCGGGGCAGAAATTGAGGAGAGTGAAGAGGCAGAAGCAAAGCACCGTCAAGACGTTGTGGGAGTCAGAAGAGAACGCGATGACTGTGGTCTTGCTCGCTCACGGCTGAAGTCGACCTTATTACGTAATCAAACGTTCGACGTCGAATCCCGACGACACCCCGTGCGTCGTTCTCTTCGAACAACACCACGCAGTGAAGGATGTCTACCTTGACCGGTCCCTTTCGAAGAACATATCGCTACCTGGTGTGTACCTACAATGTTCTTTATGAATACTAAATTAATTCATTGAGTCTATAGCAACGTCAGGCCCATGAAAACCCCGTCATCTTCTACTCAGTAATCATTGGGTCCATTGGTCCTCTTATGACCGTGACTATTATGCCCCTTCGTGAAAGGCTGGGATATAGGTCCGCAGAAATGATTCCACAAACCTATCCTAGTTCGTGCAGTCTTTTAGTAATGAGCTATGCATATCCTAACTTAGCCAACAGTACCCAATCGACCCAGACGTCAAGTGCAAGGATATGAAGACCCTTGAGCTATTCCTAGGCTATTCCGCTAATTTAAATCCTGTTGAAAGACTTAGATGCTATGAATCAATTTGGGTTACAAATATCCAGAGTGACTGATGCAGTATTTAGACGCTTTCTCGAAGTTTTCGAAACCTGTTCGATTCGTGGGCTTGATGTATCCGCTGTCCTTATCCCTTGCAAGGATATCTATCCATATTCAAGGCGGTTCTTTTCCTTCTTCATTTTGGGTGAGTCACTATTTACTTATAACCCAAGCTACATCCTGAACGCAGCAAGCATACTATCAGTATACCCTTTGAAAGTCCTTTGGCAAACCTTCTAAATTTCAAAGCGACGAAAAATAGAATCTCTGGTTCAAAAGGATCTTTCTATTCTTGAGTGGATATTTGCAGACGAAAGGACTATTTCCCTCGTATTCCCGTCGTACCAAAGGGACGCGAGATAGTGGCGATTTTTGAGTCGGTCATATCACCATTCCATCTGTACCGCATGCTAATCTTCCACTCTGGACATCTTCGCCCCGACAGCCGAACTCAGATGGTTTATATGCTTCCTGTTCCTACTATGGATTCGTTTGTGGGTGCTGGCGCTGACAACGTGATTCGCTGTAGTCGCGTAGCAAACTACCAGTACTCAAAAATGGGCATTCAATGACCAAAAGGTGCGTCGAATTTAACCGTTTGTGCTCTACCCCTGGTGCCATGGTGGATGTCTCGTGTGAACTGAGACTGATCAAGGTATCTAAAACTACACGCTGATAATGAAGTGGAACTAAATGTCTGTAGCGGCCTGGAAACTAGCCGTCTCGTTATGCTAAGTACCATTTGCGATCAACTCGCCTTTTCAATATTGTCGTCATCCTTATCTTGAATTCGAAGCTCACGGTACCTTATTCCCAGGTTTAAAACAAGTTTTCCAATTGAAGGGATCTGTCGTTTCTGCTAAACTGCGCTGTCGAAAGAATACATTGAATCATTCAGACATTGGCAATATTGTACGTTCACTTATTTCTTTGAACAGGCTTCTACGAATTTTCATTTACAGTAATAATATAAATCTTCTTCGACGTACCGCTCGAAAACTCCAAGTCCTGCGAAGATCGTACTCGACTACCATTGACATCTCTCCGGGTTGGCCTGATTCCTCGGTAAAATATCCCCCTTCCACCCAAAACATTCCATCAGCTCTTTCCCCATTCCCAAATGTCTTATCCCTCCTCTGCAAGAGAAACGAGATCGCTCCCGACCTCTTTAACTTGCGATGCGTGCGATTAGATCCTTGGCTTTCCATACAGTGCCATTTCGGAACTGCCTACAAGTTAGTACAACACCATCATACAGCATCATACATACATACAGAAATCACATTCTGGGTTTTTCGCCACCTAAATGGCTCACATGTCCACCACCGGCAGTCATATCACCGGAATCCATGCATTCTTGGTGCGGCAGGACGTTCGTGCTCTCTCCCGCTCTGCCTATTAATGGGCATAGAAGGGACCACTGCGTTTCGGACAACAAGGCGCAATTAACGGCAGCTGCGAGACATGAATTTCTGGACCTTCGTGACGAGGTCATCCTTTGCGTTGTGAAACAACCATGGGTTGAGGAAAGTAAGTTGCAGGTGTGCGAGGGACCCGAAGGAAGTCGTTTTGGCTGACTTGGGAAAGCGCAAGTGTTCTGTATTGATTGCCCTGCATCCTCTTGTATCGTCTAAAGGCCTTGCACTGTTCTAAAGTTATAACGACCGACCGCAAAGAACAGACTACCGCAAACAACGCCATGACAAAGAGTAGTAACTGACCGGATGTCAGGACCACATACAATCTACGTTCCACATAAGCCAAGGAGGTTAAACTGCAAAACCCTGTGGACTAAATTACGGATAAATATCCCGGATCCTTGCTCAAACGTTCAAGCTTTCAAGCTCAAGCATCAACACAAAAGGAGTTCGCAACAAAATTGTATTCAATTATTATCGTCTTTCTGCTCTTCAGGAAACCAGTCTACACTTCGCAATATCTGTTTTACCTTGCCCAAAAATGCCAGTCTCAACCTATTTTTAATTTCACATCTTCAAGTCATTTGACCGCGACGCAGTCAAGTGCCCTTTGCAGACCTTTCCAGCTCAATGCCGCGACGAAGCCAAAAAATATTATTGCATTGCGGATATGGAGGACTTTGCCTGCGCCTCCGACTGGCGCACTGACAACTGTTTGGGCACCTATCAATGATCAGAGGTCTTTCATGGACGGTCAAGTACGGGTGCAATCCTGATTTTGACTCATGTGAGCTAATCCTTGTGAGCCCTTGTGGGCGATAAGAAGAGACAAAAATCGACCCGCCTCGTCATGGAAAGCCAAGCTTGGCAACAAATCATCGAAATTCCATATGGACAAATGACCCCACATTTCCCCACCTCCGCATTGGTTCCTTCCCATTTTCAAACTCCCCGCATCTGGTGCTCCTGTGGGGTAAAAGATCTGCTATGAATCGCAATTTTAAATATGCAGTCTGCGAGCTCTGATATGTACTATGCATAGAGGAACAGAGGGAGGAACTCCTACAACTCATTTACATTTTCAAATTCTACATAGGAGCCTTCAAGTGCCTTCATACATGCGCTTGGCTACCTCATCGATCAATTACTAGCGAGAAAGAGGTCCGCCCTGGCGCAGCAGAAATTGCGACTGGATCCGTATCATATAGTGAATCCAGGCGGTCGTCCGCAATTTTCATAATCACGGCGGTCTTCACAAAGGTCATGGGGTGAAATTATGTATACCAATACTAGAACTCTTGAGAATCCAGACTCAAATGCGGTATCAACGTTTTCATTCTCAGAACAGCATTCCAACCTATCGCCTGATAAGGCCTAAGGGCTCACAGGTTTATTAAGAGCCACAGGATTTTTATATGACACAAAAATATGAAGCCTTCACCTTGGACAAGACGCAGCCTAGAGTACATAGTCAAAAACATTGACTGGAAGGGGGTCCGACGTTGCAACTCCGACCATTGAATCCGGGATTTAATCATCTCCATATAGTTACCGCATATATCTAGATCCTGAGATTTGAAATGGACAGCATCAGACAGCACCCGACAGCCAAGATGGTCAAACTAAAATTAGATCCACCTCCTACCAGGGTACACAGGTACACGCCTGATTCCCCCATTATTTGCTCTCGACGGAGTAATCCATTCTCATCATAAGTATCCATTTATGACATGCGATCGCGGAACCTGGCGTAGGTATAAAGTCGTTAGGCCGCGAAATCCATTCCTGCAGTCATTCCCTCCATCCCCCCCGACTCGGAATCCTCAGCTCCCTCCCAACCTCCCTCCCCTATCTTTTTACGTATCCTTACAATGTCTCTTCTCTATGTCCGCGATCTTGGGCAGCGCCCACGTATCTTCACCATCTGGGAGAAGAAGAGGAATTCTAAGCAAGTCCATTGGTTCATGGAATGTTTCGCTGAGGCCGTAAGTTATGCTACTCTTCTCTGATTGCTTTTTATTCAAAGTTTCTGTCCAGCTGGGGGTGTTTTTCTACGTTTACTTCGGTCTCGGCTCTCAGGTCGGCTGGGTATTTGGAAATCTCATCAAGGAAGAAGGAATTTCAAGTACGTGTGTTGATAGTCAGGCTTCGTTGAGCGTCTCTTTAATCTAACGATATGTTTATTGTCTTTCATCAGGTATCTTCCAGGTTGGTATGGCATATTCATTCGGTATCGTCTTCGCCCTCTCGGTCTGTGCCAGCACATCGGGTGGACATTTCAATCCCTGCGTATCTATTGCCTTGGTCATCTTTAGGGGGTTCCCTCCTTTGAAGGCGCTGAGGTGATTCTGAAATTGCCATCTGATTAATTTTAACTAATGCAATATCAGATACATCGTCGCACAGATTCTGGGCGCTTTCATCGCGTCTCTCGTTGTATATAACCAATGGAAAGCTCTTCTGGATTTGGCCGAAGCCGGTGTTGAGGCAGTCAGCCCTGGAACTATTGAGGCAATTCTCTTCACGCCCAATGGACCCGCTGGTGCTTTCGGAAACTATATTCTCCCAGGACAAACTCTTGGCCGCGCATTCATGAACGAGTTTATGAACGTGAGTGCATTTGCAAGTAACCAACTCCAAGAATATAGTTGACGCAGCCCATAGTGCGCCATTATCGGATTGATCATTTGGGCTTCCCTCGACCCTTCCAAGATCACACTTCCTCCTGTTGTCGCTACCTTTGTCGTTGCCTTCAGCTAGTGAGCCATACTCTCTATATCTGTTGTTTCCCCCAATTAACGGACTCGTTTTTAGTGGCGCCGCAATCTGGGGTTTCGCAGTTCCAGGAGGTAAGCTTCCTTTCAGGTATCAGCGGAGAGATCAACGACTTATTTTGAACTACAGTCTCTTTGAATGCTGCTCGTGATGTTGGCGTCCGTCTTGGTGCTATGGCTATCTGGGGGAAGGCTGGTAAGTAACGCCCTTCAAATCATCCTGACACGATCGCTGAAATTTAATTATAGCTGCTGGAACGAGCGGCTATTCTGCAATCGCAGCCCTTACGAATATCCCAGCGACGCTTTTGGCTATCTTCATCTATGAGATCTTCCTTGTCGACTCCGATGCTGGTTTGTGTTCAATCATTACACATCTTGCAATATGCGTTAATTCGTCTCTGTTTTTAGTTGTCTCCGAAGAACATGTGAAGTTCATCCGCCACCATCAAAACCACGCGAGGTTGGCTCATGGGAAGCCCAAGCCCAACCAGACCTACGATGCTGAGACGTCGTCCACTGAGAAGCCTACTGTCACTACGTTCGAAAATGTTTCTTCCTCGAATGTTTAAAACATTTGAGTAAGTTCACTTTCACGACTCCTTTGATTATTTTAGCCTAGTCAAGACACATGGTCGAGACATCTCATACTCTACCACATGGCATATAAACATCCCGGATGGGTTATTCGGCGACAGTAAAAAGCACTGGATTGTAATTTTAGTTCCAAATTATCGAACATAATGTCCGAGCTATTGCATTGGTTTTGAGCGCTTTTGGAAGTTTGTCGAGGTGTGCCACAGTGTTACCAAACATGGCAAGTTGCTGCAGCTCCTGTATGGCGCCATTCATATGCTCGCAAGTTTGGAATTTGGTCCTGAATATTTGAATCGTCTCATAATCAACAGGGTATGACGGCAGCCTTGCTCGAGCCTTCAGTGTATATTTCTACTTTCCGGAGGAAATCGTATTTACGCACTGCGAGTCAGGAAGCTTCACCACACATTTGGATAGGAAAAACCCCCAAATCTATGGCAAAAAGAAGAGGATAACTACTAATGCCACTGTCTAGTTACCAATTTCGGCATGGAGGTACAACTACGCCGATCATTGCCCGGCAATTCTTTCCCCGGGACCGGCTCGCGCATCTTACAAGCCATAGATATAAAGCTAGCTTACTCCCAGCTCGATAATAAAACCACTTTCCTGTCCCCATCTCATCTGTTTTGCGCCCCGAGCATTTCTTAGGCCACCATCAAGCTGTCACTTACCTGGTGTCTAGAAACATGACGCGTCCAACCCACTTCAAACGGATTGTGCTCAACTCGCGGCCTGAGGGAGACATCGAGCCGGACACGTTCCGGACTGAGGTCGTCCCCTTCTCCACCCTCAAGCCAGGAAAGGGACAGGCCCTCGTACAATGCACCTGGCTCAGCTTGGACCCTGCGATGAGAGGTTATATCAGGGATGCGAGGAGCTACTTGCCACCGGTGCAGATTGGGGAGGTGCGTACTACTCGTTACTCAGCGCTCGGCGCTAACGCCCGCTGCAACTCCGGAAAGCTGTACTGACGTGTCATGAATCCTATCAAGGTTATGCGCGCTCTAGGACTGGGTGTGGTGATTGAAACAGGTGTGGGTAGCAAGTTCAAAGTGGGAGACGCTGTCAGTGGTCCTTGGGGTAAGCCTTCGTGGTTCGTCTTAGAATGTATCATGTTTATTCTTTCGTCAAAAATAGGGATGTCCGAGTATGCTGTGGTGTCTGATAAAGTATTGGAGAAGCTTGAGTGGGTCCCAGCGATTTGATATGCAGTAATGGGGGACTGAAGTGTTTGCAGGATCCATCCCGGTGTTCAGCCTCTTGACTATTTGAGCACATTGGGTAGCTCTGGTGCGTTTCAACCGTGTTTATGGCTTGTAAATTCGTAATAACCGCTCCACTTCAGGCCTGACTGCATACTTCGTACGCTCCATTATTCCGTCTGGCTGATGATTGCGATTGACTCGTTCCGCTAAATAGGGCCTCAAAAAGATCGGCGAGCTTAAACCCGGTGAGAAGCTAGTCGTCTCGGGCGCGGCTGGATCAGTGGGTTCCATCGCATGTCAGCTTGGGAAAGCCGCAGGGGCAAAGGTTTACGCCATCGCAGGCAGCGAGGACAAGTGTAGATGGCTAGAGCAGGAACTCGGTGTCGATCGCGCCTTCAACTACAAGAGCCCAACTTACCTCGCCGACTTCAAGAAGAGCGTTGGATACCTGGATGTCTACTTTGACAATGTTGGAGGTATGTTAGACAATCGAATAAGTATCACGTGCCTAACTAGGAAATAGGCGACATGTTGGACTTTATGCTGACGAGACTAAACAAAAATGCCAGAATCATTCTATGCGGTACGCTTCAATTGACCTCGCTCATATTTTACTTTCGTGGTTATTGATAGTGTGCAATAGGTGCCATCTCTGCGTATAGTGCGTCGCTGGTTCCTCCACAATAGTACTATGATCTCATTCTTGTCTACAGACTCCGCTAAGCCAAAAGGTCTCCAAAGCTACCTCAACCTGATCTCTCAACGCGCAAAAATTCAAGGCTTCATCGTGTACGTTACCTGTTTTTTTCCCTCCAAAATGTGCAATTGAAAATTCTATGTCTGCAAAGTTTCGACTATGCCTCCGAATACCCCGTAGCTATCAAAGAGCTCTCAAAAGGACTCAGCAATGGAACCATCAAACGCAAGTTCCATATCGTCGAAGGTGGAATCGAGCAAGCACCTATAGCCCTACCCATGCTCTTCAGCGGCGGAAATACTGGGAAACTGTATGTTTTTGAATCTACCCGCCTCTCTTTTTCCCTTGGAATCACTGATTGATCTTTCATGCAGGGTGGTCAAAGTCTCGGAAGAGCCAAAGATTAAAACCAAGCTATAGTAAGCGCGATCATTGTCTACGTGGTATATAGATAGTAACGAAGATTGTAGATCATTCGATCATGTACTCTGCTTCGGAGGCGCTGGAGATGTTGCTTACCATCGACGGACTCTCAGATCTCAGTTCGATGCAAAACATATAAGTAAGTAATATATAAGTACGTCTATGTAAACATGGGAGTGGACACTTTGATTTGGAAATGTACATTGTCGATTTGCTGGCAAGTCGGAGGCGATTGCGCCCGCCTCCCCACATGTAATTCCTTGACGTGTCGTAACTCTCGGAATCCTCTTTATTTGCAGATAGTTAGGATTTCTCGCTCTGGGGTTGCATTCCTCATCTCATTCAATTTTCGGGCACCTTCAAAACCCTGAGTTCTTCGTGCAGGGAAGTGATGGTTTCATCAGGATTTTGGGACATGCCTCGTGCTTTCCAAAAGAGCCTCTGACATCTGCCATCAAATTCTGGGATCTAGGTGAATCCGTTCAATATGGCTGCCATTTATGCCCAATTCCAATGGAGGATTTAGGGGCACCTCAATTCGTATAAGGAATGACAATTACCATTTTTGGAAAGAATTGTTTCGAAACTGTTTTGACTTTTGAAAGCATCGTCTAGTGTACTGATGATTGCATATGTGGTCGTTAAATGGCACTCTTTGAATAAGAGAAATAATAGTACGCTTTGGATATATCTAGCTTCAAGAAATTTGAATTGAATTGATTCACCCATATTCATCGCTGTAGACGTTCATAGCTAGTATTAATGCCCATACCAGGTATACGTAGGGCAGAAATAATTTGCCTGTGTGGTGTTATGCATCGTAAGTAGCCTCTCACATTACAAAAATTCAACCATTCTAAGGATACTGCGGAATGTTCGGGAGGCGCGCAACATCGAAGTGTAAATACCTCGACAACCAAAAATGTTTGACTGCGCGTGGATCAACTGGAACATATCGACGAGATGGACACCTTTGTATGTTCCCTAAGCGCGACTGTAGTGAGGTCCGTGGAGGTGAGCGACATCGCGGTCCAAAAATAGGGCGCGAAAGCACGTGGGAGTGGACGCATGTGATAAAGGAGAGCGACGTCGATGAGGACCCCATACTTTTCGACAGCTCTCTATTCCAATCCACCTCATCTCTGCACATGTCTAACAACATTCGCAGCTCCTCCTCACAATCCCTGTCTCAGTCGCAGTCTCAGTACGCCTCGGATACCAAATCCACCTCGCATTCACACCGCACCAAGGGCGCTTCGACAATAAGACACGTTCCGTGGACAGAGCACACTTTGAGACAGCTGAAACTGGTTCTCCCTGGTGCTGCTATCACATACTACCTCGGAACCTTGCACAACTTCTACTATATCTTGCATGGCAATGGAGGCACATGGGCACGGTCAGTCCCTCTCATTTCTGTTCACGAACATATTGCTCAAATCATGTCAATATTTTGTGGCCTTATTTCTACTTGCCTATTGGTATGGTGCCGTTCACCTTGGACTGCAGGCTTGCAGGGCTTGGCGCGTCTGGGCTCGGATTCATCACTGTTTCCCTATTTCTCTACGTCCTCCTCATGCCTTGGATAACCGGGGAAGAACCTAATGTACGCCGTTATTCATCCCGATGAACGGCCATTCACAAAACTCTTTGCAACAGTATCAAACATGGAGGGAATCTGGAATACTCTCGTCCGTCATTCCTGTGAACAGCCTGTTTTCCAATAGCGTGTGATGTCATCGCTAATACTTGTCCAGGTATTGACCGGCTCTATCGTGGTTGGCTGGCTACTATCAGTGAGCACACTAGGTCAATGGTCATCATTAGGATACGTGAAAGGCATCATAGGAGGTCAGCAGACGTGCATTCCGCCTGTCTGTCGCGAAAAGGCTAATGAAGCGATCACCATCCCAGTTTCTGCCTTCTATGCTTTGACTTTTGGGATCCTGGGACTAATTCCTGTGCCCCGCAACACCCGAGTCAAAAATCATTGATCCACCTTACTCCCCACTTCCTTTTCTCCACCCACTTATATTTTTGCTACACTGTTGGCCAACCTCCACGGATTTAGAGGTGTAGGCTTTCGATCTTTCCCATTATCATCGCAAGCGCTATCAGAGTGGACACAGCAATAGTGCAGCAGCTATTTCTGATGTTCAGGGAGGTTATTGAAGAATGTTGTTATAATGTACAAGTATGTAGCGTATGTAGAAGCACCTAGCTTGCCTCAGAGGCATAAAAGTAGCACGGATTTTGTGGCGCCATGTGATTAAGTACTCCGAGTGACCCAGTGTGACTGAAGTGGTAATGACACTGCACCATCATCGTTCTTTTCTCCGCACCCTCATCGAAATCCTTGTGTCTCTTTAGCCCTCCATCGATGTACAGCGGATATGGCACGACGAGCCCACCTCTGACAAATAACCCCTTCATATCTGGCGGCCATCCGAGTGTACGATTCCCAGATATCTCTTCACCGCCGCCACCGCCGCAACAGCCGCAATGGACTACGAGCGCGCCGACGGGTGGTGTCTACCTCGCACAACCACAGCAGCCCATCTACCAGCAGCAGCAGGCGTATCCGCAGCAGCAGACAGGCTATGGGCAGCCACAGCAGCAGATGGGCATGGGATCCAGTGCCACTGGCGGCGGCTATCTCTCGCCGGGTGTGCAATCCTATCCAACACAAACTCCCACCGCACCCTTCCAGCCCTCCAGCTCGTTTGGCCAACAGCTCGCCGCGCATGTGAACGGGAGCAGCTATGGATACCTCCAGGGCCAGCAGCAGCAGAACCCAAATGCGTATCATCCTGCGCAGCAGCAGTTGCAGAACAACCCGGGATACATCGCCCAGTTTGATCCGTACTCATCTCTCGGGCAGGCGCTGGGGGACCAAAGTGCGCCGTCGGGGAACGGCAATCAAGGCTATAACCCCAATGGGGGCGTGCAGGGCATGAATACCGGTTCGACGATGTCGTCTGCGTTTGGTAGCGGGGGTGCATCGTATGGGATGTCGTCGAATGGAAACCCACATCCCAAAGACTATGTCCGCACACACAAGGCGGAGGTGGAGGCTTGGGATCAATACGCGTGGAAGCAACTGATGGGTGCGTTCGAGGCGCTTATGCAGGCTTGGGAAGCCAGGAAGACAGAACTATCGCGGCGCGTCGGGGAGCTCAGTCAGCAGATGCAGGCGGGCATGGCATATGGCCAAAACTACGTGATGCAAATACAGCAGGAAGGGTCCCGGGTGCAAGGGGTATGTACTATCTATTCTTTTCTCTGCATTACATGTTTTCTGCTGTTCAAGACAATCATGCGCCTTGCCTGGCTCTGTCGACTTCATTTCAATATGGCATACGCCGTTATTTCTAAAAATAAAACATGTTTGCTGATGCTCTCGATTTCCACTCAGCTTTTGAAAGAGGCAGGAGACAACTTCGGTAAGCGCATCAACATGAACTTGATCATCTTTGAGCTTAACCCAATGTCGAACATCTTCTTGTGTGTTAGACACTGTCGCGGCTTCGACGTTCCAGCTAAAGGAAGTGTTTGCGGGTTACCGACAATCCAGCGATATCCATAGTAAGCGCCGGGTTCGGGAGGCAACGAATGCATCGCTTCAGGGCTTGCCAGGTTGGCCGCAACCGTATTGATCAGGTTAATTCTATGTGCATCTTCTTTCTTACATGTGCTCACAGAATCTTCAACAGTCATCTTGTAAATGTCCACTAGCACGCTGCTCGTTTTTCTTCTCCTTCAATTCTTTGTAATACCTTGCTACTGTTTGTATGTACTCATCGGGATGTTATACTCGTTCAACTCGTATCGTTTGTCCAGGTCGGAGGGCATTAATTATCACTTTCTATGATATCTGTAGACATATCTGGTTCTAGTGCTTCATCTGTGTACTCTCTGCTCTTATTTCAATCCTTTGAATCTCTCATCGTCGCCGAAGAGTATTGGGATTTTGGTTGGATCTTCATGTTATCAACTTCCTTTGCATCAAGGCTCACAAATTTTCTTCAATCCTTCTGGAGTTTTGAACGTATACATGCAACCGCGCAGTAGGTTCAGGATGGTCGATCACACCGTATCTACCGCAACAAACACTGCTTGATGAACCTGAAGTGCAAGACAATTAAGTTGCTTCGGTAGCGCTCATTACTCCCGGGCCCGGTCCTCACTTCGGCGCAGCCTTGGTGTACTACCCGCCGACTACCCGCCAATCTTACGTCGTACTCCGCTAGGATTTGGGGTGGCAATGATTCGCGGGAAGACACTAGCGGGATTGTCCTACCTCGAAAATCGCCCTATGTACCAAGTCGACAGCAATTTTGGAAGTTGATCGATTACTGCGATGGTGCAAATTTCAAACCGTGCTAATCGCTGAAAGTTATTGACTCGGAGTAACCTGCGTTTGAAGGCGAAAACGTGCCGCTGCAGACTTCTGCGCTGGTAGATACACCACGTAGATAACTAGCAATCGAAGCTGCTAAATTTTTATGCGCTCGTCTTGTATTGGCTGGTGGAGAATAGACGCGTTCAGAAGCGGACAACGCGTTCCAAAATTCTTCTGGATGAAAGCCCTGCGTCTGTTCGTCGAGAGAGGCGGTTTAAGTTGATTCTTACCTGGCAGTATGTCTTGACTGAAGAATGGCCAAATCCTAAGAAAAGTTCTAGCGTCACGCATGACTCCAAAATCATGAAGAACCTATGGAGGATGTGTCGACGAGCAATCTCAAAACCAGAATTAGCTGGGCGTTGGATTCCAGTCGTGTGTTCCCCAGACAATGAGCAGGTCGTGCCAAGGTCGTGCTTTCCATTGCCTACGACCAATCTCAGCTTCGGGCTTGTTTCTATGCATTGATGATACTTCAACAGACAGTAACTGATAAAAGAGTGAATTTGCGGGCTTGCTAACGTGACCGACGTGAGCTCGCACCTTGCATCTCGTAGGAATCAAATGTGAAAACATAAAACATCTCGAAATTTGAACCGAAATAGAGCAAAACGTTAGCATCTCCACGGAACGCGAAGTGTTGAGTAATTTCCAAGAGCTTTGCAGGACAAAGCCAGTGGCAACAGAAACGTCGCACCACTTCTTGAGTTTGAATACAGCAATTCAAAATGGGGCTTTGGACAAAGCATTCAATTGTGTCGGGCGCTAATACATTCCAAGAGGCGCTTTCGTCCAATGTCGGAAATCTCCAGATGCCTAATCAGCATTTTGCCTGATTAGGTCGATTTTTCCGTTGTCAAGGATCCGGCAAGCCAAAACAGCGTATTAATAATGAGAAATTTGGCCTAGTAAGACGTAAAAAATTCTAAAAACGACTCTAAATAGGCACGACGTGTCCTCTAATTAGGCCTAATTAGAGATCACAGTATAAACGGCATTATCGGCTTGATTAGGCAATCTGAAGTTTCCGACAAACTTCGAGGATTGTGTCAAACCGTTGCAACCACGTATAAATATGTCACTGCGGCACTGAGCTGGTGAAAAACTGCTTGAGAAATCGGCCAATGTTGTCAATGGCATTCTATTGGGTATCACAAAAATTTCCACACGCCGTCTCTCCCCGAAAATCCAATCGGCTGCCAAGAGAAATAATCCACATCCACTCGTACGCGTACGCAACCGAGTGAACAAATTTAAGAAGCACGACACGGGGTACGGACTGATGTCAGAGATCTCAAGAGCAAATCCCGGGGTACATGCGATCCGTGGGATCCTGGGGGATCCATCCGCCTTGTAGACCTTTCTGGTAGCTCCATTCGTCTGCGTTTTCAGCCTGTGAAGTCGATAGTGAATAAGTCGATGTAAATAATGGAAGATAAGAAAACGACGAGTGGAAGAAACGGCGTAAGAAAAGGCAGCGACAAAGATAGATTGACCGCGACAGGCTCAGCACGGCAATGGCAATTGGAAAGATTGTGCCACAGTGCCATAAAGCAGAGCCATTTTTAGCACATTTCATACCAGAGGGTCGTATGCTTCTTAACCGAGAGATGAAATATAGTGTACAAGAGGTGACATACCTTCCACGTCCAAAAGACCCAGCCTTGCACTGATTCTCCAACATCAACTTGTACTTCCCAATATCTGTGAACGTAAGAACAGTGTCAGGCCTGCGAGAAAATTTGATTAAATTTGAAGAACATACTTGCGCAAAAACGTTTTATAGTCGGCCGTCCATGAACTATAGCTTCCAGTATAATTAGAGCATGTTCCGTGCACGACAGAGCTGGAACTGGGAAACCAAGTGCCGTCCCAGCGTGCACCGACGCCACGGCCATTAAGCCATTTCGCACAATCGGTGACTGCGTTGGACCATTCGCCCAATACTGTCCACAGATTGGAGCTAGCAAATGATGTCAAGCTTTGTGTGTATGTGCATGCAAACTAAATCGGAGTTGAGAATTGTGGATAACAGCAAGAAGGGGGAAATCGCACGTTGATATGATCATTGAACGACCTGGCTAATTGGTCGTCACTGAAGATTTGGTATTCATGCTAAAGATTTGGGATCTTTTATCAGAATGTGGTTGACAGACTAGCAATATAAACTTACAAAATCCATCATGACGCCATGCCCCTGAGAACCCGTTAAAAAGTTTGTCCAGCTCTGCAAGACCATATAAATTAGACCACATCAAGTTATACGAAGCATAACACCTACATTAACACCCAAGAACGCATCTCCAATCATGATCTTCAAATTTTGCCCGGCCACATTGCGGACTGTCCCATATGCATTTGTGAAAAAACTTCTGATAGCTGACGCCCATGCATTGCTAATGAAGCCCGCTCCTTCATTCAGCAGCTCTAGAACAGAAATCTGGTTGCCCACTTCCTTGGCCAGAAAGGCAAGGGTATCGATTGTGCGGGTTATGTTGTTGGCATTTACTGCCCACACTGGATTGTTGGTCCTCTGTCCTGAGTTATCGTATCCGTTCTGCGAGCCAGGAGCGCCGTGTAAGTCGAGGATGACATAAATATTGTGCTTTTGTGCCCAGCCAAGCGCACGAAGGAGGTACGGCCACGCTCCAGCAGTATATGGGGCGACTGAAGTTGAAGTGGAGGTATCAGAGGAAGTCAGAGGGATCGACCAATATCCGATCGGTATTCTATAGTAAATCACAATGCGATTAGGAAGTTGATTAAGAATAGGACATAATAGTTCACTTTACCTGACATGATTCAGACCTGCAGCACTGATTTGTGTGAAGTCATCTTCGGTAATCCACTATGTAAGAAAATCATGAACAAGGCAGGAAATAGAATAAAGACCGGCACTAGAGCTTACTGTCTCCCAATGATTTGTCAAGATTGATAACGCCTTTTGCTCATCCACTAATTGGCCGAGTGTATATTCGTCCACAACGTTGTCATTTCCCGTGCTTTCAAAAACACTGGGTGTTATCCAAGGCTAGTAATGATGCTAGTTAGGTATCAAGATCGAATGGATTTTTACCAATGAAGAACATACCTCTAAGACTAACCAGCCTCCTCTACAAAGACCAATATCAGTCAACGGGAGAATTCAAAACTAGATAGGAATGCATACAGATTGACACCTCTAATTTTGTCGTTTGTATAGTCAAATGGGGCAAGCGTAGGCAATGAGGTTGAAGTTGAAGTCGCTGTCGATGAATGAGCCGAGGTCGTGACAATTGATGTGGGGGAACCATGGTTGGTGGTGGACGTTCTGCTGACACTAGTGCTTGTACCAGTAGTAGGCGGTTGAAGAATGATTTGAGCAATGCCTTGGCGAGGTGGCTGGATGCGGCATTGTTGCTTCTTGGCCTCGGTATGTGCAGCAGAAAGAACCAGAAAGGCTTCAAAGCAGAAGAGAAGAAGATTGAAGGGCAATATCAACCCCCTCTGCATTGCGGTGGTGGTTTACGAAGAGGATTTGCCTGCTGGATGTAATAATAAGCGGCGGAGTTCGTCCGACGATGGAGCACAAAAGAAGACTCGGAGGATCGGTCTAGATGTGAGAAGATGGCGTTTGCGGCAGAGGGCAAACTGAGCAGTCTATATATATGATAAGTGTCTTCTTTGAACAAAGTCGCATACATGAGGCAGATGCGTTTCAGTTACGCAGCGCAGGCGTTGTGTTTTTCAGGCTTTGAAACGTGCATCTTGTGTTCGTCGGGCGCGTGTTTTCCATCTCAGAGAAGCATCATTGGCGTCACAAGGAATGAAAGTTCCCACGTTTGTTCAACATAGAACCGCCACTCTAAGCGCCCGCTACTTCGAGTCAATGATAGCAAATTCCCATCCTTTCTTCCACTCTACAATATATACTACAACAGTCCAAGAAAGTTTAGATTTACTCTATCTGAGGTCTGCATAATGAATTCCGAGTATTACAACAGATTAAACTAAATCCTGATTACACATTAATATCCTCGCTGTCGCAGAAAGATAAAGAATGAATAAATAATTCGTATAATTCCTAAAGTACGTGCTTTCTTCCTCCTGGACCTAAACCCACTTCTCTTTCATAGCACAAGTTGAAAATGCAGGAGGGGATTGTGTCGTCCTTTATCCTTGGAGATTGAACTCCCTGTCCAACTGCATGGCTAGTTCCAGATCCTTCAATTCTTGTTCACGCCGCCTTGCCGCTTCCTGCTCTGCCAATCGGAGAGCGTCTAATCGTGCTTTATCTACAGTAGGGGTAGGTGTCTTTGGTGGAGGCAGTGGAGGCGATGCAGTCATGATAGGTTCCGGTGAATAAGAATGTGTCGCGTGCTGCGGTTGAAGGGGTTGTAGTGGAGGGGTTGGCGATTTCGCGGAACTTGAAGCACCAGGAGGGAGAGGTAGCGGTGTCTGATATCTTGCTTGCAGATATGGGTCTGCATCTCTAGGAGGTCGTTGTCCGTAGTCTACGCTGAGGTTTTGTGTTACAGTGCCTCCGGATGCTGTTCTGTGATGCGACGAAGAGTCACTATCACCATAACCATATTGCGCCGGATCTCTTCCAGGGACCATGGAGGGCTGAGGAAAAGAGAAGGAAGGAGCAGAAACTGTGCTGTTGCCCTGCCATAAAAGAGGCGCGCCCGCTGGTGCCTGACCACTGAGACGATACCCGGTATACGGGTTCGGGTTTTGCACAGGAGAAGCAGCAGAAGCATGGGCTGTAACTGGTTGGACAGCGACGCTACCATGGGAAACCGCAGCTAGTGAATACGCAGTAGGTGCAGGCCGATTTGGCGAGGGTGCTCCTGGACCAACGATATAAGGATTGGGTGGCGTGACTGTGCCTGAGATGTAAGGTTTGTGAGGTGGGGTTGACGGTTGAGAACCGCTTGCGCTTCCCCCTAAATATGGATTGGAATTAGAGGGTGAGCCTTGAGGAAGGCGAGTCGCATTGGTCGCGGATGTTGGCTCCGAAGGGTGACGACCGTGGCCATTTTGCGGACGCGGAATATGCGTGGGCGATGAAGCAGCGCCTGCTGGACCAGGCCGTAAGATGGTGGGTAAAGGTACAGGTTGTTGATGATGTGCATTTTGAGTCCCTTGCGGCTGTTTGTGACTGCCGTTCGAACTGTCAGGATAAGCTCCAGGCATCGTTGGAGTGCTATTATTGCGAATGTGGGCGGCATGATCATTTGGGCGGGTGAAAGTAAGGTTGGACGCCGTTGAAAGATTCGCAGGAATGTTGGTCTGAGGTTGGTTTTGTGGGTATTCTTGAGCTTTAGGGTGTTTTTGAGGTTGCGGGTTTCCTTGAATGGGAAGACTAGGTTGTGGTCGTGAGAGACGTTCCGAAGGCGAAAGTTTTGAAGGTCTTCTGCTGAGTCCAGTATTTTGATTTAGGATAGCGGAGAGCATCTTGTTGGGCGCTGCGGGAGTGGGTGCAGGCGAGTTGGCGTAGTATGTCATTTCAAGGTATAATTCTCCTCGAGCGACTCCTTCGACTTCGAGCTGAACCCAATCTATGTTCGCAACGACACCGACATTAGCTTTATCGACTGTACCAAAACAAAATTTAAACCGACCATCGAATTCACCGGTCCGTAGCGTCTCAGAGATATCAACAGTAGCTTTGCCCATGAGGTCTTCCGATCTTGGTTCCACGGAATAGCATGCGATTTCCATTTTTCTGTGTTTTGCGGCACTGCTCTTGAGAATCGGGAAGCGTACTTCACCATCCCACTCTGGATGTTGACCCCCTTTGACATCTACATGAGTACGTTTCTCGACGCCTAGCGACAAAAAAAAATGACAAAATCAGTGCAAAAAAATTATGAAAGAAACAGGAGAAACCGACCATTCAAGATGGCTTGCGCGAATACATCAGATTTGCGAAAGGAGTGCTTGTCCAGCAGGTTTCGTGCTTTAAGTAGCACAACGATTAGAGTTCCAAGTAAATCCTCTTTGTTGAGCTTGTCGTTCAGATCGATGCGAGATTTAGAGGAAGAAGGTTGGGACATCAGAGGCACCGGGTGCACTATCAGCGTCGATGGTGATTGAGTGTCGTCAAGAAGGAAGTTGGGACATTAGACAGCTATTTTGCGGAGCTTAAGTAGTCCGCTAGAAATCCGAGGCAGTTCCGGCGTGGGGTTGAGGGACAAATCGATAGCCTGGATGGACTCGGATGTCGAAGCTGTGTGCGGAGCAACAAGTTGAAGATGATTGATGATCGATGACGCCCCAACCGCCCAGGAGTATGTTGTCAAAGTCACGTCCTGTCATCACCACCACAACATTTGCACGGTTGTACATACGTCGTACCCCTTTGCGACTGGTTCTTCCTGCAAATGCATGAAACGGCACCGCATTGATCTGTAACTTGGATTGACAACCGTAGAAACTCTTCATATATATATACATAAATTTTACAAAATCTAGTAGTAGATCAACTTGAAGCCGCCGCTCAGGCATTGCGTTAAAGTATTCGGCAACCTCCTGTCGGTCCCGCTTGTCGATGCGACGACGAGGATTGCTGCGCTCGGTACTGGATCATATTTGGATATGGGCTATACACCATCTAAAGAGGGATGGAGGTGAATATAGGTGCATACACACACTGCCGTTTCAGAGTACAACTTACATCGCGATAGGAATCTCGCATGCGCATACGCATCAAGCATTTGGAGTTGACGGTGACACTTTTGGGATCCAACCATACGTTCCAAACAGGATGAGTCTTCGGAATGACCCTTCCCATATGTTCTCTGAGCATCTCCCAAGCGCGCCCGTTGTAATGCAATCCGAGTACACGAGCGAGTCGTTGGATGTGATTATGGACGAACGTGTGATAGAATTTCGGAAAAATCTCTTCCAAGGTGCTCGTTGCAACGCAGTGATTCGGAAGAAACTGGAAATCCGTTCCAGTTGACTCGCGCAAAGTGGGTGGATGGATTCGGAGGCCACCTAGATCACGAACGACGAACCCTCTCAGCTCACCAGTCTTGAGATCGAATCTGGCAAGGACATTCTGAGCGTGGGCTTCGAAGGCTAGGCCATTGTGAATAAGGGCGGGCAACAAAGCATTGCAAGCAATCTTGATGTATCTACCTAGTAGATTAGCTGGTAGTTGTTGAATCCAAGGGGATAAAAAGCCTACTGGTCAAGGAAGGCTTCTCGTTTTTCTGCTGTGTCGAGCTGCAGCGCATGCTGCACCGCAGAAATGCCTGCGGGAACGTTGGCATGATCTGTTTCCAATAGAGCGGCCACGACGATGACTGCTTCGTCGGAAGGTGGCTGATACATTTCTCTGATCACAGCCGTGAAGTGTTTTGCTACTTCAGGATCTGAGGTACGATACACCGCACTGCTGGGTTCAAGTTCCATTATCAGGATTTTAGGATCAATCGCCAACTTTGGGACAATTTCTTTGGAGAATCGGGGGCCAAAATTAGCAGTGAAGTGAGAAATGGTGCGCAAAGATGACGATATTTTCACCCCGACGGCTAACTTGAGCGCGATGTCTGGAAAGTCAGGAACGACCACAGTGCTTTCAAGAAATAAGACACTCATCTTAATGAACAAATATGCGAACTCACCGAATGCTTGACTGCGCCAACGCGGGAAGGTGAATTTCTGGATCCATTATTTCGATATTCGTAAATTTCGACGCGACATTCTTTACTTGAAGTTCGTGAATTGGCATATAAATGTATCCAGTGTCCTCCACAAATGTACGGTCAGCTCTCTCGAATGCTTTCGCTGCTAGTTGTTTGCTGATCTCTTTGAAGCCGCCCAAAACATCGAGATCGGCTGCTGGAACTCGGACGAAGCGAATATGGGGCCGATACCAATCGTAACCCATAGGATTGTCAATAACATAGTTTGGGGGTAGCATTCGTGCACGATGCATCTTGACAGGCCATGTTCAGGCAGAATACGAACATAGATGTCGATTCACTCACTGGGTGTGTTGGATGCCCGGCAACAAGGCTTTGTTCCCATTCAATCGCAAGTGAATCCAACTTAGGACATAGAGGGGGGTTTTCATATGCCAAAGCTGAAGAGAGATTTTAATTTTCAGATGGAGTACATAACAAAGAACCAACCTTGCCAATCCAATGAGCTCTGCAACTCGAGAGCAATTACTTCCAGAAGATTATCCGATATGATTAAGCCTTCGAGTAATTTGCGCCACAAGAAAACCGGGTCGGAAATTTGCCGTAGGCTTCCACGCGCAGACATGTCCCAAGGAGGAGGTTTAAGACAATTGAAGATAGGTTGAGTCAAGTCATCCTGATATGAAGATCGGATTAGTGCACTGCTTCCAAAAAGCTGGCAAAGACCTACGGCGCAATCTTCTCGGTTTCGATCGTCAAACTCGTATGCGATGGGCAACATATCCAATGGGTCTACAAGTCCCACAAGTTGACCATGTTTGCGAGATTGAAAATCTCTAAGAACCGGGGGGTGTAGAAGAGGTATCATAACGAAAATGTCTGCGGAACGGAAGGGTCGATAGGCATCGACACTTTCCGAGATTGTGTGAATTGAAAGCACCACCATGAGACCTGCGGCATTGTGAACTGGGCTGGGGAACGGGATGTAAAAAGCACGCAAGATTTGTTCTGTCACCAAGCAGGATATGAGACGAGATATCACTGCGAATCTTGCGTGTTCCTGAGGAGGAAGAACCGATCCCGAAGACATCTAGATCGCGGGGTTGCGGCAACCACTGGCAAGCAAGATTGATGATGGTTTTGGGCCTGGTTTTCAGCCCACAAAGGAACACGTTGGGTGTGTAATTATGAGAAATAAAGCCTAGAATAAGGATACAGGTTATTTGACATGAGCTGTGGTGGAAAGAAGGGTGAAACCACTCACCACAAGGGATCGGATGTCTAGCAGCGATGAGCGGAACTAAATGGCGCGGCCGAGTTATTTCTGCTTCGACACTCTGAGAAACAAGAGCGTCATCTTGTATAGCATGATACGGACTATTAAAAAAAGGGTACTGACACTTGACTGACACAGAAAACGTTGCCCAAGTCGATCAACTTCAACTCCCCTGACGGAGGAGAAGAGATGGATACGATATGGTCCAGCAAAACGGAGTATAATCCGAAAGAGTAAAACTGGAAGAATGTCGCCTTTTTATCTGGCTTTGGAGATCTCCGATAGGGTGAAACCTATAACAAGATCAACCCATAGCGCAACCACGTCAACTCGCAACTCAGTGGATTGGCCACGGCAAGACATAATATCACGATGAGATGTCTTCTGATGAGAGTTATCTGATAAGCGCAGCAGCCTGGTCCCGGTTATCTCCCTACAAAAGTGATCCGATCTTCGGCGTTACCATAACCAGCATCGGCACAATTCGCTTGCCTGCTAACCACGAAGTTGAAACCCTTTGCAACTTCTTTCCCGAGAAATGGGGCCCATTGACCTGAGCAAATATGACTTATGATCAAGAATACGCCCCATTACATGCATGGACCATCTCGAATCCCAGGCGAATCCCAGGCGCACTTTTCTGTAGTTAGAATCGATGTTGAAAGTAAAGAAAATGGAAGAAGATTTCGTGTAGGCTCACCAGATCGTTAAAAAATTATTTATGCGCTCACCTCGAGGCTTGTCCAATGTGTGCCAAGAAGTGGATGTTCGTTAGCGGAGGTGTTAATAAGTTGGGGCCATCCAAGCTTCCAGCCCCTGGCTGGCTGGAGGATCCACGATTAGCTTTGTGCTCCCGAATCCCGAGTAGAACTGGGAGTTGGCTAAGAACGTTTGTCGATTTCAAATGTTAGATTTCATTGCGACAGCCCGCAGGTAGATTGAAATATTGGAAACGGTAAGGAGACACAGGAGGAAAAGCAGTCGCCTTCGTTCATCAACCATGTTTTAAACTCCGCAAGATGTATGAAGACAGCGTTGATGTAAACGGTGTGTGCAAGATTCCGGGAAGGCTATGGTCCCCAAGGTCGTGTGATATTCTCGTATAAAGATAATACATTACTCCCTGCGCTCTAGGTCTCCTTCGCACCCTGTGTAATGGATGAGATTTGGGAAAGGTCCGTGGAGATGCTTTAACGAAATTTGAGCATGAAAATGGATAATAAAAAACCGACGAAAGACGCACAAATCTATACATGGATGACATTCTCATCCGCAGGAAGCATTTGCCTGGCAGGCTAGTCCTACCAGGTGATAACCAGGCATCATACAGAGGATGTTCTCTGGGGATGTTTTGGCGCAGTTGTCGACGAACAACCTCCCATCCGAGGCCATTATAATGTAGATCAAGTGCACGAATCAGCTGCTGAAAGTGATTGTGGATAATTGTGTGATACATCCGGGTGTAGACGTCGTCCAAAGTCTTTGAAATAATTGAATGACCTTCGATAAAGTCCATGTCGATACCAGTGGTTTCTTTCAGAGTCGGTAGATGAATCTTCAAGCCGCCAAAGTCTCGCACGATAAAACCCTTCAATTCTTTGGTTTTCAAATTGAAGCGGGCTACGCAGTTTTGAGGATGACATTCAAAAGCGACGCCATTGTACAGCATTGGGGGCAAGAATGCGCGCAAGAAGATGGATACAAATCTACAATGGCTTTTAGGAGACGACACATTCAGGATGGAGTGAACTTACTTCTCGAGCCATAGCAGCCGCTTTTCCTGAGTATCCAGATCGAACTCTCGCACAACAGAATAGACATTCCCGTCTGTCCCCGCATGGCCTTTCTCCACCAAAGAGGTGCACACAATCAACCGCTCGTTGCGATCCTCGCTCGTGGATTCGTGACATTCCCTTACAATGGCTGCGCAATGTTTTGCAACTTCCCCATCCTTGTGAGAATATACAACGCTAGCGAGCTCTCTTGCAACAGTAACCAAATCTTGATCCATCGTGAGTGCAGGAACGACCTGAGCCGAGAAGCGAGGGCCTAAATAAGCCGATTCTGGGGAAATAGTTCGAACAGCAGATGTAAGCTTGACTCCAATTGCTAATTTGAGGTGCAATCCGCGAAATGTATTTTCTAACGGAAGTACGACAGATCTGCACAAGGAAACTGTTTTTAGATTCTCCCTGATGCAGGGATTAAACGTTCTCTATACCTTAAGCTTTGCTGAGCCAATAAGGGTAAACTGTACTCTTCGGAGTAAATGAAGGCCTCTGGAAATTTATCTTGGATGTGGACAATCTGAAGTTCATGTACTGGAATGACGACACGATCATCTTCTACAACGAATTCTTTCCTGCAACTGAGCGAGGTTTCTGCCAGGAGAGGTTGAATCAGGGTTTCGAACTCATAAGTGAGCTTGACATTCGTGCGTGGAATGGATACGAATCGCAGTTTGGGGTGTAAGAGGTCATATAAGCCAGGCGCATAATCCGGAAGCGGGGGAAGGAAGCGACGTGTTTTGTGCATCTGTATGATCGAATAAAAATCTAGAGAACAGTAAATCCAATATTTATATTCACCGGATGAGTAGGGTGTCCTTCAACGATAGATTGTTCCCAGACGATGCTAGAGTCCTGGAAAGAAGGGGCCACAGGAGCATGTTCATAGGAATATGCTAAAAAAATTCAGAGCTGTACGAATGAGATTACGCAACATGCACAGACCTTGCCATTTCACTGCACTTGACAATTCTTGAGCAATATCGGCTTGTATCTGCCCTTCGAGTTTATAACTCTCCGCGAACTTATTCCAAACCGAGAGGGCATCCGTTGAATCAAACAAAGAACGTTTGCCAAGATCTAGCAGCTTCTTCTCTTTCAGCGTATCGAGGATAGCGGCTATGAGAGATGCATGCTATGACTATGGATCAGATTGTCGTAAATTGGATGATACGGCGATGTTACTTCAGCAGAAATCCCATCCACTGGCAGAGCGCCTGTCTCAAAGATCGATGGTAACATGTCCAGAGGGTCCAACAGCCCGATCTCCTTTCCAATAAGAGGTACACCATCTGCTTTGAATACCGGTGCATGATGGAGAGGAACAATGGCGAGGATGTCATCTACATTCAAACTAATATCGGGCCCCACTTCGCCTCGCAGAACGATAGCAAAACCTTGAGCTGTTGGAACGTCCAAGGGTTGGTAAAACGCGTGGACTAGCGATTCTGTGACTAGACACGATAATAGTCGCGCCGTAGTGGCGAATTGTGCGCGTTCATGCGACTTGGAATTCCGAGAAGGGGCGTGAATAGGCATAGCCGATGGAATGGGATCGAGTCAGAGAAAGGCTATCGAGCAGATTGCACTTTAAATGGTGCAAAAGTAGTCCGAAGAGACCACATTTGGAAGGACGGGTTGAAGAACAGGCATGATATCAAACATGTGCAAATCAGGTTTGGTGTTGGCGTTGATGCATGATGAACGAGCTTGTTCTGCTTCTCCTGACAATGTTCAACGCGCTTTCTGCTGTCCCCCACCAACAGTCTTATCAGATATCGTTGCATCGCTGTCGAGTGCCAGGAATTTTCCCGGATGACGTTCCGTCTCTTTTTAATCTTGAATGCATGCACTTTCCCAGACTTTCCCTCGGATGAGCTTCCGACGGACCTTCTTGCACCTGCTTGCATACGGTTGCACCACCCGCAGGCTCCATTTTGGGACCAAGCATCCAATTTTTGCCCCTCACAGTGGCACGAAATACCCGTATCATTCGAACTATGTTGTCATCGTCGAAAAAAATGAGCCTCTGCCGGCTTTCGGAAAGCCGCAAGAGTAGCTAACTATATAAACTCGATGTAGCAGCATTTTCGCGTGTGCGCTCTCCGGTCGCTCTCTAGGAATAATGGCCGTCTGGAGGCCCAAGGCCAATAACTCTGAAAGAAAGGGTCTCGACGATGAAAAGGCCCAATCTTCAATTCAATCCATTACCTCTGTCGATGTTGTCGATGAAAAAGAGGATATCAACCTTGCTGTATCCACTGTTTATCCAGTCAAAATTCAGCTCGATCTCGGAGAGACGCAAGTCAGGTCGAGAACAAGCTGGTGGAAGTTATGGTGCGTGCCCAAGTCAGTGTTCTCGTTGCATTTCCTCATTGAGCGTCTATCACAGGATACCGAAAGGAACTCCTCCGTCTCCTCCGTCTACATTAGACGATGCAATGGTATTTTAATTCCCTTGAAGATTCAAACTCTGTACATTGACAATATGGTGATCGCTAGGAAATTCCTCTGACCACTGCATCCTGGTTTTCTGTTCTGACCTATGTTTGGATCTCTCCTATGATGGTACGTCTATATCTGCACCTACAATTCCATTAATATGCCTATCTATCTCGTCCAGACCTTGGGTTATCAAAGAACTCTACAAGCGACAGATTTGTGGAAACTGGATGAAGCTCACACAGCCGAGGTTTTGTCAGCAAAGTTCGACAATGCATGGGAGGACCGGAGGGCGAAAGCACAAGACTGGAACTCTGATTTAGAGAAGGGAATCATCAATCCAAGCATCTTTAGAAGATTGATTTGGTTCATTTGTTCTCTAGCAGCTGGAAGAAATTACCTGCGTCGCCGGGAAGTATTGGAGAAACGGTGGAGAGAACACGACGGCCGAAAACATCCGAGCATTGCTCTTGCTCTCAACGACGCCCTTGGTTTCTTCTTCTGGACGGGAGGCCTATTCAAGGTTACCCTTTTCCTTCCGCTCTTCATAAATTGTTCTTGACCATTCGAACAGATTTTTGGAGACGTTTGCCAATTGCTAGGACCAGTACTCATCAAAGTGTGTGTTTTCGCGCTGGACGGCGACCAATATTAATCGTATTTCAGGTCATTATCAATTTTACAAAACGGCGCGCGATAACAAAGGCTAATCATCAACCTGGAGAAAATGTCGGCGTTGGGATCGCAATGGCTATAGGTCTTTTTGCCCTTACAACCATGGCGAGTCTCGGCACTCATCAGGTAATAAACAGTTACTCCGTAGCTCTCATTTATTATTGACACTCTTTAGTTCTTCTGGCGGTCGATGCTGACAGGAACGCTGGCCCGTGGCACTCTCATAAAATCCATCTATAAACGTGGCGTCAACCTTAGTGGGAAATCTAGAATGTCTATCAGCAACTCTGACATTATGAATCACATATCTACCGACGTACGCTCTCATTTTCTTAGCTTTAGCAACTTACATTGACCCCTTTTTTAGGTCAGTCGAATAGACAGCTGTGCACAGTGGTTTGTAAGGTTTTAGACATTGTACATTTTATCTCCTGGTTGCTAACCACCAAAGCTATGTAGCATGCTGGTAATTGAGTTATCCAGTACCTCGTCGAACCATCTAAATTTTTAAATCCAGTTTGGACCGCTCCTATTCAGATATCTGTTTGCCTTATTATATTGTGTACCCAGGTGTTTAGTAGATGATTTCAATTCATTCATCGTGTTTGCTCATTATTTCATTCTAGCTGGGTCCTTCTGCTCTCGCTGGGTTCGCTCTATTCCTCGTTCTGGCGCCTTTGCAAGAGCGCGCAATGGCACAACAGTTTCAAATACGGAAGAAATCTATGAAATACACTGATCAACGCGCGAAAACCTTGCTCGAAGTTCTAGGTAGGAGTGACCTTGCTATCTTATTGAAGAATTCAATCGAACTGATTTAATCGCCTAGGATCCATGCGTGTTGTGAAATATTTTTCTTATGAGACGCCCTTTCTTGATCGTGAGTTACCCCTTGCGTATGCACCTGCATATAAGTACAGTCACTTATATTGATATTGACACTCTTTATCAGGGATATATGAAACTCGAGGTCATGAATTGGATGGTGTCAAGAACATCCTCTGGTCCCAATCCGCTAAGTGAGTCTAACTTTTGACTGAAAGAATGTCGATATCTTAACGATTCATCCAATAGCGTCGCAGCGGCCTTTTCGCTCCCAGTTCTTGCTGCGACTCTTGCATTTGTGACATATACCCATGTTGTCCCTGGGTTTGACATCGCCATTATCTTTTCGTCTCTGAGCTTGTTCCAGGTACGGCGCAAAATGATGATACTTATCCCCTCTTTTTCTGACAGATTTTTTTTAGCTCCTCCGTCAACCCATGATGTTCCTTCCCCGTGCATTGTCAGCCGCAGCAGATGCTCGCAATGCGCTGGCCCGCCTCCAAGGTATTTTTAACGCCGAATTGCGAACAGAAGACGTACTTCATATCGACGAAAATCTCAAATGGGCACTTCAAGTACAAAACGCGACTTTTGATTGGGAAGAATGTGTATCAACGAAGGATGCCGACTTCGACGCAGGCTCGAATCCAGTTGCACCATTTAAGGTTCGAGATATAAACATGAATATCCAACGAGGATTGTTGGTGGCGGTAGTTGGTCGCGTAGGGTCTGGTAAATCAAGTCTGCTCCTGGGCTTGATAGGCGAAATGCGGAAGACCTCTGGATCTGTGACCTTTGGAGGGCGTGTGGCATATTGCCCTCAAACAGCCTGGATTCAAAACTCTTCCCTCGTAAGTTTACTTTTGAACACAATATTGAGCGCCCCTAATATCCTGACAGCGCGATAATATCATTTTTGGACAACCTTTCGAGGAAGAAAAATATTGGCGTGTAGTGGAAACGGCCTGCCTTCTCCATGATCTTGAACTACTAGCCGATGGAGATCTAACCGAAGTATGTACTTTACACTTGTCACCCCTATGTCAATTTCTAATCTCAAATACTTTTCCAGATTGGTGAAAAAGGTGTTAATCTTAGCGGTGGCCAGAAGCAACGTGTATGTCTTGTATTGTCACTGATCTCATGGATTTGTACTGACTATTCCCCCCTTAAAGATAAACGTAGCTAGAGCTCTTTATTATGACGCCGATATCATCATTATGGACGACCCATTGTCTGCAGGTGAGGCATATTGAGCTTTGCATAATTTTGTGATAAATGTTTGACCAACCCTCCCAGTTGATGCTCACGTTGGTAAATCATTATTCCACGACGCCATCCTAAGGTCACTTCGCAATCATGGCAAAACCGTCATATTCGTCACCCACGCACTTCACTTCCTATCGTATTGTGATTACATCTACACCCTAAGTGATGGGTGTGTGGCAGAGCAAGGAACTTTCAAGGAGCTCGTTCAAGCAAATGGAGAATTCGCTCGACTCGACAAAGAGTTTGGAGGCGGACCATCCGAGGAACCTCAACCATCCACCCAAAATGCCATTATCACGGAAGATCTGAAAGCGAAATTAGCATCTACTAGTCATCGACAGGCAGCAGCCGGTACCGGAAAGCTTGAAGGAAAATTAATTGTCAAAGAGCATAGGTCGACAGGATCGGTCTCGAAGAAAGGTAAAGTTGTCTTTTTTAATTCTGCATCTTCCTTCGCTCAGCATATATCAGTTTACCAGGCCTATTTCCATGCGGGACAAGGCATCTTAACCGCCCCTCTTTTGCTCCTCGCAATCGTTTTATTGCAAGGAAGCTTGATTACTAGCTCATACACTCTAGTATGGTGGCAAGCGAAGTCAGTATTTGCTTTCTGCTTTTATGTTCGCATCTGAGCAGGTTGGATTATTTTGACAGTACCTTTGATCGCCCCTTCTCCTTTTACCAAACACTGTATGCCGGATTGGGAGTCGCCCAGGCCGTTTTTACTTTTGCAGCGTGCGTTTTCTTTTTTCTTTTTTCTTACAAAGATTGTTCATGACAACTTGTCTAGTGGCTGGGCAACTGATATATTCTCGTATCTTGTTTCCACAAACCTGCATCACGCCGCTATATACAATATCTTCCACGCCCCCATGTCATTTTTCGACACAACGGTAAAAGCTAAAATTTGTTGTGTTCGTATTGTGACTTTGTTACTCATGTTGCTTTGTATAGCCAATGGGTCGAATCATAGGAATATTCGGAAAAGATATAGACAGTAAGGACAACTTCTACGCGTTATGATATCGGACTAAAGATGTTTGGTGCAGACATCGACAACCAATTGCCAGGTACGTTTCTATTTTGTCAATAGTCTTAGTTAACGTTGACAAACATATTTCCTAGTTTCAATGCGAATGCGTGAGTATTATCGCGAAATAGTGAACAGCGGATGTTGCGTATCTGAATCCATGTTTATAGTTGTCCTGACTATTTCCAATGTTCTTGGATCCGTCATCATCATCACAGTGGTGGAACATTATTTCCGTGAGCTTAGTCCTTCAGCCCTCATGAATCAGATTCGTTACAGCAGCTACAGTCATCGTGGTGGTGTTTGTGTTTTTCGGTTATCAATATTTCGCTGTATTCTATCGTGCTAGCGCAAGAGAAGTCAAGCGTCTGGGTGTGTTATGATAGGCACTCTATGCTCTCCGTGTATATTCACTCATTGTTCTATTTTCATAGACTCGATGCTTCGATCGTTGTTGTATTCGCATCTCTCTGAATCTCTGACTGGTAAGTCGGTTCGTCAGTACTTCTGACTAAAGAATGCAACATTTTTTTCAAGGTTTGCCAACCCTCCGAACGTATGGCGAAATCCCCCGCTTCCTCAAGGAGAACTCATATTACATTGACCTCGAAAACCGTGCTCTATTCCTCAATGTCACGAACCAAAGGTAAAACTATATTATAAATGATTTGTGTTCATTTTTCTTATTGCTACGAAAATCTAGATGGCTTTCAATTCGACTTGACTTCTGCGGCGCACTTTTGGTCTTCTTTGTGAGTCAGAAGAGCTTCCACTTCTGCCATCATACTGATCCAGTTGAAGGTTGCGTTATTTGCTGTATGCGGCGTATCGGGCATCTCAGCAGCTCAAGTTGGTCTCATTCTCACCTATACTAGTGCGTTGCCCATCCGAATTATTCTTAGAAATGTCTGAAGCTTACAAAATTACAGCTTCGCTCACCCAAGCCTGTGGTATGCTTACTAGGCAGACGGCCGAGGTTGAGGCAAGTCAGAAACCGATCAGGTTCACATAGTTTCTTACGCGTTTCTCTAGAATTACTTAAACTCTGTGGAACGAGGTACGTTTTGGATCATCTTCGTATTCTGTTGACCATTATCTAAGGCCCTTTTACTCCAGTTGTACACTATAGTCAAAAGGATCTCTTGGAGCAGGAGGCACCCCATGAAATCCCAGAAACCAAACCACCTTGGGAATGGCCAACCAAAGGTGCTATTGATATCAAAGATCTTACATTGCGCTATCGGCCTGATCTTCCACATGTTCTTCACGGAATATCCTTGTCAATTGTGGGAGGTGAGAAGGTAGGAATTGTGGGAAGAACAGGCGCTGGGAAATCTTCCATCACGCTAGCTCTTCTGCGAATTGTTGAATACGGAGGTCTCATCACCATCGATGGGTAAGTACTCTACATAGGAGGAATTTTTTGATATGGTGCTAACAGGTGATGCTTTAGGGTTGACATTTCAAAAATTGGCCTGAAGGATTTGCGAACGAAAGTTGCGATTATCCCTCAAGATGTAAGCAACATACCTCTTCGCACCTCTAATTTCTGATATTCATCTATTGATTTTTTGTAGCCCACGATTTTCAGTGGTATGCTTGTTAATTTACGAAGGTTTAATACCTTGTCTGATCATGACAAGGCACTGTAAGGATGGCGCTGGATCCATTCTCTATGTACGACGACGCCCGTCTTTGGGATGCATTGCGACGTTCGTACCTCGTCGATGAGGCATCCCAGGGAGAAGCCTCAAGCAGCGAGGGCTCGTTTAAAATCACACTCGACACTGTGATAGAAGCTGATGGCTTAAACCTTAGCGTCGGTGAACGGTCTCTTCTCAGTCTAGCGCGTGCTCTTGTACGAGACACAAAGGTCGTAATCTTGGATGAGGCTACGTGAGTGCTTTGCGCTACCTAAAATTTAGGAGATTACTAAAACGTGAAGAATACAGAGCATCTGTGGACCTTGAGACAGACCAACGAATACAACAAACCATTCAGACAGAATTTAGGACTAGAACCTTGATCTGTATTGCACGTAAGTTTGAAATAATCTGATACTCGGCGAAACAGCCTACTAAAACTTCTTTAGATCGTCTTAGGACCATCCTTTCCTACGATCGTATTTTAGTACTTGATGGCGGGAACATTTTGGTCAGTGGAACCTTTTTGTTGCGACTTCAACGTTATTTACTGTCGAAACACAGGAATTTGACTCTCCATTTGCGCTGTATTCAAATTCTGACAGCCTTTTCCGAGGGTTATGCGAAAAGAGCAACATTACGGAAAAAGATTTTCTCTAATTCTAGTTGGGCTTAGTATTTATTATCCGAAGGCCCTGAAGAACGTCTCCTCAGACCTGCACCTGTTTAGATGTGTATAAGTTTTCTTAGTTCGGACGCGATTGATTTTTCTATAGAATTAGAGGTTGCAACTGAGCTGGTCCATTGAGGATCATTTTTACAGCTCACTGGTCATTTGTAGATAGAAATACACCAGTTCTTTTACATAGACACGCAAACGCTGATATCGTTACTCTAGTACTTGTTTTGCATTTATGAACGGCCTGCAGTCACACAGCCACAACATTGATGTCATCGAACATTCAGAAAAGTACTGTTGACCAAAACACTCACCTTTCCAACTGCTCTGATATGGAGCCCACCGGATCAACCACAACTGCACAACTAAAAGTTAGTCATCCTAACTGGAAAATTTTATTACGATGCTAGATAAATCTTACGCAGAAAACTAGGAGAAGACCAAGGCGAAGCAACGATACCTGAAGAAAAAGAAGGAACGAAGAAAGCTCAGGCCAAAACAACCTACAGGAGGAAAAGAGGGCGATGATACAGATGAAGAAGTTGAAGCTGAGGCTTCTATCATGATCTCACCCAATAGTACAACTCGTTCAGAAAACACCAAAATATCCAAGAAACGCACATTGGCTGAAGCCGAGGTTCATTACAACGAGGAGGATGAAGTCATGATTGACGAAATTGCTCCGACAAGATCTCGTACTCCCGAATTAAGAGGCGCATTACCATCCTTTCCCCTTCCAGCACTACCCAACGCGCCGTCGAAATCCCTGTTAGCATTTCAAGGTCTGGATCAGGCGCTGATTGGCGCAGAACTAGTTTCGCCGTCCACTGTTCTCCCTATACCAATAGATAAAGATGACGGAGGGACAAGGCTTAGCGAAAGGACGAGGAGGCGTTTACGAGATCTGGGTATAACAGAATTGTTTGCTGGTGAGTTCAACGTACTTCCAACTACTCCATTATTAATGCATTTAACAGTGCAAACGGCCCTTTTACCATTTCTTCTTCCTGAAAAAGAGCGATCCAGAGGACTTTACCTTCCTTTCGATCCTCCTCGTGACGTTTGCGTCTCAGCACCGACTGGTAGCGGTAAAACCTTGGCCTACGTACTGCCAATTATTGAAGTACGAAATTCTCCCTTGTATCATCTCAAAATACTCATAAACTTCAAAGGCTCTATCATCAAGGGTAGTTACCCGATTGCGCGCCTTGATAGTCTTACCAACAAGAGATCTTGTCGCTCAAGTCCGGGAAACAGTAGAGACCTTGAGCAAGGGAACAAAATTGAAGGTTTACAAAATAGATTCTATGTTCTGTACCATTTCTGATATTCTTTAGATTGGTACTGTTACTGGGCAACATTCCTTTGCCCATGAACAATCACAACTTATTCAAGACCAAACTTCTGAGTATGTTTTATTCTGTCTTGCAACTACTTCAAACCTTACTCTTGTCCGTCAGTTTGCTTGGAGGCTCCAGCAAAGTTGATATTTTGATATGTACGCCAGGAAGGCTCATAGATCACATAACGGGGACTCCTAATTTTTCTCTTCAGCATCTTCGGTTTTTGGTTTGTTGGTAACTTTTCACTATTTTTGCACCTTCTAATATGTATCACCGTTTGTAGGTTATTGACGAGGCTGATCGACTTTTGGCGCAATCATTCCAGAACTGGCTTGCGCAAGTCCTGGCTGCGACGCGACCTCATTCTAAAAGCTCATCAGAGCGACCAACAGCAAGCGGGGACAAAAGCGCCTCAACATCCCATCCTTGGAGTAATATGATCCCAGATGGCATCGCACCTGCATTCCTCCATCGTCTCTCCACCCCAATCCCTTCTTTCTTTTTGGAGCACAAGTCAGCTTCTTGCCAGAAACTTCTCTTTTCTGCAACGCTTACCCGAGATCCCGGAAAAATCACAGCATTAGAGCTGAAAAATCCGAAATACTTTATCGTGCAAGGGGGTGGCGAAAAAGAATCTGCCGATTCAATTGTACTGGATGTGGTCATGGAGAAATTCTCGATGCCATCGACTCTGAGAGTATGCTCATCACTCTTATCTGAATGTGCTCTATAGCTCATTTCTTCACTTTACTCAGGAGCAAATGATTATATGCGCGTCAACTCAGAAACCATTGGCATTCTTCCACCTCGTCCATCACTTCCATGTGTCAAATGCTTTAGTCTTCACCAAGTCTGCTGAATCGACGACAAGACTCGTTCGTTTGTTCGACTTCTTTGAAGCGGAACGAACAAAAAACATGAGCCTTACTCCCATTGTCGTCCGCTCGTACTCAAGCGACTTGCCTGTAAATGAGCGAAAAACTATCTTGGACCAGTTCAAGAACGAGAAAATTCATATGTCAGTCACAATGTTCAAATTGTTCATCTGTTACTAAAATTACATTTCCAGACTTGTGTGCTCTGACCTAATATCGCGAGGTATTGATATTAGCCATGTATCTCATGTCGTCAGTTATGACGTACCTGTCGATATGCGCAAGTATGTCCATCGGGTGGGACGCACTGCCCGTGCCGGCAGGGACGGTGATGCATGGACATTAGTCGAAGAACAGGAGGTGCGCTGACTGTCCTATTCCCTATACTTCTTCAACTTCCACGTCATGAATGCTGATCCTTGCGTAATGTCCAGGCACGATACTTCAAGCAGATGTTAAAGGAGGCAGACCATCTTGAAAGGGTCAATAGAATCAGGCTGAGCGAGAAGGATCTTGCACCCTTGCTACCTCACTACGAGGTATGTGTCCTTCAGCCATTTAACTCTTGATATATAGCCTCTCATATCTTTACAGGTTGCTCTTGCCCAATTGAAAGATGCCTATACTAGACAGAGCTAGATAGACACTTTCGATGAGACCTGACAGATCTCCAGAAGATTTTATAATCCTTAATAATTTACAAAAAAAATACAGATATGCATGCAAAAACCCTTGAATCAACCAAGAAGACTGCGAACATATTTAAGAAGGTCCTTTCCCTAAAGTCATTCGATTAGCTGGAAATGGTAAACTTTGAGGAATAACATACCCCACGAGTTTTTACACCAGTAACCATCGCCTTGACATTGTCAACCTCCATAGCATCACCCTCCTCAGTCGTGCCGGCGGGGGTGTTATCTTTAGGAGCCAAGAAGTTGTATTCAATGCGTTGCTTTTGCGCCATTCCGTAGCGCATGACCACTATCAAGACGGCTCTCCAGCCTTCTAGTGCTCCAGGTGGGCCGTACTTGCCATTATATTGCGATAGAGACAAATTCGACGTGTGACCGTTCGAACTCCCTGATCTGGCGGGTGCACTGGGTATGGGTGGCACAGGAAATGAAGGCACCACCGTCGAACGTACGACATAAGGACAATATGACCGATGCTCTTTCAGCAGGTCGAAGGACCGCCGTGGGAGCGTCTTTTTGGGATGCAGAGGGGTTGAGTTTGTCGTGACAACACTGCCGGTCTGCGACTCCAAGGTGTCGGTCGATTCGCTGGCAGGAGACCGCGCGCTAAATGCCCAGAGCCCAAGCCGGCGCTGGCATAACTCGCATTGCAGAAGCGCGTTTTCAGGCTTCACCAAGGTCAAGGCTGAAGGCATGCGGAAAGTGAAATCAGATGATTTCTGGGCTGCACCACCGGCTTTCGGGGGTGTGCGGGGAAGGGAGACAGAGGAGGCGCGAGAGAATGCAGGACTAGCGGCCATTGATGGTGCTCTCAATGCAATTCGGGTGGTGGATGAGCGCCGCAGGGGTTCCGGTGCTGCAGGTGGGACAAGCGACCAGCCAAATAACGACGTGAGGATTGCCGTTTCGGAAGGCTGGGATGGGAGTGAAGGAGATGCGTCCGGATGGTCCTCATCCAATCTTGAGGGATCAGGACTGCTGTAGGGCGCAAACGATGAAAAGGCCTCTAGAAGAGATTTGGTCTGGACTGATGTCTGTGAAGAGAAATCAAGATATATTCCGAAGGACACGAATTTGTTCACTGACGAGAGGGTGTTTAATCGAAACGTCGTTAATCATCGGGTCCACGACCTCAGCCTTGGATTTGATGTCCTTGATCATCGCTGCAGGTGATTGTAGTGGTATACAATATATAGAATCTAAATGATGCTTCAATTCTAGTCTACAAGTTGAACAATAGGGGTATTCACCTTCGCACTGACGCGTCTTCCAAGGGCAACCGTGCTTGTGGGCTTCGACAAGAGAAACGCGCTGCTTCTCAACAAGAGAGTTGGCTTAAAAGATCGCAAGAAGAGTTCAGGTGTCAATGTATTGACATGATATTATGCGACTCACCAGCATCGCGACTCAAGCCTTCCCTGCCTGCAACGACCCAAGACGTGTTGCACAAACCACAGACTAAACGGTCTTTCCCGTCATTGATCCAACCACATTTAGACGCAGCCACAGCATCAATTGCCGGAGGTTTGTTGGCGTAAGTGGTAAGTTTGTAAGTTGCGAGGCGCGCCAAAAAGGACTGCAGTGATGATGGTCGGTATTCTGCTGTTGCTGGTAGAGGAGGGGCTGGCGTCTGGCCTTGGGAAGGTACCTTGAAGGAAAACGTGTTTTTAGTCTTGGATGCAGCTCGGGCTAGAATGGCGGTGAGATGCGGCGTGTTTTTGGTTTCAGAGACCTTTGAGGGATGTACGCTTTTCGGGAGGTGTCAGATTGAGTTTCAATCTGTATCTGTCGGTAGTGTGAACTTACGGAGGGGTAGTGCCTGACCTGATGCCATATTTCGCAAGCGTTGAATACAAGGAATGGATAGTGTTTGCGCGTTTGGGTGGAGATGGCCTCTCTGCTGGTGTGGTGTTGGTTACAGCGTTGTCCAGCACCTGAAACGCATCGTCTAGCTTGCGCTGGAATAACAATTAGACTTCATCATCAGAGAGAAAACATAGTCTACTTACCTTTGTAGACCGTATTCTGCTTTCATCTGGCGAAGACACTTCAGAAACTGCAGGGAGTGCTGAGGCGTCTGTCATGAGGAAACAGTCTGAACATTCAAGGCACTCTGCAATACAAGACTTTGTCATCATCCAAAAAAGGGAATACCAGTGATGTGTCGAGAAAAGCACGAACATTCACGACTTGGTTTCCACCTCTTCAATCTTCACTGATTTGCGGTGCTTCCTGACAGGTATCAACCAATTTTACGCGCCTCCGCTTCTGACACTCGTTCGCAAGGACAGAACTGTGTCAAGCATCTGGCTCCCTTGTTTGCAACGCTCGCGGTTGGTTGGCATGCAGTCACCAAAAAGTGGCTCCTGTATTTTGGGCTTTGCTCGGCTTTGAGTCATGGCACATGCTCCTCAAAGCTCACTCCTCCGTTTTCGGCTAGCTCTTACTGGAGAGACGATAAAGGAATGGGTGGCGCAATACTTTCTGGCGATAAGACTTAGGAATCGACAAATCTCGTCTATTCTGACAGAGTTATTGCGTCAACTGGTTCTTCACAAGATGCAGAAATGTAGCCTACATGCAATATTGACAACTTCATCCAGGGATCTTTGGTAGTGATATCAGTCAGGACCTTGGGGCTTCTATCTGTTCTGCCGTAATGGAAGAATACCTTATTCTCGGAATATTACTTCTTCTACAAAGGTCGCCTAAATTCAGCACATGGCCGTACGTTTCGTTATCTGTTCGGCTTCCTTGGCTTGAAATTGACATGTTCTTCCATCGACTATTGAATTCCCATCAATCAGTAGTCCAACCATCTTTCAAGGATAAGGCGTCATGCAGCTTCTTTTCTATTAAAGCGCCTTAACTTCTCGACTCCATATGTATCACCTACCTGGTGCAACATGTCTTCTGAAGATGAGAAACACGACAACATCGTCGACGAGAAGGCGTCCTATGTCGCCGACACCGTGTCTGAAGATGATCTTCACTTCGAAGACGCCGCTGTAACAAATGGTGCGCCCATCGAAAAGGTTAGCCCATTAGGCTACCATGTCGATTGGATTGCTGTCGTCTTTTTGGTGAGTGCTCACAGATGAACACATCGCAGCGATAACTGACTCCTTATCCCGAATGTCTGTAGAACATCAGCAAAATGATTGGGACAGGTGTATTCACAACTCGTCAGTTCCATACGACCTTTCCCTTGTAAACAACACTGTCTGAGATATAGCTTCTAGCTGGCTCCATTTTGAAAGCCGTTGGCTCCGTTGGCCTAAGTTTGATTTTCTGGGTGATTGGATACATCTTTGCTGGAGGTTAGTGCTCTCTTTGCATCACCACAACAGTCTGAGGTCGGAAGGTTGACTTCTGATGCAGCGAGTTTGGCTGTCTATCTTGAATATGCGACATACTTTCCCCATCGCTCAGGCGCTGAGGTTGCATACCTAGAAAAGGTGATCGCAGTTCTTCGAAGCCTCGATTGATCGTCGTCTAACATGCAATTGCGTCAGGCTTATCCTCGACCCAAATTTTTGTTGCCGACTGCTTTTGCTGTGCAGTCTGTACTTCTGTCGTTCAGCAGTAGCAATGCTATCGGTAGGGCCATTTCGCCATATTCTGATCGGACGGTGATAACTGATACAATCGTGCATCCAGTGCTTGCCAACTATCTCCTCGTTGCAGCAGGAACACCACAGACCACTTGGAATGTTCGCGGAGTTGCTGTTGGTGTCTTTACCGGTATCGTCATCAGTAAGAACCACCAAACTTTGTAACAATGTTTTGATTGAACATATGCACCCATAGTTTGTATCGCAAGCACAAGATGGTCTCTTCGGTTATCGAATGCAATTGGTCTCGTGAAGGTCATCACTTTAATTTTGTGAGTTTATTTTTGTCTTCGTTTGCTTTTATCGCTGATGACCTTGAGGATAGTATTGCAATCACCGGATTAGTTGTCCTTGGAGGCCATACCCGTGTCAAGGATCCGCATGCTAACTTCAGAAACTCGTTTTCCGGAACCACTTCAAACGGAAACGGTCTTGCCACAGCACTTGTAAAAGTCAACTTCGCTTACGCTGGATACGAGGTACGAGTTTCGTTCATTTTTCGTTAGTTTATTGCTGACAATCCAGCAAGAATGCTTTCAATGTAATAAACGAAGTCAGAGTGAGCTACTTTATCTGTGCTGATTTATCCATGGGTTGATAACAAACAAATGGTATAGAATCCTGTGAAGACGATGAAGAGATATGCCCCCATCTCTCTCACCGTTGTTTTCGTACTCTACTTCTTTGCCAACGTTGCATATTTTGCAGCCATTCCCAAAGAGTCGATCAGGACGTCGAAAGAATTGACCGCAAGCCTCTTCTTCACGGCGGTCTTCGGCAATAGCAAAGCAGTCACCGCTCTTAGCGTCCTTGTTGCCATCAGCAGCTTTGGGAACATGCTGGCAGTTATCATTGGCTCCTCTAGAGTTATTCGGGAATGCGGAAGGTGGGATTGTTGTCCACTAACCTTAGTCGGCGTTCTCAGAGCTTAACCCCCCTCTCTCAATTTAGACAGGGTGTTCTCCCATATCCAAGATTCTGGGCTTCGACTTGGCCCTTCAACACGCCTTTGGGTCCATATCTTCTCAAGTGGGTTTTGACAGTCATCGTCATCATTGCGCCTCCGGCAGGCGATGCCTTCAACTTCAGTGCGTTTTGCACCCCTTTCTCAAAATACATGATCATCTGCTCACACCCCTTTCAGTTGTTGACCTGCAATCGTATCCGGCCAATGTATTCAGCTTTCTGATGACAATTGGTCTTTTCTGGGTGCGCAAGCGTCGCCAGAGTATCGGCGCACCAAAGACGGAATTCAGAGCATGGAATGTGGTACTGGTGTTCGCTCTCGCAGTCAACATCTACTTGCTCGTTCTTCCTTGGATACCACCTATTGGCGGCATTTATGGAGGCGACGTCAGTTTCTTCTATGCAACTTATTGCATCATTGGGCTGGGAATGTAAGTAACCTTTCACCTGTTCAATGGCGATCCATATTAAACAAAGAACATGATATTGCAGCCTGGCCATCTCAGCTCTCACTTATGTTCTCGTCGTTCTTGTGCTACCCAAGTGGGGTCACTACTCTATCCGCCAATTCCTCGAGAAACTTCCGGACGGCGCGCAAGCAACACGCCTCGTTAAGGTTCCGAATGCTGAACTAAAGGAGTGGGACGCGACCCACAATGAACATGGCGAACTTGTTGCTCGGAAACAATGATTTTCCGGTGGGCGTGGCAATCTATTTCACTTTTTCCCGTCGCTAAGGCCATGTCCAGTTTTGTTCATTTCGGATTCCCTGTACTCAATGTATTCTAATTATTGCATTCTACGACCTTCAAGTTAGCCCCCCCCCCTGGGTCATTTACGTAGGTAGAAGCTACACCTGCTCGTTAAATTTTTGTGGCACTATTAAATCATACCTGAGGCTCCAGCGAGCATTAGTTGGAAGCGCTCAAAACATTTAAGTATTTTATCACATAAGTAGGGCAATGCGTGAAAATGCTGCTGGTCATTACATATGTAGCATTCATCTTATCACTTCGTTATCTTGAACTTTCCGACATCACAGTTTGATCGATTGATTTCGACTGTTCTTGCACACTCGCGCCCACAATTTTGCCCACTGTCCACACCTCCCAATTAGAAACTCCGATGACCTTGAATTTTTTCCTCGTAATAGTCGACCGTTATGAGAATATCAGCGACTAAAAGTCTTCTGTTGTGTCTGGTTTCGCACAATGATTCTCATACACCATGTCATTTCTTCTGTCCGTTTCTGCCTGTCTGGTGTGTACCAGCATTGCTAGATTCCGAGAGGAATACAAGTTTACCAAACTTAGTCTGATGAATCACTATTTGCTGATAGGCGAGTTGTGGTTGCTCGTTACGAACTTGTCCTTGATGAATTCTGACAAATGATCCTTGCAGATAGTACTGAAAAGTCACCATGACGAGTTTCCCTCTCGCGGCTGGCCGGATTAAATGATTTCTCAAGTACCTGAATAGGAGCTTCAATATAATCTGTCAGAAGGACAGCCATAACGTACGTGTGTTCCCCGCTGCAAGGCCCGTCCGACATCTGTTTTCCATCAATGCTCCGATATCTCCTTCCCGATCCACCCACAAAAGGACGGCTTTGTAAATTTATATCTCTGGATGGGCAAATTGTATATGCATGACCAGGGCCGCTGGTGCGACTCAGACTTTATATAAACTACTCAACTTGCCTTGCTCTAGTACAAATCCTTATGCGCGACATGCTTCGCACATTTTTCCTTCTCTCGCTGAGCTCATGCGCTCTGAGTGTGATATTCACCAACGTTGCCGATCTTCCGCACCTTACATTTGATTTTATTATCGTTGGCGGTATGTATAGTCGATAAATTCTACTCGCAGACGAAGGTCTTAACTTTGGTTTGTTCAGGTGGTCAAGCTGGCTCCGTGCTTGCTAACAGGCTCACAGAAATTTCAAGCAATAAAGTTTTGTTAATCGAAGCAGGACCATCGTGAGCTCAACATACATTTACCCCTCAGGCGCCACAGACTTATAGCTACTTTCAGCAACGAAGGAATGCAGGATTCCATAATTCCCGGGCTTGCGTTTAATCTGGGAAATAGTCCCTTCGATTGGAATTTCACCACTACGCCTCAAACAGGTCTCAATGGACGCGTGATTCCTTTTGAAAGAGGGCATATTCTGGGAGGAAGTAGTTCAGTTAGTAAGTTACTTGAGCCCCTTGATTTTCTCAGTGCCACCACTCATATACACACAAGATGGCATGTTTTACACACGCGGTTCCTCATCTGATTTCAATCGATTCGCCAAGGTGACAGACGATCCTGGCTGGTCATGGGCTAATCTACAACCTTACGTTCTCAAGGTAATGTTTCGACATGAGAGATTTTGACCACGCGACACTGATGTATCTTGGCTTGAATAATTATAGCACGAAAAGTGGACCGCTCCGGCTGACGGGCATGACACTACTGGGCAGTTTAAACCACAGGTCCATGGGTTCAACGGATTCATCGAAACGACGTTGTCTGGTTTTCTAGATCCTCCAGTAGATTCCAGAATAATTCAAGCTGCTCATCAGCTGAATGGAGACTTTGCTTTCAATTTGGATATGAATTCTGGGAATCCATTGGGTGTTGGTCAGTTTCTTTTTATCGCTATTGGACGGCACGACTTTGAGTAGTGATGCTATATTTTATGCACAGGATGGCTTCAGGCTACCAGCGGTCATGGAATAAGAAGCAGCGCTGCAACTACTTACTTAGCACCTCAATTCCAAGCTCGCCCAAATTTATTCATCCTCTTGGAGACCCGAGTTACAAGGATTTTGAAAACTCCTGGATGCAAGAGTCTGACCTTGCGAACAGTCGAATTAACGTCTGGAAAGAGTATTATTTTGCCTACATTTTTCATTCACGATCTAATGGCATGCTCAATAGGTATACCAAGCCCTAGAGTAACATTAGCGGCGTCTAAGGAAGTTATTCTTTCTGCTGGAGCAGTTGGTACTCCGCACATTCTCCTTCACTCCGGCATTGGCGACAAAAGAGAGTTGACTGCTCTTGGAATCCAATCTGTGCTTGACCTTCCTAGTGTCGGCAAGAATCTCACAGAGCACCCGGCCTTTGCGCCTACATTTACTCTAAACATTCCCAACGATGATGATCCATTCGCCAAGTAGCTCTTCTCTGTACTCTCCTTTGCTTTGTCGCTAATTAAATTATAGCGTATTTTTCGATCCAGTACTGCAGGCTCAAGCATTAGAGCTCTGGAATACCAACAAAACCGGGCCTTTCGTTTGGCTTGGGAGGTTGGATCACATTGCTTGGGTTCGTCTTCCGGAAGACTCGTCCATTTTCCGACAATTCAACGATCCCTCTTCTGGACCCAATTCTGCTCACTACGAACTGGCACTTGGGGTAAATATACAATAAAGCTAAAGATTTTTGCTGAATGTCACTGATGTGTTCTTTCTATAGGGAGGTGCGACTTCAATCACTGCTGGAGGGTCTGTAGTTAGTCCAGCGTCTCGTGAGTTTGCATCTCTCTTTGACGTTCGAATCATTTCTCACCAAAAACAGGTGGCTCTGTAAAGCTGCAAACAAACAATCCTTTTGACGCGCCCCTAATCGATCCAGCGTATTTTGAATCGAACTTTGACCTGTTTGTTGCTAGAGAAGCAATAAAAGGTTTCCGTCGCTTCCTTTCAGCTCCTGCATGGCAAGATGTTTTCGTCGGTCCAGCTGGAGCTCTTGCAAACGCAACTACCGATGAGCTCTTGAACGAATTTATCATCAACAGCACGACCTCAGGTGCCCATCCCGTTGGGACTGCTGCTATGTCGAAGAAAGGGGCACCCTGGGGTGTCGTCGATCCTGATTTGCTGCTAAAGAAAGCTTCGGGCCTTCGAGTGGTCGATGCATCAATCATGGTGAGAATCGGATTGCTCCTTCTTATCATAACTTGTGATCCTGACATCATTCAATTGTAGCCATTTGTGCCATGTGCGCATACCCAGGCAGCCGTGTATATCATCGCGGAGCGCGCTGCGGATGTCATTAAAGCGGCCTGGCATTAGTGGGGCTCGTTGTATTTATATTGTGAAGTATTTTTTTTTTTGCACCCATGTCTTTTGGACTGTTTCCAAAAACCTAGAAGCAGATTACAATACATATGTACGTTGTTTGGCATGTTTAAATTTGGGCAATTGGACATCGCTTGCGTACATATGTTTGTGGGTTTTGAAGTGCCTGAAGGGACAAGTCGGTCGTCACCAAAATTGCCCACGAAATATGAGAAGAAATGCCCGGAATTGTCAGCGCGAGTTTTGAAGCAGAATATATATAAATTGCGACGATTTTGTATCCATTAGGCCGGGACGAGATAGCCTGGGCGTGTCGTTTGACCTCGCGTAGCCTTGCATTTCCAACATAAATCAACAAGAAAGAAGCCCGGGACTTCCCCTATTCATGTTCCCAGAAGATTGATACAAGCAGCGCAGAAAACAGAAGACGGAGCCTTAAGCGACTCGTGTACATAGATAGGGATTTGGAAATGAAATTCTCAATTACAGCTCTTTCCGAAAACCTTGTCAGTTGCACTTTGTTTTGCTCGCTCAGCCTCAAGTTGCAGTATATGAGCAATATACGATATTGAGGCACAGTCCCGATTGGGATATGATTGCGAGACGGCCGCACGGCAGACTCATCTGCAGGTTGCATGTCCCTCTGGTGGCATCCGCTTCATGCCCTCCTCCCTGGATGAATTTACCGAGTAAACCACCCAAAACCACATCTCAAGACCACTGAGAAGGCTGTTTATGCGGTGCGTACGGCGATCTTGAGAGAAGATATTTCCAGTATACTTAAGAGATGTCAGAGCTTGGCGTGTTCAGGAAATAAGAATGGGATGAGATCCACTTCGCAAATGGCCGAAAATGTTGTCTGGGAAAACAGGATGTGCCCGGTTTGAACGATGCAGTTGGCATGTTAATTTAACTCAGTAGGGTTGCAGAAACAAAGTCGTAAATAGCGAGGCCATGAGGCTGGGATCAATAAGCAAATTAAAGCGGTGTGTAGACTCGAAAGGCCATATTCAACGAATCAAAGTGCGGCTATAGTCAGATACTAGTATTCATGTTGCCGATGGCAAATTTATATGATTCACTCCAGCGGTGCTGTCAATTTGAGTGCTACAGAGCAATGTGTGAGAGGGCAAGACACCAGAGAGTTCAAAATCAGTTGAAACATAGCGACAGCAGATTTCGTAGAGGATAGTAAAAAGGTCTAGGAGATTTGATTGTTAGGCCATGTCGATATCAATGGTCGGATAATGCCGCAACGGAGTTACAAAATCAAATCTAAACCTTATTTTTCTCGTCCACACAAGTTTCGAGATCAAGCTCGTCGTCACACACGCTCAACTTGTTGCCTTGAAAAATCCATTGGCACTACCAGGTGCGCTCATTGGTCCATCTTATTGTGTAGAAAATGCTAATTACTCCCGTTATTCTGGTTTTAGGCGCAGAGGTCAATTGGGAGGCACTCGTTAACACTTACGACAAACTTGTATGTTCGCGTTTTGGGAGTTCGCGCTCTGGCCTGACCAACCTATGTCAGATAACAACAACTCAAAATGGGTGCTAGCCGCGCTGATAAAGCTCTCTACTTCGAGAAGCTAAAGGAGCTCCTCGCCAAATATCGTGAGTAATATGTTTTTCAATCTATATCTTAGATGCTGATTCACGACATTCAGCCTCCATCTTCTTGGTCAACGTCGACAATGTCGGTTCCAACCAGATGCATCAAATCCGTGTCGCCCTCCGCGGCAAGGGTGTTGTGTTGATGGGCAAAAACACCATGGTTCGCCGTGCTCTCCGAACCATCCTCGCTGAGAATCCCCACTTCGAGCGTCTCCTCCCCTACGTCAAGGGCAACATCGGATTCGTTTTCACCAACGACGATCTTAAGGAGATCCGTGAGATCATCGTGGCCAACAAAGTCGCCGCCCCTGCTCGTGCTGGTGCCTTCGCTCCCAAGGATGTCACTGTCCCTGCTTGCAACACTGGTATGGAACCCGGAAAGACCTCTTTCTTCCAGGCTCTTGGTATCCCCACCAAGATTGCCCGTGGTACCATTGAAATTGTGTCTGATGTCAAGGTCGTCACTGCTGGTACCCGTGTCGGAAGCTCCGAGGCTACCCTCCTCAACATGCTGAACATCTCCCCGTTCACCTATGGTATGACTGTCTTCCAGATCTACGATAAGGGTAACATCTTCTCTCCCGACGTCCTCGACGTTGATGAGCAAGAGCTTGTTGACCGCTTCTTGTCGGGTATCAAGACCATTGCCGCCATCTCTTTGGCCCTCAACTACCCTACCATTGTCTCGGTGTCCCACACCCTTGTCAACGCATACAAGAACCTCCTTGCTATCTCTCTTGTCACCGAATATACTTTCGAGGCGTCCGAGAAGGTAAGCCTTTTTATCCTGGAATTGGTAATGATTGGCAATTATATGATTATATTTATAATACACACTGAAAATTCTGAGCGTCTCAAGGATGCAACGCGGAAATTAAATACTTCACTGATTTCATGCCAATCTTCCCTGCTAACACTTATTTTTCGGCGCTAATTTTTTTCCTCCATCAGATCAAGGAATATCTCGCCAACCCGGACGCGTTCGCCGCTGCCGCTCCGGTGGCGGAAGCTGCTGCCCCCGCTGCAGCTGCTGCCGTCGAGGAGAAGAAGGAGGAGGAGGAGGAGGAGTCAGAAGGCGACATGGTGAGTCTTGTACTAGCCCAAGTCTGGCAGATTACGCTAATGCACGTTTGTAACGTAGGGCTTCGGACTGTTCGATTAAGTGGTTTGCCCCGGAGATTCACCGCGGTATATACGTGTTATGTAGTCGTGTTATGTAGCTCCAAAACAATAGTCTTATGCTGCTTTGAAAGTGCGTGTGATTTTTGTGCGGGAACAATGTCGGGGACGGGCGAAACAGGAAGTGATTTTGGGATGTATGACTGTGGAATGACGGAGGTTATGGTTTTTTCCGACCGAGCAGCCCCAACATCTGCTTCTTGACCATCAAACGTTTACCGGTCCTCAGCGCACCGATCCGATTATCTTTCCCAATCAGGCATTCTCCGCTCACTTTTGACCTCTATTGACTGAACCGTCATCGCGCTAGTGCTATATATTTCAAACAGCCATGTCTTCCGCATCGACCCCAGAAGACCAAAACAACATGGATTTCGGAAAAGGCGGCCATCTCATCGTTGTCTCAAATCGTCTCCCCATCACCATTAACAAGGACGCCAATGGCGAGTACCACTTCAAAATGTCCTCTGGCGGTCTCGTATCCGCCCTGTCAGGTTTCAAGAAGTCTCTCAACTTCACATGGATCGGCTGGCCGGGATTCTTCATCCCTCCCAAAGATCGCCCGCTGGTCGACAAGCGCCTCATGGAAGAGTACTCCTGTCAGGCTGTCTATCTCGACGACGAAGTAGCCGACCGGCATTACAACGGTTTCTCTAACTCTATCCTCTGGCCGCTATTCCACTACCACCCAGGCGAAATGAACTTTGACGAGGAGAACTGGCTCGCCTACCGTCAGGCCAACATGCAGTTCGCGGAGGTCGTACGTCAACAGATAACGCCTGGGGCCATGGTGTGGGTGCAAGACTACCATCTCATGCTCCTCCCGATGCTCCTCCGCGGGATGATCGACGGACGCAAAAACGTTGGGACGTTCACGAGCGAGGAGTTGACCAAGATCACAGAGGGAATTGACGTCACAGCTTTCTCTTCCACCCAACCTCCCACGCCTGGCGTGAAGATTGGCTTCTTCCTCCACACCCCCTTCCCCAGCAGCGAAATCTATAGGTACGCGGGTGTCGTTTAATGTCTTTGACATACCCTGACGCGGTGCAGAATCCTGCCTGTTCGTCGGGAGATTCTTCTTGGCGTCCTATACTGTGACCTCATCGGGTTCCACACCTACGACTATGCTCGTCATTTCCTGTCATCATGCACGCGTATTCTCGGTCTCCCAACGATGCCTAATGGTGTCGAATTCGAAGGCCGGCTGGCTCATGTGGGCACCTTCCCCATCGGAATCGAACCCAACAGCTTCATCGACGTAGGTGTAACTCCATGATATTTTTACTCTCTTGGCTCACCTGCTCATAGAACCTGAAAAAGCCGTCAGTAATCGACCGTGTGAAGCAGCTGGAGCAGCGGTTCGGCGCTGTTAAAGTTATTGTTGGCGTCGATCGTCTCGATTATATCAAGGGTGTTCCTCAAAAATTACACGCTCTCGAGTTGTTCCTTACGCAGCACCCTGAGTGGATAGGAAAGGCGCGTTTTCAAAGTTATTTTGACGCGGATTCGGCTAATTTGTATTAGGTTGTGCTCGTTCAACTCGCTGTGCCATCACGGCAAGACGTCGAAGAATATCAGAACCTGCGGTCGACAGTCAACGAGCTTGTTGGCCGTATCAATGGCCGTTTCGGCACAGTCGAATTCATGCCCATACACTTCATGCACAAGAGTCTGCCGTTCGACGAACTCTGCGCGCTTTACACCGTCAGTGATGTATGTCTTGTGTCAAGTACACGCGATGGAATGAATCTCGTACGTCTCGTTTAATCTCACTTCCATGGCTTTGCGTGCTCATTAAAAAATGCAGGTATCATACGAGTACATCGCCTGCCAACAAGCGCGCCAAGGCGTACTGATCCTTTCCGAGTTTGCCGGCGCCGCTCAGAGTCTCAATGGGTCAATCGTCGTCAACCCATGGGACTCGCAAGAGGTTGCGGATGCGATCCACGAGGCTGTAACAATGGATGCCACGACACGGGCGGAGAATCAACGCAAGCTGTTCAAATACGTGAACAAGTACAGTGCTGCATTTTGGGGAAGCAGCTTTATCAAGGAGATGAGCCGGATTGATGCAAACGAAGTGGGGAAGGAAGGGCAGGCGGAGCTTCACGTCAAGACTCAGGACGAGGCGTCCTATGGAAACTTGGTGGTCACGGAGTGATCGCCAGCAACGATGCAAAACCTTGAAAGAGCACGTCACTCTTTCAGTTTTCCCGAAGAAGGAACAGGTCGAGAACGGAGGCGAACCCGACGCGAAAGGAAAGTTGATATCGCATGCGTTTAGAAGTCACTTATTGTTTCTAGAATTACGTTACACTACACTATTCTCACTTGGACATAGATAGTACGAATGGTACCGTTTTCCCATAAACTGGTCTTTTTCTTCGCTCGTCGTTGTTCTCGATCATTCACGGCATCTTCGCTACGAGTATATTCAAGGATATCCGGTTGACGCTGCTGTTCGCTCATGAACATTTCCGTGTAGCACTTGTCCCTGTGTTCAATTACCTTCCTAATCTCTGATATGACCGCTATGAGTCAACATACTATACATATACATCACCTATAATATTACTATACACTTACCTACGCTTCTACCCCGGATATGTTCCTTACACAAGAATTAGGCACTGTCTGTGTGAATCGACTCGTTGCATAGCTCTAGAAATTACTGCGGCCAGGTCATACTGCTATTTCGACGTGTAAGGGTTATGCGACTGCAAGCTCTTTCTTCTGCCACCGAAAATCTATAAATAACCGGTCTGATGACCACAAGCTGGCAATAATAGTATTCCCCTTTTGGCATTGGGTTTGCCCGATAAAGAAGTTGTTTCTGTGCAACAGAATCGCGGATATGAACACAGAGTGGCGCACGTTTGTTGAGATTATCCTTGCGCTCTACAAGGAACCCCAAAGTGGATCATGGGGTACGGAAGACAGGGATGTTGGTCCGTTTGGAGAGCCTCGTGCACGCTAAATACACACAAGGCAAGACACAGCCTCGCTGTCAAGAAGGCTAGAAATATCAGCAGATTTGTGCCGAGAGTGCGTTGGCACTTCCAAAAGATACCGGTTTTTTCAGTGGAGGGTTGGAGGGCATAATGAGATGAAATATATAGTCCAAGAGTACTCAGCTTATCGCTGATGTGGAAATGTTCCTTGTGAGTTCTGAGAGGTATTAACCGTCTTGGCGGACGGGGAAGTAAGTTCACAAGCTCACAGCAATCGAAATACCAAGCCCGCGCTGTCTTTTGCCGTTGCCAGAAATTTTGCAACACGTTTGCAATGAGGAATGGGCCACTCTGGAGAAGTGCTTTGCGGTGTCCACACCACTGTAACGTCAGGCAGAAAGCCAATGCTGCCTGGCTAAATAGGCATGCGTACTAAACGGGATGAAGGCTTTTTGTTGTCTTATTTTTGTGGTTCTTTTATAATTAACCCATGGAGCAATACATGGGTATGGATAAGGCTTGAAATTTTTGACGCTAGTCTTCATAGCAGCAGCTACTTGTCTTCAACGGTCTGATCTGAAGTGGTCGTTAAATTCTCGAGACGCCTTTAAAATTCGGTGCAACCTTCCAAAAATACATTCGCAAAAACGGAAAGTGGAGTCCGTGTTTCAGTCCACCAACCATCAGCCTGAGAGCGTTTTCATCATGAAATATGAGCTATCCTCAGCCCGCAGACCTTGCCAGTCTAGCGAGAGCAAAAGTCCGTATCAATGACTCTCTGACGCTGACCTGCAGGCTTCTCAAGCACATATATGAGTCTGAGCGTATTAGAACTAGAAGCCAATGAAGAGGCTGTACCGCCCGAGACAATGGCGAAGGCCAAGATTCCTCTCATGGCGGCTGAAAAGCTCTTATCGGTATACAGGAGGTACTCGGTTTATACGAGCATCACTCTCAGCAAGCCTATGGCATTCCTCCATATGCAACCATATATATACGTAATTGTCAAATAGATCTACATGCGAATGATAATCTGGTGAGGTCATATCTTACGCGGCTTTTATCCAGCTGGAAATTCACTGAGGGGATTTTCTCCCCTATGGGAATTTGAGCAGATGTTCTATTTCCGCTAGAAAAGGGTGCAGAAACCCTAAAATAAATAGAAATCTGTCACAATAGCGCAGCATCAGTCTCCTTCAGACCACTCTTCCGAGTTATTTCGATGCTTGACAATGTGGTAACATTTTTCAACTGCAGGTAGTCATCAAGTTGTTCACACCTTGGAGATAAATCCAACACATGTACGTGGATGGATACCAATTCTCCCAATAACGATCTTTATTTGTTGATGACTCTACAGCCTAGTCGAACTGGTTCATTTCTTCTGAATCTCGATCAACGAGCGCGCATCATAACCTCGGATTCGCACGCGATATAATCTAAGCGCCCATCGTTTCAATAAATACGCGACTGTTGAATATTGAATTCCCGAGACTCAAGGAAAATGAATTTCCAGACGCCAACAAGGGCATTCTAACCAAGTCAGAAAGTTCATAAACCAGATAATAGGCATTCACCTGAATCCCGGTGGCTCCTTGGCGCTTTTGGTTTATTCTTTCTGCATTCATCTTTTTGCACAAGTCAGTGCAGAAGTTCATGCCATCCAGTGATGACTGCGTACACAATGAGCTTAGTGTATTCGAAAGGCAGTGCATCTTGTTGAATGTAACTGCGCACATTCACATACGCTATTTATCCGCCGGTCCAAGCCCGGGTTTCAAGTAAACCGCTAAACCTGAAGGAGACCGCCACAGCGTGCTGACTGGCTGTTATCTTGGAGAGGCATAAGACCCGGAATTCGGAATTCTTAGCCTTTGGTGCAGTGGGTAAAATCATTCAAAATGTCTATGTTTTGTCTTGTAGAGTACAAGATTGATGTCATGTATTGTACATTTCAGTGCATGACCAGAACAATGAAGCACTGCAAGAAGATTGTAACGATCTGATTCAGCAGTACAAAGGTATGCAGATATGCAAACTGTTGTCTAAAACGAAAGGAGACGCGCATGCAAAATGATGAATTACTTCAGTCTTGACTCTGTAATAGACAAATGTCGCAGGCAAACTCATCAAAAACGACGGGCCTGGGACTCGAACCCAGAATCTTTAGCTGGTTAGTTAACCGGAAACTAACGCGTTGCCATTACGCCAACCCACCAATGATGATCAGGTTGCCGTGAGTCATCAAAATCATTTTTCGATTGACGCTATAAATGAGGTCACCGGAATATATCATGAACTCGTCATAACAATACACTCCGCTGTTTTCCAAAATGACCAACTGAGGCGCTTAGAACGCGAGAAAAATCATCTCTTCCAAGCCATGCTTGTCAGCTGGAATGACTTCCTTACACCATTGGGCCGCCTCAAAAAGGGAGGACGAGTAGCATACGAATATTGCAGGTCATTGCAGACACGCGGAGCCAAATATCTCCATCGACATAACAACGAAAGAAGTTCAATGAAATTAATGATGAATATTCTATGTAGTCGTGGTCATTTAACGCAACAGAGCTATGGTTACATGCAGTTTCTGCTCTAAGTAAGGCAAATTTGCCCAAAAATAGCCCAGGAGCCTCGATAGCACTAGCTTGTCAAATAAAGTCGGGTTCGAGATACACCTAATATGTAGTCTCTAGATGATGATGCTCCAATAAGCCAGATTTTCCGTCGATATCTTGCAAAACAATGACGATGTCAGCGATTGGTATTGAACGACTCAGTTGGAGCGACCCTTTGACATCATATTCCACTATAGAACCATTCAATGGACTGGAATGGAAACTCTAGCTGAACCAAAGAATAGAAGGCAGACTTGGAACAATGGAGATACATGCGAAGGGTACACAATGCTCATGATAGATAGCCATACCCTAAAATGCACGCGCAGCAGTTGAGGCAGTGAAGTCTGAGATACAGAGAGGGGCGATCGGCGAACCTACACCCTGCGTCAGTCGTGGGGCGGGGAAGACTTGTACTATGCTATGCAAGAAAAACGGGCTGCGCACATGGCCCGAGCCGTTCGCGCCAGCAGAAAAGTCAGGAAACATGTTGGTGGTGGCAGCGGCTGAATTTCAAGAAGACAGCTGCATGCGTGTGGGGACTATCAGCACAGCCCCCACGGTAAAAATTCGAGTTGTTCAAGGGTTTCCCCACTTCCTGCTCGAGTATACTTAACCGATGAGTTTATGCACACGGATCTAGACATAAACGTCGTTTTTGCCCGATATGGGATTGTGTGTAGGAAAAGATAGCTACCTGGGTACACATGGTGCTGGCATGTCGTTTGTGGGATATTTTTGCATTGCGAAGGAAATGGACCGAGCCGCTTGAGGATAGCTGTATTTAAATTTGCATTTGGTATCGTAAAGGGTTCAGAAAGAAGGGCCGGGAGACAATGCACAGGCTGCGAAGAAAGAGCAAGCACTTTTTTCACTCCTTTATCGTGTACCGATGCTAGTATCGGATAAATGTGACTCATTAGAGAAGGAATGCGAATACCACAAGTTAGACGCACGGATCAACAGCCGCTCGCAGAACATGCGCAATTAATATAGGCATGCATCTTCAGGGTAGGTTTGGCGGCCATGTCTGAACGCTGTTTCATTGCAGGAGCGAAGTCGGAGTGCATTGGTTCAGCATTTTGTGCTGCATCGGCGTGTAGATGGCGGAGTAATAGATGAGTGGCGTCATGAGGCGCTAGACGTTGTATTTGCCTGATTAAACTGGGTAGAGTGAACGTTCGGGATCTACGCTGAGGGTAGAGTAAATCCGAACCGCGGGCCCGGGTAGTAAGAACCCTAGGTGCAGCCATGATTGGGTATGTCAATCATACGCGATCGGACAGGAGGTGGAGTAGAGTGAAAGCGAAATCGCCAAGTTAAATTTGAAGTTTGGTCTTCATTTTCTTGCGCTATCGCAGCAACCAAAGACGATCCTTGGTCTTATGAAGGCGGTTGTGAACAGTGAAGATGTCAAGGGCAAAGGTCGTGGACGCACGCTTCCTAGAAGCCAGAACTGCGGCAGATCTGTTCACGGACTGGCGCAGGAGAGAGCGAAAGCTACCCAGAGGAGGTATGAGGACAAGTGGACCTGGCATATTTGGCCAAGCACAATATTAAATCAGAAAGGACGAACGCACGTGTTGTTGACGGCCGAATTAGTCAATGAACGTTGAACATCGGCGCTCTGTTCATACCCCGTCTTCACAGCGTCGGGCCCACAGCGACTGCGCTACGCCTTCAGGAAAAGCTGTAGCAGCAACCTGCTCATCAAGTAGCCGGACGGACGGGCGAACCGCGTCAGTCGTTCAATCGGGCCAATAGTGGGGTATCCATAATTCTGGGACGCACAGCCTCACAGAGCACCCTCCCTTGGCGAACCTATTTGAACAGTCCAAGTTACTTCCACTCGCTTTTCCTTTCACGCCATCCATACCACAGCCAGAGTAGCCTTGCTCGTAGTATGGCTTCCTCGGATGATGGGCATACTATTCCGTCCATCAACATAACCGTCGACCCTCCTCAGGCCAGCGACCACGTGTCGCCCCCGCCCTCTGCAGATTTCTTGTCTCCAACGAGCCACGGCACCCTGGGCCCTGCATCCCCCACATATTCGGACTACAGCTCTGCACCCCCTTCCCCTACTCTGTCTAACCATTCTGTGCTGTATCCCACCACGCTGCATCTACGAAACAACAATCCGGAGCAGTCTACAGGTCTCACTTCTCTGAATCTATTGACGCCGAATAATCACCACCGTCGAGGGAGCGACACCACTTCTCTTACGGATGTAGAGTCTGCTGAACTTCGGCATGTTCCATCAACCAGGAGTTCTTTGACGCATGTTGACCATAATTCGCCTCCCAGCCAGACCAAATTGATTGACGCGCCTGTTGTGAATGAGAAGCAGGAGGGAGACAAGGACAAGAAGAAGAAGAAGAAGAAGAAGAAAGGAAAGAAGGATGACGACGAGCCTACCCAAACAGCGCACGAGCTCGAACTTTCGCAAGACGATGCTATCGACCCTGCCCCCTTTCTGTTCAAGCCATTCCAGCTGGCGCATATTCTTGACCCCAAAAATCTTCCTGCTCTCACGTCTTTTGGCGGCGTGAAAGGCCTCTTACGTGGACTAGGCGTCGATCCAGACTACGGACTTTCATCAGATTCTGAACCAACGAAAGGACACGGCGCTTCGCAACACCATCTTCCGGAGAAGGCTCATGGGCGTCGTACGAATAGCGAGGACTTGCCAGAAATCGTCCTCACAGAACCTGGAGGCAAGGTCGCCTCTCCCGCTGCTGCCGATGACGGTGCCGCATTTAAGGCCTCACTGGAAGACCGTCGGCGTGTTTTCGGCGAGAATGTTCTGCCCACGCGCGTCAGTAAGACGCTGTTGCAACTAATGTGGCTCGCTCTACAGGACAAGGTTTTGGTATGTCTTTTTTTTTTTTTTTTCTTTTCAAATCTACCTTCAACGGAGACTTATGCCGGTTTAGATCCTGCTTTCGGTTGCTGCGGTCGTCTCTCTGGCGCTGGGCTTTTTCCAGGACTTTGGGACAACTCGGAAATCAGGCGAGCCGCCCGTGGACTGGGTGGAGGGTGTGGCCATCATGATTGCGATAGCGATTGTTGTAAGTTTGGAATTCTGGCAAATTTGAATCGCTTACTAAACACTCAACTAGGTCATCGTTGGTTCATTGAACGATTGGCAAAAGGAACGCCAGTTCAAAGCTCTCAATGAGCGCAAAGAAGAGCGCGGCGTCAAGGTCACACGCGACGGAGTCGAAAAAATGGTTGATATCAAGGTTAGCGCATAAATCCACTATCTTTTCTTTTATTCCTCTTCTGACTCCGAATTATAGGAAATTGTTGTCGGAGACATAGCCCACCTGGAGCCGGGTGAAATTGTTCCCTGTGATGGAATTTTCCTCTCTGGGCACAACGTCAAATGCGATGAATCAGGCGCTACGGGCGAGTCGGACGCCATCAAGAAAGTACCCTATGCTGAGGTCCTGGAACTGCATCGTCAGGCGGTCGCGGCTGGCAAGGATCCAGAAAGCGGTCATACGGACTGTTTCATGATCTCAGGAAGTAAAGTGCTTGAAGGAGTTGGAACATACATTATTGTTGCAGTCGGCACGAAAAGTTTCAATGGCCGTATCATGATGGGTGCGTACGAAGGCATTTCTATTCCTTGTTATTTGTCAAGTTAAGTGTATATGGTTTTCACAGCTTTGCGCGGAGATACCGAGAACACACCATTGCAGCTGAAACTCAATGCCCTTGCAGAGCTCATTGCAAAGCTTGGCTCGCTGGCTGGTTTAGCTTTGTTTATCGCATTGATGATTAGGTTTTTTGTACAACTGGGTCAACACAGTCCTTCACGGTGTGTTGTTGATTTTTTTTTTTCATGTTGTTTTTCGACTCTGACCCTTTTCTCCACGACCCAGCACTCCGAGTGAAAATGGTATTGCCTTCGTCAACATCCTTATCATTGCGGTCACCCTGATTGTTGTCGCTGTACCGGAAGGTGAGTTTTGGGGAGTTATTTTCTCACTCTCATTACTTAGGAGTGTTCTATTCATAGGCTTACCGCTGGCCGTTACGCTCGCACTGGCATTTGCAACGAAAAAAATGACCTACGAGAATCTTCTCGTTCGTGTACTTGGCTCTTGCGAAACAATGGCCAATGCCTCTGTCATATGCACGGATAAGACTGGCACGCTCACACAGAATTCCATGACCGTCGTCGCCGGCTCCGTTGGTATTCACGCCAAATTTGTTCGCCGACTGGAGACAAATGCCGCACGCACGAACGCCACTGACAATGAGAAGCCGGAAGTTGGAGTGACACGAAAACATTACCAAGACTTTTCTATTGACCAGGCCGATATCAACACCATCCTCTCCCCCGAAGCTCGCGATCTTTTCAACGAAGCTATCGCTGTCAACTCCACCGCTTTCCAGGATAAAGACCCCGAAACTGGAGAAACTGTTTTCATCGGTAGCAAGACAGAAACGGCTCTTTTACAATTCGCGCAAGAACTCAAATGGAAGGACTTCCAGGAGACTCGTAACGCCGCCGAAATCGTTCAGATGATTCCATTCTCAAGCGAGCGAAAGTCTATGGGAGTTGTTATTCATCTTTCTGGTGGAGTCTACCGCGCGTATTTCAAGGGCGCCAGTGAGATCCTGGCGAAGAAGTCTACTCGCTATATTGTTGTCCATCAGGATGGCAAGTACTCGGATGGCATTGAAACAGAGCCTATCGATGAATTAGCCAGGGAGAACATTAGTCGGACGATCATCTTTTACGCGAATCAGACGTTGAGGACTATCGCACTCTGCTACCGTGACTTCCCATCATGGCCTCCTCCAGGGATGAATCTCGATTCAGAACGCGAGGTTAGTTTTTTCTCTTTTCAATATCTGGTTCTTGTTTCAACTTCTTGTCGTTCAGGTTCCTTTTGAGGATTTATCTCAGGATTTGACTCTCATCGGTATCACTGGAATTGAAGACCCTCTGCGCGATGGTGTCCAGGAGGCCGTCGGGAAGTGTCACCGGGCAGGAGTCACAGTCAAGATGTGCACAGGAGACAATGTCCTCACTGCGAGATCAATCGCGACGCAATGCGGCATCTTCACCAAAGGCGGGATCATCATGGAAGGCCCTGTTTTCCGCCAGCTCACTCAGTCGGAAAGGATCGAGATTGTACCTCGTCTGCAGGTTCTCGCGCGGTCATCGCCTGAAGACAAGAAGGTCTTAGTCGAGACTCTCAAAATGATCGGCGAGATTGTTGGCGTTACTGGCGATGGTACCAACGATGGACCGGCGCTCAAAACCGCCCACGTCGGCTTCTCGATGGGCATTGCTGGTACTGAAGTTGCCAAAGAGGCTTCGGACATCATTCTTATGGACGACAACTTCTCTTCCATCGTCAAGGCTATCATGTGGGGTCGATGTGTGAATGACGCTGTGCGCAAGTTCTTGCAATTTCAGATCTCCACGAACGTCACGGCTGTTATTATCACCTTTGTCTCTGCCATCAGCTCGGTCGAGGAGGAGTCGGTGCTGTCTGCTGTGCAACTTCTTTGGATCAACATCATCATGGACACTTTTGCTGCCTTGGCCTTGGCTACCGACCCTGCTACGGAAAGCCTTCTCGACCGCAAACCCGACAAGAAGACTGCGCCGCTGTTCTCCGTCGAGATGTACAAGATGATACTCATGCAGTCCATCTATCAGGTCGTCGTCATCCTCCTTTTCCACTTCCGTGGCGTCCAGATCCTAGGCTTCGAAGATACTGACAGAAACCAACTTGACGTTAAGACCCTCGTCTTTAATGCCTTTGTCTTCGCCCAGATCTTCAACTCGGTAAATTGTCGACGCCTTGATAGCCACCTCAACATTTTTGAGAACATAACCAAGAATCCCTTCTTCATAGGTATCACATTGCTTGGTATGTTTCTATCTTATGTTATCAATGTCACCTGTTCTAATCACGCCATACTTCTAGAAATTGTTGTTCAGGTATTGATTGTATTCGTCGGCGGTGCGGCTTTCCAGGTCACCCGTATTGGCGGGCGTGAATGGGGCATTTCTCTTGCCCTCGGTATTGTATCTATCCCTTGGGGTGCTGTTATTCGCCTGATGCCCAATGCCCCCTTCGAGAAACTGTTCAAATTCTGCAGGCTTATAAAAGAGCCTAAAGAAATCCTACCGACCACGAAGCTCGACCAGGAAGGGTGGAATGGTGCTATCAATATGGTTCGCGACAACCTTAGCACGTTCGCTAATCTTCGTGGCGGCCGTCTCAGATCTTCATCCTTCGTCATCAAGAGTCGCTCGGCGCGTTTAAGCGCAGACGAACGTATGGGAATGTAAGTCTGTTTTAAATGATTTGTCAAATATTATTGCTTACTTTCTGTGTCCATCTCAGTTCATCTGTTTTAACGATGGCCCCCACCCTCATGATTGGAGCCGTGGCTGCTGGTCAAGCCTATCTCCAACCTGGTTCTCTCTCTGATCCCGCTCACACTGATCCCTCACGATCATCGGCTGCTCTTTGGGAAGGCAAGCTGCAAATTCATCCCGATACACCTGCGGATGACCCTGTTTACAAGCAATTCGGCGGAAAAGAAAACATTGTTTAATATTCTCTCTTTTTTGTTCACTACGGCTAACCGCCATGCCCAAGGGCGCATATTGCTTCAACCCGGGAAGCGTGATCGTCCAGGACGACTTCTCCGATGACATACCATCTGACGACATACCATCCTTCCTTAATTACTCAAACACACATTTTGCACTCTGTTCTCGTCCTTCTCATTCGCTTTTCATCAGGTATAAAAACATAGAGCACTGAAATTTTTTTATCTTACATTCGACTAGATTATATTCCTCTTGATGACCTCTTGCATTTCACGTCTTGCTCTCAAATTCTCTACATGCACACAGAAACAAATGAAGGCACGTTTTTCTATGGTATATATTACCTATATAAAATCTTCAGCTTCCTTCGACCGCCAAAACATTTGACTTCCTGTCTAGAGATATAGTTATAGGATGACACGAATGATGTATTAACAGCTCTAATGTCAGACAATCCTCGTTCACGATTTACGGTCGATCTGTCATGTTCAAACCTCCTGTTAAAGGGTACAGAAAGGGATCTGCAGGCAATCTGTGGTTCGCAAACTTATAAGTTCGAAATGGACGTAAATAAAGGTGATCATGTCTTCGATATCCCATCGATCTGTTGGCTTTGTGCAAAACGGCTGCCCCGTGTCACTGATTTCATGATGAAGCTATCATCAAGTTTTCAGAATCTTGCCTAACTTCGTTCTTCAGGATTCTGTGTGATCTCTTCCTGATCCTTCAGAGAGCAAAATACCTACCATCGCTATGTCACGAACGAACAACTCGACTCCTCTGATCATGTGCGACTCCACAGTTCCGAACTTTGCTGGACGACTAACAATTATTCTTACAGATTGTTAGGCCAGACGGGGTCTGGAAAGAGTACAGTAAGATCTATTCGCGCGCATGCGAGCTGCAGAGAACCTAGGAAACTGATGGTATTCGTGTTCATAGTTCATCGCTAATGCCGTCACAGACCCTTCGAAGCCAGTCCCAGAGATTGGCCACGGACTATCTCCCTGCACAAAAAAGATCACGATCTACGAGGCCACCCAGTCAGCAGAACCTAAAAAATCAGTGCGATTGGTCGACACTCCGGGGTTCAACGACAACGATACGAGCGAAGGAGATAACGAAAAGTTAAAGAAAATCATACAATGGCTCAACAACCAGTAAGAATTTGGTCGCGTTGATAATCTCGAACACATCTGATCAGAGGGCATGTTGTCGTTGCTGTGACCAGACCAGATGGACCCACCCTCATCATATATCTGCTCGAAATCACCCAGAACAGGATGGAAACGGATGTGAATGTGGTCTCTCCTACGATGGGTGCTGCAAAAGTTCCTCGTCCTCGAGGTGTCGTGTTTGTAACCACAAAGTGGGCCAACGATGAAACCAGCCTCAAGGTTCAGTTAGAACGTGCAAAAAAGATTCAAGCACACTTCACGGATTGCCAATTCGAGTCGTTTCATGGAAGTCATGAATCTGCCTGGAAGATCCTCGAAAACGCATGTTCCCTGACGTCAACTGACGCATTGCCTACGAAAGTGGAGGTTGCTCAAAGATTAGAGAATGTACTGAAAAGTATTCCGTCCGTGGCCCAAAAAGGCCAGAAAGGAACTTCGAAGGGTGCTGGTAAACTCTACAACCTTTTCATCAGATGGTCGAAGGTTAGTCTGGTTTATTTAACGTATGTGTTCCAATGGCTCATTTGTCTTGAACTTTTAAGTAATCGTCAGTCATATTTCGTCGAAGGCAATGGTTTATACACACCTGGTTCTCGACCTTATTTAGTCTGAGTGAGAAAAAATTGTAAGTCGGTGGTGGATACTTGAGCTTCACGGAATTTCAAGGTCTGGGACGCGATGCGATGTTTATCAGAAGAACTAGAAGGTTCAACATGGGTTGAAGTTCAACAGAACGGGCTCGCGGTTTTTCGATCGGTGCCGATACTTAGGTCACGAGACAGGAATCAATTCAAACAGGTTGGGTTCAGCGCGCCTTACCTTTGACCACTTCGTTTCATACTGGCTGACTACCCAGACTGAGGGCATTTATTCGCAATGTCAATTTTTTCCGGTGCGACCTCGAACGTGGGGTCGTCTGTTAACACTTCAACAACAGCCGAGAAGGATATCGAAGTCGCAGACCCTCCAACAGACTCTATATCCTCAATCTCATTCTCTAGCCAAGCCGACTATATGGCTGTTGGAAGCTGGGATAACAGTGTATGTTCCTTGCTTGGTTTGGATTATTTTTCTTCTCAAAGGTTCCACGCGTTTTGTAGGTACGAATCTATGAAGTAGGCGCTAATGGGCAGACCCAAGGGAAGGCTATGTATCAACATCAAGGACCAGTGCTGAGTACATGCTGGAACAAGGTATGTTGTTATATATCTTCTGACTGAACTCCAGGCTGATTGGGAGAGTAAAGGAAGGAAACAAGATCTTCTCTGGAGGTGCTGATAATGCCGGCCGCATGTTCGATGTAACTACAGGCCAAGCCACTCAAGTTGCTCAACATGATGCACCTATCAAAGTCGTTAAATGGGTGGACACTCCTCAAGCTGGAATTCTTGCTACCGGAAGCTGGGATAAAACGATCAAAGTGCGCACTCTTTTTCTGTCAACAAGTCTTATGTCTGATCTCCTATTAGTACTGGGATCTGCGGACTGCCAACCCAGTCGCCACTGTAACTCTTCCTGAGAGATGTTATACCTTCGATATCCAATACCCTCTTATGGTGGTTGGAACTGCTGAACGTCATATCCAAATTTTCAATCTTACCAACCCGAATACAGCTTACAAGGTACAAGTGCTTCCATTGTACCCTCAACGTCTTCGCTGATGTCGCTTCTCTCTTAGACCATACTCTCGCCATTGAAGTGGCAGACGCGTGTTGTCTCTTGTTTCACTACCAACCCCGTCCAGAGTGGATTCGCCGTTGGTAGTGTGGAAGGAAGAGTGGCCATCCAGTAAGTAACATGAAGTTGAATATCACTGCATCTCTTAGGCTGATACGTTTTACCCAGGTATGTTGAGGAGAAAGATGCTCAGTGAGTGTTGGGATGTGAAAACAAGCAATACGCTCGCTAACTAAAAATTCAGGCACAACTTTTCATTCAAATGTCACCGTCGCGATTCGACACCCTCTACCAAGGACCAGGCTCTAGTCTTTGCAGTCAACGATATTTCATTCCATCCTGTACACGGTACATTCTCGACTTGCGGTACGTGACTTTCTTACAACTCGTTTCACTGCGTCACTGAAACATTACAATAGGCTCCGATGGCACCATTCATTTTTGGGACAAAGATGCTCGTACCCGTCTAAAAAGTATGTAACCTGAAGTCTACTTTGAATTTATATTCAGCTTACCTTCTACAGCTTTCGATCCAGCCCCAGGACCCATCTCAACGACAGCTTTCAATCGCACTGGCAATATCTTTGCATATGCCGTATCCTACGATTGGTCCAAAGGTCATTCAGGAATGACACCTGGCGCACCCAACAAGATCATGCTGCACTCTTGTAAAGACGATGAAGTCAGGAAGAGAGGCGCAAGGAGATAATTTGCTGATGTTGTAAGTACATGGGACCCTCACAATGATCAGTTTTATTTTGCTTTACTTCTCTTGATCTCTTGCCTAAGTCGTATATTGTTGTTGTATTGACGCTGGCTCTTGGGCCACTCCAAAATGCAGTATGACGAATGAATTTGAAAATCCTACACTTCATATGAATACAATGAAAACTAAGTATGTACATTAAAAACTGCTCTAATTGGTCCAAATTATCACAGCAAAATAAACGAAGACATCTATCTATTTAGCTGACATCAAGCACTGGTCTTGCGAGGAGTCAAAATTGTAGGCAAGACACCTTTCATTGTTACGAACTGGTCGAGCATGTCGTCGTACCATTGCTGAGGGTTGTAGCCATCTTCGAGCCGTATATCGAGTCGTTGCAAGATCAAAGTGAGCACCATGCGCATCTCCATCCACGCGAGATTTTTGCCCGCGCAATTCGTTGGGCCGGTGGAGAAAGGAATAAACGCAGCGATGTTGTGTATATATTGGCCAGTTCCGAAGATTTTGGGCTCAAGCTCCATCCTTTTGCTCTCGGGTAGCCAGCGCTCAGGGATGAAGCTGTTGGGGAGGGGGGCAAAGTATCGAGGATCTCTTTGAAGAGTGTAGGTGGGGATGAATGCGCTGCTGCCTTCAGGGAGATAGCTACGATTACAAATTGCTCATCAGCCACAATTTGAGTTCGAGAGTAGAAGAAAGGCACTCACTATGAGCCGATCATCTTACCACCGCTTCCTTTCTCGCCCTCGCGTTGAGAGCCGCAGAGGATAGGTGGTAGGAGACGCAAACTTTCAGATCTACAGAGTTGCTTAGTACAATTCGACGAGGCCGCGATATTGTTACTTACAAAGCCGCGTTCAGATACGGAAGATGGGCCTGCTTGGTGAAATCATAGATATCATCACCAAGCTCATCGATCTCAGCTTGCAGACGTTTGTAGGCCGTAGGATGTGTCATGAGGAAGTAGAGTAGATGTGTGATGGCACTTGAAGTTGTATCAGATCCTGCAATGATAGCAAGAGCGCCTGTCAGATTTAAAATATATAAAAAATACAAAAAGTCAATATATGCCCTCATCTGAACTAGACAAGTAACGTACCATCACTAGTAATTTCCGCGACTGATGGAGGTTGTGCAGAATAGCCATCTTCATCGATCTGTAAGAATTATTAGAATGAGCAAGGATCGATTGAATTAATGCGTACAAGGTGATGGAAAATATCTTTGTGAGGAGATCCTGATTTCTTCCTGAGAAGGGCACGGTTCCTTGCATATGCGCGGAACGCTTTGATGTCCTCCGCAAAATTAGGGTACCTGAGAAGAAGTTTTCCCAACCAAGGAACCTGCGCCATGGTGATAGCATTTCTTGGAAGGTATCAGATAAACCCCAATAGGAATTCCAGATACAAGGAGCTCACTTTTGGCCTTCCTCGAGGAGATGCCATAAACCGTTGGTATCTCCCTCAGCTAGCATCTCAGAACCACCACCAAAACTAATCAATGAGAAGGTTAAGTATTTCCCAGGATAAAGGGTAACATGAACTCACGCTAAATCGCTCATTATATCGTAACTGTGGAAATAAAACCTTTACAAACGGCAAATGTTAAACATTAAAAAGGCGTACGCGAAGTATGAGATGTATTTGGTGAGATCCACAGGGTTTGCTTGTGCGGCAATAGTGTCGACAAGTTGAGCCGACCTTTTAATGACGAGTTCTTCGTAACCTTTGAGCGCAGTAGTACTGAAAGCTCTCGTCCATGGGCGTCTGCGTCTGGTGTGCTCAGTCTTGTCTCGAATGGCAACCAACGGCTTGATGACCTCTGCTTCTGCAATGCGACCCTCCCAGACTTAAAAAAAAATTAGTTAGTAAATAAAAGTAAATGTCGCCGTTCGTGCAAACATCACTTACATTGACCTTTGGGCAGTCCCAGATTGCCCATGAGTGGAGCAATGGCATCAACATCAACAATAGAGAGCTCATTGGGGCCTGTAAATTAACAATTCCCTTTAGTTGGGTACTTAGATAGTCTATAATACTCAAACGCACCGACTCTGACAACATCGCCATATTTCTCATGCAATTCACGATAATAGATGTGCTGCTTGCCCTTCGAGCTAAGGTAGGCGAGGTGGAACTTGCTCAGCTTTCCGAACATGGGGCCAGGGTATTTGGCTAGAGGATGCCAAGGCGACAGTCGATAAATGGCTATCGAAGTCAAGAGGGTCGTCCAGAAGGTGGTGAATACGGTGAATGCTGCCGTGAATAGGTTGGTTGCATGAGGAAGATAGAATTTTGTCAAGACGGCCGGCACGCCAACCAAGAGAGGTATGGCAAGCAGAGGCTCATAGATCTCTGTCTTTTTGAAAAAGAGATGGACACCCTGGGTATATACACATTAGGATTGAACTGGCTAATGAATAAATTTCGGACACGTACGACGCCAGCGCCTACAACGACCAACAGAATATCCGGTGGTGCAAAGGAAAGTAGAGTCATGTTAGCGAATGCGTTTGGGGGTTTCGTGCTGTGTGAAGGACACTACCGAAATGTGTTTATCAGTAAAGGTCCTTCGCACTATGATGATAGGGTAGGCAATACCTGAAAAGTCGATGCTTCCAATTTTCCGTCCTACGGGTGGTTATAAAAGAATGCGATTGCATTGGTTATACTTTTGTAGGATTCGCACGAGGTGTTCAACCTGGTCCCATCTTTGGTGCAGATCATGGTTGGGGAGTACACTCGGTGATCGGGCTGAGCATTACGAATCGGCAAAATCGTGAATCATTGAGCAGTCGAGAGCAGATGGATGCCTTGCATCGACGTATCTCCATTGTACACCTATTATTAGCCGACTACGAATAAATAACCTAGGAACTCGGTTTGAACTGCATGAATTAGCGAGCAAATGCAGTAATGACGGGAAGACCTACCGTGTTACAGCGTTCCATTGCGAAGACTCCCATAGGGCGGGGATTAGTAAACTTCGCAGTTAAGGTTATATTTGGAAAGGGTACCAACGATTGGAATACTAAGCTTGGGTGCTGTATACATAACCTATCCAGAAAGAGGCGTCCATTGTCATATATCAAACATCCGGAAGGAGGGTATAACCGCGATAGCACGAGAACGCCGAGAATCTTTTGCGCCAATAGACATTCTTAAAGTGGAACTGAGGCCCAGTGAAATACCCAGTTCCGTGGATACTCGTGTCCTCGCGTCTTGCGCTCGTAGTAGTAGCCTGGACTCGCGGCTGAGCGCGCAGGGTTGAGTCCATAACAGAGACTGTCCAAGGCCAGGCATGCAGTTCGTGAGTAGGGTGATAGACGATGAGATCGATGAGAACGTATCTCAGGCAGCGGAAGTGCGAGTGGATGAACACCAGCAAGGTCGTGGAGGAGGAACAACCTCCACCGGTCATGTGATTAGCTCTTACGGAAAGGCGCCTATTTTTGAATTGATCCCCAAGCATCATAATTTACCACCACTACTTGAGCAGGCCGATCCAGATGTCACCTCTTCAGCCACTATCAAATAAGCGGAGTTACATAAAAATAATTCAACTCGACCTCCAGCTTGTCGAGTTAAATGCTATATTCGAACCAGTGAAGTTTAGAAATTAGCGCCTACGGTTACTTACTCTACAAAGCGACAGTAAAGCACGTACGATAAAATTGTGATGTCTTGAATTTAGCATATAAACAAAGAGCTGCTGGGACAATGTTCGTGGTGGGAGCCTGAGAGGGAGCCAGTAAATGCGCCCAGCCATAATAGATATGTTCAGGATGGAGGTAGCACATAGCACATTTTTAAGAATCACCTCCGATACAAACGCAGTAAAGCCGTTGTAAAACGGACGTTATCGTTCATATTTCGCGAATTTCAGTACTGAATGACGCCTTGTCTTCCCTCGACAAGTGTTAATTCATGTACGAAAACCGCCGACCATAGTTAAATAGTCAGAATCTTGACAATTTAAATGAGAAAGTTACTACAGCACCTGCAACGATACAAATCCCACTTCTGACTTGCTGATATTAGGCCAACTGAACAAAATTAGTCCTCTAGAAACCATTAGATTCAGTTTGAAAGCAATTGAAGCTGAATAGTACATGATTATCACGACAAGCAGCATTCTTGTAAGTAATTAAATAAATATACAAATCAAGCAATAAAGGCCGATTTAATTATCCTTTTTCAAGGCTTTTACCTCCAGCAGAGGATCTAAATGTGACTCCGGTTGACGATAGGATCCACCAACGCGGTCTGCCCATGTGAAGTACTGCAAAATAGACATCAGCGATGAGGTGGGGCAAGACAATGATCGCAAAGTTTACCTGTCCGTAATTGACAGTGAAATAAAGATGGTGTAGAGTGTGGTGAGCCGGTCCGTTGATAGCCTTCTCGAAAATGTGACCAGTAACCATGTCCGAATCGTGAATCTGGACGACATAAGTAAACGCGGGTGAAGCCAATAAAACAACACTTACAAAGATGCTCCAAAAGTTGACAAGAACGAACAGAGTGAGATACAGCACCCGATGCAGCGGGAAGATGAAGATGAAGAGATGGTATGGCACAGATTGGAAATATCCGTCGACTGGGTGGAATGCATGGGATCCGAATGGAGTGGGGACTAAAAATACTGTCAGTCACCTGACGATAAGTTCTTTAGAAAGAAAGAGAACGCACTAATCCACTTGTGGTGAGGCTTATGGAGGTGTTTATACAGGAAAGGGATATGGAGCCATCGATGGACCCAATAGATACAGTAGTCTGTGAACAGTAGATATCTTTTGAAGTTATTGTGAGTGGTGCAGAGTTTGGTAAATAAAAGAATTTCACATACAAAGGAACAGACGCGAATAAGTAGGCGTAACCGTAGGTGTCCAATCCATCATAAAGCTTGGAATACCCCATGACCTCCGCTTGGAACCAAGGAAGTGTTAACAATGTCATCACAGGGAAGGCCTGGAGACTTGTTTGGATTTCGAGCCAGACCTGGTTCTTGAGAAACCTTGGGTGCTTCATCATTTCATGGTTGAAGATATATTTGAACGACAGGCCAGCGAAGAGGAAATAAAGGACATGGATTCCAAGCAGCGTTAGGACTGATAGTGATAGGACTTGACGCGGAATATAATCTCGTGGCCACGCGGAGAGCAACGGTGGTGGTTGTGCGTTAGAATAGATGGACGCGAGCTCGTCATACGAGATGGGAGGGTGAGGAAGACGCGACACTAGCTGAGACCATGTCGACGCGGATGAGGAGGAGAGTGTCAGATATTTTGCTGTTGAATTGATTGAAGCAGCGAGTTCGGAAGAAGTGGTGAATGCAGAAAGAGGGACGACGCGGGCCCAAACTTTGTCGAGAATTAGGTCGTCGGCTACGCTGAGGACAAGATCCATGGCAGAGGAGTTGAACCGGAAGAGAGTTCGATGGCGGTTGTGTTCATTGAAATTTGTAATTATATTCTTTCTTTTCCGGACATCAGCCCACTTTTCTGTCATCACGTGTTATGCAGAGTCAAAGACTCGGTGACAATAATCAGATAAGATTGTGAACATACGGACCGATCATGATGGATGCCTTCAGCTAGGCTCTTTCGTGAGAGCGCTCAGCGCTGGGCTAGGTTCCGGTCCAGGTGGGCGGAGACGGGCCTTATATGCGGCACAGACCTATGTCTGTTTTCAGTACCACGTACACTTTCCAATAGCCGTACGACTTTACACAATTACAGCACCTACAGCTGGCCTTGAGCTCAGAGCTGGCCGCCAACTGGCCGCATGCACGGAGAAATTCATGAGAAATTTATCATGACATCGTTGAGATATTCTTGCCTGAGTCTTCTTTTGATCTATGGCATTCGGAGCCTTTGCGCCGCGTTATCCGCCGATGCTTTGCCGAACCCCAAGCACTGACAATATTGGCAAGAAAGAATCCACGAAAAACTTGAAGCATCCTAAATCATGTTAGTATTGGGTAGCTCTCAGATCGCTCTTCTATCAACCGAAATTTACCCTCGCTGTCTATGGACACTAATTCATAACTAATTCGGTATGTTAATTCATACCCACGACAGGAGAGAACGCACCTTAGCCTCCCGGTTTCCTGCAGGCTTTTCACGTTGCCTCCTGATGAAAGACAGTAGCATGTCATGACCACTCGTTTGTTCCATGCTCACATTAGCTCAACTTGAAACTTTTGGTTCGTTCCTACTGCCAGTGTCGTGCTTAAGCCAGTACACCCACAATGGCAGGAAAGAACAAAGATGCTGCAAGGCAGGTTTCTTTTCGCCTTCCTCATCCACGAAATAATAGTGACATGTGATTCAGAACGGACAACCAGAAAAGTGAAGGAGAAGCCCAAGCATCAGATTCCAGAGGTGCCGTTATTATGTTGGACAGCCGCCGATACCGTACCTAAATTTCAAGCTGAAAATTGCGAGCAGATTACTGGGAGAAATAGGCGCAGGAAAAAGCACTGTAAGAGCAGAGTGTCGCTAGAACCAGTCGTATAGCGATCTCACCTTGCGTTCAGTTTATCTCCGCTGCAGGAAAAACTTTGCAAATACGGCCAGAAGTTGGACATAGTCTCAAGTCCTGCACTCAATGCGTCCAAGAATTCAAGGTCGAAAGTCCCGACGATCCAGAGCAATATGTAATGCTTGTTGACACTGCTGGCTTCAACGATCCGACAAATGGAGACGACGTGCAGTTGTCCAAAATAATCGAATGGCTGAAAAAGGAGTGAGTCGAGCTTGGTCAGAGATAGCCTTGTGCTGATCTCTCCAATATAATAGACCAAGAGCCAAGATTGCCGGTATTCTCTTTCTTCATAGCATCGATCAAGAGAGAACCAACTATGCGACGGTGGTCAGCCCAATGAATATGCCCACCCCGCCTGGCGTTTTCATTGTGACCACAAAGTGGGACGCGAAGATATCGGAACAGAAAAAATTCAACCATGAATCTGAATTGCAGATCAACTTCCCATCTGCACAGATGCTTCGATTCTATGGGAAGTCCGAGTCGGCTTGGGATATAATCAGAAGGATACAGCGCTCTCCGGCAGATATAACGCAGGAGTCGTTTCGAAAGGCATTAGAAGAAATTCGGCCACAGTTCAAGCGTAAGAATTCAATTATAGCCAAGATGAAAGGTCTATTTCGCCAGCTGTTTTCGTAGAATCTTCATGTCGTCAAGGTAGAGTCCTGTTTATAAAAATTTCAGAGGCGACATCTCTCACAAAGCTTATGTAGGAGAGTGTTTTGCATCGGCGAACTGGGCAGCCTTTGCGAGTATTTTGGAACGGTGATCTACGGACAGAAGTGTGGAGATAAGCCTTAGTGAACGAGATAAATAAGATTAAACGCAAATTTGGTATAGGAATTCCGGGTTCACAATAGAAGTGTCCTTCAAAAAATTCTGAAGGCTCATGTGTTGGTTGGTTCGGAAGATTCAACTGAAACTTCTGCTGTCAATCGCGAAATCTCAGAGAAAGCCGCTCGTAAGAGGTCTAAGTCTCCATCTAGACTTTCCGCCCTGGTTTTCATCTACCGAAATTGTCAGATTCAGCATAAAAAAGCACTGAAAGACATACAGCTGATATTGTATCACTGGCCGCAATGAGTTCGTGATGATGGTTGTAGACTAATGACTGCCGTTCACTGTCCAGTTGTCGAATTTCTAGCGAATATATACGCTCAGTTGGTGGATTCAAATGAGAAGATACGACACACCACTAAGTAGCTCATTTTCTCGTTTCAGAAGCGCGGGAAGGGAAGAGGTTGTAATGAGTTGCTCATAGTAACTTTTAGCGTCGAATGCCAGCGAGTCTATCGTTAAATTTATCTGTGAGCTTGGTTGACCCATTTACGCAAACCAGAAAATTCCTCACTTAAATCCATCGGATCCTGGGTGTTTCCTGGACGAGCAGGTGGCGGACCAACGCCCAACCCGTAATGTTTCCGCAAGAGGTCTCTCGCTCTTGTTTTCTGAGAGGGAGGTGGCGTGGAGGTTTGTCGTCTCGGAACACCAGGGAGAGCGGTTATAGACGATGAGCTCGTTGCATTCGAAATCGTATTCGTGTTATCTGAAGCCCCTGAAGCTGTGCGCAGAGGAGACGGAGGTGGTCGTGGTATTGATGAAACACGGGAGGGAGTGGCCATTGACTAGGATCGAGACCGCTGGAGTAAATGATGGAAATGTTATTGGCCTCGAATCTTGCGGTAGATGCTTGATTCCTGACGGCAAGCTCCAGTAAAGTAATATTAAGGTATAGGATGATGGAGTGCCTCTAGTTGAAAGTGTAGGTGAGAGTAGAGAGCCAAGTTAAAACTTAAAAGGAATCTTTGGGTGACATATACGGTGACCATAGAGAATCAAGAGCGCATGTGATGCGCTTCGAGCGCTGAGCTCTTTACTACTTACTATTAGATTCAAACTACATAACCGTCCAAAATGTACAGATAGATTGCGATTCAATCTGCAGCAGTGTCATATGCTCGAATAAGATCGAATACGAAATTACAAGAAGGGGGTATAATTATTATACTTTACAAGCCATTGGAAGTCGCGTTGAATACTCTTACGAATACAAAATACCATAAGAAACACACCAAGAAACATAAATAGCGACAGTATTCAATAAAAGCCGTGGACGAAGAATACCAATAGCAGACCAACAAATACATTTGAACTGGGTATGATCTTGGCATGATCTTGATGCATTCAGTACTCAAGCGTCCAACGACTCAAAAACTTCACTTTCCGTTCTCCTTTGGCCGCATAGTCGACGTCATTTGTCCGTTTGGTGTATACATGAATTGGTGTTGCACAGGAGCCATCGTAGTGGACGTATCTTGAGATGGCCTAGGCCGGTAATAGCTGGACCGCTGTTGCTCGTGAGCATTACTGGTAGTGGAAAGGACAGGTGACGGTGTGTTAACAGCCACTGTGGGCATTGGCCATGGAAGCTTTGGAGCCGGAGGGGCATTGAGGGCTGCAGGATCTTTTGATGACGAAGGTCGCTGTTGGCTTTGCAGAGCGGGCGATGCAGTTGGCGTTGATGCAGTTTGGCTGGCGCTTTGTGCTGGAGATGAGGTGGATGTCGAAGGTTGTTGGAGAGAAGACATGGGAGGAGGCACACCAGTAGTCGGCTCTTCGTTGTCTCGTCGTCGCTTGATCCCCCGAGTGGAGCTTTCTTTCAAGCCCATAGCAGTCGCTTTGATTAGAATTTGATGTCTGTTGTGTGATTAGAGGAAGATAAGAAATTTATCGCAAGTCAAATAACTCACCTCGTCCTGCTGATACCCCATTCTTGTATCACCCAATCCCATTCAATTTCCCCTGACGACCCCTTGGACCTGCTTTCATCCGTTAATTTCTTCAGTCTCTCTGTTTCTTCCTCTGACCATGCACCCTGGTTGCCAATAACTGTGCCTCCTGTAGCTGGAGTCGTGGTAATTGTAGCCGTCGGTTGGGAGGGCCCTACAGAAGCTGGCGGGCTGACAACAGTTGGAGGAAGGGGCGCAGCCATTGGCGGAGGCGGCGGGGCATAATATGTACCAGGTTGCCCGTACGGGTACTGATAATAAGGTGTCGTAGGGTATTGTCCATGAGCAGCATATACCGGATATTGAGGATATCCCGGTTGCGCACCCAATGGGACTACAAAAGTTTGAGGATTAGTGATCATGTTCGAAGGTGTTGCAGAAGCACCAGAGGAAGGCGTCGCAGCGATCGCAGAAGTTGAAGCAACAGGCGGGGGTTGAGGGACCGGCTGGTAAATATTTGGCAGAACGGGGTAAACAGGCGGTGGTGGGTTTATGACAAGCTGTGCAGGATTTGCCAGCTGGGATGGGAAGTGTAAAAATATATTCACATAGCATGTATACAAAGGCCACCCACCAAGGCATCGCAGATTCTTTTGGCTTCTGCGAGCATGACCAAAGGGTCAATCTTTACACCGGGGCCCATGCTATAGCATTGGGCAATAACAAGGGGCGAGGTTCCTTTCTATCGCAATCGTATATAAACGCATACGGCGAGACAATCAAATCGATACTTACCACCAATTCTTCAGCGGCTCCATAGAACTCGGCACACAGATTCAGAACGCGCCACTGAAATTCATAATATTGCTGATTTTGTGGGCTGATATTTGCATGTTGAGGGGATGTTGTAGATGTGCTGGCAGCTCCTGTGGCAGGAGCTTGATAGTAGAATTGTGATTCGTGTTTGGCAGAGCCTACTCGTGGGCGCCTGTTTTTGGAGCCCCTAGGTCTTCCTGGTCGCCGTTTTTGCTCAGGAAGAGGCGATGTTGTTTCGCTATGAGAAGCAACACGGTTCGAATTATGAACATCCACAGAACTACGTAATCAATGTTAGGAGAATTGAAAAAGGGTTATGATGCAGGCAGTGAGAGATAAACTATGCTTACTTGGGAGGTTGGGGAGACGCTGGGTCACTTCCATGCATGTCTACATCGTTCTGGTTCAGTTGCTCTTCAACAAGACCTTCGTCATCGTCATCAGCCTCTTCCTCTTCTTCCTCTTCCTCATGCGGAGGAACATTTTGGGTGTCCGATTTTTGGCCTTCGGTATAAGGTGCACGGGGTGCCGCATTGACATATTGGGTATTGTGACCTCGATTTAACACGTTCGATGGTGGATGGAGGGCATGGGAGAGTGGCTGATAATGCTGAGGATTATCCATGGCGCAGTTGACGGATGACCTAAATTACAGTGCGCAGATGATAAAATCAACTGGATAGGGTCCTTAAGAGTACTTAGGTATGCTGAAATAAATGGTAAATGCTGGGAGCAGCTTGGCAACGTCGATGATGTAGGATGATATCCAACACCTGGAGAAGACCTGGTAAGGATATCATTATTCACATTGTGAAGACGAGCAAGAAAGAAAGACACGGACAGGCACCGAATGAAGGTATCCCTGCTGCACGAAACAGTGAGTTTTTCTCCGGGTCGACAAATCTTTTATTGGTATGCATTGGGTTTCTCATCAAATATAAAAAATATGGCACAAAATCAAAATGGACGTACGGAGTCAATGCAGGGGCAGAAAGGCTTGATTCAAATAAGCGGTTTGAGTATATAGTGCCAGATAAATATCTCCAATGCTTAGTTTGCAGAGATAGATAGGACCAAGTTGTCGTCTTCGACGAGGAGGGTGCGAGGAATCCAACCGTGGCGGTGGTCACAGACGTGACTATCACAAAGGATTAATCTCTTTTTGTTGTCCGTTGTTGATTCTCCGCCTCACTCAACCAACTCCGGCGTGGTCAACCTCCTTTCCATCTCCTCAGCCGATTTCAGCGCTTGTTAGACCTTCTATGGTCCACGGTACCTGCTTTATGGCGATTCACTATAAATAAGACAGCTGCAACTCCAAGGCCGACTTCCCTCTTTCTTGCTAATTCTACCATGGCTGTCTTCTCGCGCCTTGTTCCAACAATCGCCAGCGCGTATGCCCTTCAAACTCGTAAGCTTCTGGATTTATGGACGCTTTCAAATCGTAGACTAATAACAATTATTCATATCGGTGGGGCGTTGCAGTTTTCGCTCTCGTATTTGTGCCTCGCCAAAATGAGATGTTCTACGATCTTGGAGGCGCCATAGGCTGGATGACATCTACATTTGTCTCGCTCTACTACCCGTCCTTGAAGCTCAGACTTTGGGATGGCGTTCCTGGACCTCTTCCAAGGCTGACTTCTTTTGCTCCGAGACAAATCTTGCTTAGTGCTGCCGTCGGAATCTGGTCTCTGCGCCTTGGAAGCTTTCTTGCTATGGTTGGTTATGACCTTTGTGATGTCGTCTCCTGAAGTCTTCACTTACATATATTCAAGAGGGCCATCAAAGCTGGCGGTGACTCTCGCTTTGATGAAGTCAAAAAGCAACCAAGGAAATTTGCATACTACTGGATGGCTCAAGGTAATTCTCAATGTCATTTAGTCAAAATCCGTCTCAACGCATATCATACTTGATAACTCAACTACGTCCCCTAGCGACCTGGATTACTTTGGTCGGATTGCCTATCTTTCTCTGCAATGCACTTCCCGCCCGCATCCATCCCAGCTTGGGAGGTCGTGACTATCTAGGACTGGGAATATATTCTGGTTCGCTCTTGTTTGAGGTTCTAGCAGATCGTCAAAAGTCCGCATGGCGAATGGCTAAAGAGAACAAACAACACGATGAAGAATTTATCTCGAGCGGTTTATGGAGCATCAGCAGACATCCCAAGTAGGTCGTTGAGTAATTTAAAGTTGACATGGATCATCTGATAAGTATACCCGTCTCTAGCTACCTTGGAGAGGTAGGAATTTGGACGGGTATGTGGATATTAAGCACTGGGTCGCTTCAAACTGCAGCATACCCAATTGGCACTGTGGCGCTAGCTTCTCTCAGTCCTTTATTCATCTGGTTTTTAATTCGCAATGCAAGTCCTTCGTTCTGTCTAGAAATCGCGATACTGACTGCAGTTGTATCCCCAACAGGTGTCAGGCATCCCGCCATTAGAACGTGCTGGAGATAAAAAGTTTGCAACCAGCGCCAAGTGGGCCCAATACAAGAAGTCCGCATTGTTCATTACGCCTCATTTTGGATGACGCTCATTTCCTCAAAGTTCTGTTCCGATCTTTTGGCCATGGGGCTCAACCAAATAGTCGACTTAAGGGAACTGTATTCTGCAGAGCTACTTTGATAGTGAGGGCATAAAGTAAGAACTGGGTCGTGATTCATATATTTCATGATGTCTGATTATTCTTTAGGCACTCTTTTTCTATACGATTTCGCAATATAAGTACGAGTCATGCATGGTCAAGAAATGTGGTGAACGAGAAGTTGCTCATTCAGTTCCTTCTTCGGGCTTCCTGAGATCGACCTAAAACAAATGATTCGATAAATATGCATGCGACAAAATTAATAGAAGATAGTACCGCATCAAAGGAAAAGCCTTCTGAGACGCTTCGTGAATGGCACCTTCAGCTGTTTCACCGACGCCAGAATGATAGCAAGTTTTTCCTGTCCCTTTTGGAATTCTTCGACTAGATCCGGATTGTCGGAGTTCTTCGATTGTTCCTTCAGCCTCTGCGCCCTTTTTTCTTGCAGCTCGGCGAGTTCTTTGAGAGTATATTTCAAGGTTTTTCCAGCTTCGGTTTCCGGTATAAATCGATGCAGATTGGCGATTTCATGCTGAATCTGTAGAAATTCGCGTGCGAGGATCTGTGGGTCGGTCAATCGTTGTAAAATGCCCCCGACGAGTGGTCGCGAAGCCTGGGGTGAGTCAAGCTTTTCGATCTTTGACCCTGCTCTGATCATATCTATCCAGAAGTCTGACTCGAGTTGCCTCTGACGATTTTCAGCGATTTCGTGAGGAACCAAGTTCCACTTTGTCGTCCCAAGAACGACCGAGGCGAGTGCTTCCTGACCAACCAATTTGCGGAACATGTCCAAGTTTCTGCGTGTTGTCCCCAACATACGAGTTTGCGTTATATCGTGGAGATATATGACGCCGCCGAGTTTCATATTCTTCGTATATCTGTCGGCGTGGTATTTAATATATGTACATCCTGGACGACTCGTCTTAAATTGCTCACGTATCTGCCAACCAAACAGAGACACGCCGCAAGATTTCCACGTCTTCAGTATAAGTATCATCGAATCCAGGAGTGTCGACCAGGACAAGCCTCCCATTCCCCTTGCCACCATATGGGTCAGTAAATCCGGATTGATCATACGGAATCACGACAGGATTCAATTGCGCCGTTTCTGACTGAAGCCCATGTCCGATTTTGACCTTCTGTTGACCCAGAATGTTGTTGATGAACTATAAAAAATTGAAGTTAAAAAAGTCAGATCGCGTGTAGAAGTCGACATACGGTGCTCTTTCCAACACCTGTAGGACCCATAATTCTAAATCGGAAAACGTTCGTAGTATAAGTCCTAGACCTGATAAATTCTGTCGAGGGGAGTACGATATACTTACGGTATGATAACATCGGAAGGCTTCCCTTTGAATACCTTGTCTGAATTTTGCTTGATGACTTCGACGAATTTTGCATCTTTCTTCAGTTCCTTGGTTGTTTTCTCTTCTCTTGTTTGCACTGCTTCCGCAGATGCGTTCTTGGTGTCGTTATCTTTTTGCGGGTCGCTCATTTCTGCTGTCTAGAATGGGGAGGGGATAGCACAGCTGGGATGGTAGTCGCAAGTTCAACTTTCAACACATCCGAGTCCATGACGCGTGTTTATAGTGAACCGGCACTTTGTACCGCAGTTCCTCGTCGTTTCAATCCTCTCTGCCTCGAGGACTGTCAATACCACCACGCCTTTACAACGAGTACTGATATCGGTGCTTATTTCGGTCATACTCAAGGAATAACTCGCAACTTCTAACAAACACACGAGACGCGCATTAATTCGTTAATCATGCGAAGCTTTCAGGTGATCCCAGGGTGATCCATTTGTGAAACGAGTTTCCTTCCATGGAGTGGCTGCTCAACTCATGTACTCTGTGGCCATTGTTATGTAGCTACATTTCTTCATTTCCTGAATAATTCGGATAAATGCGAAGTAATGCTATGGTGTCGAGGAATCTGGCTGAAAGATCAAATACATGTGGTAAACAACCCACGTTTATATTTATTTCTTTCCTTTCTGCCGCATTCTTCTCTGTCTAAACCATTTTGGAGCCACGTCGAGGGAAGACATCGATGATGCGGACTCCAAGGCTTCCTTTTGTCGCAGAGCGACATTAGGATCCAACCCGGTGGAGTGTTTCTTTGTTTCCTTGATGGCCTTCACGAATTGATTCCACCAATCTACAAGGAATTTGAAGACGGACGTTTCCCAAAGTTTCTTGCGCTGCTCGACCAGTTCAATTTGGAGTGCGAGTGCAGTGGAAGTTGGAGGGAACTGATCGACTATTTCCCATGCACGTTCAAAAGTTGGAGGGTCGAAGCGATCAATTTGTGAACCCTTCTGCACCAACGGCGCCCAAAATTCCTCTCGCAACTGCTTCTCTCGTGCCGATCCAACGCGCTCAGACTCGACATCCCAAAAGGTAGTAAGTAGTATGACGTTCTTCAAGGCTTCCGATCCACAAAGTCGCTTAAACATTTCGAGGTTTCTCAGGGGCGTTCTTCGCATCTTGGAATCCCGTATGCTGTGGAATTGTAATACCCCTGAAAGCATAATGCGCCTTTTATACCTATCCTTAGTTTTAGCATTATGCATCGGCATAGTTGAGGATAAAGCACGAAATTACGCACGTTTTTTCTAACCATTTAGCTATGTCTTCAAGAACAGCGTAATCGGTCCTTCTGGTATCATCGAATCCAGGGGTATCGACAACAATAATCCTTTGGTTGCTTCGATTTGGATGGAAACAACCGTAGGCGTGGACTTGCTGGGTACATGATTGTAAGCCGCTACTTGACTGTGCGACTTCAGTTCCAAGAAGCTTGTTGATGAACTAGAATTAATACGATAAGACTTCTAGGCACGAGAGGCTTGATACATATTAATAACAACATACCGAGCTTTTCCCTGTCCCAGAAGGTCCCATGATACTAAACAGAAAGAATCAGCAAATTTATAGGACAGTGTATGACTATTATCACTGACGCAATCACAATATCTTCACCAGTAAGGTCTTCTAGTAATTCACCTTCATTCAACAGAGTGGGAGGTGGCTGGCTAGCTGGTAGTAAGCTAATGATATCGAGGGTTGGTGAGTTGTGCTCTATCGGGAGCGAGGACATAGGACCTGATTTATCAGGATCCAATTTACTTTCTCCGGCGAGTGTTGACAATGCTTCCACAATGGCAGGACTTGCAGTCTTGAAATGCTCGTGATCACGAAGCTAGAACCAGAAAGTAACAAACTTCAGCTATACAACCAGAAAAAATGTCGAAAAATTACTTACCGCGCGCAGAATATCGACGAAATGTTGGATGTCCGGGAGAGCACTATCGCCAACGGAACACCGTTGGATGTCAGCACATATGATATGCACTCGCGCCATAACGCATGTAATATCAAGACGATGTAAATCGACGAGAAGACCCCGTTCCCAAAACATAAGCTAGACAGAAATTTGATATGGATTGGCAAGATAAATATGTATTTGCACCAATATTTGATTAGCATACCTTAGGGCCTCCGGAAACATAGCCAACAAGCTTTTCTATCATTTCTTGATTATTTATTACCTGTACGACGTCATACATTGTCGCCCATTGAGAACTGGATTGAAGAAACTCGGTCAAGCATCTGGAGCTATAACAACCGTTACTGAGTTGAAACCACGAATATGTTGGAAAGGGAGATCACCTTGAGTCGTCATCGAACAACTTTAATCGAGCGTATATGTATGCTGCGAGCCTCTGAAGAAAGAAGAGTCGTGAGCTGATAATCGGTGACGAGAATAAGTCTCTAACTGGAAATAACAGCCTTTCCAGTCCAATGTGATTCACTTGTTCCTCAGAGAATATATTGCAACGTATTTCGTCGTCCTCAAGAATACGGGAGATTATAGCGATGTTGGCTTCGATCCATGTGGCAGGGTTTTCCCAGAAAGTTGAATCTGGGACAGGGTCTGATAGTCCTTCACCCAGACGCCAGAGCAAAGCAGAAGGTGTGCGTGCCATGGTGGAAATGAAGTGGAGTCTGGAGTCGAGGGTCCAATGTTCAACGTTGAAGTACGCGATCGATAGTCATCCGGCTAGCCTTCCACTTGGGAGAAAGAGACTGTTTAATGGAATGTGATCATCCGATAGCCACTTGTAGTATGCTGCCTAAATTTACTCCGCACATGGGTGAGGCAAGCTTTGCATCGTGGCTTTCATTAATCGGAATAGAAATGTCGCAAGCAAGAAGTTGTCGAACCAATCCAGCTATGAGGACTGGAGGACTTCGAAGCTGAATGAATCACGCCTGGAAGTGACTTCATATGCACATTGTTGGCGTGTACGAACCAGCAGTACTTAGTACTTAGACTCGGACTTGATCATGAGCCTTGAGCGGGATCCGCAATGAAGCGTTTTCGGCGGCAGTTTCCGACATCACACAGGCGGACTTTCGACTTTATCTATACGCAAGGCTGAGGCTGGCTGAGGTGGGAGGAGAAATTGATGCAGCGAGTCTCTACGGGCACACGTCGAATATCTTTTATATAATCACAGTCTATTTAATGCAAGTAGACTCCCTAAAATACGAAAATATAATATATGTATACAGCCTCTCATACGCCCCCAAACGCCGCCAGAATTCGGCGACGCAAAGTAACCTTTAATTGTGCGATTTCGCGAGAAATCCTATCGATCTGCTCTTGAGTTGTTTTGCCATCAGCAGCTGCCTTTCTATACATTTCCAGTGCCTGCTCCAAGCTGACGCGTAAGGATCGAGCTGCCTCCGTATCAGGTATGATCTTCTGCTTGACGACCAGCTCCTCCTGGATCTGGAGAATATTGTCGTGCAACTTGTCCAAGATGATCATGTTCAGGGTTTCCCAAGCTGAGTTGCTGTCGTTGAGGAAACGAGATTTTCGTGCACCAGCGTCCAACATATCCCTCCAAAACGTCTGCGTCAGCTCTTCCTCGCGCTTTTGACAGATTTCTCTTTTTTCAAGGCCCCACTTAGTGGTAACGAGAATGACCGACGGCATGTTGATATCACCGCATAACTTCCTGAAGACAGTTGTGTTTGTAAATGCTGTCCCAAGCATACGAACTTGGGATATCTCGTGTAGGAAGATGACGCCTCCAATTTTCATCGAGTCAGAATATCTGAAGTGAGCATGAGTTTCCATTTTAAAAAGCCATGAAGGGTACGCCACGCACGATGCTGCCAACCAGACTGAGATTCGCCTAAGAATTTCAGCATCCTCGATGTATGTATCATCGAATCCAGGCGTGTCGACAAGGACCAGTCTTCCGGGTAATCCCTTCAATCGGGGATGGTCCTCGCTTTGCACGACAATATGTTTGATTTGTTCGGTGCATGACTCCAATCTGTGCCCGACTTGAACCGTATTCTCTCCAAGGAGTTTATTTATGAACTGTTGCGCACTGCTTAGCGTAGACGATACCAGCACTCATGCACAATACGAACCGTGCTCTTCCCAGCGCCAGTAGCACCCATAATTCTGTCGAAGTATTATCAGCAGTCTGTTTGAAAGAAAGGGTGACTGGAGGTGATTTACGGGACGATGATATCGGTAGGCCGTGGATCAGGTAATATAGGATCGTACTTGGTGATCATTTTCTGCTTTCTTTTCCATTTTGGCGAGGGTGACGACATAGATTTTGAAGGCGATTGCAAAGATGAGCACAAAGAAACAACGTAGAGGTGGAGGCAAAATGGGAGAAGTGAAGTGTCAGTGATGTACCTGGACAGTATAAGGAGATTAAAACGTGTGTTACGGCTTATATAAAGCATGCGAGCGATTGCCTCGTTCAGAACACGATGTCGAAAACATGGCTATGGTCTCTTTCTGTTTCACAGCCTAAGGTTACAGATTAGCCAGCGACAGAGAAAGTGTCAGAGTACACGACAGATGAAAGCAACGTTAGGGCATTCCACTCAACATATAATTCACTATGTCATTTCCAGAAGGCCACGAGTGCGCCGCGATCCGCAGCAATGAATATAAATTGTGAACATCGACTGAATTCAGTACATCTGGTTTGGGACTCAAGGAGAGAGAGGACGACAATCGGACGATGATAATTTATGCATTTCAAAATTACTGGATGAGGATCATCCATGCTAAAACGAAGTAGAATAGACTGTTGACGAAAATTCAGTTGAATAAATCATGTATGCAGGGGAGGTCCGTACTCACAGAAGTGGATAAACTGCAAGGAGGATTCTCTGCTGCTCAATTTTCGTCCCATCGAGAAAATTTACGGACGCTAGGTGCGAGATTAATTACAGCGCTTAACAAAAGAATTTAGTACATACCCCAGATGGACCAAGCCCAACCCAACAAAGCAACGGGAGCTCTGATCCAAATGAACGGAACAAAACAAGAAATAAGGGCGGCTACATCAAGCGGGGCTATGCAGTACCCAAGAACACAAAGACCTTGGAAGAAAGATCTAAAAATGATTTCAATAAACTTCGTTTGTAATGAGGAAATAGGGCTTACACTCTTCCGCCCAGCAGCTAGAAGTAAAGTGTCAACTTTGTCAACGATCATATCTTCACATTTCATATACCACTGACCTTAGCTTGCACAGTCACAGCCAGGGCACCTAGCGAGCAGATGACGATCACACTTGTAAACACACCTAGCGATTGTGATGTTGGAGCCTAATAAAATAAACGCTGTAGACATTCAACACCATTGATGCGAAGGTTATTATGGACGAACGTTGATACTGAGCATAATGCCTAAAAGAAGGCAAAGAAGAAGCGGTCCCCATAGATCCCAGTCCCTGTTGACAGTTATTAGCATGTTCCAAGTATCGCCAGTGAACATAAAATATAGACTTCAGAACTTCGCGCCCATTCGAACGCCTCGGGTATAAAACTTGCACTAGCTTGGTATATATTGACATGAGGTCGCGTGCCTGCATCGTAAATGTTAGAAATGAACATGATTTAATTGTGTTAGGACGGGTCGTACAATTGTGGTTGTTACAGGTTCATCTAACGTGTCTTCTCCAGAAAAGCTACGGATTTATTTAGCATTTCGTTGAGCAGAAATTCGATTCACAAACCGCGTTTCAATTTGAACACCTCCTAATGTCTGTCTATTCGAAGAGCGAGCCGTGCCTTGGGAAGAACTGCCGATGTTTCCAGATACCACTGGACTAACAGGTCGGCCATTCGAAGCTACTGGGGGAGCCAACTGATCGGAAATATACGTTGCGCGACTTTTCCCTTTATCTGCAACCGGTGACTGAGTAAGACCAGGGTGAGAGAAGCCAGGAATGTTCTCCTCATCCAAATCGTCGTCGTCGTCGTCTGAAGTATGTATTAGCTTGCGCTTCGAAAACGGAACGTATTACGCACCCGCTTGAATGAACTGCGAGCTGGCAGTCAGTGGAGTCCTAATAGGATCCATAGAGACAAATTGAGGTGAAGAAGTTCAATATGAAGATGAAGGGGCCGGTCAATTATCAATATGTGCTGCCAATTGCCAGAGCCACGCTTGAGGTCAGGTTATGATGTAGGCGTGTCACGAGGGAGGCGGAGTTGGAAATTCCCTAATCAAGGAGACTGACGCGTCGCCTCTGAATTCGCGAACTCATACAGCACTCTCTAACATCCATATCATATCCAAGTAGAATCAATCAACCATGGTGAGTAACTCGTTCAGTTTACAAAGGACGCGAATAACTTCTGTTTAAATGTAGGGAAATTCACCTTCTGGAATGCCTCCTGCAGAAGGAGGGAACGATAAAGACAAGAAAGATGGCCAACCCCAGAAGAAGAAATGGGAGCCTCCTCTACCCACTCACGTCGGAAAGAAGAAGAGACGTGGTCCCTCTGCCGCTTCAAAACTCCCTGCTGTATTTCCAACGACGCGGTGTCATCTGAAGCTGCTCAAAATGGAGCGAATTAAAGACTACCTTCTTCTGGAGGAAGAGTTCATCCAGAACCAGGAACGTCTTAAACCTGAGGAAACGAGAGAAGAGAAGAACGAAGAGGATCGCTCTAAAGTTGACGACCTACGTGGATCTCCTATGGCTGTTGGGACAATGGAGGAGATCATCGACGACGACCACGCCATCATCAGTACTGCGTCTGGGCCCGAATCTTATGTGTCTATCATGTCATATGTCGACAAGGACCTCTTGGAACCTGGATGTCAAGTTCTACTTCATCATAAAACGCAAGCAATTGTCGGCGTTCTTCAAGATGATGCCGACCCGCTTGTGAGCATCATGAAGCTCGATAAAGCACCAACTGAGAGCTATGCCGATGTCGGTGGATTGGAAAATCAAATCCAAGAGATCAAGGTTATTTCGAAAACGGTTTTACTTCCTTGCAGGCGCTTATCACATTGAACACAGGAATCCGTCGAACTACCGCTTACTCATCCTGAACTTTACGAAGAAATGGGTATCAAGCCTCCTAAAGGTGTCATTCTTTACGGAGTTCCTGGTACAGGAAAGACTCTTCTCGCCAAGGCTGTGGCGAATCAAACATCTGCCACCTTCTTGCGTGTCGTTGGATCAGAGCTGATTCAGAAGTACCTCGGAGATGGACCGAAGCTCGTGCGAGAGCTGTTCCGGGTGGCAGAGGAACACGCGCCGAGTATCGTTTTCATTGACGAGATCGATGCCATTGGAACAAAACGGTGCGTTTTACACCAAACAGTACCACCCTACCCCTTGTAATTGACCATCTGCAGTTATGACTCAACGTCAGGAGGAGAGCGTGAAATTCAACGAACTATGTTGGAGCTTCTCAATCAGCTAGACGGTTTCGATACTCGTGGTGATGTTAAAGTCATCATGGCAACAAATCGAATCGACTCTCTTGACCCAGCTCTTATACGACCTGGTCGTATTGATCGTAAGATCGAGTTCCCTCTACCTGACGTGAAGACAAAACGACATATTTTCCGGTACGAGGAACGTCAAATTTTTCTAACATCATTCTAACATTTGTTATATTATAGGTTACATACCTCAAGAATGAGTCTTAGCGATGACGTTGACCTCGAGGAATTTATCATGACGAAGGATGATCTTTCTGGTGCAGACATCAAAGCTGTGTGTACGGAGGCTGGCCTTCTTGCTCTTCGGGAACGTAGAATGCGGGTGACTAAGGCCGATTTTACTACGGCAAGGGAGAAGGTACGAAGCAGTTTGAATCCAATTATTGATGCGGTTTATAATAATTTTCACCTATTTACAGGTGCTCTACCGGAAGAACGAGGGAACGCCAGAGGGTCTGTACTTGTAGTTTCTGTAGTTTGCATCTCACCTGTTGTCGTTTTAACACACTTTTTTTTACGATATGTTGTTTGGTGTGAGTATTGCCCTTGATGCAAATACAGCAAGTTCTACACGGACTGAATATATGGTACTTATACGTGTAATGAATTATGGGCAACTATTATAGTATAGGTGTTTAAATAATACTCTTACAAAGTGTTTTAAATGAAGGGGGAATAATGTTGAGCTTAATGGGAGTGGTGAATATAAAATGTTAAGTGAAGAAGACGAAATGTGGGACGTATGTATATCTTTGAAAAAACCATGATACAATGGACACCGTACAAGTCGATCAATGGAATGTTTGTCACCTACAGCGGCGGTGAGGAAAGGAAATAAGGTAATTCAATGAGGGAAATCGTGATGGTTCCATATCTGGAACTTCGAAGCCCTAGGTCCAGTATGAGATTAAGAAAAAGAGATCGTCTATGATTTCCTAAAAATAATTTATGACGGCAAGAGTCTGTGTATAAATATGAACTTCATCAGTTATCTATCCGTCCAGGTATCAATAAAACTTACCGTAACCAGAGTTTTCCGCCTCCACTCTTTTCTCTGACAACTTCCCATTGTCTGTTTCCCAGGAACTTTCCATTTAGCGCATCAAGCAATGTCTGTTTTCCCTCTCGTGTTCCGTAGTACTCCAACACCCATTCCCCGAACCATCCTTCGCCCATGTCGCCTTCATCCCCCGTACGCAGACGTACTACTCGCGCAGTCCACGCAAATCTTTTCACCAGTGCATACCCTTTTGGAGAGTGGGGACTGGGAACCTTGGTCGTCGAATTTATTAAGGTAAGTTGGGGAACGTCATCGCAAAATGGGAAGCGACTGATTGTGTAGGTGAAGTTGGCAGACGGTGGCATGATATGGGAGTAGTAGAAAGGAGATGGGAGGCTGAGTGGCTGATCAAGGGGGAGAAGATCGGGTGGGGTATAAGGAACAAGATACTGTCCGTTGAATAGCAGCCATTTGCGCCGGGAAGAAGAAGAGCCGGAAGTACCACTGCTGTCGCTCGAAGGAATGTGCCATTGCGATGATCTGCGCCGCATGCCAGACAATAAGGTTTCTTTATTAACAGGAGGCAGGACCTCTAAAGATTCATCGACATCATCTGAGCTCTGTGGAACATAGCCAAGGTTGCAAACAATGTCGCCAGTTGAAAGATGACCCCAAAGGGCAGATTCTTCGAGCTGACGCTCGCACTCCACAACATTGTCATCGCCGTCGTCAAGCGTCGTGCACGGGACAAATACGCGTAGAATGGGAGCGCGAAGACGTGACGTAGCCATAGATAATTCATGAGGTGTAGACGTCGAAGGCGATATGGTTGAACGATTCCATGAACTATCGCGACTGACAGCGACGTCCGACACAGAAGACTCACTCGAGTTGCGTGTTGACACAGCCGCGAAACGTAGGGATGGTCGCTTGAGAGGTGCAGAATATCCATACTCGTCCGCACTAGAGCTTTGGTGAGATGCATTCGCCGCACGGCGCCAAGAACTTGAATATATTTTCAGCGTCCGAGGCTCTTCAGGAGGAGGAGGGGTGATGGTGTTATTGCTAAAAATAGATAATCGACGTTTGTGGGTGGAAGCTGACATCATCGTGGAAAGGCTATTCGCAGAGGAGCGGAGAATATGGCCCTGAAGGAGGATGCTATTTTTTCGACCGAAGTCGCCATCGCGCTTGGCGTTTGTCAATTGAGGGGCGATGTTGATATTCTCCTTAATTCCCTGTGTTGGTTGACTGCGGCTCTGCTTGCGTCCTGACCGCATGCTCGCTGTCGTGCCTCGCATGACTGGTGTTGGTGCATCCTGTTCATATGCCAATGGTGCCGGAAATGTTAACTCACGTAAATTTTGGACAGGCGAAAAACGCGTTTTGATTTTGACTTCTTCCGGCTCTGTGGGCGTCGGTGCGGATGAACTGTGGACGAGGGACTGCAGGAGTAATACAAAACGCGAATGCGCCTGGGTTAAAGCGACGAGTTTCCTAGTCTGTTCATCGTCCTCGAACGTCGGGAACAAAGACGTTGACAATCGTAGGGCGTGCATTGGGTATCTATGAAGAGGAACACGTTGAGAGATGACTACCCATAGCAAAAGGTGTGTTATCAGCTTTGTATGACCGAAGGGCAAAAATAGATAAACACCCGGGAAGAACGGACGTACAGAGGAGATCCAGATCGTGAACGGATACATGAACGTGTTGATAATGATTCATATTACGGTCCCGTAGAGCTTGAGCATAGCCTGGCACATATCGAGCAAGGATTGTATCTCTCAAGCTATGGTCCCGAGACAAATCCCACAAGGTCTTGCAAGTAACGAAAAGAGAGTGCACATCAACCCAGTCAAGATGTGATATGACCGCTGCCAAAATGGAAGGGTTCTGGATGGTAGGAAGAAAGGGAGGGGAACGGTACATGCGAGGCAGGAAACTTGATAAAGCGCGGGTCGGCGGGCGCGGAGCGTGTTGAATTGGTTTGAATGGACGAGCAGTGGGTTGACACGAAAGGGTGACGTGCGCTTGGGGATTCCGCGTAGGGGCAGAGGGAAACGACGAAGAATACGGCTCTTTATCGAATGGTTCACGGCTTTTCATAGCCATTTGTGGTGTCACAGAGGGAGGCTCAGGGATGCTGGCTAAGGGCCGCATTGCTGACGGCGAAGCCATGAACGGCGGGCTGCTCGTGGTGCTGTTATTACGGCTTGCGGAAGCTCTTTGATTTTCCGAGATAGGGAGAGTCTGTGGGCGTTCAGAACGACATGGATCGAGAGAACGAAGGGGAGATGGCGGTAGCGGGGCTGTTGCAAAGATTGCCATCCGGGATATAAAATCCTTCTACTAGAAACCCGCCTAGTAAACAAACAGAGGTTAGAGAAGTGTTGATCAAATAGAAAATAACGCACGTTGCGGGTTAGCAGTGAATGGGGGATGTTGTGCAAAGAAAAAGAAACATGGACAGATCCTTCCTGCGTTCCGCTCACCATCATAGTCTGACGCCCGCATTACGATGTCACATGCCGTAATCATCCAATTATCCTGGCGTGGGAACGAATAAGTCACCAAGCACTGCTCACCGTCACTTACTCCAGTACCAACGTCGTCCATGGTGCGTATAGCTCAATTTGTCCTCTTGGGCAGACCCTGACAGCACTCTAGCCGCGTAACGACCTTGAACGACAAGTCTTCGGAGGCTCCGAGTCTGAGCTGTCATCTGACGAGGACGATGGTTAGTCTGATGTTGCCTACATCTTTAGCCAACCTCACACCTTACCCCTTTCCCCTCAACAGAGATCCAGCAACGAGAGCAGCCGGTATTACCGCAGAAGACTCGCCCATCAAAACCTCGCGATGATTATGAATCTTCAGCTGGAGAATCTGAGGACGAATATGTCCAGTCAACTCGCCCTTCATCGGTTGGGAAGGCGAAGAAACGACTGTCCACGAAGTCTGCGAGTAAAGAAGATGGGGAACCAAAGGCACAGAGGAAGAGGAAACGACAGCAACCAGTCGAAGTGGACCTGAACGACCTTCCTCCCGAACAGGGTGAGTCTGCTTTTGTGACTCCGTTGTCTTGGCTCTTAATTTCAGCTTCGATCACGTTCATGCCTCATGCTTCTTCTCACATTATCAACATCGTGATGAACTCGCTAACGAATTTCGTTTTCTTTTTCTGATGCAGCCAATAAAATTCGTTTGGATATGAAGATTGACGAAATTTTACGGAGCAAAAAATCAAAGCCACGAAAGAAGAAAAACAACGACGAGGTTTTGGACAGCTTTGCAGATGACGAAGTTGCAAGATTGAGAGAGACTATGAACAATGCAGCAGACGAAGATATAAAATCAAATCAAGAGAAACTACCGGCTATGGCAAAGCTGAGACTTCTTCCCGAGGCCATGGACACCTTGCGCAAGTGAGTTTTATATTTATCCCTTGAATTTTGTCCCGAGAATTTAATTAACACCTTTTTGCTTCAGAGCCTCGCTTGCACAATCTATGATTGACAATAATCTGCTCGAAGCAGTCCGGCGATGGCTTGAGCCTCTTCCGGATCGGTCTCTGCCCGCACTGAATATCCAGCGCGAGTTCTTCAACATCATCAAGAAGATGGAATTCATCGACAGCGCTGTCCTCAAAGAATCAGGGCTAGGTCGAATCGTTCTTTTCTACACGAAATGCAAGCGTGTCAACCCCGACATCACACGCATAGCGAACGACCTCGTGTCAGTGTGGTCACGACCTATCATCAAGCGCTCCGCGTCGTACCGTGACCGTATTGTTCCTGTGGCCCAAGACCAAGGGGATGGAGTGGACATGCGCGCTGGAGAGCGCTTGAATGCTATTCTGGCAAGAGCCAAGGAAGCGGAGAAGGGACGAATAAAGCGAAATGCCGTCATGATCCCTCAGAGGGAGCTTGGAACATACACAGTCGCACCAAAGATGAATGCTGGTATTGGAAGAGGGAGCGTCAGCGTGGATGTGGATGTGGAAAGGAGGAGGAAGAATGCGGAGAGATTGAGGAGCTTGACAAGGAAGGTCAATCTGAAGTAGGCTGGTCGGGGCATCCCTGCTGCATGTGTATGTTTTGTATTTTATACTGTAATCGATAATTCACTTTTGTTCCACCGATACAGCTATTTTTAGCGCATGTCCGAGAAACTCTTCAGTGGCTTACTGAATGCCTCGTTACAAGCGCGTGCGGCAAGAAACATAAACCATAATGCGTTCACATTCACTATTCAGAACTTGCGCCTACTGCCTTGTACCCTCTCATACTTCCGTAACATAACATTCTCAGCAAAAGACCCGAAGAATGCTGGACACGTATCCAGAGAATGGGACATTCGAGGGACATCCTTTTGATGTTGTTATAGTGTATGCCATTCCATCCATTTATACCTAATCTTATGGTGTATGATTTATCTGATATATCTTCAATGTTTAGAATCATGGGCTCTTCAGGAGCTGGAAAAAGCACTGTATGTCGATCCATCTTCAATGCACTTCAATGTACTTCAATGTACTCATCTTGCTCATCCTAGTTCATCAACAATATTCTAGGCCGAGATGTGGTCAAGGTTGGACATGGGCTCCAGCCAGAAACATCGCGATTGCATCCCATTGTGATTCCATATAGTGGATCCAGATTTACGGACCCATATGGCGGCAAGGGTGGACGACTTGTCCTAGTCGACACTCCGGGGTTCAATCATATCGATCTCGACGACAAGAAATTATGCAGCGTATTTCTGGTTGCGGCCTAATATGTGAGACATTTTGGTTCAACTTCTACGCAAAATAATATCAAATAGCACCCTACAGATATCCAGAAAACGTGAGACGGCGCGTCATATATCTCTACGATATAACAGAAACCCGCATGATTGATGAAAGGCAGAGAGTGGAAATGGTCGGAGATTCGTTGGTTCAGATACACTGAAACATGTTCTTCTTGGAACGACGAAGTGGCGCCTCCTGCCAAAGATTGGATGGAAACATCGGTGACAAGCGCCAGAAGCACTCGAGTCACAATATTTGGGAAACATGATCAAGGCTGGGCTAAGTTTTTAGGATTGACCCAACCAATATGGGTTTTCTAATGGTGGACGAGATTCTTCGAGTCGTCAAGGAGAAATCAGATAATGTATTCGAAGGAAATTTTCCGACGTTAAATACCGTGCGTGTATCTCGTCCTTACAACTAAAGAAGTTGAAAATAATTTATGCGTAAATATTTACCTATTTAGAGTTATGGGTCGTACGGATGCAAAATTCGTCGAAGTCATCAAGCAAAATTCAGACAATGTATTCAAGGGAAGCCTTCCGATGTTATCATACCGTAAGTATATCGTCCTCCCCTCGAAAGGATTTATCAGGTCTAGGATTCATACTACGAATGTTTTCCGATTTAGAATTATGGGTCCTACAGGTGTTGGAAAGAGCACCGTATGTGGACTTCTGGCACACGCGGTCTGATTTTTCAACTTCAATTTTTCTAGTTCATCAACAACATTCTGGGTCAACAGAAGGTCAAAATCGGACATGGGCTTCAGTCAGAAACGCGCAATGAATCCTGTCGTGATTCCGTATGATCAATACGGATTTACTGACCATATGGTGGCAAGGGGAATGGGAGGCTTGTCCTGGTCGATACTCCTGGATTCGATGATACTTATGTGACGACGTGGAAATCTTGCGGCGTGTCTCTGTTTGGTTGGCAGATACGTGAGCAATTTTAGTCGAATCTTCCCTTCCAGACATATATTAAATACCACGTCGACAGATATACGAAGAATATGATACTGGCGCGTCATATATCTCCACGATATAACGTTGAAACGTATCTGGGACGACACGCAGAAACTTGGACATCTTTAAAAAATTGGTTGGTCCGGGCACTCTCCTCGGTCGTTCTTGGGACGACAAATTGGAACTTGTTCCTCCCGAGATTGTGCAAATCGTCAAAAGCAACTCGAGTCAGAGTTCTGGGAAGATATGATCAAGGCAGGTTCCAAGATCGTAAAAACTTGACTCATCCGATGCTTTCGCGATACTCGTCGAGGGCATTCTACAACGATTGACCGACCCACAGATCCTCGCACGCGAATTTCTACAGATTCAGCATGAAATCGCCAATCTGCATCGATTTATACCGGAAACTGAAGCTGGAAAAACCTTGAAATATACTCTCAAAAACTCGCCGAAGCTGCAAGAGAAAAGGGCGCAGAGGCTGAAAGGAACAATCGAAGAACTCCGACAATCCGGATCTAGTCGAAGAATTCCAAAAGGGACAGGAAAAACTTGCTATCATTCTGGCGTCGGTGAAACAGCTGAAGGTGCCATTCACGAAGCGTCTCAGACGGCTCTTCCTTTAGACAGGTAAGTTCTTTTGCTTTTTTTTTGTCAATTCAGCTCTCTGACGTGTTCTATATCTCCCGCAGCAGCTAATAGTGTCACCCGCGGACTAGAATATGTCCCTTGATCAACGTATGTCGGGACTCTTGAAAGTTAGATCTTGAGCAATGGTCCTCTAATCCATATCTTTCCATCTTTAATATTAATCTAATCCGGACGGTAACGGGGGCAGAACCAATCTTCTTACAAAGCGTCTTACCTGCATCCATGAACCATCCGTCTCTCGACGTCTCTTCATCTCTCCGACGATCCTTTCTGCCACCAAGACTTTCAGAATTTTCGTTTCGATTCAAAAAAAGAAATCGACCTTCCATTCAGTGTACTGTATTTGGCTTTTTCTGGTTTGGGTTTCGGCCTCTAAGTATATGCCGTAAACCATCTTCCGGCGTCCCTTAGCAGACCAGAAAAGATTGGTGTCCGCCAGGGTCCGCCTGTACCTCGTTATGAAAATGGCTGTAATTGATTTTTCACCAAGACTAGTCGAAAACATGGCATTTAATTACTTCGCAGTTATCCGAATTATTCAGGAAATGAAGAACTATAGCGACATAAATATTAACAATGGCCACAGACTTGCCACAGACTACCCTGAGTTGAGCAGACACCCCACATATGGAAGGAAACTCGTTTCTCAAATGATCACCTGAAATTAGCTTCGCAAGATTTTACGAATCGATGTGCATCTCGTGCATTTGTTAGAAGTTCGAGTGATTCCTTCGAAGCTTCAGTAAGGCCGAAATAAGCACCAATATCAGTACTCATTGTAAAGGCGTGGTGGTATTGACAGTCCTCGAGGCAGAGGGGATTGAAACGATGAGGAACTGCGGTTCAAAGTGCCGGTTCACTATAAACACGCGTCATGGACGTGTTGAAAGCTGAATTCCTTGCGACTACTATCCTGCGCTATCCCTTCCCCATTCTAGACGACACTGGACATGTACTACGGCAGGCCAAAGGATAACGACACCAAGAACGCATCAGCGGAAGCAGTGCAAACAAGAGAAGAGAAAACAACCAAGGAACTGAAGAAAGATGCAAAATTCGTCGAAGTCATCAAGCAAAATTCAGACAAGGTATTCAAAGGGAAGCCTTCCGATGTTATCATACCGTAAGTATATCGTCCTCCCCTCGAAAGGATTTATCAGGTCTAGGATTCATACTACGAATGTTTTCCGATGATGCGCCTAGTGTCGTAGATATAGTGAATGCGTGAATAAATCACACAAATAAAATCTACAACAAAGAGGGGCGTGAAGGTTGCGAGGACGAGGTTCCGGAAGGCGTTCCTCCCAAGGTCAGTCACCTATAGGCTAGAACGATGACTAAAGAACTGAATTCTATGACCTGCGGCAAAGATTCGAGGTGACAGCGGCGAAATACGCTGGCGGAAAGCGTGAGGAAAACCGAAAACGAGACGAAACGGCGGCGGCGAGAGGCGAAAACGAAATACGAAGACGAAATCTGTGGTCTAAACGATGGGGTGGGATCGAGGGCAAAACCTATCCATTGATCAAAGACTACAGTACAAGTTTATAATCTAAAGCGCTGTTGTGCGTGCTACCGGATGGAAATAATAAAGGAAAACTAATAGAAAAATCCAGACTAGGGCAAGAATGAACAAGAACAGGTCTGGAGGAGGTGGAGAACTAAGATATCCTTGGAGAAATGCACAAAATTGGGAAGGAGAGGAGCGATATCAAATACGGTCGGTCAACTAGTACTAAAATTAGCAGTAGGCGCGCGGCGCCTAAGTCCAAGAAAGCCGAATGGCTGTGAGCGGCGCGTTCTCGAGTTTTCTGGCTGATGTGGACCGAAGGCGAATTAGTAAGACAGATTCTGTCTTGCTGATAACAGATACTTGGTCGTCAGGGGGCCGGTGATACGCAGCGGGTGATTTCGGAAGCCCATCGGGGGCGCGTTAGAATCCAGCGGAGGTCACGTGACGATGCTGCTAAGCGTGTAAACCGAAAAACAGAGGGTATGGAGATGCAGAGCGCATCATCTCCTCCCTACTAAAGTCCTGACTGTCCTCAGTCAGTCGTCGAGGTCTAGCGGGGTGTAACGAGGTCGAAAAGCGACGGAAAATCGAGTTCAGCGCGTGGGAACGTGACTCTGAGCAGCAAAAATGGACGTTCAGCGACGTGGACAATGAACAAGGGCTCGGGACGGCGCAAAATTAATTTGACACGATGAACGGAAAGCTGATTTATGTTTTTCAACACCTAGCGGGCTTGTGAAGTCTAATGCGCGGGAGCGAGACACCATCGGGATCGTATGGACGCGGTGCGTATCCGTGGGAATATGGACTACGAGACGGCGCAAACAACGGCGCAGCGCGGTGCGAAGGCAAAACGGAAGCTGGAAGTGACGGGGCGAGTACCAAAGTGACTGGACTATGCAACAGGGGCTCCTGGAGTTGTGGCCGAGCTGGACTCGAGTGCGCAGGTGATGTGCGAGGGCTAGCGGCGACGTGCGTATGTGCGGCAGCGTGGGAACTTGGACTTCAGCGGCGGCGCAAGGTCGATATCTTGAATAACTCTTGATGGACGGTGTTTCAGCGAGGTTGAACTAGGCGAAGACAAGTGGAAAAGGATGGTGATGAAAGGATATAACCTTTAACAAGGTGGTAAGATGAAAATAAAATGGAAAAATATCAAAGAACAATAGCGCGGCGTCGGAAAAGCGGGAATTTAAATCAAAATCACGTTGAAGAACTGAAAAAAAAATATCTCTGAGGCTTGGGAAATGAAGTCGAGGACTTATTCAAAGTAGAAGTATGACGGAGTGGGGGTTGATAGTCGCGAAACGAGATCTGAAACAATATCTAGTATCCAAAATTAAATTAGTAAATGCGAAACGAAGAATAAAGTTGAAACGAAGCGTGAAATTCGAAAAATAAAAAATTCGGGGCACTGGGGCACGGATATCCTCCTCCCTACTAAAATACTGACTGTCCCCAGTCAGTTGAGGTGCGCGGGAACGAATTCGAGGCAAGCGGCGGAATTTCGTTGTGGGCTATAGCGGGCACGGCTTCAAACGCGTTACAATATTTGCTAAGCGCGGCGGCGAAGTCTTGACCTGTATCGACGTGATCTTCAATATAGAGGTGCCTGAGACGTCGTTGAGGTAATATTTGGCGTAGGGACACGAAACGAAGTCGACGGCATGACAAATACAAAAAACGGGGTGGCGGGCGAGGTCAAACGGTGCGCGGCGAAGTTGGCGAGTCTAGAGATGAACTATGGGCATGAAACGAGACGGAAATGAGGAGAAACGAGGTTAGACGAGGCTGGAGATGTATGCTGCAGGTTTGGTGAGAAGACGACGATGAGAGACGATGGAGGTGAGGCTGGGGATGAAATATGGACTGCTGGCGAAGTGACGAGGCTGAAGGGCGAAGTGAGGGATGATGAGAATAAGTTCTGGGTGCCTAATTGGTTGTATGCGACGAAGGGCGAAGTGAACGACGTTGATGACGAGTTTTTGGCACAAAATCGAGCGAAGCGGTGAGGACGAACTAGATAGTGCTGAGGACAATATATAGGCGCATAACGCAGCTACGACGGTGAGAAACGAACTGGGTGGTGAAACTGACAAATTCTGGCTGCCTAACGAAGTCACTGTGATGAAGGACGAACTGTTACGTGTACGAGTTTATTTTCGACATATCTTTTTCTTTTTCCTTTCGTTTCCTCAACAACAAAGCACATGTACTTATAGCAGACACGTCGTCGTCTTCAACAAGACGACTGGTTCTCGTCATCAACTCCAGCTGTGTTCAACCACAGCTTTTCTCTTCCTATGCCTTCGTCATTTTCTTCACGTCAACGATACGTCGACGTGTTTCATCTTCACCGACGTGGTCAAGCGTCTAATACATTCCACTTGCATTCCATCATTACTATGGCCACGTCGTCGACGAGTACTTGCTGATCTGTAGGTTTTCCTATTCGTTGGCAACACTTCATCACAGGACTATTTCAACCGCCGATTATTCCCGTGTGGCGCTGATCGCGCCTTAGCTACTTCGCTATATAAGACTTAGCTAGAACTACTTGTACCTTAGCTAGTTCTAGTTTTGGGTCAATCTAAGCTTGCGCCTCATTGCGTACTTGCTCGTTCGCCACGACTCTTGCCTAGGAAGATAGGTATCTTCGCGAATCTACCGTCGTCAAAGAGAGGTTATCATATCAAGCAGCACGGACTTAGAGCGAACGTTTAGTGGTTGATTTTGGATCGACGCTCGACGTTCGTAAAAAAAGAACTAGCTGCCCATCTAGCGTTCACTTCTACGTCGAACGCACCCGTCAAACATATCAGACAAGTAGTCAACTGGCGCCCGGTTCCCCTTTTTGGAAAGTATCCGCTCCGCACCCCAGCAGGTTGCGACATACGCCGCGAGATTTTGCAGCAGGCGAACGAAGAAACATTCCTTCGAACACCCGCCACTTCTGCAAGTACGTTACTGCCAGTATCATACAAAAATACTAGGACGCCAGTCCCGTCGTGTATGTCAACACCGAAAGAAAGACTGAAACAAAGATCAGAACGACTACCAAATACCAGACCCACCAAGACAAAGAATTCTCTCTCTT